>CM040125.1:9603722-10203722 GCA_022559845.1 Amorphophallus konjac
GTTGTTTGACACGGCCCACTCCCTGGAAGAAAAAGAAGAAGAGCCACCCCCTGAGCCGACAGAGGTAAACCAGGCTGAAGCATCTGCTTCCCAACACGCCACTAGGTCGGGAAGAACTGGGGGCGCCCTCTCAGGATAATCTCAACATCATGCTCAGGGGAGCAGCCATACCAGGTCCCCGAGCCCAGGGTTCGAGGCACCGAGGTCCCTCCCCCGACGGTCTCTATCCCGAAGGAGCCGGAGCCGAGGCACCCTTCTGATGGGGGCATCTCTCGCCCTTCATATTTTTTTACAACTTCGATTGCTTGCTAGCATAGCTCCTTGTGTCCGTCATATTTCTCTAAGTCGAGTCATGTAATTTTCATATTTTCTTTGAGTCATAATCATGTAATTTTCCTTTTAATTGAGTCTTGTACCTAGGTTATTGAGTCATTTCCCAAGTTTGAGTCTCATTAGGCTATGAGTTTGCTATTGGGCCTATTTCTTCTTTGGCTAGGCCCATGGGCGGGGCCCTTCCTTCGTTATTTGTTAGTGTGTTAACATCAGGGACTTATGTGAAAATGTGGGATTCCTATAATAGGACCCCAATCCCTCATTTGGAAGCTAATGAATTAATTGAGTGAAAATTTATCCACAAGAATTGTGCCTCTTTCTCTCTCTAGCTCTCTCTCTATTTCTCTCTCACTCTCTAAAGGGGCGAACCCCATTCTCTCTCCTCCCCACCCCCAATTTCAAAATTCACTATCTCTCTCCCTATCACCTCTCATTAAGACCCCTCCCCCTTCCCCATACCTCCCATTTAATTCCCCCTCTAACCCTCGGTGGAATCCCCTTCTCCTAGGCACCTCTCCCTCCTCCCAAGAAACCTTTCCCTTCCCCAAACAACCTTTCATTTTTCCAAGGGAGAATCCCTTCTCCCAAGCACCCTCCCCTCCCCAAGGCAACCCTTCCCCATTCCTAGGCCCCCATTAACCCCTCCATTAACCCACCATGCAAACCAAAGGAGAGATCTCTCCTCCCTCTCTTCCTTCCCAACCCAAATTCGTAGCTCCTCCTCCCTCCACTTGCTAGACCACCTCCAGCCCCCTTTCGACCCCTCCCACACCTTGAATCACCCCCTAACAGACCCCCACATAGTCAGGTGTCACCCCCACACCCATCCACCCCATTTCCCCTCCCATATACCCCATTCCCCCCGTCATCTTCAACATACAGTTCCAAGTTGTAGATCTGCAGAAGTAGCAGCTTGCCAAGGCAACCGCGGTTTCCTCCGGACGTTTCTGAAGGATCAAGAGACATCGTTGGAAGCGTATCCCTGTCCTCTTCGCAACGGCGGTGGTCCCACCCGTTCTGAGTTTGTGATCGCCCAGGGAGTCATTCTTCCTCGATTGCGCAAAGCTGTTCGGACAGATGACCAAAGCCGGAGTGGAAATCTGCAGCGGCCATCCCCCGGGAACTGAGTAGGAGTTCTTCATCAAAAATCTTTTACTTTGAGTCTTCTTTCATCCCCCAAGAAGAAGAACTCAATTTGGCGTTCGGATCCAGAATTTATCAATTTCTCCCACCGGCATGCAGTTCTGCTTCCACTCTGTCGGCATTAACCACCTTCAGTGTTTGAGCTCTATCGGCCATCTCCCACTATATCTGTAGCCCCGTCAATTTTTTTGCAAATACGACTCGTCAACGAACCAACGACTCAGTAGTGCCTGATTCTGAGGTCGGGATCGGTCACAGCATCCTCGTCTTCCCACTGCTGAGAACCTGTTACAGTCTGCACAATAGACCTGCCACCCTGTTCAACCGTCACTGCCCCGACCAGAATCGGCATCCACAGAAATCAAGAAAATTAAAGCTTCATCCCGATCCATTTACGAAGAGATCCCCACTGGTCTTTCTTCAGAAAAAATCAGGAGTGGTCCACAAAGTCAAGAACAACAGGCTGTCCAGAAACGCATAGGGGGGGCAGATTCGGCATTCGGCTTCTTCTCTGTGTTTTCATCGCTTTCTCCCCCTCCCCGCTTGGCCGGCTGAAGGCCCCTCCTTGTGTGGAGGTAGTATTGGGTTTATTTGGTTTCCCTCCCCAAGATCCCCCCTTGCATGGGTTGTAGTGCATGTAATTTAAAATTTTAGGTCGAAGCTTCTCCGACGCGCGTGCGGGTAAGCCCACGTTCCTCGCTCGCCTCGTCTCCCGGCCGGGATCGGTGTCTTCACACCGATCTGGTGAGCCATGCACACTCCTCTTTGCTGAAATTCCCTTGCTTAATTACTATCGCATCTTAGTGCCGTCGTGGTAAGTGGAGCGGCCGAACCCGAATTTGCTTATGATTGAGTAACTATCGCGGGTGAGTTGCGAGAGAGCCATAACACCCATGCCCATCGGCGTGCTAGCGCCTACAGAGTGGGCATCCTAGACCCTTGAGAGGTCCAATTCCAAAGCTTGCCAACCCCCAGAGCAGCTAGGGCCCCGTCCACTGGACCCTCACCACTACGGGCACTAGATTGCGCTTAGCGGGTGAGCCGCCCGAGTAAAGTCACCGGTTCGTGCGTTGGTTGCTTGCTTGTCCAAGGGTCATTTGATCGTGTGATTATCACCCCAAGGTTGGTGTCACATCAAGTGTATCATAGCAAGTTCACAACTTGTCTCTCCACAAGTTGGTCCTAGGGCATGTTTTGCATTTAGAGTCCTCGGTTGCATCTCCCATTCCACTAGAATGGCCACTTCATACCCATATCCATCATCCCCATCAACTTTCCCAAGAAGCCCAAATCCTCATGGAAGCTCCATTGCCAACAAAGTGGTAGCAACACCTCTATCATAGAAGCCCTACCTAATGTCCTTAATCGGCTTGAAGATATCATGTCTCGACTCGACAGACTTGAAGGAAATAGCCGTGCACCAAGAGTGAATGAAGTGACCTTTGGGGAAATCTAGAAGCCATATTGTAGAACACTTGAAAATCAAACCCCCGCCTTTGATGGATCCAACAGCCCAAGCCTTTACCTAGATTGGGAGATTTCCCTGGACCAATTCTTTAAAAGTTGCCCCTTGAACGAAGGAAGGAGAATGAGGCTAGCCAAGGCATGTTGTGACTCCTCTGTGTTGATGATGTTGACATTTGCTTCATTTCTTTGGCAACGCCTTATCTTGATTGATTGTTTGTTTTGATTGATTGCAACAGTTCCTATTTTGATGAAATTGCTTTTATCATGTTGTGTGTACATAATGCAGTCAGATCTATACTGTGTTCTGCACACACTCACAAGTATTCACAGTGCTTTGCAGCATGAAACTCTATACATTGGCATACATTGCAGCGTCAACGCATTGCATCATCTTTACATGTGTGTACATTGCATCACATCGTTAAAGTCTGCACATCGGCTAAGTGTGTACATTGTCCACCTTAGTTAAAGTCCATTCATTGGACTGTGCATAGTCTATACATTGCTCGTCGTTGCAAAGTCCATGCATCCACAGTGCATTGCATAGTCTATACACTGCACTTCAAGTTCAAAGTATATACATTGCTACATTACCTGCTAGAGTGAAGTCTGTACAGCCGAAGCACACATAATCAAGTCTATACATTGAGCTACTGTGCAAGTCCACACATTGGCCTTTCAGGCTAGAAAGTCTGTACAATGGACTGTGCTTCGCAAAGTCTACACATTTGTCGGTGGTAAGTATTATACAGTGAGCGTCTCATGAAGTCTGTACACCACTGTAGCTGCACCGTCTCATTCAACATCTTAGGCTTGCAAAGTCCTATACATTTGTCGGTGGAAAGTATATACATCCATCGTCACAATTTGCATCTCATTGGAAGTCCAAACAGTGCACTATGCATCCTTCGTTGAACATCCAAGTCTATACATTGAAGCAAAGTTTGTACAGCCATCAGTGATCTTCCAAGTATGTACATCCAACTGTTTCATCTTCGAAGTCTGTACATTGGAAGTTTTACCTACGTTTTCCTTCAAGTCTATACATTGGTAATTTAACCGTCGTTTCCCTTGAAGTCTATACACTGATCGCTTTACCGTCGTTTCCATTTGAAAGTCCATACATTCGCTGCTTCTTTGTTCAAGCCTATACACCTTTCATTTGAAAGTCTATACATCGGGAAGTCTCACATTGGCTGCGGAATGATATTCAAGTCTACACATCGGCACTGTAGCATGCATTTCGTAAAGTCTATACATTGCATGCTTCACTCTAAGTCTATACACTCGTGAGTGTCTCATCAAGTCTATACATTGGATGCTGTTCTTCAAAGTATGTACATCGCATCATATTGTTCATGCAGTGTCTTGGTGAAGTCTATACATCGTTTCACTGTACAGGTCCATACATTGCATTGCATGGCTAAGTGTGTACATCAGTCTGTCTCTGTTGCGTCTAAGGCTTTGGGCAAAGTCTATACAGACTCCACCGTCCTCTTCCAGCGTCTCATGCTATCCAAGTCTATACAGTGTCTGTCTTCATGCATCAGTCAAAGTCTGTACAGCCAGGTACGTCGCATTTAGAGTCTAAGGCAAGTCGCACATTGGACCTTCATTCAAAGTCTGTACAGCGTCTCGTTCATGCATTGTTCATGAAGTCTGTACATTGGACAGTGTCTTCGTGCATCATGTTAAGTCCATACACTGAGTCAGGTTCTTAAAGTGTATACATTGGCCTTAGCTCTTATAGTCTGTACATGTTCCTCAAATTTGAAGTCCATACATTGGTCTTCATATTCAAAGTTTGAACATCCGTTCACTTCACTCAAGTCTATACATTGGAGTCTTTCCCTACGCTTCTAAGGCGAAGCCTATACATTGCATTGGGTTTCAAAGTCTATACATCGGCCATTAATCTAAAGTCCATACATTGGTGAGGTTCTTCATAGTCTGCACATTTGCTTTACAATTCAGCAAGTATGTACAGCCTTTCATATAAACTGAAGTCTATACATCGTGATGTCTTAACACATTGGCTGATTGAATGATCTCAATGTCTATACATCCGATTGTTCAGGTTGTGGCCAAGTCTGTACATTGGCCTTCATGCCTCATATATACATTGTTTTTTTTCGTTCAAACAAGTCCATACACTGAGCAAGTATACACATTGTGTTTGTCTGTAAAGTCCATACATTTTGTCTGTACGTCGGCTATAAACCGAAGTCTATACACTGCAATCAATATACTTACAGCTGATGATCCGATACTCTGTCTGACAGGGATTCTCTACAGGGATTGCTGACATGGCTCATGATCCCAGGAGGACGAGTGATCAGATGATGACACGTGGATAAAGTGGCTCAGATCTGGTGAATTCCTTGGGCGGGAAAATGTGGAAACCACGCGCCCTTTTCCACCTGCTGCCAGTAATATTGAAGCCTTGGTGTTCAGATGGAGGCTGATCGAAAAACTGAAGAGAGCAAAGTCTATACAGCCAGTCTGAAAGCAGCAGAGTGCCATCGATCCACTGTGAGAAGAGAAACAGAGAAGAAGAAAAAGAGAGAAGAGAAGATCAAGAGAGATGAGTTGAGAGAGCTTGATCGAGAGAGTGAGATTGTGAGAGTTTTTGTTTGAGAGATTGTATCTCAGTCTCTTGGTTCAAAACTAGAGCTGAGCATTTGCTCATTCGAGCTACATTCTGACTTGGGTTTTCATTTTCGTTTTACTTCTGTCTTTCATTTCCGAATTCATGTTTCTTCAAACTGTGAGTCAGCAAAATTTGCAGTGGAAGTCTCCACTGGACGGGTTAAGCTGTATTTCCCCAGCAGTTGCAGAGGATATGTTCCTCTGGTCGGTAAGCTGTAGTGCCCAGCGAAGCTGTGTATCAGCGGTTGTTGGCCAAGCTGTAGTGCCCAGCAGACGCAAGCTGTACTGCGCAGCAGTAAGCCATACTCGTTGAGTGTGGGTGGACGTAGGTCCTTGACCGAACCACCTAAAATCGTGGGTGTTTTGTGTTTGTGTGATTGTCTATGAATTGTGTGCGACTGGTTGTCTTGTTTACTTTAAGAGCTTGATTCGGTTCTGTTGAAATCTAGTATCAGGGTTAGTGAATTTAGCAGATTTGCCTATATTCTGCATTTGAACCTTACATGGTTTTTTAAATAGGCATTAGATCTATTCACCCCCCTCTAGATCCACATTTCATGGAGATAGACTGCGTCCTCTAACTCAACACTTGGTATCAGAGCCACACTCTTCTACAGGGACTCATCGCCCAAAGAGGATAGGCAGAGATGGATGCTCAGGGATGATAGCTGAAGGTCACTCAACAACGAAGCCCCATTCTTCGATGGATCTAACTACGCATACTGGAAGAATCGTATGCAAGTGTTTCTAAGGCTAAGGATTTGGAGATCTGGAAAGTTGTCAGTAAGGGACCTATGAGCTGTCCCCGAATGAAGATGTCTGGACCAAGGAGGAGATCAGAAGGTTCACGCTGAATTGGAGTGCTGTAAACGCCATCCAGTGCTCTCTGCACCCTACCGAATTCTCCCGTGTGTCAGCCTGCAAATCAGCCAAGGAGATGTGGGATGCATTGGAAGTCATTCATGAGGGTACATCACAAGTAAGAGAGCAGAAGAGCCAATCTTCTTGTATCCGAATACAAAGTCTTCAAGATGAAGCAGAGCAACCATCAGCGAAATGTATGCTCGGTTGACTGTCATTACCAATGGTCTTAGAGGTCTAGGGAAACCTCAGACAGAATATGATGTGGTGAGGAAGATTCTGCGGTCCTTGACTCATGCTTGGCACACAAAGCTACAGTGATGGAGGAGTCAAGGGATTTCGTAATACAAGAGCTGATGAGCTGATTGGCTCGCTAATGGCATATGAGATTAATATGCCAAGGATAGAAGAAGCTGAGAGGAAGAAGAAGCCGATAGCGCTGAAGGCTGGTTCAAGCAATTCCAACAAATCCAGCTCCAGCAGTTCTTCATCATCAGAGGAAGCCCGAATGAAGAAGATATGAACCGTTCTGAGATGGCCATGATGACCAGAGCGTTCAGGCGATTTCTCAGAAAAGGAGCAAGACGATTCGGCCAAAAGAAATACAGTGCGGCCGAAAGGATAAAAGGTATAAATCTAAACCTGCTAAGAAAACTGAACCTAACGTCTGTTACCAATGCAGGAAACCGGGCCATCTGAAAGCTGACTGTCTAGACAATCAGAAATACAAGGACAAGTCAACGAAGAAAAACAAGAAAGGAGAGCTATGATTAGCACCTGGAGTGATGAAGATGAAGGCTCCTTCAGTAGCAGTTCAGTCAGTGAAGCCGAATCTGAGAAGCCCATTTGTCTCATGGCAACAGTAACAAGCTCAGAAGATAGAGAAGAGGAATCAGATGAGGTAATCACTAGATTCGATGATTTTACTATCAATGATGGATAGATGCTTATCATGACATAGCTGATAAGGCAGATGATATCAGAAAAGAGAATAGGCATCTTAGAAGAAAAATTAACTCCATGCAAAATGATACAACTCTGACTGATAAGATTGCATGCTTAGATTCTGAGAATAAAGAATTGAAACTCGCATGTTCGGAATTAGACAAAATCAAAAATGAGTAAAAGCTACTAGGAAGAGAATGTGAGGCTTGAAAAGAAATTGATGAATGGAAGCTGAAAATTCAGAAATGTGAGAGTGAAGTAAAAATTGCTTCTGAAAAATATGAAGTTGTCCTCAATGTAAATAATGAACTGAAAAAGTCTATTGATGAAATTCAGAAAGACAATGAGGATAAGCTGAAAACCATTGAGAAAATGACCCAAGGAACAGATAATCTAAATGCTTTGTTAGGGTCAAAAGTTAATTTCAGAAAGAGGGCGTAGGATTTAATTCAAGTGCAACTAAAACCTTTGGAATGAAAACTATTTCATTTGTTGCACAAAAAGAAAAAGGACCTCTAATTAGCATGAATTTCAAACATTTCTGTGAATAAAGCTGCTAATCTGAAAAAAGATCAGTGCTGAGGAGAAGGGTAAACAAAACGTCAGTGAGCCTAGTAGAGCTAGCACATCCAAGCAAAATCCTAGAGCTCAGACTCAGGTTAGGGGTCAACCTACACAGTTTCATAACCCCAGGTTAAAGTCACTAAGTCTCCACCATCATCACCACCTCTGAAGAAGACCCAAAACAAACCTATGAATAGGACATCAGGGTCCAAGGTGCAGGGAGACAGAATGCTGCTAGAAGTCAACCCAAACATTTTTACCAACCCAGAGTTCAGACCTATCACAATGCACAGTCAACCTACTTCAACAGGTCAGATTGTACTAGACTCTGGGAGGCATACAGGTCTTGCATATCAGGCTGCACAATATCAAAGACCTTACACTAGCAATTGGGTAAATGGGTATGGCAACTGGACACCTAGGAACCAACATTTCTTTAGCCAGCCCAGGAACTACTATGGCCAAAACTTTGTGAACACACCCTGGCCAAGGCACTGGCACAGAAGTAACAACACTGTCAATAATCATGCTGCTGCCAATAAGAAGAGGAACAACAACAGAAGAAAACTGTAGATCCACTGAACAAAATTCATTTAAACAAATGTGGATTCCGAAAAGCCTACTTTCTTGCTTTGCTTCTAATTCATCTTTATGGAGCCCAATCATCCTTGGGTTTCCAAACCTCTTTACCTAATTGTGTATGCAGGTATGCCTGGTGTAGACACGCCATTCTGACGTCTCCTGAAAAAGTCTCATATTACTAACAACGCCCCGCGACGGCTTACGCATTTCGAATCTCTTAAATACTTCCTTTTCTTGGTCTTCTTCTACCTTTTCTGGCATCCGGAATCATCTCGTCACGGTATTCGGACGGCATCAACCACAAGTCAGACGCATCAGGAGTTCCGGAATCAAGAAGGGTGTCTGCCAGGCGGCCGCCAACGCCTGAACTGAGGACCCGGGTGGGTCTTAATGGGGGCGTCCAGTCCCTGGACGCCCCCATGCTTTTAATTTATTTTATTTGTTTTTCAGAGCCCAAAAATAAATAAATAAAAAAATATATATTAATGGAGGCGTCAGGACCCTGGACGCCTCCATAAAAACTAATATAAAAAAAATATGTAAAATGCCAGTTGGCATAAAAGACAAAACATAAATAAAAAATATATATTAATGGAGGCGTCCAGGCCCCTGACGCCTCCATAAAAACAAGTATAAAAAAATTAAAATGCCAGCTTTGGCATAAAAAACAAAACAAAATAATAAAAATAAATATATTTATGGAGGCGTCCAGGCCCCTGGACGCCTCCATCAACTCCCTCACGGGCGCCACCCACCGAACGACGGTTTGTCGTGTGAAAAATCCAAATTATGGAGACGTCCAGCCCGCTGGACGCCGCCCATATCAAAATCACGAGGCGCCGCTCACAAAACCACCGTTGTCAAACCGCGTGCGGCCGTCGGTGGTGTTCGGGTGGACCTGTTAGGGGCGTCCGGGCCCTGGACGCCTCCACAAAAATATTCTGAAAAAAATAATAATAATAGAATTAAAATATTAGTTCGGCCCTGATGGAGGTGTCCCGGGGTCTGGACGCCTCCACCCTCCGGAGCCCTATAAATAGCGGCCCACCCCCTCAGTTCTGGGGAGCTTCGAAGAGATCCGATAGGCTGCCGGAGCCCAGAGGCTACCGAGTCATTTTCTAACCCGTGGGGTCTTTTTGTAGTGGAGGTTCTGCCGCGGCTTCTCGGGTGCCCACGCTCGCGAGAGGAAGGTCGTCTTCATCCACCGCGCTTCCACGCCATCCCTACGCTGCCGGAGCTCCACCGGATTTCACCATCGGCACATCCAATAAGCCAATCCTTTCCTTTTCTTCTTAGTTTTTTTACATTCATCATCTCGCATCATCTATCCCTCTTCATAAGGGTGCCTCTTCTTATATACTTCTTGCATCCATCATCTCATTTTCCTCCTACTCGAGTCCGAGAGGGGTTTAAAAGACAACACCAACCAGGTGTGTGTCTTGCCATCATTTCGTTATTTTTATCGTAAGGATTTGAATACTACACCTTCATCTTTCTAATCCACTCGTTACTTGTTTGTCGTTATTTGCAAGGGTACCCAAGGAAAGCCCTCTCCGTCGGCCGCCGAAGGGGAGGAAGAAGCAACCCGCCATCTCTCGCTCTTGAGGTAGCGCGATCACTTTCTTTATTTTGGGGTCTTTCGGCCCCTGGCAATCACATCTTGTTCTCGAGACCGCGGCGAGTCACTTCCCCAATGGCCATTTAAATTCCCTTCTTATACTCTCTTTATATTCTGTTGTATTCTACTCATATTCTCGAGGCCGCGGCGAGTCACTTCCCCAATGGCCGTTTAAATTCCCGTTCTTATATGTTATATTCTTATCTATTCATATTCTCGAGGCCGCGGCGTGTCACTTCCCCAATGGCCGTTTAAATTCCCGTTCTATATGTTATATTCTTATCTATTCATATTCTCGAGCCGCGGTGAGTCACTTCTCCAATGGCCGTTTAAATTCCCGTTATTATATATTATATTCTTATCTATTCATGTTCTCGAGGCCGCGGCGAGTCACTTCCCCAATGACCGTTTAAATTTCCCGCTCTTTATATTCTCCTTATATTCTGTTATATTCTTATCTGCTTATATTCTCGAGCCGCGGCGAGTCACTTCCCCAATGGCCGTTTGAATTCTTGCTATTTAATTTCTGCACCATTCCCGTCCCCCCGAGGTCGCGACGAGTCACTTCCCGCTATGGCCGTTTAACCCCCAATCTTGCTATATTACATTTGTCCCGCTCGCCCCACCGGAGCAATCTCCCGTGTGGCCCCTTCTCTTTTCTCTTATTCTGTGTTGCAGCAAACAAAAAGAAGGAACTCGCGCGCTCCCGCGTCTTCTCCGCTTCCCCGAACCGCGTGACGTCGCTCACACAGATTGGCGATCACGGTGGGACATCTACTGCTTCCTTTTGGCTACCCTTGCAAGTTCGGCACCATCCGTACCTCTCCACCTTGGGCGCCCGCGCGCGCCCCCGTTGTGCTCACGGCAGCACTGTCAGTTTTGATTGGTTGTTTGTTTATTATATGTCTGTTATTTCTGTTATTTTCCCACTCCACATCTCTGTCAGCATTTCATTGCATACATCCATCCCCTTTTCTATCCTTTTTTCATTTTTTTTGAGGATCACCCTTTCCCGGTGAAGGAAGGACTCTCCGTTTGAGAATTCCTCTCAACGGACTAGAATCTCCTCCACTGGGACCTCCGTAAGTCCCCGACATCGAAGAATCTCCTCTTCGTTCACTGGGCTGGTTGTACCATTGAAGTTCCCCGGAGTTAGTCATTTCATTCGTGGAGAGACGAGAGACCCTAGCTAACACGCGGTGAACAAAAATAAACTAGGGTCCCCATTTTTGTGAGAACTTCGTATGGATCTCGCTAAAAACACACAAAAAAATCATCAAAATCAACACACACAAAAAAGGGCGTAAAGGCATCCACTTGTTTGATAATCTCTACTACCTGCTTGCTAGTGTATGTTTTTTACGTTCTGGGAAAACTGTGAGCATGGCTCACGAGTCTTTCGAGGAGAACCACCCTAGTCGTGGTTTGTCAGCCGACCCGCGAGTCTATGCTATGGACTCGGGTCCTTCATGAGCCCTCGCATGAGGTGCAGTTTGCCGGGGACACGTCCCCACCACAGGATATCTCTTCCTTACTGGGCGTCCTCGCCAACACGGAGCTTACCTCTGAACAGCTCCGGGCCTTCCAGGCCATTCTAAAAGGGAAATATGTTTCCCCCCACGCCCCAGGAATCAACTCCGCCATCGCACCTCTCCAAGAGTCCGTGCAGGCCATTCCATCCCTTCATTGACACAAAGCCATCCAGTCTCCCTCACTTCAAGGACAAGCGAGCCAACAACCACCCTCATTTCCAGTTCCCGTCACAATCTCAAACTCCCGTTGTTCCCCACACACCGCTTCAGCCAGGGCCAACTGTCGGCGTCCGACAGCTCCCTCTCATTCCGGTTCCCCCCTCAAGTCTCCGGGAGACAGTTTCTCCCCCCAGTGGCAAGTGCCACCTTCACCTCCAAGGAGCTCGCCCAATCGCTCCTCATAGGTTCAATCGTATGGACGAGCAATTTTAAAATCTGAGAAGGATGGTGGACGTGAAAGCCACCCCGGAGGTTGCTTTGTCAATCCTTCCCGTTCATTCATCTTCCTCCCTCCGAAATGCCCATACCGCAGATACAATGCATCCACCGGCAACCCCTTCATTCACCTCAAGGATTTCATGTATGAATCCTCCTATTGGCAAAACGATCAGAGGTCCCTAGCATACCTCTTTCGGAGATCATTGATGGTCCCGCGCTTGAGTGGTTCTATTCCTTAGAGCCCCGCGAGGCCGAGAATTTTGAAATAGTCCAGAAGGTTCTTGCAGAAATATAGGGATAAGGGTCGGTCCCCTCACTCTCCATTACCGACCTAGTGGCCGAAAAGATGAAGCCCGATGAGGATTTTGTCCGCTATGCTGATAGATGGAGGTCTCTGGCGGAAAGAATAAGGGATACCCTCTCCGAGCCCGAACAAGTGAAGATGATTGTGTCTAATGCAACCCCCCACATTTCAGACACGTCCTGGCCATGAATAAACTTACTACAATGGAGGAACTCTATGAAAGGGCCCGATACATCCAAACCCAGTTAAAAACTCCCCCATTATGAACATGTTTAGTCGCCAAAGCCCAAAGTAGTCAGAAAGATAGGCGCTGGTGTCCCCGGCGGAGCCATAAGAAGGGGTCGAGACAAATGAGCAAGTGGTGCAGTCAACAATGCCAACATGCAGTCAACCCAAGGCCTCCACAAATCCCCGACTTCCCTCCAACCAGGTCCTTACCCTCTTCATCCTCCACCCCAAAATAATCCACCCCAGGATAATATGCCTCCATTACGTCAACCCAAGCAACAACACCACAACCTCAGCAACAACAACCACCACTTCAGTACAATCAAGTTCCCCCCCGGGGAACTATGGTCCCCAACAGCAACAAGGAGGCCGCTCGGTTGTAGACACGCCATTCTTGACGTCTCATGAGAAAGTCTCATATTACTATACGACGCCCCCGATGGCCTACGCATTTCGAATCGCTCGAGTGCTTCCTTTTCCTGAGTCTTCTTCCGCCCTTTTCGGCATCCGGAATCGTCTCGTCACGGCATTCGGACGGCATCAACACCAGTCGAACGCATCAGGAGGTTCCGGAACCAAGAAGGATATCTGCCGGGCGGCCGCCGACGCCCGATCTAAGGACCCGGGTGGGTCTTAATGGGGGCGTCCAGGCCCCTGGACGCCCCCATTTTTAATTTATTTTATTATTTTTCTCAAGGCCCAAAAATAAATAAAAATATATATATATTAATGGAGGCGTCCAGGCCCTGGACGCCTCCATAAAAACAAAATAATAAATATTTATAAAATGCCAGTTGGCATAAAAAAAAATAAATAAAAAAATAATATTAATGGAGGCGTCCAGGCCCCTGGACGCCTCCATAAAAATAAATAAAAAAATTAAAATGCCAGCCCTTGTATAAAAGACAAAGAAAAATAAAAAATAATAATAAACTTTTGGAGGCGTCCAGGCCCCTGGACGCCTCCATCAACTCACTCACGGGCGCCGGCCACCGAACGACGGTTTGTCGTGTGTGAAAAAAGCCAAATTTAGAGACGTCCAGATGACTGGACGCGCCCATTTCTGAATCACGAGGCGCCGCTCACAAAACCACGCGTTGTGCCAAACCGCGTGCGGCCGTCGTCGGTTTTCGGTGGACCTGTTAGAGGCGTCCGGGACCCTGGACGCCCCCATAAAAGTATTCTAAAAAAATCAATAAAAATAGAATAAAATATTATTTCGGCCCTGATGGAGGTGTCCAGGGTCCTGGACGCCTCCACCTTCCGGAACTCTATAAATAGAGGCCCACCCCCTCAGTTCTAGGGGAGCTAAGCAGTGATCCGATAGGCTGCCGGAGCCCAGAGGCTACGGAGTCATTTTTCTAACCCGTGGGTTCTTTTGTAGGTGGAGGTTCTGCCGGCTTCTCGGGTGATTACGCTCGCGAGAGGGAGGTCGTCTTCATCCACCGCGCTTCTACGTCGTCCCCACGCTGCCGGAGCTCCGCCGAATTTCGCCACCGGCACATCCAATAAGCCAACTCTTTCCTTTTCTTCGTAGTTCTTTTGCATTCATCATCTCGCATCCATCATCTCATTTTCCTCCTACTCGAGTCCGAGAGGGGTTTAAAAGATAACACCAACCAGGTGTGTGTCTTCCCGTTATTTCGTCATTTTTATTGCAAGGATATGAATACTACACATTCATCTTTCTAATCCACTTGTTGTTTGTTTGTCGTTGTTTTGCAAGGGTAACCGAGGAAAGCCCTCTCCGTCGGCCGGCCGGAAGGAGAGGAAGAAGCAACCCGCCATCTCCCGCTCTTGAGGTAGGCGCGATCACCTTCTTATTTTGGGGTCTTTTGGCCCCTGGCGATCACACCTTGTCATCGAGGCCGCGGCGAGTCACTTCCCCAATGGCCGTTTAAATTTCTGTTTCCTATATTCTCTTTATATTTTGTTATATTCTGCTTATATCATCGAGGCCGCGGCGAGTCACTTCCCCAATGGCCGTTTAAATTTCTATTCCTATAATCTCTTTATGTTTTGTTATATTCTGCTTATATCATCGAGGCCGCGGCGAGTCACATCCCCAATGGCCGTTTAAATTTCCGTTCTTATATTCTCTTTATATTATGTTATATTCTGCTCTTATCATCGAGGCCGCGGCGAGTCACTTCCCCAATGGCCGTTTAAATTCCCGCTCTTTGTATCCTCTTCATATTCTATCATCTTATTATCTGCTCATATTCTCGAGGCCGCGGCGAGTCACTTCCCCAATGGCCGTTTCAATTCTTGTTATTTAATTTTTGCACCATTCCCGTCCCCCCGAGGCCGCGGCGAGTCACTTCCCGCTATGGCCGTTTAACCCCCATATTTTGCTATATCACGCTTGTCCCGCTCGCCCCGCCGGAGCAATCTCCCGTGGTGGCCCCTTCTCTCTTTCCTCTCATTTCTGTGTTGCAGCAAACAAAACAAACAAAAAAGAAGGAGCCCGCGCGCTCTCCGCTTCTTCCTCTTCCCCGCACCATCGAACTCCGAACCGCGTGACGTCGCTCACAGATTGGCGATCACGGTGGGACCTCTACTGCTTCCTCTCGGCTACCCTTGCAAGTTCGGCACCATCCGTGCCTCTCCATCTTGGCGCCCGCGCGCGCCCCCGTTGTGCTCACGGCAGCACTGTCAGTTGTTTGGTTGTTTGTTATTATATGTCTGTTATTTTTGTTGTTTTCCCACTCCATATATCTGTCAGCATTCCATTGCATACATCCATTCCTCCTTTCTATCTTTTTTTCATTTTTTGAGGATCACCCTTTCCCGGTGAAGGAAGGACTCTCCGTTTGAAAATTCCTCTCAACGGACTAGAATCTCCTACACTGGGACCTCCGTAAGTCCCCGACATCGAAGAATCTCCTCTTCGTTCACTGGGCTGGTTGTACCATTGAAGTTCCCCGGAGTTAGTCATTTCGTTCGTGGTGAGACGAGAGACCCTAGCTGACACGGCGGTGAAACAAAAACAAACTAGGGTCCCCATTTTGTGTGAACTTCGGATCTCGCTAAAAATACAAAAAAAATCATCAAAATCAAAACACAAAAAAAGGACGTAAAAGCATCCACTTGTTTGATAATCTCTGCTACCTACTTGCTAGTGTATGTTTTTGCGTTCTGGGAGAACTGTGAGCATGTCTCACGAGTCTTCTGAGGAAAACCACCCTAGCCGTGGTTTGACAGCCGACCCGCGAGTCTATGCTATGGACTCGGGTCCTTCTCATGACCCCTCGCATGAGGTGCATGTTACTGCCGGGGACACGTCCCCGCCACAGGATATCACTTACTTACTGGGCGTCCTCGCCAACACGGAGCTTACCTCTGAACAGCTCCGGGCCTTCCAGGCCATTCTAAAGGGAAAATCTGTTTCCCCCACGCCCCAGGAATCAACTCCGGCCATCGCACCTCTCCAAGAGTCCGTGCAGGCCATTCCATCTCCCTCATTGGCGCAAGCCATCCAGTCTCCCTCGCTTCAAGGTCAGGCGAGCCAACAACCACCCTCATTCCAGTTCCCATCACAATCTCAAACTCCCGTTGTTCCCCAGACACCGCTTCAGCCGGGCCAACTGTCGGCGGTCCGACAGTTCCCTCTCATTCTGGGTTCCCCCTCAAGTCTCCGGGAGACAGTTTCTCCCCCAGTGGCAAGTGCCACCTTCACCCCCAGAGGAGCTCGCCCAATCGCTCCTCAATAGGTTCAACCGCATGGACGAGCAGTTTCAAAATCTAAGAAGGATGGTGGACGTGAAAGCCACCCCGGAGGTTGCTTTGCCAATCCTCCCTGTCATTCATCTTCCTCCTTCCGAAATGCCCACGTACCGCAGATACAACGGTACCGGCAACCCCTTCATTCACCTCAAGGACTTCATGTATGAGTCCTCCTATTGGCAAAATGATCAGAGGTCCCTGGCGTACCTCTTTCGGAGATCATTGGATGGTCCCGCGCTTGAGTGGTTCTATTCTCTGGAGCCCCGCGAGGCCGAGAATTTTGAAGTAGTTCAGAGAAGGTTCTTACAGAAATATAGGGATAGGGTCGGTCCCTCACTCTCCATTACCGACCTAGTGGCCGAAAAGATGAAACCCGACGAGGATTTTGTCCGATATGCTGATAGATGGAGGTCTCTGGCGGAGAGAATAAGGGATACCCTCTCCGAGCCCGAACAAGTGAAAATGATTGTGTCTAATGCAACCCCACAGTTCAGACATGTCCTGGCCATGAATAAACTGACTACAATGGAGGAACTCTACGAAAGGGCCCGGTACATCCAAACCCAACTAAAAGACTCCCCCATCATGAACATGTTTGAGTCGCCGAAGCCCAAAGTGGTCAGAAAGACAGGCGCTGGTGTCCCGGGCGGAGCCACAGAAGGGGTCGTGACAAATGAGCAAGTCAGTGCGGTCAACAATGCCAACTATGCAGTCAACCCAAGGCCTCCACAAATGCCCCGACTACCCCTTCAACCAGGTCCTTTCCCTCTCCGTCCTCCACCCCAAAATAATCCACCCCAGGATAATATGCCTCCATTACGTCAACCCCAGCAACAACAACCACAACCTCAACAACAACAACCACCGCTTCAGTACAACCAAGTTCCACCCCCGGGGAACTATGTTCCCCAACAGCAACAAAGGAGGCCGCTCGGTCCCAAGAGAGCCTACTATCCACCATTGCCAGAAACCTTAGCAGACATTTTTAATGCCCTCATGGCATCAAACCAACTCGCCCTACCCAGAGAAAGGCCCGCGTGGCCCCTCAATGTTGATACCTCCAAATACTGCGTCTACCACAGGCAGCCAGGACACACAGTGGATTACTGCTTCCATTTCAAAGATTACATCCATGATATGAATGATGAACATCAAATAGATTGGGATGAGATGAGACGGTACGTCGCAGCTCTCAAGGCTAGGAGACCTCCTCAGAGGCCACAGCAGCAGTTACAACAGCAACAGCAACAGCAACCACAACAACAACAGCAGCCTCAGCAGGCCCCACAACAACAGCCCGACATGGGCATAATCCAGAATCCATTACCGGAGCACCAACAGCCCAATCATCAGGTTAACCCCATCTCCTCCTTCCCGGAAGTCGGGAGAGAGCAGGTGTGGCACCAGGAAAGTACCTCCATTCTTTATACCTCCAACCCTATCGTCATGCAACCCCCTCACCTTGCCCGGGTAGCACCTCTCTCTCATCAACCCGCATCGGTATCGCCTTCGCCATTTCCACTACCATTACGCCCTCTCATCCGCACCCCAACCTCCTATCAACCGACACTTTCTACTACGCCTTCACACCCTCTCACCTTCTCCCACTCCCCCACTTTACCATCCACCTCTACGACATTTACCCCTACGCCTTCTAAACCCCTTATCATCCGTACACCATACATAACCCCGTCTTTCTCCACCACATCACCACTAATGCCTTCAAAACCACTCATCACCCACCATCCGCCTCAAAACCTTTACCCGTTTCAAACCTTACCTCCACCTCCACCTTCCAAACCCCTTATCCTTCATAATCCGCGTGATATCCCCTCTACCTCCACCATGCCTCCACCTAACAAACCCCTCATCAGAATCCCTGCTCCCGTCATCACCCCTGCTTCATCAACCATTCCTCCACTACTACCCCTCAAACCCCTGTTAAAACCCACTGCTACCCCCACAGAGGTACAAAAGCCACAGGCAATGGTGCTCCGGAGTGGAAGGATTTTCCACAGGGTTTTCCCCCACAACAGTCAGAATCCCGAGCAATCTCAGCCAGAGAAGGATGACGGAGAACAACCAGAAAAAGCTATCCCTGGAACACAGTATGATCTATTGAAACACCTGGACAAGACGCCTGCTCGGATCTCCATCCTGGAGCTTCTTCAAAGATCCACATCCCACCAGGCGGCCTTGATGGAATATCTTCAAAAAGTCATGGTTAATGAAGACCTCCCCGTGGAGAAGATTTCAACCGTCCTGACCCCAACAGACACACAACCGGCCATCATGTTCCACAACTACGAGCTCGCTCCCAAGGAGGCTCGGAAATATGCACTGTGCATTTCAATAAAAATTAATGGGGTATCCATAAACCCGTGTCTTGTGGACACGGGTGCGTCCATAAATGTGATCTCCATGAGCACTCTTCAGTTGTGTGGGATTGACGAGGAACAAATAAGACCTTCCTCGATCACGGTCACGGCCTATGACAATAGCAAAAGGCCGCCGTAGGGGATGATTATTCTGAAGGCAGAACTAGGCCCCATGGCAATTCCCACGGAATTCCATGTCCTCGACATGGACCCCACATTCAAGGCTATACTGGGTCGTCCTTACATTGAAGCCATGGACGCTGTGCCTTCCACCAACCATCAGTGCCTGAAGTTTCCTTACAACGGGAGAATTATTAAAGTGGTCAGTACACCTGTCCTTCACACAGTGGATGCTATCAACACCTCTCTGCCCTCTGTTTGGCCGTCTCATCGACCCATATTGTCACTGCTGGACGTGCGTGATCCATCTCGCATGCCACTAGCACCAAAGAGCCGGTCAGGGCAACCACAACATCGTGTCTCCCTTTCACTCAAAGGTTGGGAGATTATGAGGAACATCGGCTATCAACAAGGAAAAGGGCTGGGCGCACAGTTACAGGGAATGCTCAAACCGCCAAAGGAAATTAGGCCGAACCGCAGGTTTGGCCTAGGCTTCAAAGGACCATTCAAGGCGGATTGGAAGCCCCTCACGTAGGACTCTATCAAACCACTTCAACAGAGGACCCGTTGTTCAGATGGGAGATCACCCACGAGAAGCATATGGGGAATCACATGCTGTATATTTTGCTGAAAAATGTCCGAGGATCACCAAAAGAGGCAAGATCAAAGATCCGGAATGCGAGTGGGACAAATGGTTCGACATACGGGACATTTCGTTGCACTGGAAAGGATGTTCTCATCTCCACAGCTTGAAGACCACCATTGATCTCCGAATACCAGAGAATATTACCACTCTTGCCAAGGTTCCAAACTATCCTCGTCCTCGCCAGAAGGACTCTGTCATCGACGGATCTTCATCCGTCCTCAACATTGCCGTCGACGGCTCATTAGCCGCCATCCTCTCCATCCACTCGTCTCAGCCTTTGCTGATATCTTCTTCCTGGGCCAGACAATTGTCTGATGATCTTCCCAGGTCCCCTTCTTTGCTTACATACCTACGCGGGCTTTTCAACCCGCGCCAGGTCTTCAACCATGATCTGCTCTACGAGCCCCACAATCCTCTAGCCATAACCACTTTCCTCTCTCCTCCAATCTCTTTTCACTGCTTTGTCATTAAAAATGAAAACGAAAAAAAAACGTCAATTTTCAAACTCTCCAACAACACATCTTCGTTGAGGAAACCTCCTACATCTCCCACGGGTGCGTACCGCCTTGCGGACCACCCGTCCAAGGTCCGATGAGCGACCTTTTCTACCCCTCCTCTGAGGGGTCTTCTCCTGTACATTCTACACCATCCTCCTCATCTTCCTCTTCGTCTGTAAATATTGTCAGTCAATCTAGGAATGATAGGCCAAGGGTAGTACCTAGGAAGAAATCCAAGGGTAGGCAGATCCCTCGTCGATTCCTTCTGGATTTGGCCGCCAGGTGTCAGGCCCTTCTTGCCATCCCCCAGTTGTTAGAAAATCCCATCCAGCTACCCGAAATAGAATGCGAGGGCGACTGTGCATCTGATGAAGGGTATGGAGTCTACGAGATCACGAATGAAGAATGCCCCACTGAAGATGAGGGTGAAGAATATGAGGATGCGGCGGGCGCATACGCTAGCGGAATGAGGAGATTCGACGAGCCGTCAACCGCCGTAGAAGAATCCACCAAGGAAGTCAACTTGGGAACTGAGGAAGACCCTAGGATCATCCTCATAAGTGACAACCTACCACCCTCTGAAGAAGAGGCATTAATTGAGGTTCTCAAGGAATATAAGGACACGTTTGCATGGAGCTACGAGGATATGCCGGGTTTGGATTCAACCTTGGTCGAACACCGTTTAACCCTAAAACCAGGGTCCATCTCGGTAAAACAAAGGTTAAGGCGTTTCCACCCTCAGATGGCTTTGAAAATGAAAGAAGAGGTCGATAAGCTCCACAAAGCCAGGTTCATTAGAGTCGTTCTTTATCCTCAATGGGTGGCGAACATTGTCCCGGTCATGAAGAAAGATGGGAAAGTCAGGATTTGCATCGACTTCCGGGACCTTAACCGCGCGTGTCCAAAGGATGATTTTCCCTTACCTCACATTGATGTGTTGATTGATAACACGGCAGGTTTTGAAACCCTCTCTTTCATGGATGGATTTTCAGGATACAATCAAATTCGTTTGGCAGAAGAGGATCAGGAAAAGACGTCATTCACTACCCCTTGGGGAACATATTGTTACGTGGTCATGCCGTTTGGGTTAAAGAATGCTGGAGCTACTTACCAAAGAGCGATGATGGCCATATTTCATGACATGATGCACATATATCTGGAAGTGTATGTGGATGACTTATTGGTGAAATCAAGGACCAGGATGGAACATCCAGAAGTTTTGGCTAAGGTCTTGCAAAGGTCAAGAGAGTTCCAATTGAAAATGAACCCGAAAAAGTGTGTGTTTGGTGTGTCGTCAGGTAAATTGCTGGGGTTCATTGTGAGTAAAAGAGGGATCGAGATAGATCCCGACAAAGCCAAGGCTATCAGGGATATGCCGCCTCCCAAGAATTTGAGGGAAGTCCGAGGTTTAATCGGCAGGCTGCAGTTTATTCGTCGGTTTGTGTCTCAACATTCACAAAGGTGTAGACCTCTCTACGAGTTGACCAAGCCAGGAGTAGAATTCCACTGGAATTCTAAATGTCAGAAAGCTTTTGAAGGTTTGAAGGAATATCTGGCTAGTCCACCCGTTCTCATTCCACCTAAACCAGAAAAACCTCTGATCCTTTACATCTCAGTCTTGGATGACTCCGTGGGAGCCGTCCTCGCACAAGCTGATGAAGAAGGCAAGGAACGGGCAACCTATTACTTGTCCAAACTTCTCAATCCCTGTGAGCAGAAGTACACCGGCATGGAGAAAACCTGTGCTGCCCTCGTTTGGGTAGTGCAGAAATTGAAGCACTACTTCTTGGCTCACGAAGTCCACTTGATTGCTCGAATGAATCCTATCAAATTCCTTCTGGAGAAAGCCGTCCTTACGGATAGGCTAGCACGCTGGCAAAGTTTTCTCTCTCAGTTCGACATCACCTACATCCAGCAAAAGGCGATTAAAGGCTATGCCATAGCCGAGCATCTCGCTCACCATCCTCTTCCCAAGTTCGATCCCGTCCAATCAGAGTTTCCAGATGAGGAACTAATGTCCATCAACCAATCAGATGAGCCAATGTGGACGCTATATTTTGATGGAGCTCTGAATTCTCAAGGGAGAGGAATCGGCATCGCCCTCCTGTCGCCGGAAGGCCTCACATTCCCATTGGCATACCAGCTCAAATTTCCAGTCACCAACAATATAGCCGAATATGAAGCTCTTCTAGCTGGCCTAGGACTCGCTCATTCTTTTCGTATCACTGAGTTGCGAGTCGTAGGTGATAGTCAACTCATCCTTCGCCAGGTACTCACTAAGTATCGCACTCGCGATCCCAAACTCAAGCCATACCAAGAACTCACTGCTGCCTTTGCCAAACTGTTCACAAAACTGATCTTTGTTCATATCCCTCGTCATCAGAATATTCTCGCCGATGCCCTCGCCTCATTGGCATCATCCATAAGGTTCCCTCTAGGAAGATGGTTTAAGTCCATTTCCATCTACAAACTTCACGCCCCTGCAGTCGATGATGCTTCCTACGTAAACATCAAAGACAGGATAGCAAGGAAGATCCTGCAGGAAGATATCCTTGAGAAGAGGGAGCTCATGTTGGCAGAGGCCGAAGAAGAACTGGCTGATGAAGAGAAACCATGGTTCTATGAAATTGTCAAATATTGCCAAGATCAGTCTTATCCTGAAGGGGCCACCACAGAGGACAAGAAAGCCATAAGAAGGGTGGCTCAGAAATACACATTGATTGGAGGTCTACTCTATAGGAGGAGCCTTACTGGTATTCTGTTAAGATGTCTTGGTGACGATGAGGTTTGGAAATGTGTAGAAGAGACGCACTCGGGTGTGTGCGGTGGCCACGTGAATAGTCAGATGCTCGCCAAGAAGATCATTCGTCAAGGCTTTTATTGGCCCACTATGGAAGAGGATTGTGCTGTCTATGTCCGTAGGTGTGTCAAGTGTCAACTTCACGCCGATAAAATCCATTCACCATCTTCCTCACTTCATCCAATATCCTCCCCATGGCCTTTCTCCATGTGGGCATTCGACATCATTGGTCCCCTAGGTGATCCCAATTCCCTCACCAAGCAGAAATCTTTCATCCTTACTGCGACGGAATACTTCACCAAATGGGCCGAAGCCGAAGCTTACGCGGAAATCAAGGCGTCAACAGTCTGCAAGTTCATCATGAAGAACATTCTCGCCAGATTCGGCGTCCCAAGCACGATCGTCACCGACAATGGGCCACAATTCATTTCTCAGGACCTACAGGACCTCTGCAAAAGGTACGCAATTGCATTGCATCATTCATCGCCTTATTACCCACAAGGTAACGGTCAAGCGGAGGCCACCAATAAAACATTGCTCAAAATCATCAAAAAAACCTGCGAGTCTAGTAAGTTTTCAGACTGGCCAGAAAAGCTTATCGAAGCCCTATGGGCCTATCGCACTTCAATCCGTACCCCCACCGGGCAGACTCCATTTGCCCTCACTTATGGTATGGAAGCGGTAGTCCCGTACGAGACTCTGATCCCTTCTCTCAGGGTACAATTGGATGAGGAATTTCCCCTCGACGATCGTCGTAATTCACTCCTCGCCCAGTTGGAACTCTTGGATGAGAAGCGGCTGGCCGCCGCCGAACACGCGCGTGTGTATCAAAATAGACTCGCTCGCTTTTACCAAAAGAAAGTCGTTGAGAGAAAATTCAAAGTCGGTGAGATGGTCGTAAAAAGAATTTTTGTCAAACCTGGAGGGCCGCGTTCTAAGCTCCAACCCAATTGGGAAGGACCATTTGTAATTCAAGCCGTGTACCCTGGCAACGCCTACAAGCTAATCAACGCCGAAGGGACCGAGTTATCCCACCCTTGGAATGGGCTTTATCTTAAGAAATACTACCCTTAGCACAAAACAAAAAAAAATGATGAAAAGATAAAAAACATCAAAAACAAGGAAATATTGAAAACCACTAAAAATATGGAAAATTCAAAATGCCGATGCCTGGCAGGCACCATGTAGTTAAGTCCCTGCATCTAACCTTCATGTTAGGATAGGGCCCATTAAGGCTTGGTAGGCACCGGGTCTTGGTTTGCCAGAACCGTGGAGACCCCTGTCCGGCCACGTCGGCCTATGCTCGCTCGAAGGAAGCTAACATGTGTTCACTTATGTATTTTATTCAAAAAAGTTGGTAGCATCACCTACGGTAGGGCCACCCTAGAAGATCTCCGGAAGCTGTAATCTTTATTCTTTTCTCTTCGACCAAATGAGACAGTCGGCGCCCTTAAAACGCTGAGCATGAGAAACCGAAACTCAAACCCCAAAGGCAAGAGTAGGACCCATTTCCTCGAGCATCGATCAGAGCACGAGAAGAGGGCAGTGTCCCCGCAGGCATACGAAGAGGGAGCCCACAAACGTCAAACGACTATATCTCCCTCACAGAAAGAAATACAAAATCAAAATCAAGAGAAAAGCCTGGTCGTGACCGTGCCTGGTACGATAAACGGAACCCCTCAAAGCAAAAGTCTGAATCCACAAAGGGGGGCCGTGGAATGTAAATGCTCGAGATTTGGTCCGAAGTTGTCCGAAAGGAAAGAGTTAATGGGCCCTTATTCGCTCGCCGGGTTAACGGCTTTGCCGGTCCTCTCAGGAGGTTTATCCCCTACGCTCTTCCTTCTCCCTCTAAAGATGAAGGTTCGATGGAGTTTCTGAAAGGTGAAAACTGCCCAGGGTCTGCGACCTTATTTTAATATACACATTTTGGTTGCCTACTTTGAAAAGCAAAAGCTATCGCTGCGAAGGAGTCTCTGTGTTTCTGGCTGGTCAAGACCCCTGTTTACCACCTTGATGTCTTCTTGTTTAACCTCGGGCTTAGGCCAATGCAAGCGCGTCACCTATGGGTGCGACGGCGTCTGATTCCGGGTCAGCGTCGCGCGGTTGGTCGTTAGGGTTCCAGGGTGTTCCATCTTATACCATCTAGAGTTGTGAGGAAACAGACCCGGGTCGGGCAAATCATCTACCTCAAACACCTTTTGGGTGAATCCCTGTGGTCGGAAGCAACTGGGAGCCTAAGCATGGCATGACGGTATTGTCATCAGGGTAAGTCTTAGCCGGCGGGATCATCATTCGAGGGGTCTAGAGGCCCAAATCAACCTAGATGTGCACTTAGATACCTGGGAGGTTAGTAAGAAACCCCTGTCTCACGTAGGTTAGGTGCCATTTGGGTGCTTGCCGGGCGTTAGCAAAAAAAAAATTGAAATGATAAAAGCACAAAAAAATGGAAAAGAGAAATGTACATATTTGCAAACAAAAAAAATCTTTTTATGATAAACAAAAAAAAATATCAAATATAAAAAAAGAAAACAAATCAATTTTGCATGATTACATTTGCGTGCAGCATCTCACTTTTTAATATCGCTTGCATTCGTGTGCTTGCCTGTCGCATTTATCATCACCGCATCTTTCCCTTGCCTTCGTTAAATAAAGGCTTGGCCCCTTGACCAGTTATCAAGGACAGTCACAGTGACCATTTGCTTATTGAGCAAGGGGCCAAGTCAGAACAGAAATTCTGATTTGTTTGTTTCAGTGATATGTGCAGGGATTCAGGTAACTGAAGCAAAGGTGAAAAACAAACAAACCAAACCTTGTGTTTTATTCCAAAAAAACCAAAAAATTTACATCAAGTTCCGTCCTCTCTCTCTGCATTACTCGTCCCACTACTCTCCGGGCAAAACACTCTCAAAGGTGCTACCCAACTACGAAAAGCGGTACTCCTGCCGCTCTGTACTCCTCTTCCTATTCCCACATCCCGGCGTTGATCCGCGGAAGCAGCAGAGAAGCTACCAACACGAAAGCCACGCTCTCGTGCTCTTCGGTAGCGCTCCTCACCTTCTCTCAGCCACTGTTCAGCAAGACCAAGGCTGATTCGGAGTTCGAATAGTTGGGCCTCCATGGCCCTTCGTTCCTCCCTTTCAGTCAATCTGTTGGCTCTTTCTCTCTCTGCGTCTCTTTCTCTCTCTGTCCGTTCTCTCTCACGGTCTTCCCTCTCCAACTGGAGAGTGATCCTCAGTTCCATAGCATCCCTGGATGAGTCGTCATCAGGATGACGCCGCAGTTCCCTCTCCAGTTCTGCTATCCTAGCCTCCTTCTGCGCAGCTTGGGCAAGCGCTTCTTCCGTCTCCTTTTCCTGTCGAGTGTACCATCTCAGATACGCGATAAGGCGTAAACAAAGAGAACTCAACGCTGAAACTTTTACCTGTATACGAAGCATTCCTTCTGCCTCCGCAGCACGCTGCGTGGCGTGAGCAAGTTGCTCATGAAGCGAGTCAAGTTCTGAGGTGGGAATCCACAAGCTGGAAGAGGAACCACCTACTCCCATCGCTGGGGAGGCTGCGCCAATCTGGGCATGCTGCGACCATGTGAATTAGCAGCCAACATCTGGAATCTGGGGTTTTAACTAGGAACGTACTGTACACCTACCAAGGCGCTCGTAGCTCCGCGGGCATCACCCAACTGTTGTTCCATCTCTGCCAAGCGAGTTCGTAAATTCGCTATCATGGCATCCCGGACATCCTGCAGCCTTACGAGTCAGCATTTTACCAAAAAAAACCAAGAGAAAGAATAGAAGAGAAAAAGGGGAAACCTACCTCCACAAGTCCCCTGGGTTGGAACCGTTCTGCGTACTTTGTCCTATATAGACGCAAGTAGTCCTCGCTGTCCCGCGCCTGTGATTCTACAATCGTGCCACCCCGTTGCCAGTCCTCATACTGTTCGGGAATCGCACGCGCCAGTCAATGCAGGTCGCCGGTCCCCGCGTCTTTCTCCCGACACGAGGTGGCGCAGCTGAATCCACCCATTCTTGAGCCAGTCCTAAAGTCCTCATAACTAATCGTAGCCGAAGCGGCTCGATTTCATTCAGGCAGTGCATCCATAGTTCCCGTCCGAACCGGGCACGACTTGCTAGAACCCACGGCTGGTTGGCATCGACCATGTCTGAGTAGGGTCTCCAGTTTACCATCGCTGCAGGGAACTCCTGTAGCTCCCGCCTTAACACCATCAGTTGGTAGGTTAGGGGTGCCGCACTCATGATGGGTTCCCACCGCCTGGCTAGCGGCACCATCACGGGTCGCCAATGTCGAGCTCTCCCCATGGGGAGGTAATAATAGCTCCATAACTGCTCGGCGCAGGTCATCAGTACCTTGCGAAAACACAAAAAAAATACAAAACAAGCAAAACCAAAAAAATACCTGGATGAATGGTGTGAAACCACTCACAGTCATCTCACGATCCGTTTCTTGGAATAGGCCTGCAAACAAGTGTGCCAGCATGGCGGCTCCCCAGGCATAATACCCTACTCTTTCAAGGTCTGACAGCAGCTCCAGGAAGCAACATTGGATACCATCCCCTTTCGAGCTCAGTACCAATCTCCCCAAAAGGAAGAGGAGAAATCTCCTCAAATCTATGTTACATCTTTCCCAGTTGCCGAAATCTGTGCAGTACACGGCACGGCATCCTGTTTCTATCCGTTCCATGAACTCTTCTGAGGATTCGTCATCCCGCCGACGAGTGTCGGTGAGCCCTAATGCATCCATGAGGGACGCCCTAGCTACCGACCTGTTCTTCCGACCATCTAGGTCCAAACCCAGTAACTTCTGGGCACCTTCTCTGTAGTCCGCGTAAGTGACTCCGGTCACTGCCTCGCCTCTACCTTCAGGCTTGTGATCCGGACCACATCCTCCAAGCTGGGCACCATGTGCCCCCAGGGCATCAGGAATGCCCGGCTCACTGGGTCCCATCTCTCACACAAGGCTTGGATCAGGACTAGGTCAAGCTTGATCGGCTCGATCCGAAGGAAGGTACCAAATCCCATCACGTCTAGCCTCGCCTTCTGAAAATCTGGGAGGCCCCTGTACGCTGCTACTACCAACTCCCATAAGATTTGTGATTTCATCACAACCTACACATACAAGGAATGGGGGTGAGGTTTGGTCAGAAGAAAGGAAGAAAAAATGAGAAAAGGGCAAGAAAACTTGGCTTACGAGTTGTGATTGGGCCCTTTCGCTGAAGTGCCCTTCAAGGTCTGAAAGCCTCCTGGAACTACTACCACTGGACCTGCTTCTCTTCGAGGAATGGGAAGATTCGCCCTCCATCCAACTCTCAGAATTTTGAACTCCTCCTCTCCCGTAAGAACTTGTGCTCCTCGAGTTATCTCTCGATATACCTGGGAGATAAAAGGGACAAGAATTTATAGAAATGGAAGGAGTGCGGGCCAAGATTGCCTCCATCACCTGTCGATGATAGCCCTCGCAATAAGACACTGGCCAAGCGCCCCATGTGTCGCTTCACCGCTCGCACAGGGTGATTGACTGGACGAAGAATAGGACGAATAGCCCCTATGTTGTCTAGGGATACCCTATCATGTTTTGGAGGACGCCCGCAAAATTTGGCACAACATCCGGGAAAAGGAACTAGGGCCGTCAGTATTGACTTCGACGGCAGATTCCCGTGGAAAATGGTCACAACAAGACGTGATTCTCCGCTCGAGGCGGAGTCTCGACAGATCCGTCACATGGGAACAGTGCAAAGGAGAAGAAGTGTAGGGAAGAAGGAACGCACAAGAGACAAACAAGCAGCAGAAAATCAAATCACTCCATTCATAATTCTACATAAGCTGTCACAAACACTACAATCATAGAGAGGTGACGGGTCCACTAGCCCGCCAATCCTCACCATCACTCATCTCTCCGGGCACTCTCCTCCTCTCCCCCGAGGTGAGGGTCCCTCAGAAGCCTCCGGGATCCCCGTGCAGTAGCACCTGCCTCGCCTCTGGGCGCCTGCTCCGCAGCAGTGACTCGCTGCTCCTCCCCTGGCGTGGCGAAGAAGCCACTGGCGGCAAAGCGACCGGACTGGCGGAGTCGCTCCCCGAACTCTCGCGCTCTCTCGTAGCGCGTCTCCATCCCTCCTAGCCTCTGCACGACGGCCTGAAGGCCCAGCTGGAGCTCCCTCACTTGGGCCTCCAAGGCCCTCCTCTCGGTCAGATCCCGCTGTCGCTCGGACCTTCTCTCGGCTTTCTCTCTCTCTACCTCTCTCCTCATCATCTGCAGAAGAACCCTTAACTCCAGGATGTCTGGAGAAGGTCTCTCCTCACCACGGTGCCGCAGCTCCGCTACAGTCGCCACCCAGGCGTCACGCTCCTCTTCCGCCCGGGTCGCACGGGCCACCGCACCGGCAAGTTGCTCCCGGAGGGAAGCAATCTCGAGAAAAGGGGCCGAGAGCTAGAAGATCCGCCAGCCGCTCCCACCGTCGCTGTCTGCTGGGCACGCTGGAACAAAATAAACAACGGCCGTCAGTGAAACTCCAAAATCTGAAGTTAAAAGGGCGGCACGTAACTTACCAGGAGCGACAGCTCATGTTGAGCGACGGCCAGTTGCCGCCTAGTCTCTGACAGCTGGGCGCGCGAGCCGCCGATGCCACGCGTGTCCCCAGCTTGGGGAAGCCCCGCGTAACTCTCTCTCTGCCGCCGCAGGAAGTCGGCACTGTCCTGCACCAGTACACCCCCTTGCTGTCCAGGGAGACGTACGGGCCAGTCCTCGAGCCTCGCCTTGCCGCGACTCTCCCTCCTGACGCGGCTCGGCTCGTCTGCACTCGCCCACTCATCGGCCAGGCCCAGGGTCCTTGCCATGTCCTGCACCAAGAAAGGGGTCCCATATCAGTCAAAAGGAACGCGTCCCCTGTCTAGGACGCGTCCATCATTTGAGTGCAACACTCTCCGAACCCTTTCCTCCTCGCCCGGCTCGCTTCAAAACCCAAAATGAATTAAAAGAGGAAGAGATCGGAGGACCTACCGGACCGTGTTCACCTCCTCCCACGCCATCGGGCCCCTCGGGTCCCTCGGGGGCCCGAAGCGGCCCTTCCTCCTCCATGGACGCCGTTCCGTGATCGGGCGCGTCCCTCCTTGGGCGAGGATTTCCTCGTCCCTCTCCACCTTCACCACGGTCGGGCCCACCGAACTCCATCGATCAAAAGAGGAGGAAGACGAAAAAGGGGCAAGCGCGTTTCGGCGGAAGGCGGGCTCGTTTGCGGAAAGGCACGGGAGAAGAAAGGACCACCCGTCGCTTTAAATTTAAAATCAAGGATTAAGACGCGTCCTCGCGCCTGGACGCGCCCAAAAAGGGGGAAAGGAAACAAAATCCCCCGTGCAAAACATAGTTCCCCGCTGTTCAGGGCAAGGTCTCGCGAAGCGTGCCTCAAGGGACAACTCAGTGCAAAAAAAGAAAGTGTGGGAGAGAGAAAAGTACACACAACACAAAAAAGCCATTTCCATTTCATATAATAGCCGAAAGTACATCATACAGTGAGAAGGGTGACGTACAAGCAACTCTCTAACTCTCACCGTCACCCTCCTGGTCATCTCCTTCCTCCCTCCTCTGACGGAGATCCCTAGGGGGCCTCCGCGACCTCTGTGAACCCTGAGAAGCCGTGCTCGCCTCGCCCTGCGGTGGCACTCCAGCCTCGAAGGCGCGACGACGCTCCTCGGCCGAAGAAACCAGGTAGCTGCCCATGGAAAAAGAACCAGACTGACGAAGTCGCGCCCCGCGTTCCTTCGCCCTCTGGTACCGCTCCTCGCTCTCCCGAAGCCTCCCCTCCGCCGTGCCAAGACTCAATCGGAGCTCCAGCAGCTGGGCCTCTAGAGCCCTCCTCTCGGTCTGATCCCGCTGTCGCTCCTCCCTCTCTCTCTCCTATCCCTCTCCCTCTCTCTCTCCACGCTCTCCCTATCCCTCTCCCTCTCCTCTCTCTCCCTCATCGCCTCTCTCCTCGACAGCTCGAGGGCGATCCGCAGATCCACTACGTCGCGAGGAAGCTCCTCAGCCTCCCGTCGCCGCTCCTCCTCTAGCTCCGCAATCCGGGCGTCACGCTCTGCCACCCGGGCATCGCGCTCCTGCTCAGCACGAACAGCACGCGCCAGGGCCTCTCGGATCTCGGCCACCTGTCAAGACACGCATGCACCGTAAGAGAACAGTGATAGAAGGAAAGTAGCTGGAAAAGGGTCGCGGCCAAGCAAGCACTCACTCGAGCCTCGCGGTCACGCTCGGCCTCCTCAGCCCGAGCCACCGCGTACGCCAGCTGCTCCTGGAGGGCAGAAACCTCCGGAGGAGGGCCCCGCGAACTGGAACCCGCTCCACCAGCCATCGCGGCTGCCGCTGTCTGGTGGGCCCGCTGAAACACGGGGCAAACGTCAGTCAAAGGCTAAGCATCAAAAATCCAGGTCACAAAAAAATGCATTGCATAAACTCACCAGGATCTCCAACTCCTGTCGGATGGCCACCAACTGTCGCCTGGCGTCCGCCAACTGGGCCCGCAGGTCGGCAATCATGGTATCACGAGCATCCTGCATTACACATAAGTTAGTATCCCATGCATACATATAGAAAGGTGGAGCAGTTTCATTTCACTTACCCCTGCCATACCACCCAAGGAGAGGCGGTCCCCGTACGTAGCTCGGTACCGTCTCATGTAGTCTGTGCTGTCCTGTACATGGGACACCACTGGGACCCCGCCCTGCTGCCAGTCCTGGTACTGTGCTGGGAAGCGCGTACGCCAGTCCACAATCTTCGCCTTCCCCTTGGTCTTCCGCCCAATGCGGGCCGGCGCATCTACGTCTACCCACTCCTGGGCCAGCCCCAACGTCCTCATGACCAGTCTAAGCCGCAGCGGCTCAATCTCGTTCAGGCAATGGACCCACACGTCCCGCCTGAAGCGAGGAAGACCCGCTACAACCCAGGGCTGGCCAGCATCACCCATGCCCAGGTAGGGCCTCCACACCACCTGCATCACCATACATACATCATGTTAGTTACCATTCAGTCACATGCATAAACACAAAAAAATCATACGCATCATACCATGGCCTCGGGATACTCGCTCAGCTCCCGACGAAGTGATGCCAGCTGGTAGCCGTGGGGTGCTGCAACCACGACCGGCCTCCACTGCCGCGCCAGAGGCACGGCCCTCCTGTTCCCATGCCTAGCCCTCCCCATCGGGAAATAGTAATAGCTCCACACCTGCATCCATCATACATCATTAGTACAATAATTACATATTTAACTGTGGGAATGCATAAATAAAATGTTTACCTGGAGGAAAGGTGCGAAGCCGCTGACTGTCGTCTCCTTCTCCGAAGTCTGGGAGAGATCAGCAATCAAATGGGCAAGCAGAGCCGCCCCCCACGCATAGTGTCCCACTCTGTCCAGATCCGCCAAGATCCCGAGGAAACGGCAGTGGATGCCATCCCCCTTCGTCCCCAGCAGAAGGCGGCCCAGGAAGAAGAAAAGAAACCTCCGAAGGTCTAGATCCACCAGCTCCCTCTCGCTCGGATCCTGGGTGAAAGCTGCACGAGCATCCCCCTCCAGTCGAGCCAAGAACTCTGCTCCAGTCTCGCTAACCCGCTGACGCGGGTCGACGAATCCGAGCGCCTCCATGATCTCCACTCGGCCGACTACCCTGCTGTCTCTATCAGTCACGCTCGTCTCTAACCACAGCAGGTCGAGGGCACTCTCTCGGTAGTCGGGGTAGGTAACCCCGCTGACTGCCTCTCCGTCAACTCGTAGCCCGGTGATCCGAGCAACGTCCTCCAGCGTCGGCACCATGTGCCCCCAGGGCATCAGAAACGCCCGGCTCGGTGCGTGCCACCGCTCCCTCAGTGCCTGGATAAGAGGAAGGTCGAGCCGGAAGGGCTCGATCCTAAGGAAAGCTCCAAAGCCCATGGCGTCCACACGCGCCCTCTGGAAATCCGGCAGCCCACGGTATGCTGCCACCACCAAGGACCAGCTGATCCGGCCCTTCATCACGCCCTGCAAACCACAAAACCAACAAAGAACACATCAGCATCATGAACAGTAATAAACAATAACACTGTATATATATACTAACTATTCTCTTTATTTTATTTTTACTTCTTTAAAAAAAAAATAAAATAAAAAATAAAAAAAATAAAAAAAATAAAAATATTTCTATTTTCTTGTGGAGGCGTCCAACGCCCTGGACGCCTCCTCCCAATTTCTTTTTTTTCCTTTTTAGAAAAAACCCAAAAATGGCCAAAACAAAAATTATTAATAATATATATATTTTTATGGAGGCGTCCAGGGCCTAGGACGCCTCCTTATTTTTAATATTATTTTATTTCATTTTATTATTTACGAAAATTAATTAATAAATAAAAAAAAGAAAAAGAAAACATGGAGGCGTCCAGATCCCTGGACGCCTCCTACTCTCACTACCCGCCTCTCTCTCACAGCCTCTCGCACACCCGTTTTAGCCTATTGAACCACCGAGTGAGGATTCCGAGGTACTTACCGGGTCGTGATCGTCCTCTCCCGCGTCACCAGCATCCGCAGCAGCCTCCGCGGCCAGGAGAGGCACCTCCATCCCCTCCTCCGCAGCAATCTCCTCTGCTGCAGCCTCCTCGGCATCATCCCTCAACCTCCTCGCACGACGAGCCAGTCGTTTTCGCTTCCCTGGAACCTGGCTCGATCCTCCTCGCTCCATGGGGACTAAGAATAGGTCGTCTGGGTGACTGGGTCGTCAGATTGAACAGTAAATGAGCAAAGGGGGGGGGGGGGGCAACCCTTATAAATAGGAATTAGCTTCTTTGGGGCGTCCAGGCGCCTGGACGCCCCCTTAATTTTTATTTATTTCAAAATTCAAAAAATTTTGGGGCGTCCAGGCGCCTAGACGCCCCCAAAACAAAAAAATCAAACAAAATAAAAAAATAAAAGTTGGGGCGTCCAGGAACCTGGACGCCCCCAAAACAAAAAAATAAAATAAAAATAAAAATTAGGGGCGTCCAGGCCCCTGGACGCCCCCATAATAAAAAATTTTCAAACAAAAAAAATATAATATATTTATATAAGAATATGTATATAATCCAAACAAAATAAAAAACACAAAGAAAAAGAAAAACCATACAAAAAGATAATAATTAAGGGGACGGGGGTCCGAAACATCCAAATGCCAAATTTTATTCCATCAGAAAAGCAAAGTGAACTACATCAGGGGCTTAGGCGCTTTAGGCCTTAACTTCCCCAGTTCGGTTACATAAGCCCTCCACGGCTCGCATTCTTCCACCACGTGCGCTAACGCCTTTCCCGCAACACTTGTCTTCCAGGGTGCTTTAATGGCCTTCGCTTCCTTCGCGTCCGCTTCAGTACCCAACTCCCTCTTCTTCAAGGGAACGATGCCAGTCGGTGGCGGGAACGAATGGCGTGGGATGCCAATCTGCAGGCAGCACCGATGCGCGTTGTAAAGAACAAACTCGGTCGCGCCGATCAGTTGAAGATCGACTTCGGGAGAAGGCCTCATGAGGAGATCAAGCGAAAGCAAACATGCCGGTGCGCAAGTGAAGAAGCCTTGTGTCACGGTGCGGAAGTGAGACCGCCAGTCTTCACGTTTCTTCAGCCACGGAACGCGGTTCACTACAGTACCACCAAAGCCTAACACGTCGGCTATGTGGTGAAGCGGGCTTTGTTGGAAGAGCTTCGAAGCGGTTGGCATTCCCCCGCGGTGGTCGAATTTGAAATGCAAATCCAGCCAGCAATTCAAGACAAGTGCACAACCAAATGGAGGCTTACCCAGGCTCGAGGCAGTAAGACCGCTGTAAAGATAGGCGAGGACGGCGGGTCCCACCCTCTTTCCACGCCAGATCCCGCAGATAGCACCCAGTTGGTCTTCCTCCACCATGTTGTCGGTATAAGGGAACAAGAGAGCACCCGCCAGACAAATGGTGAACCCCTTCATGATTCCCTCCAAATAGTCATCGTCTGGTGACCCTCTCAGGGCGTTCATGACCCACTCCGCAAGCTTTTGGAGATCGATCCCCTTCTGAGTACGGACCTTTCTAGCTGCGTCGGGCGGCATGAAGCTTCCAAGGACGCTTTCAGAAGTACCCCGTGTCAGCATCCGCATAGCCTTCACCTTCCCGTCGCTCTTGAATTTCTTCAAACCAAGCAGAAGTTCCACCTCCTCGAGGAGGATGGTCACCTCGAAGGTCGGGAAGATAAAAGTGTGGGTCTGGGGATGCCAGACCTCCACTAGCGCGCCCATAGCCGCCCAGTCCATACGAATCTTCTCGTAATGCTTGGCGTGAATAAGGAGCCCCTGCAGATGCCACTTCGAGAGTATGGCCCTCATGCCAATGGAGATATTGGAAGTCAGCTTTGAAAGCCATGGCAGCTTGGAAAACTTCCTCGGGCCTGGGAAGAGTGGATATGGCTGGGAGAGGAAGGAAGAAGAAATGAAGGAAGTAAGAAGAAGGTTCACGTACAGAAATTTGAAAAGAGTCGGCTTACCATATGCGACATGATCGTCCCACTCAGATGACCCTCGAGGTCAGAAAGTCGCCTAATCTCGCTGCTAGGCTTGCTCCTCTTCATAACGCGGGAAGACTCTCCTTCCATCCTGAAGATCTCTAGATTCTCCTCTCCTTCCTCTCCTGAGCTTCCAAAACCCACCTTGGTGCATTTGAATGAACTTGCCTAAGGGGAGTTCTTATAGGAAGGGAAGGGTGCTACAGGACAGAACATGTCACATCAGTGGTCATTGTCAAGATTTTGTCTGGATCTCCTTTGAACTGTGGTGCGATTCTGCTACCTTTTGATGTTGCTAACCTTTGCTGGCATGTGCAGGTTTTACTAACGGACATCTTTGTCCTATCTCCTGTCCCACCTTTCATTGGTTGGTCCCACCATGTCATGCATCATAATATATGATACCTACGCTACTAGAACATGTCAAGGACCTTGCGGCCCGAACGAATCTGGGATTTGAGTTCCCCTTCAACAAAAACGGTGATGATCCCGGAAGAGTTTGGGTTGTACGGATAGGCCGTCAATTTGTGATAGAATGGGGACGACGGTTCCATTCAGTGAGTTGGTACGCGGATAAACGGGCCCCAGCCCAGTATCAGCTCACCGGGTCGGTATCCTGACCCGTTCTTCACAAGTTGACAATATTATCCTTGGCTATTTTCTATTTTAGTTTGTTTTGAATTTTTCTTTAAACCCAGCATGCATTCATATAGGACTTTGATTTATTGCGGAAGATCATTCAAGCGATTCGATTGTGAAAGCCGTTGTGTTTCAATTCCTACAAATATGAGATATTCCACTCTGAATGAAATACTGAGTTTCTTTGAGACAGCCCTACGCTGCTCTTCCAAAGGAGACCCTTGTTTGGACAGACCCTCAGATATTCCTTTACATTTTTGACCCACCTTGGCCGCAGCACTTCCACATTGGCTGGTAACCGCTCCCCAAAGGTGAAACCTCCGGTTTATGACCCAGGTACTTCCACACCGAGAAGTTGGTCTTCTTTTGTTTCGTGCCTGAGTGCACATCTCACCCTCCCTTATTTGATCTCCGTCCAAGCAATCGTCAATATTTGAAAGACCTCCTTCAAGGTCGCCTCATTGAAACTTCAGGAAAGATTCCAAACAGTAACGTCACAAGCGTGTCTCATCACACCTTGGCATCAACTTATCAGTCCGCTCCCACTTCATTTCAGTCCACTTCGATACCATTCCACTATGTGTCGCTCCCTTGCAAAGCAGACGCCAAGGCGGGGCAGCTGTAGACACGCCATTCTTGACGTCTCATGAGAAAGTCTCATATTACTATACGACGCCCCGCGATGGCCTACGCATTTCGAATCGCTCGAGTGCTTCCTTTTCCTGAGTCTTCTTCCGCCCTTTTCGGCATCCGGAATCGTCTCGTCACGGCATTCGGACGGCATCAACACCAGTCGAACGCATCAGGAGGTTCCGGAACCAAGAAGGATATCTGCCGGGCGGCCGCCGACGCCCGATCTAAGGACCCGGGTGGGTCTTAATGGGGGCGTCCAGGCCCCTGGACGCCCCCATTTTTATAATTTATTTTATTATTTTTCTCACGGCCCAAAAATAAATAAAAATATATATATATTAATGGAGGCGTCCAGGGCCCTGGACGCCTCCATAAAAACTAATAATAATAAATATTTATAAAATGCCAGTTGGCATAAAAATAAAATAAATAAAAAATACATATTAATGGAGGCGTCCAGGCCCCTGGACGCCTCCATAAAAATAAATAAAAAAATTAAAATGCCAGCCCTTGTATAAAAGACAAAAGAAAAATAAAAAATAATAATAAACTTTTGGAGGCGTCCAGGCCCCTGGACGCCTCCATCAACTCACTCACGGGCGCCGGCCACCGAACGACGGTTTGTCGTGTGTGAAAAAAGCCAAATTTAGAGACGTCCAGATGACTGGACGCGCCCATTTCTGAATCACGAGGCGCCGCTCACAAAACCACGCGTTGTGCCAAACCGCGTGCGGCCGTCGTCGGTTTTCGGTGGACCTGTTAGAGGCGTCCGGGACCCTGGACGCCCCCATAAAAGTATTCTAAAAAAATCAATAAAAATAGAATAAAATATTATTTCGGCCCTGATGGAGGTGTCCAGGGTCCTGGACGCCTCCACCTTCCGGAACTCTATAAATAGAGGCCCACCCCCTCAGTTCTAGGGGAGCTAAGCAGTGATCCGATAGGCTGCCGGAGCCCAGAGGCTACGGAGTCATTTTCTAACCCGTGGGGTCTTTTGTAGGTGGAGGTTCTGCCGGCTTCTCGGGTGCCACGCTCGCGAGAGGAAGGTCGTCTTCATCCACCGCGCTTCCACGTCGTCCCCACGCTGCCGGAGCTCCGCCGGATTTCACCCTCGGCTCATCCAATAAGCCTTTTCTTCCCCTTTTTCTCATAGTTCTTTACATTCATCATATTGCATCCTCTATCCCCCTTCACAAGGGCGCCTCTTCTCTTATACTTCTTGCATCCATCATCTCATTTTCCTCCTACTCGAGTCCGAGAGGGGTTTAAAAGATAACACCAACCAGGTGTGTGTCTTGCCATCATTTCGTTATTTTTATCGCAAGGATTTGAATACTACACCTCCATCTTTCTAATCCACTTGTCATTTATTTGTCGTTGTTTTGCAAGGGTACCCGAGGAAAGCCCTCTCCGTCGGCCGGCCGGAAGGAGAGGAAGAAGCAACCCGCCATCTCCCGCTCTTGAGGTAGGCGCGATCACTTTCTTATTTTGGGGTCTTTTGGCCCCTGGCGATCACACCTTGTCATCGAGGCCGCGGCGAGTCACTTCCCCAATGGCCGTTTAAATTTCTGTTTCCTATATTCTCTTTATATTTTGTTATATTCTGCTTATATCATCGAGGCCGCGGCGAGTCACTTCCCCAATGGCCGTTTAAATTTCTATTCCTATAATCTCTTTATGTTTTGTTATATTCTGCTTATATCATCGAGGCCGCGGCGAGTCACATCCCCAATGGCCGTTTAAATTTCCGTTCTTATATTCTCTTTATATTCTGTTATATTCTGCTCTTATCATCGAGGCCGCGGCGAGTCACTTCCCCAATGGCCGTTTAAATTCCCGCTCTTTGTATCTCTTCATATTCTGTCATCTTATTATCTGCTCATATTCTCGTGGCCGCGGCGAGTCACTTCCCCAATGGCCGTTTCAATTCTTGTTATTTAATTTTTGCACCATTCCCGTCCCCCCGAGGCCGCGGCGAGTCACTTCCCGCTATGGCCGTTTAACCCCCATATTTTGCTATATCACGCTTGTCCCGCTCGCCCCGCCGGAGCAATCTCCCGTGGTGGCCCCTTCTCTCTTTCCTCTCATTTCTGTGTTGCAGCAAACAAAACAAACAAAAAAGAAGGAGCCCGCGCGCTCTCCGCTTCTTCCTCTTCCCCGCACCATCGAACTCCGAACCGCGTGACGTCGCTCACAGTGAGCTGGTTGACAGATTCATCAAACAAAACATTATCTTCCGGTTTGGGATCCCCAGCCGAATAATATCTGATAATGGAAGTCATTTCAGAAATCAAAAGATCTATCGGCTCGCCGAGAAGTATAAGATCGAGTGGAGGACTTCCACTCCTTACAATCCACAGGCAAATGGATTGGCAGAAGCCTTCAACTAAACATTATGCACCTTGTTGGCTAAAGTCGTCAGTTCTAATAAGAAGGACTGGGAAGAAAAGATGTATGAAGCTCTATGGGCATACCGCACTGTCTTCAAGACACCTACAGGGTGCTCGCCATACTCACTGGTATACGGCTCAGAGGCAGTAGTTCCACTGGAGCTGGAAGTCCCGTCACTCAGGGTGGCAGTCTAATATGACCTGGCCCGTGGCGAACAAACCAATGCAGAAAGAAGATTACAAGAATTGGCTGAATTGGAAGGGAAGCGCCTCCAAGCTCAGAAGAATATCCAGATGTACCAGGCCCGCATGGCCACTGCATTCAACAAACTCGTAAAAGGATGAGAATTTAAGAAAGGTGACCTTGTCATGGTCAAGAAAAGAGAAGTCATGGCGTCCAACCCAAAAGGAAAGCTGAATCCTAATTGGGAAGGTCCTTATGTGATATATAGGGTCTACGAAGGAGGGGCCTACATGGTTGTTAACCATCGAGGGGAGATCCAATTCTCACCACTCAACGGTAGACAACTAAAGCTGTATCATGCTGCCCAACCAATATTCCCCGAGTAATCAGGCTAAAAGTCACCCTTTTCCTCGGTCTAGCGGCACTCTGCCCTAACCGAGCTACCCTTCCTCCTTGGTCCAGCGGCACTCCGCCCTAACCAAGCTACCCTTTTCCTTGGTCTAACGGCACTCCACCCTAACCAAGCTACCCTTTTCCTTGGTCTAACGGCACTCCGCCCTAACCAAGCTACCCTTCCTCCTTGGTCTAGCGGCACTCCGCCCTAACCAAGCTACCCTTCCTCCTTGGTCTAGCGGCACTCCGCCCTAACCGAGCTACCATTTTTCTTGGTCTAGCGGCACTCCGCCCTAACCAGGCTACCCTGCTTCCTTGGTCTAGCGGCACTCTGCCCTAACCGAGCTACCCTTCTTCCTTGGTATAGCGGCACTCTGCCCTAACCGAGCTACCCTTCTTCCTCGGTCTAGCGGCACTCTGCCCTAACCGAGCTACCCTTTTTCTTGGTCTAGCGGCACTCTGCCCCAACCGAGCTACCCTTCCTCCTTGGTCTAGCGGCACTCCGCCCTAATCGAGCTACCCTTTTTCTTGGTCTAGCGGCACTCCGCCCTAATCAGGCTACCCTGCTTCCTTGGTCTAGCGGCACTCTGCCCTAACCGAGCTACCCTTCTTCCTTGGTATAGCGGCACTCCGCCCTAACCGAGCTACCCTTCTTCCTCGGTCTAGCGGCACTCTGCCCTAACCGAGCTACCCTTGTTCTTGGTCTAGCGGCACTCTACCCCAACCGAGCTACCCTTCCTCCTTGGTCTAGCGGCACTCCGCCCTAACCGAGCTACCCTTTTTCTTGGTCTAGCGGCACTCCGCCCTAACCAAGCTACCCTTCTTCCTTGGTCTAGCGGCACTCTGCCCTAACCGAGCTACCCTTTTCCATGGCCTAGCGGCACTCCGCCCTAACCAAGCTACCCTTCTTCCTTGGTCTAGCGGCACTCCGCCCTAGCCGGGCCATCCCTTATCATGATCTGATGACAGTCCGACTTGTTACCCTCCCAAAAAGAGGGGAAGAGAGAATAAAAGAATGAAAATAAATAAAAAATGGGGTTAAAAATAGAGATACCCTGCCGGTCTTGTTCAGGCTTTCCGAGCAAGGGCAAAAATGGCTAAAACCCAGCTGTGGTGAAAACCCGAAAGGGCACTGTAGGCAAAATCGGGTACCCCGCCACGTGAAAACCCGGAAGGGCGCGTGGGCAAAAGCAAGAGGGGGCTGGCTCCGGTGAGAACCCGAAAGGGCGCTTGGGCCAGTAATATGGTGATCCTAAAGAAACCTCACCTCCCGTCATAAACTTCTCGTCGATCGGCCGGCACCTCGTCCGATCAATGATCAAACCCACCCAGTTCAGACCCTACGTCTGTCCTGATAAAACCCTCATACCTTGCCAAAATCCCACCATGGTGAAACCTGCTTTGATCGATTGGCGCACTGCCCGGTCAATGATGAAACCTATCCGGCTTAGACCTTACGTCTATCCCGATAAAACCTATGAAATCCCTGCATTGGTATAAACCCAATACCGACGATGAAACCTGCTGTTGATTGATTGGCACATTGCCCAATCAGCGATAAAACCTATCCAGTTTAGACCCTACGTCTATCCTGATGAAATCCATGATATCCTTGCATTGGTATAAACCCAATACCGATCATGAAACCCATCTTTGGTCGACAGGGCACCCTGCCCGATCGGCGAAGAAGCCTATTCGGTCTAGACCTTACATCTGTTCTGACTAGAGCAGCGTGTCTCGCTATGTCCCACCGTGATGAAATCTGCTGCTGATTAATGGGCACACTCGCCCGAGCAGCAATGAAACCTATCCGGCTTAGACCTTACGTCTATCCCGATGAAACCCATGAAACCTTTGCATTGGTATAAACCCAATACCGATGATGAAACCTGCTGTTGATCGATTGGCACCCTGCCCGATCAGCAACAAAACCAGCCCAGGGTAGACCTTACGTCTATTCTGATGAAGATTCATAAGATCCTTGCATTGGTATAAACTCAATACCAATGATGAAACCCACCTTTGATCAATGGGCACCCTGCCCGATCAACGAAGAAACCCGTCCTATCAAATTTGCATATCCCTTTACGTCCCGCCGTGATGAAACCTACCATTGGTCGATCGGCACCCTGCCCGATCAATGATAAAACCAGCCCAATGCAGACCTTATGTCTACCCTGATGAAACCTATAAAATCCTTGCATCGATATATACCCAATACCGATGATAAGAGCATGCACTAATGAAGCAGCACATCACCCGATCCGTGCTGAAGTCCCAATTCAGGAAACATACGTATAAAAAAAAATGGGGTTAAAAATAGAGATACCCCGCCAGACTTGTTCGGACATCCCGGATAAGGGCAAAAATGGCCAAAAAACCCAGCTGTGGTGAAAACCCGAAAGGGCACCGCAGGCAAAATCGGGTACCCCGCCAAGTGAAAACTCGAAAGGGCGCGTGGGCAAAAGCAAGAGGGGGCTGGCTCCGGTGAAAATCCGAAGGGGCACTTGGGTCAGTAATGTGGTAATTTAAAAGTTCCATGCCAACCAGCACGCTACCTTTACCTCCCCTTCACTGATGAAGCCTTCCGTCGGTCATCTGGCTCTATGCCCCACCGATGATAAAACCTTCCCGGGGTGGACCTTACGTCTACCCTGATGAAACCTACATACCCACTTTCAAACGTCCCACCATCGATCGATGGGCATCCTGCCCGATCAATGATGAAACCTTGTCCAGTTTAGACCTTTCGTCTATTCTGATGAAACTTATAAATCCCTTTGCATCGATATAAACCCAATATTGATGATGAAGCCAACTATTGATCGACTGGCATTTTGCCCGATCAATGATGAAACCTTGTCCAGTTTAGACCTTTCGTCTATTCTGATGAAACTTATGAAATCTCCTTGCATCGATATAAACCCAATATCGACGATGAAACCAACTATTGATCGACTGGCATTTCGCCCGATCAATGATGAAACCCTACCCAGTTTAGACCTTTCGTCTATACTGATGAAACTTATAAAACCCTTTGCATCGATATAAACCCAATATCGACGATGAAACCAACTATTGATCGACTGGCATTTCGCCCGATCAATGATGAAACCCTACCCAGTTTAGACCTTTCGTCTATACTGATGAAACTTATAAAACCCTTTGCTTCGATATAAACCCAATATCGACGATGGAACCAACTATTGATCGACTGGCATTTCGCCCGATCAATGATAAAACCCTGTCCAGTCCAGACCCTACGTCTGTTCTGATGAAAACTATGCCCCCTTCAAATGTCCCACCTGCCATAACCTCTACCCAGTCTAGACTTTCCGTCCATTCTGATGAAACCCCTTCTTTCACATTCCTGCAAATTGTCTCCGTCATAGCACATATTGCCAAGAGGGACGTTTGCTGATACCAGCACAATCCGGTTTAAGCACCTCTTCGGATGCCCGTCACGCGGTGGAGCGAGTTCCCCATCCTTTCTCTGAAGGGGTGGACGCTCTCCTGCTAGGTACGAGCCATTCACATGAGGGATTGCTAAAACCACTACCCCACTTCCCGAAGTGATGAAACCGCATGGTAGACAAGATGGATACACATGAAGCCAAAAGATCTCTTTTCATTACGAAGTGAGTACATAAGGGGCCCCGAGGGGACGCTGTGTCACAAAAAAAGATGAAAAAAAAGAAAAGAAAATAAAGTGAAGATAATTCATGGCCGCCGAAAGATATCTTCAAAGGCCAGAAGACCAACATAGGGGGCGGCTCCTAACTCATGAAGGCGCGCTTCCTCCTCCTGAAGCCTCGTGGACAGGTCCTGGAAAGACATCACCCGACCCTCCAGTAAAGCCACCTCCTCGGTGGACTGTGGCCGAATAGAAGATAATTGCTGCAGCTCGGCCCGAAGTTCAGTGAGTTCCGCCTCCAAAATGGCTACCCGCTTCTGGATAGCCTCCTCCCGCTGAATAATGCTCTGTAGCTCGGCCTGGCGTTCATCAAGTGTCAGCGTTAGCTTTTCCACCTCAGATTTGCATTCCGACCTCTGCAACTTCAACGCCGTCAGCCTGTCAACCATGATCCGTGCTAGGAAGTCTCTCCGATGCACGAATTTCAACAAAAGCAAGACCCGCTGAGCCCATATGTCCAAAGGGCAGCCCATGGCTTGCAGGCCAGCGGTGAGGCGATTGGCAATTTCCTTCAGCTGTAGATATGTCAAGCCAGGCTGAGACTCTACTAGCTGGCGTAACATGTCCAGATGCTGCCAGACGAAGCTGTCAGGAGAAGTAAAGCCAAAGGAAGCAGAGGCGATGACTTCAAAAGTCACCTCTCCGTCAATATCTGCCCATAGTCCAATGCCCGCTTGGGAGGACAAAGAAGGCAAATCTTCCGAAAGAGCTAGCCGATATCTCTCTGTACTCCCCTGCTGGGCTGAAGACTCCTCCTCTGCTGCTGCCTCGGGAGCTACACCTTGAACATCCGCGGGAGGAGAATCGATGAATAATGGGGTTATCTCTGCAATGGAGGCTGCACCTTCAGCTGCTCTTTCTGGTGATGGGGACAGAGGTGCCTTAGACTGTGTAGACAGGAATTCGGACTCTGTAGCCACTATGGCAGGAATCGCTAACTCGGGCGCGATTGACATTACTGCGGCCGGTATGAAAGCGGAGCTCCTGGCCGGATCTGTTTCGGCTCTAAGATCTGAAGCCCTGGCAGGGATGACACTTTCTTCTGCAGCCCCCAAGTCTAATGATGCCAAGTCTGTCGAGGACTGTATCCGCACTGGCACAGGGCGAATGATCTCAGGAGCCCCCGTGCAGGTCAAAGGCAGAAAAGGAACAATAGCCAAATCTACAAGGGAAATGTCCATGAAGGATGTGGAGGTGGCCAAGGTAGCAGCAACAATACTCTGAGACCAAAGCAAAGCGACCTTTAGCACTAACTAAAAGAAACAAATGAAGCAGCATACATGAAGAACAACCCACCTTTGAGCAGGGTCCGCACCCTCAAAATGGGGCGAAAGAGAAGAAAGCTCCGTGGCCGAAACGGCGAGTGGTGGAGTTATGTCAATCTCAGTATCGAGCCCGGCAAACTCCTCCTGAAATTCTTCCTCAGAGGATAACACTGATAGTTCGGCGGGTCGAAGAGACAGAACACCTTTCGCAAGTGCAGGAGGGGCTTCTGACTTGGCAATACCTTCCCCTTCGCTGTCGCTGAAATCTACCTCCTCCTCATGGGAGACGGCCTGGGAGCTGCCCGAAGATATTTCCACACTAGCTATATGCTGGGCCGGTACCTCTAAAGTATGGCGGGATGTAGATCGAGTGATTATGCGTCTGGCCGGAATAGTACTCTACTTTGGCCGAGTCTTGTGACCCTCCTGTGGTCGAGGCAGCTCTTTCGTCATCATCATGGCCTCGGCTTGCACACCGACTGCCACTGCTACAAGAAAAGAAAACTTCTGAGAAGTATAGCAAAGAAAACAACGGAAGTATGAAACAAATGGAAAAAGCACATTTACCCTCCTCCTCGCCAACCGGGGTGGGAGAAGGCAGTCTTGTGTCCGTCTCCACAGGCGCTTCAACCTGCTCCTGGGCTGTATCAGATAAAAAAGAGGCTCAGCCTCAAAGAACTCCCTAGGAGATTGGTCAAGACGACAAAGGAGGTTCCAGCTACAAGCTATCACCGTCACCTTCGGCAGATGCCTGTGCGGCCTCCCTCTGAGATGCGAATGCGTCAAATGAAGGGATATCCGGAAGAGGGGTTCCAGCTTCCTTCGCAGTCGAAGCCGACTTCCGGGTCCGAGCGACCTTGGCCTTCTTGGCCTTGGCGACTGCAACCTTCACCACAGAAGGCTTCCTCTTCTTGCCCGGAGGCAGGGGAGTGGTCGTAGGTGCTGCTTCTGGAATTTCAAAGTGGGCAGGTTTCTCAGCTTGAGCAATTATCTTCCTGTAAAGCCCCTGCCGCTTTATGTCTGGTCTATCTGTGCGAGACACAAGAGAGACAGTCATAGTCAACATATGCAAAACATGACAATAAGAAGAAAGAAGCCATGATCAAACAAACAAGGAGCACACCTGCTGGGCCGTCGTAAAAAGTGGAAAGCGGCCAATACATATAAGCTACCTCCTTTGATCGGGAGGCGGCCTCCTTCACGAGCCAGCATACATCGCCAATAGTCTGACACTTCTCCGTCAGGGCGGCCAAGTCCTTATGGCCATGGAAATCAAGGCAATGAAATAGGCCGAGGTAATCTATGCACCAGGCGTCAACATAATGGAAAGAAACAAAAAGCTGCTTATTTAGAATGACAGCTACCGGGCTCTCCACTGTCAGCCCGTGGACATTTAACAGTACAAAAAGCCAGGAGGTGTGCTGATAATATGACTGGGTGCGGTCCTCCCTCCGCACAAAGGCCCTGTAAGGATGAAACCTGTCTGCCGGACCCCTCCAAGAAGTAGCCTTCGAGAGTGGTTCCTCCGAGGGGAATGGATACTGCACCTCCAAATGAGTGTCCCCTATGTGGCCCAGCTGTCTCAAGTCTTTGGTGAAAGTGTCTACATCAACTTCAGAAAAGACAGGAGTGGGTAGTTCCGCACCCGCCTCCTTCAAAGACCGGCGGGCAGCGATATAAGCTTCTGCCTCCCTCTGGTGCTGGGAATAAAGCCTCCTCAGATGGACCTCGTCAATATCAAATACAGGCCCTGATTGCCGCTTCAAAAAGGAGCGCTCGGCCACATCCCAGAAAGCGCCTCTGCCATCTTTATAAAAATTGGTGCGTATGTTCCACCACTTGATATAGTCTGATGAGACCCGAGGGAGACGATTGGAGACGGTCGGGACCCTGAAAGTTGTGTCTTCCCGACGATGAAAGAAATCCCACCATATCCGACCGTCGCCGGCAATACTAGACCCGTGCTTGGCCCGGCTCTCCAGAGGAAACTGAGCAGCCGATGGAGGGATATGCTGGTCGTAACCAAAATTTCTGCCAAAGCGGAAGGGATAATAGGGCTCCAAAATGAGCAGGCCCCCCTTCCTGAAAACTAATACACTGGGCCGTATGGCCATGGCCCACCTCACCAATTCTGGTTCTAAAAGAGGCCGGGTGGCGGCGACCCCCGAAACAGGATGGACATAAACCTCCACCTCCTCCATTTTGCACTCCCTCTGAGGGTCCACCAAGGGAGCTGAACCTGCTGCCAAGCTCCAAAAGTGAATGCTGCCAGGTGCGTCTACAGGCACTCTTATTAGCCTACCCCTCATCTTGAACAGCTGTTCTGAGAAAGGACCAGGTTCAGCGCTAGCGAACTCAATCATACGAGGGAGCAGTGTGTCTGACTGTAAAGTTCTCGGGGCCAGCTCAGGGAAAATGCTGCAAACCCAGGCATTGAAGAAATGAAAGGGACCCACGGTCCTCGAAGAGCGGGGGGTCCGATGTCTATGCAAGTCCCCCAAGGATTTGTAAATTAAACACAGAGCCACTGGGCACAGAGACAATCGCATCCCCCAAGCCATCTGGCAGGCCAGATATATAGCCTCGGGTCTAATAATCGTCTCGTCCCCTTGAGGGAGAGCGAAAGTGCATAGCCAGAAAGTCAAATAGGCTGCACAATGGGTGATGGGATCAACCCCTGCTGGGTTCGGGCCATCCACGTCTGTCCGGCGCAATGAAGCTGGCAGTGCTGACTTGTAACGGGGGGCCCTGACCTGTTTACCGGAAGTCAGCCCTACGGAAGGAAAGTCTGCGTACCTCAAGGGACCCCCGAAGAAATATTGTATCCACTGCCCCACACGGACTCTCAGTCGGCTGCTCTTTTCCCTGGCTTGATAGCCTTTGGAGGACCCCCTACTGTAGGCCAAACAGATGGACCGGTAAGCTTTCATCAGATACCGGTATGCATAACCGAAAGAATAGCGGCCCTCTCCATTAGAGGCGTCCTTGATGGAATCATCCAGGCAGACCTCCTCATATGGCTCTCCGTCCATGGGTAGGCCAGAAAGCTGCGATAAACTCCAGAGGTCGAGGGATGTCTCGCCTTCCGCTGTATAGAATGTATTGAACTGCGGGCAGAACACTTCAAGCATACCGCAACACAATCCCCGAGAGACGGGATAGCGGAACCTGGAGGCAAATACACTATGGTATACCCCAGCTCTAACCAATAGAGGGGCATACTCCTTCAAAACATATTCTGTAAACTCCACTGCTCCAACCCTAAAAAGATGGGCGTCTGTCAACTTGGCATCTCCAAACCAGCCGGCAGCCAGCTGATATTTAAACTGAACGGCCAGGCAGTTAAGAACAAATGGCTCGTCTCTATAACCCCACTTCGCAGGCGCCAAAAAGAGTCCGAATGAAGTCTTCTCTCGGTGGACACGGCCGGTGGTATGATCCCACCTTGCAGGGGTGAATTCTGGGGCCCGGGTTAGCATCTTCTTCTCGGGTTCTAAATCGGAGATGCCCAGCACAGCATTCCAGTCCCTCTGTTCACCTGGGAGATATATGGCTCGGGCTCGATAGACAGAACCCTTCATGCTGTCTCTATCGGCAAGTATTGCCGCTTCCACGGAACGGGCAATAATAACATCCCGCATTCCGCGTATGGTGAAAGTCCGAACAAACGGCAGCAAATGACGATCCTTCGGCAAGTCCAGGCGGTAGTCAGCAGCTCTCCTGAATTCAGCACCCTCCAGGGAAGAATAAACTTCAGTAGTCGATACGGTGTCAGTTTCAGAATCGGAAGATTCGTCGACACTAGCAATCTGGTCATAGCCAAAGCTCAGGCTGTATACGTTCAACCAGTTGACTTTGGCCCGAGATATGTCCGGCTGAGCCGATGAACTTGTTCCAACGGCTCCGGAAGATGCAACAGTAGAACTGGAAGCCATGTCAGCACCTGCAGTCAGAAAAAGACAAGAAAAGAAGCATCAGAAAGATGAATGGGCATGAAACAATAAGACAAACAAATTCTCAAAAATTTCGGCAGCATCTCCTCTTGTCCGGGGTATGCCCAAAAAAAATAGGGAGTCACCCACCAAGAGGGAGTGATCCCGAGCATAAGATGGGACTCAATCCCATATATATAGCGAACCTACCCCAAAAAAATCGGCAAAGAAGGGGGGGGGAAATGACGCTCTCGGGGGGGGGGAAGCTCACAGCTCACCGCCACCGCCAAAGTGAAGAAAGAGAAAGAAGAGGAGAGAATGAGGGACAGCAAGGCTTTCGGCGCCTTAAAAAGGCCTAAAGCTGAGGGGCTCTCGGCGCGGCCAAATGCGCGCCGAGAACCCCCCCGGCCGAGAGCTCCCGTCGGCCAAAAGGTGCGCCGAGAGCTCCCCGGCCGAAAACCCCCCCGTCAGCCAAAAGTCGCGCCGACAACTCCCAGGCCGAGAACCCCTGTCAGCCGTGAAGCGCGCCGAGAAGCCCATACGCGACGATATCCTTCGCGCCGGGAGGTCCATGCCGTGAAGCCCCGAAATGCTGGAAATAAAGAAAATACGAAAATGAAGACATCAAAATGAAAGATGGACATGCAGAATGTTACTACAGCAACATGATCAAGCTGAAGGACAATGTCAAGGATAAAACTGAGGAATATACCCTCGAATGATGAAAGACACCTGCAGACCCCGTGTCGCTTATTCTGCGCTTACGCTGCCCGCAGGTGGGGGGCATTTGTTGACACCTTGAAAATGAACAGGGGTGGAAGCCTAACTGAAAGGAAGATCAGACCAACAGTGGAAGACCACTGATGAAGCTCGACAGCCGTTTACCCAGTTGAAGTCTCCGCCAGCCGAGCTGATGTCCGGTGCCATCGTCAGTCAAACGGCAGCACTGATAAAGCAGCAGTCATTCGACTGATAAGACCTCCAAGCACACTCTGATGAGAAGCCGGAGCCGACAAATGAAGATTGCGAAGGCTTTTGCAAAAGTCAGGACAAATAAAGAATCCTCTCCACAGATTACACACCCAGCCGAAGTCTGTCAGACGGAAGCTGATGTCCGGTCTTGTCACCGTTCGGATGATAATGCCGATGAAACATACCCGGTTTTGTCGTCATTCAGACGGCAATACTGATTAAACCCCAGTTCGTTCACTGATGGAACCTCAAGATGATCTCAACAAAGCTGTGTCACTACTAAAGGGGCCTCTTTCGGTTCTGATAAAAGTCAATACAAAATGACTAAGGGAAGCCAAGGCAAGTGTGAGGCCTAAAAGCACCAAATGGGCCGGCCGATTGGGCTTCTGAGAATGGCGCCGGGAACCTCAACAAAGGGCCGCTGGACGCGCCGGGAGCTGTGGCAAGCAAGCCGGCCACACCGACTACCCTCCACCGAGAGCACAGAAGGATGAGACCTATATAAACATACCTCCTTTGAAAGAAAAGGGGATCGGAGGATCGGAAGCTAGACCATCGATCAAAAAGAAAGAAAAGAGAAGAAGCCAGAGAGAGAGAGAGAGGGCCTCCTCCGCCGAAAAAGAAAGAGAGAAGAGACCGATTCCCTAGGGAAGAAGCTCCAGGTGGGCATCCGGGGAGGGAGAGGAGTCAATGCTCCGCCCTCCCCCATGGTTTTATTTTCTTATTCATGTAATCCTGCCGAGTTTATCTCGATTTTATTTTTTGATGTAACCGGGATATCCCGATGTCTACTCATCTCCCTCTCCCTCATTCCCTCCGTGTGATTGATGTGAGTTCTGGGGTGATCTAATGGTATGAAATGCTCCAATGGCCCATCTGGGCGTTGGGTGATTGAAACATCTGCCAGCTATCTCTCCGTATGCTGCCATGTCTTTCCTTTACATGTTTTCATTTTCTTAGCTCGACTTAAGCGCGCCTGATTCTCTGATGGGTCTTCGGACTCAATTGTCTTCAGCAGAATGAGTGTATCTCTAGTTATACCGATGTTCCTGGCCGTTCGGTGTCGCTTGCATAGAATCTCCCAGGCTTGCCCCAGGACCAGAGACAGATTATCTCTTGGCTTCTGGGGCAGTCTGCTATCGATATTGGCAATGCTTTCAATGGCCGCTGCTAGTGAGATTCTATAATTCTAGATGCTATGGTTTTGCCTATTGGCACTGTCGAAATCCTCCCTGGGTCCAGAGACAGCCATCTCTTGGCTCTCAGGATGATGAAAGACGACATCAAGCTGTCCTCGGACTCTGCACAGCAATGGTGACACGGGTTCTCTGTATCCTGATTTTCCCCTCCCAGTTTCCTCTCCGATCTTGGACTTTCTTTGAAACCTAAGCCAAATCTAGTTGAAACCCGATGAATTGATTCACTTTGACCTCACATGACCTATTTACCTTAGCCTGAATCGTCAAGAAACCCCTGAATCCCCAACAGATTCAAGAACAGAGTACCGTAAGCTCTGTTTCTTATCCCGGCGCCCTCATAGCTCTCGGCCCCGCCAACAGTGAAACTGATGAACAGCCCTCGGCGCAAGCCTTCTTGCGCCGAGATCCCATCTCCCGGGCGCGCCGGGAGCCACCCATTCCACTTCTCACCATCGCGCCGGGGCCGATTTGTCCTCACACCGGGAAGACCCCGTGCCGAGAGCCCCTTGGCCACCTTATTAGATCACCGGGAAGCCCGTGCCGGGAACTCTCTGGCATCCTTGCCATTGGCGCCGAAAAGCCAACCTGTAAACCTCAAGTCGTAAAACCTTTGCTACCATTGAAGAAACCCCATAAATACTCTTGTTATGTCAAGGGACGCCTTGGGCCATCATATGCACCTCAGGGGTGACAATTAATGGGGATAACCCTCCCCTTTTCTACGAGGTTTTCCGGACTCGATCGGCTTTTATAACCTTCCGAGGCAATGGAGCTCCGCCACTGCATAAGCTTCGTTGACCTCTAAAGGGATATCGAAACAGTGCTGCAGGCACGTACATGGTCAGGGGTCTAATACCCCTCTATTTGGCTTTCACCCCGGCATTCCGTGGGTGATCGTCTATCATTCCCTGGCAAATGCTGAGTCCAGGGGAGATGCTGTCAAAATTCTCCCAGGACCACGAAAGCCGACATTAAGCTGTCCCCGGGACTCTGTATGACACCGGTGACAGGGATTCTCTACGCCTTGGCCTTTCCAAATTCCTCCTCGATCCTGATGTTCCTATAAAGCCCAAGCCTAATCTAGTTCAACTTTGATGCCCTGACCTATTTTTGACCCCAAAGAAATCCTTCCCCTTGGTCTGAATCAATCAGAAACCCAAAACAGAGTACCGTAAGCTCTGTTCTGGTCCCGGCGCCCTCGCAGCTCTCGGCTCAGCCTACAGTAAACCGGGTGAATAGCTCCCGGTGCCACTTCTTCAGGCGCCGAGAACCCCCAGGAGCAGCTCCTCCCCCTTTCACCTCAGCGTGCCGGGAAGCCCGGGCCGAGAACCTCCAGAGCCCTCTCTGCATCCTCCGCGCCGGGAGACCCCCCCCCCTTGCAGCCTCGTCGCGCCGGGAGCCTTGCTCAACCGTCCCGCGCCGAGACCCCCCTTCTAGCATTTCTTCCTCGCGCCGGGAAGCCTGCGCCGAAGAGCTCCCCTTTGGCTTCTCTTGGTCGCGCCGAGAACCCAAGCCCTCTCATCTTGGCGCCGGGAACCCCTGGCCTTCTTGTTTTTGGCGCCGGAAGCCCTGGCCCTCCCATTTTTGGGGTCGTGCCGAGAGCCCGTGCCCATTCAGAGTGTGCCGAGAGCCCGATCTACCACCCAATGAATTCCAATACCCAAAACGAACCCACAAAGGAATCTCTGTGGATCACCCGACACGTCCCGGGGATAAAACTGAAGGGGAGTCATAACCCCTACGTTCCACCTAACTGCAATGGATTTACGAATAACCCTTTTGCTCGGGGGATTCTGCCACTGCATGAATTCCGCTAGCGTTCCAAAGGGAAAATCATACATTGCCCTATAGCCCATATGTATACGGGTTGGGAGGTTCAGCCTCTCTATCTCTCGGCTTTCATCCTGGCATCCCGTGGGTGATAGTCTATTTCCCCCTGGGCGTAACCCAGATTAAGAGGAAAGGCTGTCGAAATACCGATCGAAGCTTTAAACCTATATCATGGTCACGGCTCAATCTGCCTGTGATCGAAATCCTCCTTCTTCCCTTTCACTCGGTTTTCGGACCGCTGACTTAACGATATCATCTGTTTCTACGGTTGGTGTCATTATCTTACCCGCCTCCCTGGCCCTGGTAGGAAGTTTAAAATTAAGCATGTGAATATCTGTTTGCCTCTCGAGGCCTCCTACTTTTAGCGTTTAATCAAGGGTTGTCCTTCCTTTGAAGGACGTAATTAACGTCATAACGTTCATGGTATGACGGACTTCAGGTCCCGACACGATCACTCACAATCGACTGACCATGTCAGATCGAGCGCACAATAAAATTGTCACTTCGGTGACTGGCACGCCAAATAATAAATAAAATGAATAAGCCGATAAGCTTTAAAAAAGCGCGTCCACATGCAGCCTGCTTCATGAACCTCGGCTCTCGCAGCCTGCTTCCCAATGTCGGCTCTTGCAGCCCGCTTCCTGACTTTCGGCTCTCGTAGCCCGCTTTCCCAATTTCGGCTTTTGTAGCCCGCTTCTCAGAATCTCGGCTCTCGCAGCCTGCTTCCCAGAATTTCGGCTCTCGGAGCCTGCTTCCCAAAATTTTGGCTCTTGTAGCCTGCTTCACAAACCTTGGCTCTCGAAGCCCGCTCCCATATTTTGGCTTTTATAGCCTGCTTCCTAGTATCACTTGGCTCTTATAGCATGCTTTCCCGATCTTAGCTTTTGTAGCCTGATTCCCCAATTTCGGCCTTCGCAGCCCGCCTCCCAACTCTTGGATGTTGTAGCTTGCTCTCCAACTTCGGCCCCATAGCCTGCTCCCAACTTTGGCCTTTGGTGCCTGCTTCCCAACTTGGCCTCTGTCGCCTGCTTCCCAACTTGGGCTTCCACAACTTGCTTTCCAAATCTTGGCTCTTGCAGCCTGTTTGCTGTAATTTTGGCTCTTGTAGTCTGCTGCCCAGCTTCGACTCTTGCAGCTGCTTCCCTAATATCCTCTTAGCTCTTTTGCGGTCTGCCTCCCTAATACCTTTACTACCACTACACTTATACGTAACAACAATATTTTCTTATGCAAAAAAAATAAACAAAAACAAACAAACCAAAACAAAAAACAACACCCAAAAAAAAATAATAAAACAAACACACAAAAAAAAGAAAACGGAAACAAAAGAAGAGAATGCTTGATTGCCCTGTTTGCATGCTTGCTTAATATAGAATAATACACCTCCTTGAAATTTTCTAGGACCTTGTTTCCTTGCTAAATAATAATGCCCCGATTCCGGATGCACGTACGTCACGGCACACGCTCGAAGGGAACCTAATTATGGCGGGTGCACACGTCAAGGGGAGGAGTCATGGCTGAATTGCTAAGCCCAACTCACAAAATAAACCTGAGGCAACGCTCCCACACTTCGCACTTAATGTGTTCAATAGCTTTCAACCATAGGGATTGCCCGAATTTCTTTTTAACACTCTACGGAGACTTGAATTCCTGCACTCGCGTGAAGGGTAATCATGAGGAAAAAGCTGCCTACCCCCATTGTAAAAAAAAAAGTGAAAAAAGAAAAAAAATAGAGAGAAACGTGAATCCGAGTAGCCGGGAATCCCCACTGAAACAAATGAGGAGACTCGCGCGAAGTGGTGAAGCGAATCACAATAAGGATGAACCCTAGTAACCGGGAATCCCCATTGAGACACATGAGGAGACTCGCGTCGAACGGTGAAATCTACTAGCAAAATAAATAGATGGGGGCTGTGTGAAGCTACCGAAAGTCGAAAGCCTGAAACATATGTGTAGGCACTAGAGTGATCCTCGAGTGTCACCAGAAAAACCTGCATATCCCTATGGTTAGGGCTCTTTGTTCACACATTTGCACTGCCACGCCACAGAGAATTATCTCGGGTGAAATGCGTGAATTTAGGTTAAGCACGCAAGACATGCGATATCCTCTTGATGGGTGCACCACCCCTCAGTTGTGCCTCGCGGCCCGCACCGCATCTACGAATTACGGGCAATGTCCCTATCCTATCCCCTATAGAGGGAGCTGCCTTACTTATATTTATGTTATGTCTGCTAATGAATGCTTGCATGCTTGAGTAAAAAAATTACAATATAAAAAAATAATAATAATAAATAATAAAAATTTGTGTATACAATAAACTCCATTTTGGCTAGCGAAGCCTACTTTCCCAGCTCTGGCTCATAAAGCCCAATCTTGGCCCCCATGGCCTACCTCCTGCCCTCAGGGCTCATTAATCTCCCAACTCCGACTTCTATAGTCCGCTTCCCCGATTTGGGCGTTCACATCTTGCGCCCCAATTTTGGCTCTTGTAGCCTGCTTCCCTGATTTGGCTTCCGTAGCCTGCTTCCCTGATTTGGCTTCCGTAGCCTGCTCCCCATAATTCCGGCTCTTGCAGCCCGCTTCCCAACTTTGGCTCTTGCAGCCTGCTTCCCTTTAGCTCTTACAGTCTGCTTCCCCAATCCGGCCTCCACGGCCCGCCTCCCGTAACTTTGGCTCGTGTAGCCTGCTTACCTTTGGCCTTCGCGGCCTGCTTCCCAACTTTGGCTCTTGCAGCCTGCTTACCTTTAGCCTTCGTGGCCTGCTCCCCAATTTCGGCTCTCGTAGCTTGCTTCCCAATTCTGGCCCTCGTGGCCAGCTTCCCAACTTTGGCTCCTGCAGCCTGCTTCCCTTTGACTTTTATGGCCTGCCTCCCAATATCTTTGGCTCTTGCAGCCTGCTTACCTTTGACCTTCGCGGCCTGCTTCCCAATTTCGGCTCTCGTGGCCTGCTCCCCGATTTGGCTCCCGCAGCCTGCTTCCCATAATTTCGGCTCTCGCAGCCCGTTTCCCGATATCTTTGGCCCTTGCAGCCTGCTTCCCAGAACCCGACTCTCGTAGCCTGCTCCCCAGAATTCGGCCTTCACGGCCCGCTTCCCATAATTTTGGCTCTTGCAGCCCGCTTCCCAATACCCTTGGCTTTTATGGCCTGCCTCCCCAATTCGGCTTCCATAGCCTGCTTCCCAACTTTGGCTCTTGTAGCCTGCTTACCTCGGCCCCCATGGCCCGCTTTCCCAATTTCGGCTCTGGCAGCCTGCCCCCCAAATTCCGGCTTTCACAGCCCGCTTCCCTGATTTGTGGACACTAAACAAATCCTCACCTCATGTTTACGTGCAGGGGAATATAGAAGAAGAGAAGAAGAGAAAATAGAGAAGAAAAGAAAGAAAAGAGACAAAGAGACCAACAAGCCATGTCAGCCCTCGGTGCCCTATCGGCACTGGCAAAGAGACCAAGAGATCAACAAACCGTGTCAGCTCCCGATACCCCGTCCCACCGCGCTTCTAATACCTCCCGACTCTAGTAGCCCGATCTCGACTTCGGCTCTCATAGCCTGCTGCCCGATTCTGGCCCATGTCACCTGGTTTCTCGACCTCAACCTCGGTCGGTGGACCCGCTCTCCTAATCACGATAATGAATTTCTCAAACGGCTGCACCCGCGCGCCCCGCTCGGCTCATCCTTCGCTCGCGTCACCCGCGGGTGGGGGGCATTTGTAGACATCAAAAAAAAAGAGAAAAAAGAGAGAAAGAAAGAAAATAAGAATAAAAAGGGGAGAATAAAAAGAAAAAAATAAAATAAAAGAAGAAGAAAAAATAATAATAAAGAAAATAAAGAAAAAGAAGAAGAAAAGGAAAAGAGAATAAACAGAAAAGAAAAGAAATAAAAATAATAATATATATAAATAATAAATAATAATAAAATAAAACATGTGGCCCTCTCTCTCTCTCTCATTCTTTCTCTCTCATTTTCTCCCTCACTCGGGTGGCCACCCGGCACACTCCCCGTCTCACCGGTACGCCGCCTTCGCACCCGACATGCACACCCCTGTGCCGGATGGCACCCACCGCGCCGGAGAACCACTCCCCCCTCTCCCCGGCACACCACTGTGCCGGATATCCCACCCCGCTTGTGCCCTTACCCGGTACACCTCCAACCGCCTCCCACGGCACACACCTACTGTGCCGGGTAACCCCTCAAAAACCTCCGTACTGGTGTTGGCACCTAAAATATGATCGTCGGCAACCAAGCCATAAGGACGAATGACCCGGCCCACCGAAGTACGGGAGCCGATGAAGATCAACATATTGAAGACTTCTCAAAGCTGCCAGAGACTCGAGTCACTCCGTATGGATACGGGGACTTCACCTCAGGAGAGCCGAGACGAATCCAACAACCAACCGACGGTGCGACCAAGCCTGCCCAATGAATCGGCATCGACTTTGTCGTACTGCATCCACTACACCCGTTGTCCGACCAAGGTCGACGGTCTACCCGGTGGCTACCCACCTCATGAAAGGCTCTCCCGAGGATAAAGGAGTCCCCCCGGCTTCCCGAAACGGAGAACCGAAAGCTCTGACGGCGGAAGATCCCGATCATCCGGCATGGGCACGGCTTCCCGTCAAGATGGGCCCACTAGTGGCCGAATGATCGCCCGGCTCAGGCGTAAATATCTCTCGGCTATCTAACCTCCCAGAAAGCTCTGAGTACGAGCCAGGCCGGACCAACAGCATGGAGCATAGAGCCGAGGGCCGTGCCGGTAGAAAGCCCGTACGATCGAGATAAAGCTATCCAGAACCTCGAGAATGGCCGTACGCCAATCTAGGAGCTTCGACAGATCACATCGTCGAAGTCTTAGTGGGCAGTGGCACAGTACATGTTCACGATGGCCCCGAGTCCATCGACCGGCTTAAAAGCGCACAAGGGACATTAGCCCGGCGCGCCTTAAACCGGCGCGCCCCTTACCCAATGCCTTTATCCCGGCGCGCCCCTTATCTCCTGTCCTTATCCCCGGCACGCCCCTGCCTTCAGCCCTTTCCCCGGCGCGCCAGTTACCCTATCGAATGGCACCTTAAACCGGCGTGATAAGTTGATGAAGACTTCCCCGGCGCGCCAAAAGCTCACGCCGGATGAAGAGCCTCCAACCTGCTATATATAGGGGCGAGGTTCGAAGAAGAAAAAGAGGACACGAGGGAGAAGGCCTGTAAGGAAGAAAGAAAAGGGCAGAGAGCACAAAAAAAAAAAGAAAGAAAAGAGGGAAAAGAGTTCTATCCTAGTGTTCTTTGGCGGCCGCCTTCCCCTGTTCTGATTGAAGCCTTCCGGAGCCGGAGAAGAAGCTGGGGGCCGATACTCTGTTTTCTTTTGAAACAGGTGGGCGCCAGTGCCTGTCTTCCTCGATCTTCCGTAGGTTCTTCTCTCTCGCGGGTTTCCGTCCACCATTTGTAAGCAGAGAGGGGAGGGATGGCAATGATATGAGCCGACCCCTCCCCTCCTCTGTGATTTTTTCTTTACTACTGTGTATTCTCCCGTGAATGATGGACGGCGACCAAGCAATGATGCTGGCGCCGGGATTCTTAATGTATAAATAAGATGCCATTCCCGTTTCTAGGATGGCAATATGCCTATGAATGTCTGGACCGCGAGGTCGAATGAATGCCCAGAACTTCTATCCTCTTCTCTATCTACGCCGATGTGGTTCTGAGTTCTTTCGTGCATGTCTTTTGATTCCGGTTTCCTCGAAGTACCAACCACGCCCCAAAGCACCGAGGGCTACAGAAATGACCCCTCCCCGGGTCCTTCTAATCGACCGTTCTCGGCTTTGATCCATGGACCTCTGTGTCCCCCTTCATGGACAGGGCTGTGCTTATGCGCATGCTTCTTCCTGCCGTGGTATCGAAAGTCTCCCCCCCATTAGTTCCTCCCTTTGTGCTATTGACTTTTCACAAGGTGGGAGTCATCGTCGGGATGGCTGGATGCATCCCCTTGAATGCTGCGTCCTACCTGTTCGAGTCTATGCTTCTACGGCTGACCCGTTTCACCCAGGCCTTTACTCCTCCTAATCACAGTCGTTCGAACTAGTCCGGGATTTTCACATACTGTTTTAACTACCCGGGGAGGGGGACATTCCCCCGTGGCTTCACGGAATTGCTGGGCAACTAAGGACTCTACCTCTCGGTGGTAGATGCTTCCCAAGCCCACAGCAGACAACAACAGGGGGGTCCTAACTCAACGAGCTCAGCCCCGATAATCTAAGACCCAATCGAGGTTAAGGGATGTACGCTCCTCGTAGGCTAGCCCTCGGAGCCCCATTCTCTTAACAGTTGGTCCCTTCAGCGGTTGTGCCATGATCTGTGGGTTATTCCCGTCATCAATGGCCCCGTCCATCTATTCCCACCCACGGAGTATTGGTGCCCTTTGTAGGCTAGTCCTCGGGGTATCCTATCTGATGGGATTTTGCTGGCTGTCACTGTGCAGACCGGCGGTTTAGGGGCTTGCTCCATTAGTGAGCATGACCCCGCTTCTCCCCTGTAATCCTTGAGGTTCAGGGGAGATGCTGTCCAATTTTGGACAGATTAAGGTTGAGTAATCTATAATGAACGCTCGTTCTGGACCTAATTATCCCGGTGCTCGAGTAGGAACCTCACACTGGCTTAATCACACCGTCCTTCGGGGTTCTGGACTTCAATTCAATAAGTAATTGGCCCCAAATAACTTCAGAATCCTCACCCAAAACTTAACAAACTCAATAATTGCAAAATTCATAGAAAGAGTGGGTTGAACGGCGCGGCCTTAGCCGGCGCGCCCTAATCCGGCGCGGTACCCCCCCGCGCCGGGTTAACGTTAGACTCATTTCCATTTTTTTCCCTTTGCGACTTTCCGGCGCGCCCTAAACCGGCGCGCCCCCAAGCCCTTGCGCGCCGTGTCAACGCGCATGGTCACCGCGCCGTATTAACATCTATACCTACGTTTCACCGCGCCGTATTAACATCTATACCTACGTTTCTTCGCGCCGTATAAGCTACCTATTGCAGGGTCACGCCGGTTTTGAAGCCTCTTGTTGCTTTAATCGCTTATTAGCCCCTCCGAGTGGACCTCGTCCCTCGGGGTTGGCGTTAATAAATCATAATGGATAATAAATTGAATAAGGGAGGGACTAAGCGAGCCCGAATTATATTGTCATCATATCTTCATTACCACGTCTGTTAGCACTTTGCTTTCGCTGTCACACTTATGTTGCCTTCCCTCCTCTCGATGAGGAGTAATAAACGTGGCTGACCATCATTCACTTTCACAATTCCATTATCATGCTTAATATAGTCATGAACGTCATATGTGCATCCATGCATACATCCTCGGGTATATCAAATGGCGTCGACGGAAAAGCCGGATTATGTCTGGTCGGAAGTCTTCGCTATGCGCGACGGCGGTCTTCGGACCCACGTCCTCCGCCATGTACCGAGGATCCATAGTTCCATAAACATATGCATCCGGCATGCCTTCGTCATGATCATCATGTAGCTCTTTTTAATCCGGCTTCGACAGCCCGCTATCTCGGCAATTAATCAAAGGTGTTCTCTCCTCGTGGGGGATGTAATTAACGCCATAGCCTTTATGGAATGGCGGACTGCTGGTCCCGACCGAACCTCACATTCGCTCGACATGGGTCAGAATGAGCGCACAATAGAATCGTCATGCATGTGACTGGCACGCCCGCGTCGTCAATCAGTCAGTTGACTACAAGTTAGTTAATTGGTTGATCGATACGCGAACAAAAAGGCAAAACGAAAGGAGAAGAGAAAGATGTGCGAAACAAGTCTGGCACGCCCGGTGGGACCAGTGTCACCTTTCATCTCTTTGCCGAGATATTCGGGCTTCGAAGCCCTCTCAAAGACTACTGATTATCGCCTTGTTTGATATTTCAGTGCAAACAATGACGACTCATGGAATAGCTGGCGTCGACTTCGACCAATCGATAGTCGCCGGACACGCGCAAGGGTACCTGGCGGTGCCCATGGAATTTGGTAGCTTTCCTCCTGCTGTGGGCTTCCCCAACTTCTTGGGGTTGGCCTTTGTCGACTTGCTGGAGGTCGAAGCCACGGAACCCGTCAAGGAAACCGTGAAGGAAATGGAACCTCTGAAGGCTCCCTGCTGCAATGGTTCGCTCAAGGATCCGGCCCCGGCCGCTAGCTGCCTGGTGCACCACCTTGTACGTGGGATGCATCCCACTCATATCAACAAGCCCCCTGGAGGACGTCAGCGTCGCCAGGCTCGCAAAAATACTGCCGTGATAATCGGAACTGTCTCTCAGTCTGGAAAATCAATGCTGGTGGGAGGCATGCTTGTCTTCCTCAACGGGCGCACGGCACGGGTGACCCCAGATCGCGTCATCCCAAACGTCCCTGTCTACAACAACTATCAAGCTCTCACTGGAAGGAGGGCAGAAAGAGAAGAAGCTGGCCACCATGGCCAAGAAAACCCGGCGCTCAGGCTGAGGAAATTCAAACAGGTGTGGGTTCCTAAGCGGACCCAACCTGCCTACCATCCAACGCCCACCCGCCGTCGTCCTATGAACGACGAGGCGGGAGCGAGAAGAGGAAGGGGCTTGCCCCCGATGAATGAAGAAGAGGTGGTTGCGGATCCTCCGCGTCACAGAAGTTTCCGGGCTGTGGCCCGTCAAGCCAACGTCCTTGCCACGGGGCGAAGGTTCCAACAACCAGCCCACAGGGCTCGACTGGCCTACATTCCTCCTGCTGGAGGTCGACCACTTTCCCCCGTGCTACATCAAGAACGGGGTCGAGAAGAAATGGCCTGCCTGGTCAGAAGCTATTTCCGAGGATTGGGTAACACCTCGCTCGGACAACAGCGGCTGATGCAGACAGTCGCCACTGAAGAAAATTACTGCCCATCAACGGCAGATGAAGAAGAAATGGAGGATATAATGAGGATGTCGTCGGTCGACGACAATGGACACCATGACGGCTTTGAGATCGAAGCCGATGAAACCTCCCCCGAGCGGGAAGAAAGAAGAAGAATTTCTGTGTTCGAGAGGCTGACCTTTCCGCAACAAGCAAGGCGGAGGGTCCATCGACAAAGAAGGAGGATGCAGGTTTTCACTTGCAACATGGCTGGTGTATCCAGCCGATATGGGGAGCTTCCTGAAGACCCCCAAGAACTGGCTCAGTTGGCCGTACGGCCGGGACCAGCTACCCGCAGGACAGAAGCAGCAAGAGGGCTTCTGACAAGGATGAAAGAGAAACAGCCCCAGTTATACCTCCACTGGGATGACAAAGCCCCCGTCTTGACCGCTAATGTGGTAACGACGGAAGAAGAAGACGACGTACTCCTCGACATCCTGCCCGAGGGTACGTCCGGGGAAACAACAGAAGGTGTCCCCACCACTATAGATCCATCAGTCTTGATGTTGCTGCAAAGATATCAACGGGAAATAGATTCCCTGAAGAAACAGCTGATGGAGAAAACTGAACACTCATCGGCCTCTAAACCACCCGAAGTCCAAGGTGAATCATCCCGGGGAGCGGCTCGTCGAGACGACCCTCCACCACTTTATACACTACCCCAGCCGTCAGAGCCAACTGTGACGACAGCACAACAGCGGCCACCACAGCCTCAGCCGCTGCTACCTCCGGTGCTTCCTCAGGTGCACCCAACACCCCCGCTGCTGCATCCTCCACAGGCGACCACCCTGGTCACCCCGTACCTGCAGCCAGCACACTTCTATCCGGAGCCAGTTGACCCCACGGTCGTGAACCGGATGATGGTGGAGAGGATGATCGAGCTGAAGCTCGCAGAGAAGAGCGAAGGCGACTACGTCGCATTCGATGCCTATCGGGTGCCCTACCCGCAACACCATGCGGCTAAGCGACTTCCCCCGGGAGTCAACAAGCCGCCCAAATTTGACAAATTCAATGGGAAAGGTTCCCCAAAAGAACATATTGCATATTATATGACCGTTATGGGTGATCTGTCCACCGATGAGTCATATTTGCTGAAATTCTTCGGGTCCTCGCTGACGGGGCTCGCATTTGAATGGTACTCCAGCCTCTCGGCCGGGTCAATCAATGACTGGTCAGATATGCAGAGGAAGTTCAGAGAAAGATTCCATGTCACAGAGAGGGAGGTCACAGTGGCCGAACTCTATTCGACAAAACAAAGGGCAGATGAGACCGCCCTTGACTACATCAAGAGGTGGAGGAGCCTCGGAATGAGATGCAAGCCACCCCCGCACCAGGAGGACGCTGTGCAAATATGTAAGCAAAATCTCAGGAGGGAGGTCCTGGAAAAAATGATCGGAATGGAAATACGGTCGTTCGACCGGCTGAATAATGTGGTGGCCGAGGTAGAGGCTTTCCTAGCTAAACCTGTCCCGACGTCAGCTGTCAGCGTAGCCCAGAAAGGTAAGGCTGCGGAGCGGCGCCCCACACCTAAAGAAGCAAATGCGCTTGATATCAAGGCATTCGAACAACAGAAGGAGAAAGGCAAGAAGGCGGCTCCCCCGCAACCTGCGAAAGCTCCGGATGATAAAGAAGGTCCTTCGTTGAGGGACAAAATGAAGAAGGCTTATTCTTTTCCTAAGGATAAGACCCGGATCCTGTTTGACTGGGTAACAGAATACAGTATGGTCACTCTGCCTGAGCCGAGAAGACCAGAGGACCTAAAGAGAAAAGACAGTCCAAGATTCTGCCCCTATCACCAAATGCTGGGACATTCAATCGAAGACTGTTATGTTTTCAAAGACGTCATCGAAGGGATGGTGAAGAAGAATGAGATAGAGCTGGGAGAGTACAAAGTAGACCCTCCTCAGCCACATGAAGCTCCTCCCCGAAGAGCGGCAGTCAACATGGTCTCCCTCTATCAGGCACTACCCGAGGAGATCTCTGAAGCAAGCACACGGAGCACCTACGAAATCCATTTCCTGGAGCCCGTGAAGGAGCAATAGGGGTGGCAGCAAATCCCTGTGAAGCACAAGAAGAAGAGGGCACCCCGCCCAAAAGAGGGGGCACATATCCGTGGCGTTACACCCCGGCCTGCTCCGCCAGTGGTAGCGCCCGTATGGGTCACTTCACCTACAGCTGTCAGAATATATACACACAACAGGAGGAGACAAACTCCGCTGCCAGTAATCAAGGAAACCAATCCTGGGGTCCTTCGACTGCAACACTTAATTGAAGGGCTAGAGGAATATGTACAGCCCGAACTGAAACCTCTGCTGGTACGGGACCACGTCCCATGGCAAGAGCTGGAGCAACTCTCACTCAAGCAAGGGGAGGAAGCTGAAGCAGCACCACCTCAAGAGAGCAACCTGTTCTGGGGGCAAGCACCTGCAGAAATCAAAAAGAAGAAAAAGCAAAAGAAAAAGAAGAGAAAGGCCGCTGGGACCCATAAAACACAGGTTGTCTCCTGTAATACCCTGTCAGCACTCTTCAACCTACCCGGAGAAGAGGAGGAAGAAGAAATTTGCTTCACACCCCATGCTGGGGGAGGCAAGGCCGAGGCCGCAACTGCTACACATGCCACTCGGTCAGGCCGGAAATGGGGGCGCCAGCCGCCGCCCAATCACAACATTATGTTCAGAGGGGAGCAACCCTACAAGACACCTCCGCCGGAGGTTAAGGGAGTACAAATCCCTCCTCCGTCAGGTCTATACAGCAAGACTGGGGGCAAGACAGCCCCTTCATTCCTTGAATTTATGAAGATGTCAAAGGGAAAGCAGCCTTGTCAGGAGGCTAACCCTACACTCGGGGTCAATCACCCTCGGCCAGTGCAATCTACTGAGGATGCAAATGCAGATGGGGCTTGCCCTACAACAGCTAATAAAGAAGACCCGACAGCCGGTGCCAGTCAAGAGGGTGCCGAGTCCGAGGAAGATGAAGCAGGTCCGTCTGGACCCACAAATCAAAACCCTCCTAAGCCCAGATGGGTTGAAGAGATGAAGCTCTCCAATGTCCGGGCTGGAAGCCGAATAATGAAGCTGCTCAAGAAGCTCCCTGCTCGTTTTACGATCTGGGAAATTCTCTCTTTGAGTGAAGAAACTCGACAGGCAATCATCACTGCTCTGCAGACGCCTGCTCATTTTGAAACCTGCATAGCTGAGGCCATACCAGAAGCCAGTATGACCTTCTCTCCAGAAGACATGCTACTACCTACTGCCAGTCACAACAGGCCTCTATATATGAAAGGACATCTGAATGGAAGAGAGCTGAACCGGATTCTGGTTGACCCTGGTGCAGCAGTCAACATCTTGCCATATAGAATATACGAGAGGTACCACTTCAATGTACATCTCGAGAAAGTCGGGGATATGCGTATCGCTGGCTTCAACCAAAAATGTGAAGTATCTATGGGGGTGGCAGAGTTCACACTGACCCTGGCAGATTTCACTACAACGGTGCAGTTTCACGTCATTGACTCTCGCACCTCCTACAAAGCACTGCTCGGCCGCCCATGGCTGCACGAAAATATGGTGGTGCCCTCCACGCTCCACCAGTGCATCAAATACAGCCTCCAGGGGAAGGAGGAAAGGATATTTGCTGACATCCACCCGTTCGAGGTGTTTGAATGTCACTTGGCAGACGCCAATTTGTATACGGGATCTCCCCGGAAGGTTTCTGAAACTGAAGCCCCCGTAGGGGCATCGAAGAATAGATCGGGTGACGGTTGGTATCCACCACCGCCGCGCGGATATGTCAAGCCGAAGGTGGTTTCCCACATCACGGCTTCTGGAAATGTCGGCAGGGTGACACCCCCAGCATTATACCCCAAAGCTAAGGAAGTGCAGATTGATCGACAGCACGACCGCATCGGAGTCCCTGCCGGCCTCACCAAGCCAGTCTCCGGCCTCGATGGTCCCACTGTCGAACCTTTCAAAGCCTGGGAGGTGGCACAAGAAGATGGGCCCATCAGCTTGTTCTATACGGTTGAGGAGCATCCCACTCAGGAAGACACAGACTGCAGCCTCCCTGAGGATCTAGCTGACCCGCGGGTTCCTGTTCAGGGCCTGGCATTTACCACTGATCGAACGGCCAGGATGTTTCAAAAGCAACACATCCCTCCCGATCAACCTCAAAAACGCAAAGAAGCTTTCCAGAACATGTGGTATCCTGTAAATCTGGACAAAGAAATGAGACGTGTCTCTCAACATCCGGGTCTGGGCTTCACCCTGGAAGACTACTATTACAGTGGGCGGTACGAGGTGGACACCATCTCCACCTTCTATCCAACTGAAGATAGCCCTATGGGGGCAACCTTTGATGAATACCCGGCGGAAGCCGAACATGCTGAATTGGCTCTATCCGGGAATCAACAAATGGAGACCTTGATCTCCTGCCGATGCTGGGAGCAGGTCCGTCCAGAAGGAGCGGCCTTTCAAGCCGAATTTGATACGGCTAGCAGCAGCAAAGCCGAAGATGCTCAAGAAGCAGAAGTCTCTCCCTCCGCAGGGGTCATGCTAATGACGACTTCAAGACCCTTTCTGCCAGTCAACGGAGCCTCGGTTTACTCCAATCAAGGGGAGCCGGCTACCAGAAAAGAAAAAGCCACTTCTGTGGAAGATACAACTGTCCCAGAAGGCGAGACTCCCTCAACTTCTGCTACAAATCCAATATGCTGTCCGAGTCCGGCGACAAACAACTACTGGCCTGTCATGGCTGCAACCTCATCTACAAGCACTGAAGCTGCTCCCTCACCCTCAGGAGCTGCAACGGCAACGGAAGTATCAATAGATCCATCCACACAGTCGCTAGCACAAGAGATCAAGAGACCCCATGAAGCTCTGGCGGTGTCTGACGAGGAAGTCGAAGTACTCGACCCTCAAGATGGTATTCCAGACTTCGTCGACCTCCAACCGGCACCTCCGGAAATAGAAGACGGAGGCCAGGCCACAGTCGATGAACTAATAGAAGTCAACTTGGGAGATGAGGGGGACCCTAGGCCTACCTTCCTCGGTGCCCAACTATCCCCGGAAGAACGGGAGCTGTACATTCAACTACTACTAGAATACCGGGATTGCTTCGCCTGGACTTATAGAGAGATGCCAGGTCTAAGCCCTGCTGTCTCACAACATGAGCTGGCAATCAACCCTGAAGCCGAGCCGGTGAAGCAACCACCGCGGCGTATGAGGCCAGAGCTCATCACCCGAATCTGTGATGAAGTTGACAAGCTCATTGATGTGGGATTTGTTGAAGAAAATCAGTACACCACATGGCTGGCGAACATCGTCCCCGTGAAAAAGAAGAATGGACAGATCTGGATTTGTGTCGACTTCCGAGATCTAAATAAAGCCTGTCCTAAAGATGACTTCCCGGTGCCAATAACCGAGGTCATGATCGATGCTACAACCGGCCATGAAGCCCTGTCATTCATGGATGGGTCGTCCGGCTACAACCAGATTTGGATTGCGGAGCATGACCGGGTCCATACTGCTTTCCGAACTCCTAAAGGCATTTATCATTACAAGAGAATGCCATTCGGACTGAAGAATGCTGGCGTAACCTATCAGCGCGCAATGACCAAAATCTTTGATGAGTTGCTCTACCACAAGGTCGAATGTTACATAGATGACCTGGTGGTAAAAACCAGAAGAAAAGAAGATCACCTGCAAGACCTCCGGATTGTTTTTCAGAGGCTGAGGTAGCATGAGCTAAAAATGAATCCTATGAAATGTGCGTTCGGAGTATCGAGCGGAAAATTCTTGGGCTTTGTCGTCCGATATCGGGGGATCGAGATAGACCCCGCAAAGATCAAGGCGATTCAGGAGTTACCTCCACCAAGGAACATCTCCGAGCTGAGGTCACTACAGGGCCGCCTGGCTTATATCCGGCGGTTCATTTCTAATTTGTCAGGGCGATGCCAGCCTTTCCACAAGTTGATGATGAAAGATGTTCCCTTTTATTGGGATGAAGATTGCCAGACAGCCTTTGACAAGCTAAAAGATTATCTGAAGACTCCTCCAGTATTGGGCGCACCGGTGAAAGGACGGCCATTGATACTGTATATAGCAGCTACACACAATTCTCTGGGGGCAATGCTAGCCCAGAATAATGAAGAAGGAAAAGAGCAGGCCCTCTATTATCTCAGTAGAAGACTGGTCAGAACCGAAGAAAAATATACTTATATTGAGAAGATCTATCTGGCACTAGTCTTCGCAGTCAAAAAGCTCCGGCATTATATGTTGTCGCATGAAATCAGCTTGGTGTCCAAGGAGGATCCCCTAAAATATATCATGTCCCAGCCAGCACTCAAAGGCCGCCTGGGCAAATGGGCGGTAATCCTTATGGAGTTTGATGTCTCTTACGTACCGCGCAAAGCCATCAAAGGTCAAGCTATTGCAGATTTCTTTGCTGAACATCCGATACCCGGAGAAAGCCCGTGGGAATCGGAACTTCCCGAAGATGAAACCCTAGAAGCCGCCCAAGTACAGCCTTCCTTATGGCAGCTATATTTTGATGGCGCTTCCAGAATTGACACCTCTGCCACCGGATCATCCAGGGTCAGAGCAGGGGCGGGCATAGTCTTGAAGTCCCCAGAAGGAGAAGTGATGCATACATCCTACTCCATAAACAAACAATGCACAAACAATGAAGCAGAATATGAAGCCCTGATAATCGGGTTGCAGATCGCTCTGTCCATGGGAATTCAGATGCTGGAAGCGTTCGGAGACTCCATGCTAGTTATAAAACAGCTGGAAGGAGAGTTCGAGGTGCGAAAGCAAGAGCTCCTCCCCTATCACCAGTTGGCAACTCGACTGATGTCAAAATTTTACTTCATCAGCATCAAGCACATCAATCGAGGCCGGAATGCTCAGGCAGACGCCCTCGCTAAGCTGGCCAGTTCATTGGCGGTCCCGCCAGACACAAGCCTGAATATAACAGTAATCAACCGCCGACAGGTCCCCAGCGTAACAGAGGTCCTTGCCGACGAGCATGAGATGGAGGTAACAGTCATCGAAGGGGTCCAGCAGCCCGACTGGCGAGAGCATCTCCTACGCTAGTTTCAACACCAGCAACTTCCAAAAGAAAAGGAACAAAGAATGAAGCTCCTGAGGACCAAGGATTCTTATGAAATGAGAAGCGGGACCTTATTCCGAATTATGGCAGATGCCCGAAGGAAAGTCCTACTCCGTTGCTTGTCTTCAGCAGAAGCGGGACAGGTGATGCAAGAAGTTCATGCGGGATCAGCTGGGGCACACCAGGCCGGTCCGAAAATGAAAATAGAGATAAAGAAATTGGGTTATTATTGGCCCACTATATTTAATGATTGCTGCAAGTTTGCCAGGGCTTGTCAGAAATGTCAAGAACATGCTAATGTGGCGAGGAGACCCCCAGTGCCACTACATCCCACCCTACCAAGTTGGCCGTTTGCTCAGTGGGGCACGGACGTGGTAGGGCCACTACCAGCATCTTCATCAGGATGCAGATACATCTTAGCAGCTACAGATTACTTCTCCAGATGGGCGGAGGCAGTAGCACTAAGAGATGTGACCGGAGAACTAGTTGCAAGGTTCTTCCGGTAGAATGTTATATTCCGGTTCGGGATCCCCAGCCGAATCATCTCTGATAACGGCAGCCATTTCAGAAACCAGAAGGTTTATCGGCTAGCTGACAAATACAAAATTGACTGGAGGACGTCGTCCCCCTACAACCCTCAAGCCAATGGACTAGCAGAGGCTTTTAACAAAACCTTGTGCACACTATTGGCGAAGACTGTCAAGTCTAACAAAAAAGATTGGGAAGAAAGGATGTACGAAGCGCTTTGGGCCTATCATACTGTCTACAAGACCCCAACCGGCTGTTCACCCTTCTCCCTTGTCTACGGGTCGGAAGCTGTAGTACCGATTAAACTTGAAGTTCCTTCATTGCGAGTTGCCATCCAGCACGGATTAGTCAGCGGTGAGCAGACCAACGCAGAAAGAAGATTGGAAGAGCTCGCTGAGCTCGAAGGAAAACGCCTCCAGGCGCAACAAAACATCCAACTCTACCAAGCTCGCATGGCCCGTGCTTTTGACAAATTAGTCAAGGGTCGAGAGTTCAAGAAAGGAGACCTGGTGATGGTCAAAAGAAGAGAAGTGATGGCCTCTAACCCCAAAGGGAAGCTGGTCGAAAACTGGGTCGGACCGTATATCATCCGCCGAGTATATGAAGGGGGTGCCTACGTCCTTGTAGACCACAAAGGAGCCGTCCAGTTCTCTCCCCTCAACGGAAAACACATTAAGCTGTATCATGCGGCGCAGCCGACACACCCCGAGTGATCGGTCGGAACATACCCTTTACTTGGTTAGCGGCATTCCGCCCAAATCGAGCTACCTTTTCCTTGGTTAGCGGCATTCCGCCTTAATCAAGCTACTTTTCCTTGGTTAGCGGCATTCCGCCCTAATCGAGCTACCTTTTCCTTGGTTAGTGGCACTCCACCTTAATCGAGCTAATTTTCCTTGGTTAGCGGCATTCCGCCCTAATCGAGCTACCTTTTCCTTGGTTAGTGGCACTCCGCCTTAATCGAGCTACTTTTCCTTGGTTAGCGACATTCCGTCCTAATCAAGCTACCTTTCCTTGGTTAGTAGCACTCCGCCCTAACTGAGCTACCCTTTCCTTGGTTAGTGGCACTCCGCCTTAATCGAGCTACTTTCCCTTGGTTAGCGGAATTCCGCCCTAATCGAGCTACTTATCCTTGGTTAGTGGCATTTCGCCCTAATCGAGTTACTCTTCCTTGGTTAGTGGCACTCCGCCCTAATCAAGCTACTTTTACTTGGTTAGTGGCATTCCGCCCTGACCGAGCTACCCTTCCCCTTGGTTAGCGACATTCCGCCCTAATCGAGCTACCTTCTCCTTGGTTAGTGGCACTCTGCCTTAATCGAGCTACTTTTCCTTGGTTAGTGGCACTCCGCCCTAATCAAGCTACTTTTCCTTGGTTAGTGGCATTCCGCCCTAATCGAACCACTTTTCCTTGGTTAGCGGCATTCCGCCCTAATCGAGCTACTTTCCCTGGATTAGGCGGTTTTTCCACCCTAATCAAGCTATCTCTCCTTGGTTAGTGGCATTACGCCCTGATCAAGCTACCCTTTCTTGACTCGCATTCCGAATAAAATAAAAAAGAGAAGTCAAAATATATATATATAACAAAAATGGGGTTAAAAATAGAGATACCCCGCCAGACTTGCTCCCACATCGGGACAAGTGCAAAAAAGGCTATAGCCCGGCTGTGGCGAAAACCCGAAAGGGCGTCGCAGGCAAAATTGGGTACCCCGCCACGTGAAAACCCGAAAGGGCGCGCGGGCAAAAGCAAGAGGGGGCTGGCTTCGGCGAAAACCCGAAAGGGCGCCTGAGTCGGTAAAGTGGTAATTTCCAAATGCCTCTCCTGTTCTCCACCCTATAAACTCCGAAAGGGACAATCATCAAAGTCCCACCGGGAATACTTTAACAAACCCTTTCGACCCTCGTCGTCATCGACGAGATCGGTTGATCTCTGTCCATAACTTGGACCTTACGTCCTTGTTAATAACCTCATCTTTGCTTCGGCATGTGACCCATGTCGATGAACAAACCCCTTTTGACCCTCGTCATTCTCGACAAGATCGGTCAATCTCTACCCCCAACTTGGACCTTACGTCCCTGTTGACAACCCCATCCTTGTTTCGGCAGTGACATATGTCGATGAACAAACCCTCCTCGACCCTCGTCATCCTCGACGAGAGCGGCGATCTCTACCCTTCACTTGGACCTTACGTCCCTGTTGATAATCCCATCTTTGCTTCGGCATGTGACCCATGATGATGAATAAACCCATGGTCGACCGTCGTCATCATCGGCGAGATCGATCAATCCTTACCCCTAAGCTTGGACCTTCCGTCCTGGCTAATAAACCCACCTTTGTTTCGACGATAACCTATGCTGGTCAATAAACATGTGTTTGACCCTCGTCATCATCGGCGAGATCGGTCAAGCTTTACCCCTAACTCGAATCTTATATCCTTGCTAATAGACCATATCCTTTGCTTCGACATTTAACTAGTGTCGACGAGATAAACCTAAGACCAACCCTTGTCCTCACCGACAAGGACGGTCAGCGTTCCCGCGGTCCAGTTCTTCTGAATCTCGAATTCAAAAACAAAAAAAAAAGAAGAAAAGAAAAAAAATGGGGTTAAAAATAGAGATACCCCGCCAGACTTGCTCCTATATCAGGTCAAGTGCAAAAATGGCTATAACCCAGCTGTGGCGAAAACCCGAAAGGGCGTCGCAGGCAAAATCGGGTACCCCGCCGCGTGAAAACCCGAGAGGGCGCGTGGGCAAAAGCAAGAGGGGGCTGACTTCGGCGAAAACCCGAAAGGGCGCTTAGGTCAGTAATGTGAATAAAAATGAATGATGAATAGTGATGAACCATCCGTCGTCCAAAGGCCATTTCCGAGGTCTTCATCCGATATCCCACTTATACACGTCCAGTGTCTATCCCTTTCGGCCCTTGTCACCATCGGCAAGATCGGTCGCTACCCCATCCGGTTTTTGTCACCATCGGCAATACCGTCTACCCTTTCGACCCTTGTCACCATCGGCAAGATCGGTCATTACCTATCCGGTTTTTGTCACCATCGGCAATACCGTCTACCCTTTTGACCCTTGTCACCATCGGCAAGATCGGCCACTACCTATCCAATTTTTGTCACCATCGGCAAGACTGTCTACCCCTTTCGACCCTTGTCACCATCGGCAAGATCGGTCACTACCTATCCGATTTTTGTCACCATCGGCAAGACCGTCTACCCCTTTCGACCCTTGTCACCATCGGCAAGATCGGTCACTACCTATCCGGTTTTTGTCACCATCGGCAAGACCGTCTACCCCTTTCGGCCCTTGTCACCATCGGCAAGATCGGTCATTACCTATCCGGTTTTTGTCACCATCGGCAAGACCGTCTACCCCTTTCGACCCTTGTCACCATCGGCAAGATCGGTCATTACCTATCCGGTTTTTGTCACCATCGGCAATACCGTCTACCCTTTTGACCCTTGTCACCATCGGCAAGATCGGTCACTACCTATCCGGTTTTTGTCACCATCGGCAATACCGTCTACCCTTTTGACCCTTGTCACCATCGACAAGATCGGTCACTACACCTATCCGGTTTTTGTCACCATCGGCAAGACCGTCTACCCTTTCGACCCTTGTCACCATCGGCAAGATCGGTCACTACCTATCCGGTTTTTGTCACCATCGGCAATACCGTCTACCTTTCGACCCTTGTCACCATCGGCAAGATCGGTCACCACCTACCCGGTTTTTGTCACAATCGGCAAGACCGTCTACCCTTTCGACCCTTGTCACCATCGGCAAGATCGGTCACTACCTACCCGATTTTTGTCACCATCGGCAAGACCGTCTACCCTTTCGACCCTTGTCATCATCGGCAAGACCGGTCGCTACCCGTTCTCGGTTCTTGCCACTCTCGGCATGACTGTTTATCCGCCAGTTCCACTATGCCCCCCTAAGTTCCCCGAACTCTCGACCAGCATAAGCCGTTTCTAGTCTTGAGAAAAGTCGTGGCGCGGTGGAGTGAACACCTCACCCCTTCCCTGAAGGCGTGAGCGCTCTCCTGCCCTAATGACTCATACACTCGAACTAGAATCGACGGGCAAACCAAAAAAAAGGGAAACAACACAATGACAAGATGGAGTCTTCATTCAAAATCAGGATGGAGATTTTTCATTACTATGAAGTGAAGGCGCATGATTACATGGACCATGCCCTGGGATACATAAGGTGCATTAAAAGTGAGCACATAAAGAAAAGAGACTACGGCAAAGGGCGTCGGAAGATGTCCTCTAGCACAGGAATACCCAAGGACGGATGACGGATCAGTTCTTGCAATCTGAACTCGGTGGCCTCCAGCTCGGATAGCTTCGCCTCCAGGGAAGCAGCTTGTCCTTCGGCCATCTCAGCATCCTCAACCTTTTGGACCCCCAGGCGATCTACTTCTTCAAGTTCAGCCTCTAGCCTAGAAAGTTCGGCCCGCAATGCCGTCATCCGGGCCGTCAGGGAGTTCCGGCGTTGAAGAGAGGCGTTGGCTTCGTCCCTCGCCCTCACCGCGGTCTCTTGCAAGGAAATGAGGGCCGTCTTGTTTTCAGCCCGCTCCATTGATATGGCCACCAACTGGTCAGCTGCCTCCCGGCCCAAGAACTCCCTCCGGTTCACATACTTCAGGAGCAGGCTCACCCGTGGAGTCTAGTCGTCCATGGGACAGCCAAGGACCAGCAGCGAGCGGGACAGATGCTCTATCAACCCCCTCAGCTGAACATAAGTTAAATCCCTACTGGCTGTTACGGCCTGCTGGAGGGTCCCCAGGAACTGCCACACGACATCACTCGAGGATTGAAGACCAAGTGGCAACGTCTCGGGCAGTTCGAACTCTACTCTGCTATCTACGGTAGCCCATATATCATCAGCCGTCCCGGAAGATGACGACGGCATAAGCTGCAGCCCACTACCACCGGGAACAACCGCACCGGCAGATGCGGTGGCTGGAGCCTCAACAACAATAATCTCCTTACCGGTCCCCTGGGATGGAAGTCCAACAAGAACCCCAAGGTTCGGGGACGTCCGTCCCTCAATAATCTCACCGGCTTCTATCTCAGCAAAGCCACCCTTCTCCAGAGCTGACTGCTGTGCAGCCTCCCTTGGCGGAGAATCTCCGGCTATCGCCGAACTATCAACCTCCACGAGCGCTCCGGGACCAACTGGAACCATTGCTGCTGCATGATCCTTTGGGTACCGCAATGCGATGGGCCGCAGGACGGACGGGAAAGTCACCTGCCCTGTCCCCAGGGCCGGGAGTGGTATTTGCACCGTCATAGTCGGTAGCGCCACCTCAGTCTGCATCAGAGATATATATACACTTAAAAGCCTGGCTAAAAGGAGGAGGAAAGAAGCATGGCAAGTATTGACCCTGGATAGGTCCTTACCTCGGCCGGGACTAAGCTCAACTCTTTAAGAGCTGCTTCCCCAGCGCCAACTCCCTCACTCGTAAGCGATAATGACGGCACAGGACCGCCCCATGATAACCGGGCCGGGCTGAAAGTCAAATAGTCGCTCTCGTAGGCCGAGGACACCCCAGCATCGTCGGTCTCAAAATCAAGCAGCGGTGACTCCTCGTCACTGGAGCCGCCACCATAGTCTACACACTCAGAGGAAGAGGATCCCTCTGCTCTCTTGGGATGCTCCACCGACGGAGCAGGAGCCTCGCCAGCAGGAGCATCGCCCTCGGCAGGAACTCCCCCAGTGCTCTCCGCACCAGGGGCAGCAATAAATGATACCTCAGGGGCGGGTTCTCCCTGCCCCGAGGGGATCACCTCCTCTACGCTCTCCGAGCCCGGAAGCAATGATGGTTGTATATCGACTACAAATTCACAGCAAAACAGGGTCAGGACGACTGAAGATACAAAGATTTACGTTGCTATCGCAACTAAACTGTGGATTACCTTCCATCTCCCGCTGGGGTGTGGGGGAGGGCAGATCCCTTTCTATGGGAACAACAAGGATTTCCTCTGCCCCGTCCCCAGCCTCTACATCCACCGTCGCCTCGGGACCGAAAACCCCAGCAGCTGTATCAGTGACTGTCAGCATGGGCCGCCCCAAGCAGTCAAGACAAGCTAATGCACTTTGAAGAAAAGAAGAGCCTACCTTCGGCCTCTGGCCCTTGTGCGCGAGAAGCCTCAAATTCTTCGAAAGATACAACGGGAGGAAGGTCGGTTGTCGATGTCTGCTCCGCAGCTTTCTTCCGGCGTGCCCGTGTCACCCGGGTCACCGCCGCTTTCGCCTTCCCGACGGCCTCTCGCAGTTGGGACCTGGTCCTCTTCCTCGAATCCCCAGGAGGCAATGGCGTCCTGGTCGGCGCCGGCTCAGGAACTTCAAAATATGTCAGCTTTTGGGCCTTTATGATCAATTCCCTGAAGTGCCGAGTCTCCTCCGAAGTCGGTCGGACTGCATACGCACAAGGGTGAGAATGACACAACCACAATGAAAAGAAGAGGCTGGCCGAAGGGCCTGAAGGAAGAGATGGAACGTACTTTCCGGTCCCGTATAAAAGGGGAAGAGAGGCCAATAAAACAGCGAGGGCGTCTTGTCCCTCGAAGCCGCCTCGCGAATAAGCCAGCATAGATCCCCGATCTTCTCGCTCGGCTCAGCCAACAGTGCCAGGTCCTCATGGCCACGGGAGGATAGCAGGTAATACAGACTCAGATGGTCCAGCCCCCACCTGTCTGCGTATTTGAAGGAGATTTGAAGAGGATGGTCCAGTATGGCTTCGCCGGGGCTACCCACCGAGAGGCCGTGAGACCGAAGGAGCGCAAACAGCCAAGGGGTGTTGGCATACAAATCAGCCCGCCTGTCCTCTTTGCGAATGAAAGCCCGGTAGGGATACAACCTGTCTACCTCGGGACGCCAGTCTGCCACGGCCGCGATGGGCTCTTCTACCGGCAAAGGGAGTTGCTGGAGAATCACCCTCTCACTGCTCACCTGGCATAAACCCCGAAGGGTCTTCACATAGTCATCCTTGTTGATCGGGGGCAACTTCAGCTCAACTTTCGTCCTGCGGCTTTTTACGAGCTTGCGGGCCTCTAGATAGGCCTTCACATCCGTATTAGTCCAAGATTTCAACTTCTTCAAATAAGAAGCATCAATATCAAGAACTGGCTCCGGTTGGGAAGTTAAGAACCTGTGCTCCGCCACGGCCCAGCACTCTCTCCGGGAGGTCCTGTAAAATCCCGTCCGCGCGTTCCACCACTTGATGTATTCAGGCGTGACGCGAGGGAACTGTGCGGGGGCGGGCACCCGGAAAGAAACGTCTTCGCGACGATGGAAAAAGTCCCACCATATCCGGGCGTCGTCATTGGACGTTTGCCCGGCCCTGTGCCTGTTGGGCAGTGCAAATTGCGAATAGGAATGTGGAATCTGCTGGTCATAGCCGAAGTTCCGACTGAAATGGAACGGGTAATACGGCCCCAACCACAGAATGCCGCTCTTGCGAAAGACGAGGACACTAGGCCTCATGGCCAGTGCCCAATCAACCAACTCCGGCTCCAGAATAGGCCTGGTACAATTGGCCTGGGAAATCGGATGGATGTACTCCTCAGTTTCAAAGAGTTTGCACTGTCTCGTCCTATTCGTCAATGGGCTCGAGTGAGTAGCTAAGCTCCAGAAATGAAGAACCCCGGGCGAAGCCACGGGAAGACGGGTCAATTTACCCCGAATAGCATAAAGTTGCTCCATTAGCAATGATGGCTCGGCACTTGCAAACTCTATCATGCGCGGGACCAGGGGAACCGCTTGTAAGGCCCGAGGAGCTGTGATGTGACACCGAACCTTGGACCTATTTTCAAGCATTCAAGTTGAGCAGCGGACTCACACTAGCGAACTCACCCGTTTGGTGCACACTTGTGCCCGTTGGCAACTAAGCGATGTGGGAGAGGGTCCGAGGCGGGACCATGAAGCTCCAATGGTTGGCTAGCTTGTGGAGAACCCCAAGTGGGCCTAGGATGCCCAAACCATGGGCGGCCAGCACACCAAGGGTGTGGGTTTAGTGGGTTCACTCTCAACTCGCCCGCGGTGGTCACTCACGGAACTAGCAAGTTGGGCCGAGCTCTCACTCTCCGTCCGACGCAGTACTAGCAATAATACTAAGCTAAGCAAGTGATTAAACCAAGCAAGAGAGGGACTGAGGCTCACCTAGCCGGCGTGAAGACGCCGACTCCGGCCGGAGACGAGGGCGAGCCGGGAGGCGAGGGTATACACCCGATCGCCGCGGCGATGTAGCTTGAACCTGAAATTGAAAGAATTACACCACTACACCTCACGCAGGAGGGATGAACTTGGGGTGGGGATTATTCTTATTACATTCAAAACTACCTCCACGCAGGGAGGGGCCTTCAGCCGGCCAAGCGGGGTGGGGTTTTATGCAAAGGAAAAGCCGATCTTCCGAGTCCGCCGGTTCTGCCAATCTGCAGGTCTGCAGGATAGGGTGTCGCTGTTGACACTGCCACGGGCTCCACGGGGCTCCAAACTTGACGAAACCACTGCCAAAAGTTCCTCAGCTGACAGGGGATGAAGCTTGAATTTTTGGGGAAGCTTTGAGTCTCGGGGCTGACTGCACCGGCGACTGGAACAGGACACCACCGTCTGGTCTCTGGCTGGTATCGGGCTGAAGCAGTAGGTTGCAGAAGTCACTGTGGGCTCTCCCGGACTTCGATTGGAATGAAACTAGCGGTGACGCGAACTTGGTCGGAGTAGCTTCGAGCAGGAGTTGACGGGGATGCAATCCGATGTCAGTGGAGAGAGGAGTGACCGGAGAAATGAAGACTGATCTAACCTGGGACCACAGGGGCAGTCTGCCCTCTCCGACGAAGAAAATTGGAACAGAGGGTTCCAGAGGTCGATTGAGTCCCTTCTTCTTGGAGGTGGCAGCTAGCTGGAAGTAGTTTCTCCCCTCCAAAAATGGCGCTCAGAGCCTTCACGAGCTGGCTGTGGCAGAGTCTGGAACCGGGATGGTTGGTTCTGCCTCTGTCTGGTGCAGAACCATGTGACTGGATGCAGGGGGTGCCACGATTGCTACCGAGCTCTGAATGAGGCGAGACTTGAACCGTTGGAACCGTGGTCACGTCTTCTTTCTTTCGGACTTGACGGCGATGTCGGCAGATGTTGGAGTATACCGGGACGAACAGATGAGCAGAGGGATGTCGGTTCTGGCTCCTGAAAACTGACCTGATGCCTTGGAGTAGAAAATTCGTAACTTCTGATGCCGATATCCAAATGCAGCTCTGCTTCTTGAGGATTAAAGAGGACTTGAGAGGGAAGATTTCTTCTGAAGAACACTTGATCTGAATCCCAAAGGGTTTGCCGTGGTTGAGCTTCCAATCACGTTCTAGTTCCTTGCCTGGGGTCTCCTGCGCAGTCGAGGGAGAATGGATGCTGCGGACTGCTCGGAGCTCGGATGCTGACGAAACCGCCTCGCCTGGAAAGCTCTCTGGAAGACCTTTCCAGAGATGTAGGCCTTGCTACTTGAATCTTCAAGTAACGGTCGTGGCTGCTTCTGCAACTCGTTGTAGTTCTGCTGCCTGAAACAGAGATAGAATGAGGAGATGTGCAAGGGGAGAGCAAGGGAGAGGGGGGGTGAACTTGGTTTGACCAAGGGGAGGTGGGGGACGAATTTGGGAGCTTGGGGGTGGGGGAGATGGAGGGGCACAGCCCTAGGGAGAGGGAAATTCGAATTTGGGCTTTGGGAGGGGTTAATTCAGCCTTGGGAAGGTGGTGGGGTGCTTTGGAAAGTGGAAAGGTGCCTAGGAGAAGGGGTTTCCACCTAGGGGTTTGAGGGGGAGTTGAATGAGTGCATGGGGAAGGGGAAGGGGCCTTAATGAGGGGTGAATGGGGAGGAGAGAGAGTGAATTTCGAAATTGGGGTGGGGAGGAGAGAGAGAGAGGGGGTACAACCCACTTAGAGAGAGTGATAGTAAGAGAGAGAGAGAGAGAGGGAGATATTGAGAGGGAGATGGCAAATGCTTTTCAATATTCATCAAAAGTTGTTACAAATGAGAGAGAGGTGGGGTATTTATAGACTCCATAATTTTCCTAAGACCAAACTGACCCTGACAAACTAACTAAAGACCACACAGTCCAAGGGAGGGGCGCCCCTGGGCCTAGCCCAATGGATTGGGCCCATTAACCTATCTAACCAACATAATGACTCAATACTTAGGAAAATGACTCAACTACCTAGGTACATGACTCAAAATAAAGGGAAAATTACATGATAATGACTCAAAGAAAATGTGAAGATTACATGACTAGTCTCAAAAATACATGACAAATATAATGGTGCTTGCCGTCGAACAATCCGAGTCTGGAAAAAGAGTGGAGGGGCAAGGGATGCCCTCATCAAGCTGCCTCCGGAAACAGGGTGCAGACCCAAGCATTAAAGAAATGTAACGGACCAACCGTCCGAAGGCTTCTGGGGAGGCGCGTTTTGTGCAAATCTCCCAACATCTTGTAAATGAGGCACAGGGCCACTGGGCAAAGAGACAGCTTGGTACCCCAAGCCATAAGACATGCCGGATATATGGCTTCCGCCCTGATCACGCTCTCGTCACCCTGAGAGAGAGCAAAGGAACAAAGCCAATAAACCAAATATGCAGCACAATGAGTCACTGCATCAACACCAGTAGGGTTTGGGTTTTCCCCCTGCCCTCCTCTCGAAGAAAATGACGAAGCGGCCTGGCGTCGTATCCTCTTCTTCCGCTTCTGGACCACCGGTGCTATCGGAGGAAAATCTTCATACTTGGTCTTCCCCTGGAAGAAATACTGAAGCCAAGCGCCCATCCGCACTCTTCGTTTCTCGCCCGGCTTTCGAGCTTCTCTCGTGTCGTGCGACGAATGAAAGAGGGTGCGATACGCCTTCATTAGATATCGATAGGCGTAGCCCGCCATATACCGACCGTCACCGTCGGTCTGGTCCTTCAACCAGTCGGGCCAACAAACTTCCTCATACGGCTCTCCATCGATGGGCAGGCCGCTGAGCTGGGATAGACTCCACAAGTCTAAAGAGGTCTCCCCCTCTGAAGTATAGAAGGTGTTGTATTCGGGGCAAAACACCTCGATCATGCCGCAGCATAAGCCTCAGGAAATCGGATACCGATACCTTGAAGCATATACGCTGTGATAAACACCAGCTCTGGTCAAAAGAGGAGCATAATGATGCAGCACATAATCTGTGAATTCCACTGCTCCGGGCCTGAATGCGTGGGCGTCTGTGACTTTCAACTCAGCAAACCATCCCACGGAGATCTGGTGCTTGAAGCGAATCGCCAAGCAATCCAGCAAGAATGACTCATCTCTATATCCCCATCTCAACGGGGCAAGGAATAAGCCAAAGATCGGCTTCTCCCGATCTACTCTGCCCGCGGAGTCATTCCACCGAGCAGGCACAAATTCAAGAGCTCTGGTCAATAGTCCGTCTGACGGAGCCAGGTCTTGCAGCCCCAGCACAACGCTCCACTTCCTGACCTCCCCAGGGAGATAGATGGGTCTTCCCCGCGTTACGCATTCGGCCAAGCTGTCTCTCTCCTCCAGCAGAGCCTGCTCGACCTTCCGCACGGCAAACACGTCTCGCTTCCCCTGAAGGTTGAAACGCCGAAGAAGGGACATCAGGTGTTTGTCCTTGGGATGATGCTTCCTGATCACGTCTTCTCTATTATAATGAAAGGAGTCGCCCCCGAGGATAAGGAGACGACCGGTGTCTACGGTGTCCGTCTCCGAATCCGAGGACTCCGCAACTATGGCCACCTGACCGTGACCCCAGTCGAGAGAATTAACATTCTCCCATGTCACCACGGCACGAGAGGAAGAGCTGGATGCCATAACAGCTGCGAAAAGAGCATATCAAACAAAAACAACGTCAGGAAACTGTTAATCAAAGGCAAACTTCTGACACAATTTCGGCAGAGTCTCCCCAGCACGGGGAATTGCCGAAGAAAAGCGGGAACGCATCCACTGAGGAACGGTCCCTAAAAGATAGCCATCGGCATTACACCGAGGCCAGAGGAACACTCGGGGGAATAGCTCCGAGGGCAAGCCCTGCTAGAAGCCTCCCGGGGTCCAAAGAATGGGTTTCGAGACCCAAAGGGACAGCATCTCCACTCACCCGAAGGAAAAATCGCCGCTCTCGGCGCCAGAAGGGGAGAAGAAGGAGAAGAGAGAGAAAGAAAAACGTCAAATGAAGGGCGATGAAGAAAAAAAAGCAAGGGAAGGAAGATAAATAGGGGAAGTTCCCCATCGCTAGACCGGCGCACTATTTAGCGCGCCGGATTAACAACCCGTCAAGCAAAAGGCGCGCCGGTAAAAGGCGCACCGGATCAAAGCGTCAGCGTCGAGACCGCGCCGGATTAAGACCACAAAGGGCAAGGGCGCGCCATATTATCGTCCAAACAGTGCCGGGTCAACGCCCGTGCCAAATTAAGGGCCATACCAGGCACCCGCCAATCAAGGAAGGGGCCAGTCCGGATGAAATTCATCCGTCGGCCTTGCTGCACTCGTGCCTTGCTCGCAACACCCACGTCTGGGGGGCATTTGTTGGCACCTAAAATATGATTGTCGGCAACCAAGCCATAAGGACGAATGACCCGGCCCACCGAAGTACGGGAGCCGATGAAGATCAACATATTGAAGACTTCTCAAAGCTGCCAGAGACTCGAGTCACTCCGTATGGATACGGGGACTTCACCTCAGGAGAGCCGAGACGAATCCAACAACCAACCGGTGGTGCGACCAAGCCTACCCAATGAATCGGCATCGACTTTGTCGTACTGCATCCACTACACCCGTTGTCCGACCAAGGTCGACGGTCTACCCGGTGGCTACCTACCTCATGAAAGGCTCTCCCGAGGATAAAGGAGTCCCCCCGGCTTCCCGAAACGGAGAACCGAAAGCTCTGACGGCGGAAGATCCCGATCATCCGGCATGGGCACGGCTTCCCGTCAAGATGGGCCCACTAGTGGCCGAATGATCGCCCGGCTCAGGCGTAAATATCTCCCGGCTATCTAACCTCCCAGAAAGCTCTGAGTACGAGCCAGGCCGGACCAATAGCATGGAGCATAGAGCCGAGGGCCGTGCCGGTAGAAAGCCCGTACGATCGAGATAAAGCTATCCAGAACCTCGAGAATGGCCGTACGCCAATCTAGGAGCTTCGACAGATCACATCGTCGAAGTCTTAGTGGGCAGTGGCAGAGTACATGTTCACGATGGCCCCGAGTCCATCGACCGGCTTAAAAGCGTACAAGGGACATTAGCCCGGCGCGCCCCTTACCCAATGCCTTTATCCCGGCGCGCCCCTTATCTCCTGTCCTTATCCCCGGCGCGCCCCTGCCTTCAGCCCTTTCCCCGGCGCGCCAGTTACCCTATCAAATGGCACCTTAAACCGGCGCGATAAGTTGATGAAGACTTCCCCGGCGCGCCAAAAGCTCACGCCGGATGAAGAGCCTCCAACCTGCTATATATAGGGGCGAGGTTCGAAGAAGAAAAAGAGGACACGAGGGAGAAGGCCTGTAAGGAAGAAAGAAAAGGGCAGAGAGCACAAAAAAAAAGAAAGAAAATAGGGAAAAGAGTTCTATCCTAGTGTTCTTCGGCGGCCGCCTTCCCCTGTTCTGATTGAAGCCTTCCGGAGCCGGAGAAGAAGCTGGGGGCCGATACTCTGTTTTCTTTTGAAGCAGGTGGGCGCTAGTGCCTGTCTTCCTCGATCTTCCGTAGGTTCTTCTCTCTCGCGGGTTTCCGTCCACCATTTGTAAGCAGAGAGGGGAGGGATGGCAATGATATGAGCCGACCCCTCCCCTCCTCTGTGATTTTTTCTTTACTACTGTGTATTCTCCCGTGAATGATGGACGGCGACCAAGCAATGATGCTGGCGCCGGGATTCTTAATGTATAAATAAGATGCCATTCCCGTTTCTAGGATGGCAATATGCCTATGAATGTCTGGACCGCGAGGTCGAATGAATGCCCAGAACTTCTATCCTCTTCTCTATCTACGCCGATGTGGTTCTGAGTTCTTTCGTGCATGTCTTTTGATTCCGGTTTCCTCGAAGTACCGACCACGCCCCAAAGCACCGAGGGCTACAGAAATGACCCCTCCCCGGGTCCTTCTAATCGACCGTTCTCGGCTTTGATCCATGGACCTCTGTGTCCCCCTTCATGGACAGGGTTGTGCTTATGCGCATGCTTCTTCCTGCCGTGGTATCGAAAGTCTCCCCCCCCATCAGTTCCTCCCTTTGTGCTATTGACTTTTCGCAAGGTGGGAGTCATCGTCAGGATGGCTGGATGCATCCCCTTGAATGCTGCGTCCTACCTGTTCGAGTCTATGCTTCTACGGCTGACCCGTTTCACCCGGGCCTTTACTCCTCCTAATCACAGTCGTTCGAACTAGTCCGGGATTTTCACATACTGTTTTAACTACCCGGGGAGGGGGACATTCCCCCGTGGCTTCACGGAATTGCTGGGCAACTAAGGACTCTACCTCTCGGTGGTAGATGCTTCTCAAGCCCACAGCAGACAACAACAGGGGGGTCCTAACTCAACGAGCTCAGCCCCGATAATCTAAGACCCAATCGAGGTTAAGGGATGTACGCTCCTCATAGGCTAGCCCTCGGAGCCCCATTCTCTTAACAGTTGGTCCCTTCAGCGGTTGTGCCATGATCTGTGGGTTATTCCCGTCATCAATGGCCCCGTCCATCTATTCCCACCCACGGAGTATTGGTGCCCCTTGTAGGCTAGTCCTCGGGGTATCCTATCTGATGGGATTTTGCTGGCTGTCACTGTGCAGACCGGCAGTTTAGGGGCTTGCTCCATTAGTGAGCATGACCCCGCTTCTCCCCTGCAATCCTTCAGGTTCAGGGGAGATGCTGTCCAATTTTGGACAGATTAAGCTTGAGTAATCTATAATGAACGCTCGTTCTGGACCTAATTATCCCGGTGCTCGAGTAGGAACCTCGCACTGGCTTAATCACACCGTCCTTCGGGGTTCTGGACTTCAATTCAATAAGTAATTGGCCCCAAATAACTTCAGAATCCTCACCCAAAACTTAACAAACTCAATAATTGCAAAATTCATAGAAAGAGTGGGTTGAACGGCGCGGCCTTAGCCGGCGCGCCCTAATCCGGCGCGGTACCCCCCCGCGCCGGGTTAACGTTAGACTCATTTCCATTTTTTTTCCCTTTGCGACTTTCCGACGCGCCCTAAAGCGGCGCGCCCCCAAGCCCTTGCGCGCCATGTCAACGCGCATGGTCACCGTGCCGTATTAACATCTATACCTACGTTTCACCGCGCCGTATTAACATCTATACCTACGTTTCTTCGCGCCGTATAAGCTACCTATTGCAGGGTCACGCCGGTTTTGAAGTCTCTTGTTGCTTTAATCGCTTATTAGCCCCTCCGAGTGGACCTCGTCCCTCGGGGTTGGCGTTAATAAATCATAATGGATAATAAATTGAATAAGGGAGGGACCAAGCGAGCCCGAATTATATTGTCATCATATCTTCATTACCACGTCTGTTAGCACTTTGCTTTCGCTGTCACACTTATGTTGCCTTCCCTCCTCTCGATGAGTAGTAATAAACGTGGCTGACCATCATTCACTTTCTCAATTCCATTATCATGCTTAATATAGTCATGAACGTCATATGTGCATCCATGCATACATCCTCGGGTATATCAAATGGCGTCGACGGAAAAGCCGGATTATGTCTGGTCGGAAGTCTTCGCTATGCGCGACGGCGGTCTTCGGACCCACGTCCTCCGCCATGTACCGAGGATCCATAATTCCATAAACATATGCATCCGGCATGCCTTCGTCGTGATCATCACGTAGCTCTTTTTAATCCGGCTTCGACAGCCCGCTATCTCGGCAATTAATCAAAGGTGTTCCCTCCTCGTGGGGGATGTAATTAACGTCATAGCCTTTATGGTATGGCGGACTGCTGGTCCCGACCGAACCTCACATTCGCCCGACATGGGTCAGAATGAGCGCACAATAGAATCGTCACGCATGTGACTGGCACGCCCGCGTCGTCAATCAGTCAGTTGACTACAAGTTAGTTAATTGGTTGATCGATACGCGAACGAAAGGCAAAACGAAAGGAGAAGAGAAAGATGTGCGAAACAACTGGATGACCCCTCCGCGACGCACTCCGTTACACCCGGCACACCTCTGTGCCGGGTGGCGTACGCTGCACCGGAAGCCCTGTTCCCGCTCCCATTCCAGCTTGTAGCTCGCGTCCACCCTTCCCTCCGGCCATGACCGGAGTGGGGGGGGTCCCAGCCTCCCCCTGCCCTTCCTGGTGGTCTCTCTGTGTGCGCCGCCCTCGTCCCCCTCATCGAACCCATGAAGGCTTTCCACTGGGGAACAGATATGAGCGCTGAGAACCTGCATCAAGGTTTCACTCATGGCTTTGAATCTACTTTTGAAAGTGTGGAAGGCGCTGCTGAATAGGTCGCACATCCAGCTCATGTTGAATTTGCGAATAAGTTTCTCCAAGCACTAGACAAAGTTGTTGTCATTGACTGCAAGTCGACCACTGTCAGACTCTGAAACCGTAGAAACAGAGTTGCAGCACATGAGTCTACGGGACAGTCTGAAGGGTCATACTGCTCCAAGTATTTTTGTTGATCTTTCTGACTGTGTAGTAGACTTCGAAAGTGACGTTCCTTACTCCAAATCAGCACCTTTGGTCCAAGCAGTAGCATCTGTGACTGGATTAAATCCAAGATGTTCTTGCAAGATGGAAAATGATGCTTCCTTGGATAATCCTTTTGCATGTTCCGATGCAGTTAGGCTGTCTTGCTCTCACATTGAAATGCTGAATGATATTGAAACAAATAGAATGTCAGCGCATAACTCTTCTGTAGAAGGGCCATCTGGTAATAATACATGTCACAATTTGAATGGTAACATCTGGCTATCCGGGGAAAGTTCAAAGAATTCCTTTTCAGGAAGCACGTCCTATAATGGGAGTATTGCCAGATAATGGATGAGATGTAACATAGCTTCATCATGGGTTGATAAAAAGTTGGTCATAGGCAAGTCGAACCAGTGAAGGGGAACTCTGCTATTAGTGGTGAAGGACGTGAAGAATTTATGAATATCCTTGAAGGTGATTCCCTTTTGTATTGTCACATGTCTTTTAAGGCACTGCTGAATGTCAGAAGGCCATATGGGTATTCTCATAAACTGCTGTCTTACAAGCATACATTGTACATGCCGTCAGCCATATGGGTATTCTCATGGAAGTGATACAGTGGGATATTACAGGCAAGAGCATAATCATAGTAATGCACCTCAGGCGATGGGAAATATGTATAGTTCAGATGCTCAGGGTGAAGGAAATGGCCTATTTGGTCCTGTACGTGTTCATATGAGGAGTCCTATCGATGGGCTTGCAGGTATTGGCCGTGGGACTACATTTGCGTCTGGTGCTGCTTGGCCCCCAACCAGACTGGTATTTTCTCGAGTGCCTCTTGGAACATGCAACAGAAATTACCAGCAGTCAGTTGCTAATAATGAGTCTGAAACCAGAGTTAATATAACTGGGGACCTATCAGGAGATGGCTTGACAGCCTTGGTTGGACTCAGTTGAGGAAGCAATGCTCTTCCCGTTCAAGCAGAGCAGACAGACACATACGAGACTGATCCGCATAGCAGATTAACTGCGACTTCTAACTTTCCAAGTACTTGTGGCATCTCAATGCAGATGATGGAAACCCAGGAAGATGCTCTTGGACTGGACTGGGAAGATTTCGATGGTTCAAGTGTTTCCTGGGATTTAAAAACACCACTTCTGCCAGCTCTGACCCGGTGCACCCCATCATGGCTTTATCCGGCACACCTGCTGCCCACTACACCCGGAACGCTGCCTGCTTTACCCGGCCCACTGCCCAGCAGCCTCCAGCCGGCACGCCTCAAAGGAGTTTTACCTGGCAAGGCTGGCAGCGTCCCACCCGGCACAGTTTATTTTCTTCTTCACCCGGTGCAGTCCAAACACCCTCAAGTGCCCCAGCGGCACACCCTCTTTAGCCTTCCACGGCACACTATCTCGTGCCCTTCAACGGCACGCTTCTTCAGCCCCCCCAGCGGCACACCCACCATGGGCTTCAACGGCACGCCCAATGGGCCTTCAGCGGCACACTCGTTTGTGCCCTTTGACGGCACACTATGAAGTGCCTTCAGCGGCACACTCTTTGATGCCCTTTAGCGGCACACTATGGGGTTCCTCCACGGTACACTATTTATGCCCTTCAGCGGCACACCTTGAAGTGCCATCCACGGTCGTCTCCTCCTGGCCTTCAACGGCACGCCTTTTGCCCTCTTCAGCGGTACGCTTAGGCAACCTCCAGTGGCACGGCCCTCAGCAGGCTTCAGCGGCACATCCCTCAGCTGGCCTCAGCGGCACGCCCTTCAGGCCACTCAGCGGCACGCCCTTCAGGAGCTTTAACGGCACGCCGTTTTGGCTCCCCAGCGGCACGCCTTTTCAACTCGCCAGCGGCACAGCGGTGAAGATTTTCAACGGCAAGACGACGTGAAGCCCATGCCCTATGCATCCTTGGCGGGCAGTGAAGCCGTCTGAGGTGGCAGCCGATCGTTGGGCCACGTAGCCTACCCCACTGACACCAAGGACTGGGCAGGTCAACCGCCATCGTCACGATCCACTTCCCAACTTCGACGGCCGCGCCCGAAGGCTCCGGCTGCTCGTGGTATAAAAACCCCCTGCTTTGGACACAAAGGAGGAGGACCTTCTTGAGGGGAGACGGAGAGGACACACCCACGGAGACGACCAGAGCCTGCCACGGTGAGAAGAGAGAAGAGGAAGAAGAAGCTGCTCCGGCGTTGGAGGCTTCCCGGAGGCCAGAGAAAAGAGAGAGAGTAAGAGAAAGAGAGAGGGAGGGAGGGTATATGTAGCAGGGGGGAGTGGGGAAGAGCAGGGGGGCCGTCGCCCCTGCTCGACCCCAGCTCTTCCCATCTTTTCCCCTCCTTTCTTCTTCATTTTCTTTCACTACTCCTGTCTCCAACTCCGATACCTTGGAATGTACATGGCCGATTTTGGCCTCTCTTGTGAATGGAAATTTTCCCCTTCTCGGATCTCTTGCTATCGTGTTTGATTCACGTCCGGATGCGTGCGTTTCAACCATTCTTCCTCCTCCTTTCGACGGTTTGGCCTCCAGTGGGGATCCTTCTTCCCCTCTGTCATGGCCCCTGGCATGGGGTCCTTGACCTCCAACCCCACGTACTTGCCTGAACGGGGAGGCCCATCTCCTTCTCCTAGACGCCCAGCCACCAACACCGTCCCTGGCCCTTTCCTCTTTGGCTCCATCACACTTAGGAAGTCTTTGGCCCAACCCCCTCAGTCCTTAGGCGACATACCTTGCTCGGTCCTCCACTAGTCCACCCCTATCCCGGTGCAGCCTCCCCAGCTCCCATCGGTACGCCCCATTGAGCCCTTCGCTGGCACGCCCCCATTGGGCCCTCGCCGATGCGCTCTTCAACACCGTTCGTCGGTACGGCCTTGGCCGCCCTCCCCACCCTTGATCTTTCTAGCCCGGCACAGCCCTGACCAGTCCCAGGGAGGTCCCCCGTCCATCGTTGCTTTCGGGTTTTCCGAGGTTTTTTGTTAAAGGTGTTGCCGCTCTCGGACGCCCACCTCCAGTTGTCGGGTTCCGCCACTCCATGTGGGTGCGTTCCCTTTATTCCCCTTCCATCCCGGGTCCGGGGGAGATGCTGCCGAAATTTCATCAGGATTGCAACTAATAAGAACACAATATAATTTTAACCTCTAAAAACAATGGTAAATAAGAAATACCTTGCATGAATCCCTGGAGGCCCGGCACGGCCTAGCCTTCCTTCTGTTCGGCACACTCTTTTAGCCCTTCCCCGGCACACTTTTTCAAACCTTCCCCGGCACACTCTTTTATCCCTTCCCCGGCACACCCTTTTAGCCCTTCCCCGGCACACTTTTTCAAACCTTCCCCGGCACACTCTTTTATCCCTTCCCCGGCACACTCTTTTAGCCCTTCCCCGGCACACCCATCCACCCTTCCCCGGCACACTCTTAGCTTGCCTTCACCACCCTCTCTCAGCGCTCGGATGCAAGGGAGACAATGTCGCATTTTCACCAGGATTAATATAATAATAAAATAATAATAATAAATAATAATAATAGTACTAAAATAATAATAATAATGAAATAATAATAATAAAAAATAAAATAAAAAAAAATAAAAAGGATAAAAGGAAATAATGCAAGCTTCCCTTGTGCAATTAACAAATAAAAAGAAAGCACCACTCCTCCTCCATGCATGCATTAATCTGATCGCATCAAAACTTGCATAAATAAGGCCTTGTACATCGTGTGAAGACCCTCCCACGCACGTTCCAAATGCAACAAATAATAATAATAATAATAAGTAATAACAATAATAATAATAATAATAATAAAACTCATAAAAAGATAAAAAAATATAAAATACATAAATACATAAATAACAAAAAATAAAAGAACGATAATAAAATAAATAAAGAAAAGAGAATACAACGCACCGGTAATAAAAGGAGAATCAATGAGCAATACAAGAAAAATAAATAGCTAAATAAACGAATAATGATTACAATAATGAGTAGAACGATGCGGCTCTCATCGTCCCCGAACCCTACGTATAGGAATATCAATAAGGCCTTCATGGGTCACGCTTAGACCTCGGGTCCGTCCCGATTATGGTCATTGCCTGACCCATATCATCGGCCTATAGCCCGCTCCCTTTGAAAACGTCTTTGGTTCTGGGATCTGATCCCGGAACACTCCCCCGTTGCCTCTTGGCACCGGAAAGATTAACGACGCTCACGCAAGTCTTGTTTCGACCGCGGGGGGCCCACCGCAGTATGGTCACGGCTTGATTTTGCACCGAGCCGATAAACTGGTTGGTTTCTGACCGCTTTAACTGGGATTTAATTGAATATTCCTCGTCCCTCTAAACAATAAATTTGCCGTGCCCCGGCATACATAAGCTCCGATTTTCCTCGTGACGATTATGATACTCGCAAGCCGGACATTCGCCCGAACATTAAACGGTCAAACACATGACCGACATGAGCTCAAATACTTTCTTCATGCCCTCGTGTGAGGACGTCAGTGTTTCTTAATATATTTTTATGCAATTAATTTTCTGGCCATGAGGCCCTTTTTCTCGGCGATTAATCAAGGGTGTTCCCCTCTCTGAGGGGATGTAAATGACGTCGTGACCTTTATGGCGCGGCGGGTTTTGGTCCCGACACGAACCACACAATCGTCTGACGAAGTCAGGTCGAGCGCACCATGGGCTCTTCGGAGCCCGAATAAATTGTCACTTCGTGACTGGCACACCCACGCACTTAATAAACCAACAAACGAATAAAATAATTGTTAAATAAAAAAGTGCGTCCACATATCCCGACCTGAGATCAATCTTTGAAAAATACATGGATCCAGATATTTGATCAAATAACTCATTGATTCTCGACAGTGGATACTTGTTCTTGATAGTGAGATGATTCAACTGTCGATAGTCGATGCATAACCTCATGGATCCATCTTTCTTCTTTACAAATAGCACAGGTGCTCCCCACGGGGAAGTGCTTGGTCTAATAAATCCCTTATTGAGAAGTTCCATCAATTGCTCCTTCAGCTCCTTGAGTTCGACAGGGGACATCCTATATGGTGCCTTAGAAACTGGTCCAGCACCAGGGACCAAGTCGATGGTGAAGGCCACTTCTCTTTGTGGGGGTAATCCAGGCAAATCTTCCGGAAATACGTCCGGAAATTCTTGCACAACTGGGATGTATTCTAGCTTAGTCTCCTTAGTTTCCTTAATGGTGACAAATGCAAGGAAAGATACACATCCTTTCCTTATTAGCTTGCTAGCTCGGAGAGCCGAAATAAGAGGTGACTTGCTCCGACTCTTAGGGCTAGAATAGACTAGTTCTGGAAAGTCCTTGAAAGTAACTTTATTGTTACGGTAATCCACAGTTGCCCGATACCTAGATAACCAGTATTCTCCCAATATGACATCATATTCCTTTAGGTCTAAACATATGAGGTTGATAGGAAGATTTCTTCCTTTTACCAAGACTTCACAGTTTTGATAATGGTGAGTAATATCGGTTTCGTTTCCGAGAGGAGTAAATAAAAATATCTTCATCCATTCCGGTTCCATAGGTAGTGGGTCAGCAAACTTCTTGGAAATAAAAGAATGTTATGCACCCGTATCAAATAAGACATGTGCAGACTTGGAACAAACTTTCAGTGTACCTTCTACTAGTCCGCCTTCGTCTTGTTCCGCCTCCTTAATAGCTTGGAGACGAGCATTCTTTGTCACCGGGCGCTTTTCGTCACCGGCTTGATCATTGAGTAGGGGACAGTCGGGAATCCGATGATCACGGCTCCCACAACGGAGACACGCTTCAAGTTTCCTCCAACATTCTTCGGCCTTGTGCCCGGCCTTATCACAGTGCTTACATACCACCTTAGAAGGTGTAGTGGTGATGGAGAAAGGTTTGGTCTTCTTGAACTTTTGCTCCTGGGAGGGAGTACCTCCATTACTTGGCCTCTTCTTGAAATTGGGTTTGAAGGTGCCGGAGCTAGTAACATTCTCCTTCTTGTCTTTCCCACGGATCCTATAGGATAGTTCCGTGGCATCTTCTAGTAATTGGGCTCGTCGAACCATCTCCGAATAGACTTGTATGTCCATCGGTGCCAGTTGTGTGATGTATTGGGGCCTGAGCCCATTAAGGAATCTTCGAGCTTTCATCTTCTCAGTACTAACTAAGTGTTTAGCGTACCGAGACAGCCTTGAGAACTGCGCTTCATATTCAGCCACCGACAAAGATCGTTGCTTAAGTGCGGCGAATTCAGCGACTTTCTTCTCTTGAACTCGATCTGAGAAATATTTATTATTGAAATGTTCAACAAACTCATCCCAAGTGACTTGTCCTTGATTTAACGTAGCTTCTACCGACTCCCACCAACAGCGGGCGTCCCTTTCTAATTGAAAAGTTGCTAGCAGGACCTTCTCTTGATCCGTGCATTGCATTACCCGAAAGATCCGTTCAGTTTCCCGGATCCAGTGTTCGGCATCATCCGGATCAGTAGATCCTACGAACTTTGGAGGATTCATGTTCTTAAAGCCTTGGTGGAGATTTCTGGCTCCACGTAGTGCACCTCCTTGTGCCACTTGTTGAAGTGCCTGGGTCATGCCTTGAAGAGTGCGTTGCATGTTGCGCCATTGAGCACGTTCGGCAGCCATTGTCCTACAATTACAATAGCTATTAGTATGTGATTGCGTTTAAAGGCTTTTAATTCTATTTTGACTGTAACCCTTGGTTCTACCCAATCTCACTGGTTAGAGGTTCAGACTTATCCTTGGACTTGGGTTTCCTAGGAATTGAATACCCTAGGCTCTAATACCACAAAAACTGTCACGCCCCGAGCTCGGAAGATACTCGGAGACGCGTGACGAGTTTATATCGATCATGTCAATCAGAGTATTAGTGTATTCGACACCAAATCAGAGATGCGCAAGAGTAAAGATAACCCAATCCTTTTATTCCTTCACAAAAGTATTTCTATTACAATCCCTTGAAAATGCTAAACTTAATAAAAAGAAAAGTACAAAATTGACTCAAGAAAATATAGAAAAGATAAGACTAGTTGATGCTTTGAGAAGCTCTAATCTCTTTCACTCTTGACCTTCCCAGTCCGATTGAGTCTCGTCGTCGGACTTACCTGCAAAGTAGGGAAACTCTGAGTGAGCGAACGCTCAGTAGGAAATTATATCTCAAGAACTAGCAATGGGTTTAAGTAATTATAATTTTTCACATGTAAATGCAATATGCATGTAGAAATAACTGAGCAAGTGAAATAAAACTAATAATAGAATAACACGTCGTGCAAAACTTCTAAGTGAGTCTTAAACAAGAAATATTCATGAGAGACTTTATAGATTATTGGCTATTTCACGCAAGTACTTTGCCCGTGTCGGGCCACGCTAGTAAAGTCACGCAAGTCGAGTCACGCACGCAAGAAAGAGAGAGTGTGTGTGGAATGCCAAAGATCAAGAGAGACAAGTACTTCGGTGCAATGCTAGACACCATGATCATTACAATTCCCATGGGCACTAGTACTTTTGGGTGCTCCTCCTAAGACCAGATCGGGCCCTTATATGCATAGCATTAAAGATAGATCTAGACATCCACTTTATAATATAGCCAATATGGAATTTCAAGAAAAAGCTTGTGGAAATTCAAGATAGAGTAGAGTTCAAAATTTGAACTTGATGTATAAGGACGATAATAACGATATAAACACGAGTATCGATAAAACTGGGTGGAGTTGGTTCCCTAATTGGGTACCATGACAATTAAGTGTCCATATATAGATGGTCATGTCATTTGATATAGAATTGAGGTCCACAAGAACAACATATTAAAGACATGATGTCCTCATCCCATTAAGAATATTCTCATGATATACTCCTAGCATATCACGAGGGCCGGTATACCATGTTTCTATAGAGTGACATGGCAAAATAGTGCAATATATATATATATATTTTTTACGGTACAACCAGCTCAGTCGGCTTAAGGGAATCCAAGGCTACGAGGAGACTTACGGAGGTCCCAATGACTAACTTGCCAGTCCAAAGGAACGGAATGTCCAATGGAGGACTTGTATGTCACCGAGAGTTAGTGGGTAATGCGATAAATCATCGTGAAACATGGGACTATATTCACGGAATGGAATATAGTGCCGATATATATATATAAAAACCCTCGGTTCACAGAAAATAGTATAAAATAATGACACAGAAAATTAGCGACTTAACAGAAGTCACTACTTAATAAATTAACGCCCTGCACGAGGTCGTTTATTTTCAATTTGACGACTTCAGGAACAGTCGTCCATTATAAATTTTTATTTTGCTGAAATTTTCTTAATTCTGTATTTTTGATAAAAACGCGCCTTAGCCAGGGGCGTCACTTTCAGAAAAGACGACCTACTGGAGGTCGTTAATTCTCTTTGGTTTCCAGGAATATGAACAGTAAAGGTTTTCATGATAAATAATTTGCAGGAACCACATATATGAACTGGACAAGAAAAATAGCAGGATTCAAGGTATATGATCATGCATTAGATTTAACTACAGGTTTCATAGATATTAAATTTCAAACGTGCGTATTTATCAATTTCTTAAAATTGACGACTCTTAGTTCGGCATCAGATCATGAATTAGCGCCATGACATGGGTCGCCTCTTGCCAGAACTTCACAGAAAACCTCTAAAACGCAGTAAAACTATATGCATGAATTACAGATGATATTATCATAAATTTTTATGCTAGTTTGGGCTACAATTCTTGAGAAAACCTACCTGATGATGATCTGGGTGATGGTTTGTGAAGAAGAGAAATGATGCTCTGTCCGAAACATAGCCTTGATATAACAACAACCTACGCTCCCAGTAGCACACAGAGGCAGTGGGGATGATATAGATGAGAACAAAAGAAGACTTCTAGGCTTCGGTACGCAGAGAAATCAATAGTTTTTCTTCCCCCTGTAAACAGAAGAAGAATGTTGATGAAGAGCCCACGTTCTTCAACTAGACAAGAGAGTTACTACTTGATGCAGACAACCTACAGAAGAAGAAGATGAAGAACATTAATATTCTCCATATCCATAACTGAAGACAGAGGAAGAAGAACAAACCTGTTCTTCACGCACGAGACAGCAACAGAACGCCTTTGACCAAATAGCTAATAGGTTCGATTGAAAGGGGTATTTATAGGGTTTCAGGAATCCCTTAGGGTTAGAATTTGATTAGAACTCTAGTTCCCTTGATAGAGTCCTTACCATAATCAATCGAACACGTAGCAATCCTAAAACTTACCCTGGATAGTCTCTTGGTTCGAATGGAACATAAATGTAATTAACGCCTTAGGTTAGGGCGTTAATTCTAATTGACGTCTTGACCTGTACCGTTTCTTTTGTAATTCGCGCCCAAGAAGAGGGCGTTTCTTTCTCTTTCCTTTTATTCGTTTTGGATATTTTTGAAATTTGACGACCTTTGGTATAGGCGTCACTTTTTGAATTAATGCCTCAGGTGTAGGTGTTTCTTATTTAAATCACGCCTTGTTGAGAGGCGTTATTTACTTTTGACTTATTATTTATTCATTTTGGTTCTTATCATTTACTTACTTAATTTTTCTTGAATCTTCCTTTTATTTTACCAGGGTTGCTATATCACACTTCTTGACTCATGGTCTCTCACCAACATAGGGACCCAAAGTTCCACCTGCTTATATATCCCATAGCCACATTCCTCCATACATCATTCTCTTCGTCCTATAGCTTACGCATGAACTGCTACAATAGCCACCCCGTCACCATGCTTTCATCCTCTTGACTGAAACAACTTCCACTGAAGACTCCTCCTTCATAAACTCTTCACACACTATCACGCATCCATTTCCCAACACCTATTCTTCTTTACTAAACTCCTAGCGGTCCGCCAACTCAATCACTATCCATTGACTTCACATAGCCAGCCATCAGATCACTTGACATTTACTACCTACTAAACTCCTTAATTCACGATACCTCCTTTGCCAAACTATAATGTGGAGCTACGAAACCCCCCAAATTTCCTTCTCTTGCATTGCCTTTGCTCCTTGTCTTCATGTCAACGCATAACCCAACACTTGTCTTAAATCTGTCACTTCAAAGCTCCTGAATGTCCACCTAGACCTTCAGTTCCATAATTATTTTAGATTATCAGCACATATTTATCTTCTTGTAACAAACCCTACGGATTATTATTATCTCCTGTAACAAATCCCAGACTTTCTCATGTATCCTTATCCTCAGCGACTATATCTCGCTGTTGTTGTAATCTGTAACAAACAACTCACTCTATAAAAGGAATGCATCGGTATCTCACACATCAAGTGAGATAACCTTTCCATCAACTATGTTTTCATGGTATCAGAGCTCCGGGTTGCAACCATGGCATCGTCCTCTAATGCTATCTCCACCACCCCTCCTTCTTCTATTGCTATTCCCTTTTCACCGCCTAATGTCAGTCATTTTCTTTCCACAAAGTTAACACCTACCAACTATGTCATTTGGAAAACCCAGTTTGTTCCCCTCCTTCATAGCCAAAAGCTCATGGGCCTCATCGATGGAACAGATTCAGCACCCTCAAAATTTCTTCAAGGAAAGGAGCCCAACGAGAAGTTATCAAATCCTGCTTATGAAGGTTGGTTTCTTCGGGATCAACTTCTTCTAAGCTGGATCAACTCCTCTCTCTCCACCGAAGTTGCTCCTCTCATTGTTGGTGTGAAACATGCGAAAGAAGCTTGGGATAATCTCTCCACAGCCTTCGGCTCCTTCTCTCAAGCACGTGTTCTCCAACTCAATATCTAACTCCAAAGTCTACAAAAGGGTTCTCTTTCCATTTCACAATTCCTCAACAATGCCAAATTTCTGTCTGATCAACTGGTAGAAGCTGGGCAACCTCTCTCTCATGCCCAGTTCACAGCAATTATTTCCCGTAACCTTGGCTCGGACTATAGCAATATTCTATCTGCCCTTGCTATTCGAGACCAAGCACCTACATTCCATGAGCTTCATAGCCTGCTTAATTACAACCATGGAAATCAATCTATCTGCTGTCACTCCTACTGTCTCTGAAGATGTCTCACCTACTGTCCATGTTACTCAACGTTCCTCCAAGCCTGGTAACAACACAAATCGACAGCAGTCTCGTGTGCACAATCTCGTGGACATGGGCGTGGTCATTTTCCTCCATGTTCTCACTGTCAAAGGAAAAATCATACTGAAGATTGCTACTACTACCGTCCACAGCCTACTGCACCGGCTCAAGGAGTAACGTTCGCTCCAGCAACTTATCAACCGACTGCAAACGTCGTAACTCCTACCGTAACTCTGACGCATCCCTTTGATGATTGGGATCCCAATATTGGCACTTCTCACCACGTCACTACAGATCTTTCTCGCCTTTCCATTACAAATGACTACAAAGGTATTGATCAAGTTCATGTTGGTAATGGTTCTGGTCAGGCAATTACCCATACCGGTTCTGCCACTTACAACTCCGGTAATCGCCAGCTCTCCCTTACCAATATTCTTCGCGTATCCCACATCATTAAAAATCTTCTCTATGTTAATCGCTTCACCAAAGATAATCACTGTTTCTTTGAATTTCACCCTGATTCATTTCTTATGAAGGACAAGGCCACGGGGATCACTTTACTCTGCGGCTGTAGTGAGAATGAACTGCATCGCTTGCGATCTGGCAAACAATTATCTCCGTCTTCGTCCACGTACTCCCTTATGCTTCGTCGGTGAGAAGGCCTCGCGTGATGTCTGGCATGCGTGGCTTGGTCACAGCCAGTTCCGCACTGTGTCATCCGTCCTAAGTGTGCCTTCAATCTTCCCATCGCCAGTAATAAAAACTTCTACAATAAATGTACTGCCTGCCAACTTGAAAGAGCATCCAAGTTTCCTCTGTTACCAGCACCTTCTACTAGTAATACACCTCTTCAGCTTGTTTATTCGGATGTATGGGGGCCTTCCCCTGTTGTTTCAGTTAATGGTGATCGATATCTTGTCATCTTTGTTGATGATTTTTCAAAATTTACTTGGTGCTATCCTATGTCTCATCGATCACAATTAATCTCAATTTTTAAAAGATTTCATGCCTTTGTTGAATGTCAATTTTCCACCAAACTCATTGCACTTCAGTCTGATTGGGGTTTTTCGTATCAAATGAAAGCCCGATGGTTCTGTTGATAGGTTCAAAAAGCGCACCTTGTTGCTAAGGGGTTGTGGACACACTAAAATTTGCTTGTTCAGGTGGTTCGTCTATTGAGTGCGTGGGCGTGCCAGTCACCGAAGTGACAATTTATTCGGGCTCCGAAGAGTCCATGGTGCGCTCGATCTGACTTCGTCAGACGATTGTGTGGTTCGACCCGTCGCGCCATAAAGGTCACGACGTCATTTACATCCCCCATACGAGGGAACACCCTTGATTAATCGCCGAGATTCAGGGCCTCATGGCCAAGAAATCAATTGCATGGAAGGTCAATTACGAGGTATTGAAATCCTCGCGCGAGGGCGAGAAGAAAATCATTCGCGGTTATGTCAGTCGTGTACTGACCATTTAATGTTCGGACGAATGTCCGGCTCGAGAAAATCGCGGTTGTCGCGGGAAAACTGGAACGCATGTATGCCGAGGTACGACAAATTTATTGTTCGGAATAGCGGAAAACGTTCGGCTGAGCCTCAGGTGGAGCGGTCAAAAACTTATAAATCTGTTGGCTCGGTGCAAGAGCAAGCTGCGACCATACTACGGTGGGCCCCCCCGCGGTCGAAAAAAGACTTGCATGAGCATCATTAATATTTCCGGTGCCAAGGGGCAACGAGGGAATATCCCTTGAATCGTCTGAAAAGCCCTGTGTCTAGGGAAGCGGACGTTCGAAACGTGTCGGTCATTCAGGAGACCGTTTAATATTCGGATGGGTGTCCGGCTTGAGAATATCATAATCGTCGCAGGAGGACCTGGAACATATGTATGCCGTGATACGGCAAATACATTATTCCGAGACACTGAAAATATTCAGTTAAATCTCGGTTAGTGTGGCAGGAAACTAGCGAATTTATTGGTCCGGTGCGAGATCGAGTCAGGATCATACCGGGGGTGCCTCCCGCGGTCCAAACGGGGCTTCCGTGGGCATCATTAATGTTCCCGGTGCCGGAGGGCAATGGGGAAGAGTCCCGGGACTAGATTCCAAAACTAAAAATGTGTTCGAAGGGAGCAGGCTGTAGACCGAGGATATGAGCCGAACGGCGACCACAATTGGGATGGACCCGAGGTCTAAGCGTGGCCCACAGAGGTCTTATTGATATTCCCATGAAAGGGGTCGAGGGGTGGCGAGGACCGTCTCGTTCTATTCCGATTTTGTCGGTCACTCACGGACCTTTTCATGTTCGGGCAAGGGCACATATTGAAAGTACGACGTGGATGGAAACGATCCCGTACAAATGTATGCCGAGTTTATGGCAGTTTCAATGAAAGAACGAGAACGAATCCCATTAGAATGAATCCGATTTAACGGGCTATCGGCCCGGAGCAATGCCGGCTCACGACCATGTCGGGGAGGGCGCCGTCGGCCATAATGGTTGCTCACTGGTCTTTTCATGTTCCGACACAGGTCCGTAATAGAAACGCAGCGAAAACCGAGGTGAACCCGTTCAAATGTCTGCCGAGCGTGCGGCAATTTTAGTAGTGGCTCGAAAGGGATCCGGCCTGAGAAACGAGTCCGGTTTAATCGGAATGTCAGCCCGAGACGAGGTCGGGCCATGGCCATTTCGGGATAATTCCCAAGACTCAGACCCAACCAGGAAGGGCGGCATTGTTGTTCCTTCAGCACCGGGTCACGAGATAGACGGGGCTGCAAAGTGGATTTTACTATTTTTTATCTGGGTTTTAAATTATATATATATATTTATTGCTTATTTCCCTCTTATGTATTTATTCCGGATGATTTATCCGTTTTGTTTATTATTATTACTATTATATTTTCTCTCCTTTTTTGTTTATTATTATTTTACATTTTTATTTATTTCATATATATATTCAGATTTATTTATTCATCATAGTTATTATTATTATTATTATTATTATTATACATATTCTTCTGGAGAGAGAGTGGGCCGTTGGAGGGCCAAACGGGGGCTGAAGGAGCGTGCCGCTGAAGGTGGAAGGGTGCAACGCTGAGGGGGCTGAGGGAGTGCGCCGCTGAAGGTTCGCGGGAGGTGTACCGGGGAAGGGCTTGGCCAAGGGTGCCGGCGAAGGGGAAGGTGTGGTGGCTATGGGAGGCGTACCGATGAAGGAGCCTTAGGTGTACCGGCGAAGGGCCTGGCCGAGCGTGCCGGCGAAGGGTTGAACAGGGGAGAGCGTGCCGGCGAAGGGGTCACGGGAGCATGCCGTCGAAGGAGCTTGAGGGCGTACCGCCGAAGGGTTGGAGCAGGCGTGCCGCTGAGCGCAGGGGGAGCGTGTCGGCGAAAGGCCAAACGAGGCATGCCGGGGGAAGCTGGGCTGGGGCGTGCCGGCGAAGGGCGCTGTGGGGTGTACCGACGAAGGGCGTGCCGGCTAAGGGTGGCTAGAGGTGCGTACCGACGAAGGGCATGGGGAGCCCACTCCTCCTCCGTTTCTTTTAAGGCTTTTCTTTTCTTCTTTTCTGATTTCATTAAGTTTGCATGGGTTTCTTCTTTTCTTCTCTTGATTAACCTCTATTCTTTCTCCCATGAGGACGAATGTTCAAGTTGTTTAGTTGTCGTTCGATTTGGTTCTCTTTGAGTTGGTTGCGGTCCCTTTGCTTTGGTTAAAGCGTTTTACCATTATTATTTTTTTTATTTGTTTGTTGTTTTTTATTTTATCTTGTTAACATGTTATTGTTTCTAACAAAAAATTGGCAGCACCTCCGCTTGACCCGAGCGTAAGGGAGATACAGGGAACGCGCCCACAAGGAGTGACGGAACCCGACAACTAGAGGTGGGCGCCCGAGAGCGGCAACACCTTAATAAAAATCTCAAAAAACTCGGAGGGACCGGCGAGTGGAAGACTACTCCTAGGACTGGCCAAAGAGGGAGTGCACCGGGCAAGAAGGAGGGGCGAGTGTGCCGGGCAAGAATGGCTCGAGAGGGCGTGCCGCTGAAGGCTTGGCCAGGGCGTGCCGGGCAAGGGTCCAAAGGACCGTGCCGGGGAAGGGCACAGGAGGGCGTGCCGCTGAAGGCTTGGCCAGGGCGTGCCGGGCAAAGTAGCTGGGTGGTGTGCCGGCGAAGGGCTGATGGGGTGTGCCGGCAAAGGCATGATCAGTCGCGCCGGCAAAGGGTTCAAAGAGGGCGTGCCGCTGAAGGCACGACTGGGTGTGCCGTTGGAGGCACAATCAGGGCGTGCCGTTGAAGGCACTACTGGGGCGAACGAAAGCGAAAACGCTTGACAAGAAGTAAACCCTAAAGAAGGAAAAAAAGAAAGGGGGCATGAAACACTGAAGGATGCAGACACGGAAGAGATGCCTGAGGAAAACATCCAAATATATTTGCAAGCCTTCTATTTCTATTCTTACAAAAAATAATGTCCCGAGGGGACTACTACATTGCAACATCGGCAAAATAGGGAATGAAAGGAAAGAAAGAGAAAAAAAAAGAAATACAGCGGGGGGAACGGAGCATGGACTCCTCCCCTCCCGGACCTCACTCCCTTTCTCCACCCACTCTTCTTCTCTTCACATAGACGGTGGTGGTGGGTGGAGCGGCCAGTTCCTCTTCTTCTCTTCTTCTTCTTCTTCTCTTCGTGCGGACGGTGGTGGCGGGTGGACGAAGTAGCAGGAAGGGGGAGGCGGAGCCTCCCCTCCTCTTCTTTCTTCTCTTCTTCTCTTCCCCTCTTCCCTCTTCTTCTCTTCTGCCTATGTGTGCGGCTCCCTCTTCTTTGTTGTCTCCTCCTCTTCCTCCCCGTCTGTCTATGTGTGTCCTCTCTTCGCCGGAATGGGAGTGGTTTTATACTCCCAGCAACGGGAGCCCTCGAGCACGGCAGTCGGAGGCGGGAAGCGGCTAGTCATGATGGGGTTTGACTTCCCCGTCCTGGATGTCAGGAGAGTAGCCTGCGTGGCGCAACCTCTGGTTGACACCTCGGACAGCTCACTGTGCACCAAGGATACGTAGGGCATGGGCGTCACGTCGTTCGGGCGTTGAAACGCCTTCACGCTGTGCCGCTGGTGGGCTCAATAAGTGTGCCATAGGAGGGCCAAAAAGGCGTGCCGCTGAAGCCCCAAATGGGCGTGCCGCTGGAGCCCCAAACGAGCGTGCCGCTGAAGGCCAGGGGCTATGCCGTTGAACAGCCCAAGGGCGTGCCGCTGAGCAGGGCAAGGGGCGTGCCGTTGAACAGCTCAAGGGCGTGCCGCTGAATAGGGCAGAGGGTGTGCCGCTGAAGCCCCAAGGGCGTGCCGCTGAAGGCCATTGGGGGCGTGCCGCTGAAGGGCTAAATGGGCGGTTCTGTGCCCGTTGTGAGCGCGAGTTGTGGCCCCTTTGATTTTCTCCGACGTCCATGGATTGTGGGGCTCTTGGTGGTTGATTTCTCTTCACTGTCGTGACTCTGGAGACAGCCTCACGGCAGTGTGTGCATGTTCGGGGAATCCGGATGACCAGTCTCTCCGGGGTTTCTTCACTCGGTTCCGTTGTTGATGCTGGGCCGAATAGGATATCTGGGCGTGCAATTTTTGGTGTCCACAAATGCCCCCCACCCACAGGTAGCGCAGGTGAAGGATGAGCCAGGCGGTGCCCGCGGGTGTACTGGTCTCTTTTTCTCTCCGTCGATGTCGACAGGGTGTCGGGCATTGACACGGTTTATTGATCTCTTCATCTCTTCGTCAGTGCCGACGGGGTGTTGGGAGCTGACATGGCTTATTGAACTCATTGTCTCTTCATCAGTGCCAACGGGGTGTCGGGAGCTGACCTTGTTTGTTGGTCTCTTTGTCTCTTCGTCTGTGCCGACGGGGTGTCGGGAGCTGACCTGGTTTGTTGGTCTCTTTGTCTCTTCGTCAGTACCGACATGGTGTCGGGAGCTGACATGATATGTTGGTCTCTTTGTCTCTTCGTCAGTGCCGACAGGGTGTCGGGAGCTGATCTGGTTTGTTGGTCTCTTTGTCTCTTTTTTTTCTTCTCTCTTTTCTCTTCTTCTCTTCTTTTTCTTTTCTTTTCTTTTGATATCTTCTTTTTTTTCTCTTCTCTCTTTTGTTGTTGTTGTTTTTCTCTTCTCTTCTTTTTTTTCTCTTTTTTTTTTGAAGAACTTCGGGTGGCTGCTGGCGTGGATGCCAATGATATAAGAGCTGTCGACGCAGCGACCGATAATTGAAAACTGTTGGCATGGGAGCCAATAATTGAAAAGCTGTCGATCCGAAGGCCGATAATTATATAGCTGTCGGCTCAGGGGCCGATGATTGAAAGCTGTCGGCTCAGGGGCCGATAATTGAAAGCTGTAGACTCAGGGGCCGATAATTGAAAGCTGTCGGCTCAGGGGCCGATGATTGAAAGCTGTCGGCTCAGGGGCCGATGATTGAAAGCTGTCGGCTCAGGGGCCGATAATTGAAAAGCTGTCGGCTCAGGGGCCGATGATAGAAAGCTGTCGGGTCAAGGGCCGATAATTGAAAGCTGTCGGCTCAGGGGCCGATGATTGAAAGCTGTCGGCTCAGGGGCCGATGATTGAAAAGCTGTCGGCTCAGGGGCCGATGATTGAAAGCTGTCGGCTCAGGGGCCGATAATTGAAAGCTGTCGGCTCAGGGGCCTATAAGGGAGGCCAAAATAGCCAAGGCTGGAAGCGGGCTTCAAGAGCCGAAGTTGTGAGATTGACGAGCCGCGAGGGCAGAGAGAAGGGTTCATTGATTCAAAAGGGGTATTCGTCACCCGAAGAGACGGAGAGAAGAGTTTGTTGATTCAAAATGCGCCGGGGATACCGGTTATGAAACCCAAACTCGGGAAAGTGGGCCGCAAGGGCCGGAGCTGGTGTTACGGAAGTAGGCCGTGAAGGCTGAAATCGGGGAAGCAGGCTACGAGAGCCGGAGTTGGGAGATTAACGGGCCGCGAGGGCAAGAGGTAGGCCATGGGGGCCGAGATTGGGCTGCACGAGCCGGAGCTGGGAAAGTAGGCTTCGATGGCCGAAATTGAGTTTATTGTATGCATACATTTTTATTATTTATTTATTTATTTTTATATTTTTTATTCAAACATGCAAGCATTCATCAGCAGGCATAACATAAATATAAGTAAGGCAGTTCCCTCCATAGGGGATGGGATAGGGACATCGCCCATAATTCGCGGACACGGCACGGGCCACGAGGCACAATTGAGGGGTGGTGCACCCGTCAAGACGATATCACATGTCTTGCATGCATAGCCTAAATTCACGTATTTCGCCCGAGGCAATTCTCTGTGGCGTGGAGGTGCAAATGTGTGAACAAAGAGCCCTAACCATAGGGATACGCAGGTTTTCCTAGTGACACTCGAGGATTACCCTAGCGCCTACACATAGGTTTCAGGCTCTAAATTTTTGGTAGCTTCGCACAGCCCCTGTCTGTTTATTTTGGTAGCGGACTTCACCGTTCGGCGTGAGTCTCCTCATGTGTCTCAATGGGGATTCCCGACTACTAGGATTCATCCTTATTGTAATTCTATTACGGATTTCACCGTTTGGCGCGAGTCTCCTCATGTGTCTCAATGGGGATTTCCGGCTACTAGGCTTCGTCCTTGTTGCAATTCGCTTCACCATTTCGCGCGAGTCTCCTCATATGTCTCAATGGGGATTCCCGGCTACTCGGATTCAGGTTTCTCTCTTATTTTTTTTCTCTCTTTTTTTTGGTGGGGGTAGGCAGCTTTTTCCTCACGATTACCTTTCACGCGAGTGCAGGAATTCAAGTCTCCGTAAAGTGCTAAGAAGAAATTCGGGCAATCCCTATAGTCGAAGGCTATTGAACACATTAAGTGCTAAGTGTGGGAGCGTTGCCTCAGGTTTATTTTATGAGTTGGGCTTAGCGATTCGGCCATGACTCTTCCCCTTGACGTGTGCACTCGCCATAATCGGGTTCCCTTCGAGCGTACGCCGTGACGCGCGTGCATCTGGAATCGGGACGATATTATTTAGCAAGGAAACACGGTCCTAGAAAATTTCACGGAGGTGTATTATTCTATATTAAGCAACCATACAAACAGGGCAATCATGCATTCTCTTTTTTGTTTCCATTTTCTTTTTTGTGTTTGTTTTATTTTTGTTTATTTTGTTGTTTTTTTTGGTGTTATTTTTTTTGTTTTTTATTTTTTTTTGCATAAGAAAATATTGTTGTTACGTATAAGTGTAGTGGTAGTAAATGTATTAGGGAAGCAGACCGTAAAAGGGCTGAAAGGATATTAGGGAAGCGGGCTATAGAACCCAAGGGACATTACGGGAGTGAGCCATAAAGGCTAAAAGATGCTGGGGAGCGGGCTGCGGGAGCCAGAATCGGGAGGCGCGGTGGGACGGATGGATTAATCCTGACAGTGGGCCCCGACCGAAATGACCCTGCTGAGGGGCGTTGGGTAGCGGGATGTGAGAGTCGAAGAGACGGGTCTCTATTGTTCTCTGGCCGGGGAAGGGTCCGGACCAAAGTGAAAGGTTTGTTCTATTGTCCTCTGGCCGGGGAAGGATTCGAACCAAAGTGAGAGGTCTATTTTTTTTTTTAACTAGGAAGCTGTCGGCTGAGGTGCCAATGATGAGGTAGATGTCGGCTAGGAGCCGATGATTATATAGCTGTCGACCCGAAGGCCGATAATGAGGTAGCCATCGGCTTGGAGGCCGATGATTGGATAGCTGTCGGCCCGAAGGCCGATGAAGGGGTAGCCATCAGCCAAGAGCCGATGATGAAGTAGCTGTCGGCTAGGAGCCGATGATGAGGTAGCTGTCGGCTAAGAGCCGATGATGAGGTAGCTGTCGGCTTAAAGGCCGATGATGATGTAGTTGTTGGCTAGGAGCCGATGATGAGGTAGCTGTCGACTCAAAGACCGATAATTAAATAGCTGTCAACCCGAAGCCCGATGAAGGGGTAGTTGTCGGCTTGAAGCCCCGATGGCTAAAAGTTGGTCGGTTTAGCGCCCCGTCGGCGGAAGGTCTAGTCGGTTTAGCATCCCGTCGGCGAAAGGCTTAGTCGGTTTAACGCCCCGTCGGAGGAGGGTTTAGTCGGTTTAACGCCCCGTAGGCGGAAGGTTTAGTCGGTTTAACGCCCCGTCGGCGGAAGGTCTAGTCGGTTTAACGCCCCGTCGGCGGAAGGTCTAGTCGGTTTAACGCCCCATCGGCGGAGGGTCTAGTCGGTTTAACGCCCCGTCGGCGGAAGGTTTAGTCGGTTTAACGCCCCGTCGGTGGAAGGTCTAGTCGGTTTAAAGCCCCGATGGCTGAGTATATGTCGGCTTGAAGCCCCGATGGCTGAATATCTATCGGCTTGAAGCCCCGATGGCTAAATATCTATCGGCTTGAAGCCCTGATGGCTAAATATCTATCGGCTTGAAGCCCCGATGGCTGAATATCTATCGGCTTGAAGCCCCGATGGCTGAATATCTGTCGGCTTGAAGCCTCGATGGCTGAATATTTTCCGGTTTAACCCCCCGTCGGCGGAATGCTGATTGGTTTCTATTTGTTGGGTGGCTGGAGGTCGGAGGTAAAAGCTTACCTCATAATGATTTTTTTGAAGAGGCAGGTGCAAAGACCATGTTCGCCTCGTGGCCGTTCTTTCTCTTCTTCTCTTCTTCTTTTGTGTGGAGAGACAGGTGCAAAGACCATGTTCGCCTCGTGGCCGTTCTTTCTCTTCTTCTCTTCTTCTTTTGTGTGGAGAGACAGGTGCAAAGACCATGTTTACCTTGAAGCCCTGATGGTTGAATATTTTCCGATTTAACCCCCCATCGGCGGAATGCTGATTGGTTTCTATTTGTTGGGTGGCTGGAGGTCGGAGGTAAAAGTTTACCTCATAACGGTTTTTTTGAAGAGGCAGGTGCAAAGACCATGTTCACCTCGTGACCGTTCTTTCTCTTCTTCTATTCTTCTTTTGTGTGGAGAGACAGGTGCAAAGACCGTGTTCGCCTCGTGACTGTTCTTTCTCTTCTTCTCTTCTTCTCTTCATCTTTTATGGAGAGGCGGGTGCAAAGACCGCGTCTGCCTCGTGACTCTCCTTTTTTCTTCTTTCCTTCTTTTGTAGAGAGACAGGTGCAGAGACCATGTTCGCCTCGTGACTCTTTCTCTTTTCTTTTTTTTTTCTTTTGTGTGAAGAGGCGGGTTCAAGGACCATGTTCGCCTCATGTCTCTTTTTTTTTCTCTTCTTCTTTTGTAGAGAGACAGGTGCAGAGACTATGCTCGTCTCGTGACTCTTTCTCTTTTCTTTTCTCTTGTGTGAAGAGGCGGGTTCAAGGACCATGTTCGCCTCATGTCTCTTTTTTTTTCTTCTCTTCTTCTTTCGTAGAGAGGTAGGTGCAGAGACCATGTTCGCCTCGTGACTATTCTTTCTCTTCTTCTCTTCTTCTTTTATGGGGTGGCAGGTGCAAGGACCATGTTCACCCCATGATTGTTCTTTCTCTTCTTCTCTTCTTCTTTTATGGAGAGGCGGGTCCAGAGACCATGTTCGCCCTGTGATTGTTCTTTCTCTTCTTCTCTTCTTCTTTTATGGAGAGGCGGGTGCAAAGACCGCGTCTGTCTCGTGACTCTCTTTTTTTCTTCTTTTCTTCTTTTGTAGAGAGGCAGGTGCAGAGACCATGTTCGCCTCGTGACTCTTTCTCTTTTCTTTTTCTTTTTTCCCTTTTGTGTGAAGAGGCGGGTTCAAGGACCATGTTCGCCTCATGTCTCTTTGTTTTCTTCTCTTCTTCTTTTGTAGAGAGGCAGGTGCAGAGACCATGTTCGCCTCGTGACTCTTTCTTTCCTTTTTTTTCTTTTGTGTGATGAGACAAGCTCGAAGACCACGTCTGCCTCATGTGTCTTCTTTTGGTTCTGCTCTTCTTCTTTTGTGTGAAGTGGCGGGCTCGAGAACCACGTCAACCTCATGTGTCTCTTCTTCCTTTTCTTCTCTTCTTTTACGTAATGAGGTGGGCTCGAGGATCACGTCTGCCTCATGTGTATTTTTTCTTTTATTCTCTTCTTTTGTGTGATGAGGCGGGCTCGAGGACCACGTCTGCCTCATGTGTCTTTTCTTCCTTTTCTTCTTTTCTTTTGTGTGATGAGGCGGGCTCGAAGACCACGTCTGCCTCGTGCGTGTCTTTTTCTTTATTCTACTCTTCTTTTCTCATTAATGCTTCCACGCTGTAGTGTATTTCTCTTAATGTGCCCCCAGGTTGGGGTGTAGCTTCATTTGGTATGCATCCCCCCCTGAGGGGTGTGTTTTGCCTCTTCGCTTCTGTGCCCCCAGGCGGGGTGTATTTTTCATTGCTTCTATGTCCCCGGACCAGGGTGTATTTTTTAATGCCCCCGAGGCGGGGTGTAGCTCTCTTCAAATGCCCCCATGGTGGGGTATACTCTTCACGGCTTCTATGCCCCCAGGTGGGGTATGTTTCTTCTTCAAATGCCCCCAAAGCGGGGTGTAGCTCTCTTCAAATGCCCCCATGGTGGGGTATGCTCTTCATGGCTTCTATGCCCCTAGGTGGGGTATGTTTCTTCTTCAAATGCCCCCAAAGCGGGGTGTAGCTTTTGTTTCTTATACCCCCCCCCCATGGCGGGGGTGAATTCTGCCCTTTTTTTTACCCCTGAAGGCGGAGGAGTGCTTCTCTTCATATGTCCCCGGCACGAGGGTGTATCTTTTGCTTCTTATGCCCCCCTGAGGCCGGGGTGTATCTCTTTACGGCTTCTGTGCCCCCGAAGCAGGGTATGTTGTTTCTTCAAATGCCACTTGGGTGGAGTATATCTTTCTTCTTATGCTCCCAGATCGGGATGTATGTCTCTTCGCTTCTGTGCCCCGGGTCGGGGTAGATGCTTCTACTGCTTATGCGCCAAGGGCGGAGTGTGTCTCTTTTTGTACCCCCAGAGCAGGGTAAGTGCATCTGTTTCTTATGCGCTAGGGGCGGAGTGTATCTCTTTTTCTTGTGCCCCCAGAGCGGGGTAGGCCCTCCGCATGTGTCCCCAGGTCGATCGGGGTGTATTCTTTTGCTTCTTATGACCCCGCGGCGGGGTGATCTCTCTTCAGATACCCCTGAGTCGGGGCGTAGCTTTGTCTCTCATGGAGGGGGTATGTTTCTTCTTCAAAAGCCCCCAGGCCAGGGTGTATTCTTCTTTTTCTTGAGCTCCTGAGACGGGAGGGGTTCTTTTCATGTGCCCCCGTGGCGGGATGTGCTTCTTTCTTCAAGTGTCCCCAGGCCGGGGTGAATTCTTTTCTTCTTCCCAGACACACCGGGGGGAATGTTTGCTTCTTGTGCTCCCAAGGTGGGGTGTATTGCTGCTTTTGATGCCCCCAAGGTGGGGCGTATTGCTGCTTCTGATGCCCCAGAGCGAGATATCTTTTTTTTATATATGCCCCCGGCACGGGGTGTATTCCGCTTCTAGTGCCCCCAGAGTGGAGTGTATTGCCGCTTTTAATGCGGGGTGTAGTTCTTACTTTTTATGCACCCGAGGCGGGGTGAATTCTTCTTCTTTGTTTACGTGCCCCCATATCGGGGTGTATTCCTTTCTTCATATGCTTCCCTAAGCCGGGGGATGTTGTTTGTTCTGCTTCAGATGTCCCCCGGGGGGGGGGGGGGGTGCATGTTGATCATGGACTCCGAGCCTGGGGTATGCTCCTTCAAAGGTCCCTAAGCTGGGGTGGATTCTCTTTTCTTCTCATGCTCCCAAGGCGGGATGTAGCTTCTTCAAGTACCCCTAAATCGGAGGGTATTCTTTTATGGCTTCTATGTCCCCTAGCGGGGTATGCTTCTTCTTCAAATACCCCTAAGCCGGGGCGTATTCTTTATGGCTTCTATGCCCCCTGGCGGGGTATGTTTCTTCTTCGAATACCCCTAGGCCGGGGTGAACTCCTCTTCATATGCCCCTGAGTCGGGGCGTGATCTTTATAGCTTCTAGGCCCTCGAGGCGAGGTATGCTTCTTCTTCAAATACCCCTAAGACGGGGGTGTGGTTCTTGACTTCATATGCCCTCGACGTGGGGTATATCTTTTGTTTCTTATGCTCCCGAGCCGGGATGTAGCTTCTTGGCCTCATATGCTACCGAGGGGAAGGGTATGTTGCTTCATGTGCCCCCGGGGGGGATGCATTTTGCCTCTACTACCCCGTGGCGGGGTATATCTCTTGGTTTCTTACGCCCCCAAGGTGGGGTGTGTTTTCTTCTTGTGCCCCCGGGGTGGGGTATATCTTTCGCTTCTTATGCCCCCCATTGAGGCGAGGTGAAGTATTTGCTTCAAATGCCCCTAAATCGGGGTATAGTTTTGTCTCATATGCCCCTGGAGTAGGGGTGTATTTCTCTTCATGTGCCCCTGGAAATGGGGTGTATCTTTTTTGCTTGTTGTGCCCCCAGAGGGAGGTGCCTTTCTCTTCATGTGCACCGGGATTTCCCTAAGGCGGGGTGTACTCTTTGTTGCTTCATGTACCCCCGAGTCGGGGTGGATTCTCTTCATGTGCCCCCATGGCGGGGTGTACTCTCTTTATGTGTCCCCAGGAGTGGGGTGTGGTTTGCTTCCTGTGCACCCAAGCATGGTGTATCGCTGCTTGCAATGTCCCCCGAGGCGGGGTATCCTTCTTCTTCAAATACCCCTAAGCCGGGGCGTATTCTTTATGGCTTCTATGCCCCCATAGCGGGGTGTGTTTCTTCTTCAAATACCCCTAAGATGGGGTGGACTCTTTTCTTCTTATACTCCCAAGACATGATGTAGCTTCTTCAAATATCCCTAAACTAGGGTGTGTTCTTATGCTTTTTGCGCCCCTCAAGGGGAGGTGCATTCATCTCCATATGCCCCTAGCATGGGGTGTGCTTTGTTTCTTATGCCCCCAGGCCGGGGTACGTTTCTTCTTCATATGCCCCTAAGCCAGGGTGAGTTTCTCTTTTTATGTGTCCCCAGGCTGGGGTGAATTCTCTTCTTCTTATGCCCCCATGGCAGGGTATGTCTTTTGCTTCATGTGCCCCCATATCGGGGTGTATTTCTTCTTCAAATGCCTCTAAGCTAGGGTGCAACTCTATTGCTATAAAGCATTCCCCACAGCAGGCAGCTATTCACCAAGCTACAATTGTGGCTCCCTGGGTCTTTTAACAACCACTCGGGGGGCCGTTTTGTGCCGGAAAGAGGCAGCAGGAAAGAGGAACGGGCCGGGTCATTGCACCACGGACTTGGGTCCTCCTAGAGTCAGGCAAGATGCTGGGTTTCTTCTTGCTCTTTTGGTCGACAATGCTTGCCAGCTTTTTCTTCTTCTTTTTTTATCTCTCTTTCCCCCCCCTTTTTTTTCTTCTTCTTGTATGATTGACTAGGGTGGAGGTGCAGGAGAGCGCTCACCCCCTCAGGGAGGGGATGAGTGGTTCGCTCCACCGCATCAACCCCACAATAGTAATCTTAATTCAGCACGGGTCTCGATGAACGTGGGCGTACAACCCTCTCCTCGCTGACACTTTCTCTTCTTCTCTTCTTCTCTTCTTCTCTTTCTTCTTGAGGAAAAGGGGGGGGGCTTGATTTCCCCTCCCTTCTCTTCTCTTTCTCTTGTCCTTTTTTTTTATAACAGCCCCCATGATTCTTGGAAGCTGCACATGCTTCAAAGCAGTGTCCTCGAGGCCGCGAAGACAGCTGCATCGAGTCTGGATTTTCTCTCCATAGGGCTGGCGAAGACAGCACCTGCAATTCATCAAAGTATGCAAACATCATTTATTAGGGGGCCATGAGGCCCTGAATCCTGGCGAAGAGATGAAGGGTAGTTTCTGTCTCACCGGGCGTGCCAGACTTGTGGGCGCACTAAAATTCGCTTGTTCAGGTGGTTCATCTATTGAGTGCATGGGCGTGCCAGTCACCGAAGTGACAATTTGTTTGGGCTCCGAAGAGCCCATGGTGCGCTCGATATGACTTCGTCAGACGATTGTGTGGTTCATGTCGGGACCAAAACCCGTCGCGCCATAAAGGTCACGACGTCATTTATATCCCCCATACGAGGGAACACCCTTGATTAATCGTCGAGATTCAGGGCCTCATGGCCAAGAAATCAATTGCATGGAAGGTCTATTACGAGGTATTGAAATCCTCGCGCGAGGGCGAGAAGAAAACCATTCGCGGTCATGTCAGTCGTGTACTGACCATTTAATGTTCGGACGAATGTCTGGCTCGAGAAAATCACGGTGGTCGCGGAAAAACCGGAACGCATGTATGCCGAGGTACGGCAAATTTATTGTTCGGAAGAGCAGAAAACGTTCGGCTGAGCCTCGGTTGGAGCGGTCAAAAACCTGTAAATCTGTTGGCCCGGTGCAAGAGCAAGCTGCGACCATACTGCGGTGGGTCCCCCCGCGGTAGAAACAAGACTTGCATGAGCGTCATTAATATTTCCGGTGCCAAGGGACAACAAGGGAATATCCCTTAAATCAGCTGAAAAGCCCTGTGTCTAGGGAAGCGGATGTTCGAAACGTGTCGGTCATTCAGGAGACCGTTTAATATTCGGACGGGTGTCCGGCTTGAGAATATCATAATCGTCGCAGGAGGACCTGGAACATATGTATGCCGTGATACGGTAAATACATTATTCCGAGACACTGAAAATATTCGGTTAAATCTCGGTTAGTGTAGCAGGAAACTAGCGAATTTATTGGCCCGGTGCGAGATCGAGTCGGGACCATACCGGGGGCGCCTCCCGTGGTCCAAACGGGGCTTGCGTGGCCATCATTAATGTTCCCGATGTCGGAGGACAACGGGGAAGAATCCCGGGACTAGATTCTAAAATCGAAAACGTGTTCGAAGGGAGCGGGCTGTAGACCAAGGATATGAGCCGAACGGCGACCACAATTGGGACGGACCCGAGGTCTAAGCGTGGCCCACGGAGGTCTTATTGATATTCCCATGAAATGGGTCCAAGGGTGTCGAGGACCGTCTCGTTCTATTCCGATTTTGTCGGTCACTCACGGACCTTTTCATGTTCGGGCAAGGGCCCATATTGAAAGTACGACGTGGATGGAAACGATCCCGTACAAATGTATGCCGAGTTTACGGCAGTTTCAATGAAAGAACGGGAACGAATCCCATTAGAATGAATGCGATTTAACGGGCTATCGGCCTGGAGCAATGCCGGCTCACGACCATGTCGGGGAAGGAGCCGTCGGCCATATTGGTTGCTCACGGGTCTTTTCATGTTCCGACACAGGTCCGTAATAGAAACGCGACGAAAACTGAGGTGAGCCCGTTCAAATGTCTGCCGAGCGTGCGGCAATTTTAGTAGTGGCTCGGAAGGGATCCGGCCTGAGAAACGAGTCCGGTTTAATCGGAATGTCAGCCCGAGGTGAGGTCGGGCCATGGCCATTTCGGTATAATTCCCAAAACTCAGGCCCAACCTGGAAGGGCGGCATTGTTGTTTCTTCAGCACCGGGTCACGAGAGAGACAGGGCTGCAAAGTGGATTTTACCATTTTTTATCTGGGTTTTAAATTATATATATATATTTTTATTGCTTATTTCCCTCTTATGTATTTATTCCGGATGATTTATCCGTTTTGTTTATTATTATTAATATTATTTTTTCTCTCCTTTTTTATTTTATTATTATTTTGCATTTTTTGTTTATTTCATATATATATTCAGATTTATTTATTCATCATAGTTTTTATTAATTTATTATTATTATTATTATTATTATTATTATACATATTCTTCTGGAGAGAGAGTGGGCCGCTGGAGGGCCAAACGGGGGCTGAAGGAGCGTGCCGCTGAAGGTGGAAGGGTGCAACGCTGAGGGGGCTGAGGGAGTGTGCCGCTGAAGGTTCGCGGGAGGTGTACCGGGGAAGGGCTTGGCCAAGGGTGCCGGCGAAGGGGCAGGTGTGGTGGCTATGGGAGGCGTACCGATGAAGGAGCCTTAGGTGTACCGGCGAAGGGCCTGGCTGAGCGTGCCGGCGAAGGGGTCACGGGAGCGTGTCGTCGAAGGAGCTTGAGGGCGTACCGCCGAAGGGTTGGGGCAGGCGTGCCGCTGAGCGCAGGGGGAGCGTGTCGGCGAAAGGCCAAACGAGGCGTGCCGGCGAAGGACGCTGTGGGGTGTACCGACGAAGGGCGTGCCGGCCAAGGGTGGCTAGAGGTGCGTACCGACGAAGGGCATGGGGAGCACACTCCTCCTCCGTTTCTTTTAAGGCTTTTCTTGTCTTCTTTTCTGATTTCATTAAGTTTGCATGGGTTTCTTCTTTTCTTCTCTTGATTAACCTCCATTCTTTCTCCCATGAGGACGAACGTTCAAGTTGTTTAGTTGTCGTTCGATTTGGTTCTCTTTGAGTTGGTTGCGGTCCCTTTCCTTTGGTTAAAGCGTTTTACCGTTGTTCTTTTTTTTATTTGTTTGTTATTTTTTCTTTTATCTTGTTAACATGTTATTGTTTCTAACAAAAATTTGACAGCACCTCCCCTGGACCCGAGCGTAAGGGAGATACAGGGAACGCGCCCACAAGGAGTGGCGGAACCCGACAACTAGAGGTGGGCGCCCGAGAGCGGCAACAGCTTAATAAAAACCTCGAAAAACTCGGAGGGACCGTCGAGTGGAAGACTACTCCTAGGATTGGCCAAAGAGGGAGTGCACTGGGCAAGAAGGAGGGGCGAGTGTGCCGGGCAAGGAAGGCTCGAGAGGGCGTGCCGCTGAAGGCTTGGCCAGGGCGTGCCGGGCAAGGGTCCAAAGGACCGTGCCGGGGAAGGGCACAGGAGGGCGTGCCGCTGAAGGCTTGGCCAGGGCGTGCCGGGCAAAGTAGCTGGGTGGTGTGCCGGCGAAGGGCTGATGGGGTGTGCCGGCGAAGGCCTGATCAGGCACGCCGGCGAAGGGTTCAAAGAGGGCGTGCCGCTGAAGGCACGACTGGGTGTGCCGTTGGAGGCACAATCAGGGCGTGCCGTTGAAGGCACGACTGGGGCGAACGAAAGCGAAAACGCTTGGCAAGAAGTAAACCCTAAAGAAGAAAAAAAAGAAAGGGGGCGTGAAACACCGAAGGATGCAGACACGGAAGAGATGCCTGAGGAAGAGGTCCAAAAATATTTGCAAGCCTTCTATTTCTATTCTTACAAAAAACAATGTCCCGAGGGGACTACTACATTGCAACATCGGCAAAACAGGGAATGAAAGGAAAGAAAGAGAAAAAAAAAGATATACAGCGGGGGGAACGGAGCGTGGACTCCTCCCCTCCCGGACTTCACTCCCTCTCTCCACCCACTCTTCTTCTCTTCTTCTCTTCACACAGACGGTGGTGGTGGGTGGAGCGGCCAGTTCCTCTTCTTCTCTTCTTCTTCTTCTTCTCTTCGCGCGGACGGCGGTGGCGGGTGGACGGAGTAGCAGGAAGGGGGAGGCGGAGCCTCCCCTCCTCTTCTTTCTTCTCTTCTTCTCTTCCCCTCTTCCCTCTTCTTCTCTTCTGCCTGTGTGTGTGGCTCCATCTTCTTTGTTGTCTCCTCCTCTTCCTCCCCGTCTGTCTGTGTGTGTCCTCTCTTCGCCGGAATGGGAGTGGTTTTATACTCCCAGCAGCGGGAGCCCTCGAGCACGGCAGTCGGAGGCGGGAAGCGGCTAGTCATGATGGGGTTTGACTTCCCCGTCCTGGATGTCAGGAGAGTAGCCTGCGTGGCTCAACCTCTGGTTGACACCTCGGACAGCTCACTGCGCGCCAAGGATACGTAGGGCATGTGCGTCACGTCGTTCGGGTGTTGAAACGCCTTCACGCTGTGCCGCTGGCGGGCTCAATAAGTGTGCCGTAGGAGGGCCAAAAAGGCGTGCCGCTGAAGCCCCAAATGGGCGTGCCGCTGGAGCCCCAAACGAGCATGCCGCTGAAGGCCAGGGGTTGTGCCGTTGAATAGCCCAAGGGCATGCCGCTGAGCAGGGCAAGGGGCGTGCCGTTGAACAGCTCAAGGGCGTGCCGCTGAACAGGGCAGAGGTTGTGCCGCTGAAGCCCCAAGGGCGTGCCGCTGAAGGCCATTGGGGGCGTGCCGCTGAAGGGCTAAATGGGCGGTTCTAAGCCCGTTATGAGCGCGAGTTGTGGCCCCTTTGATTTTCTCCGAGGTCCATGGATTGTGGGGCTCTTGGTGGTTGATTTCTCTTCACTGTCGTGACTCTGGAGATAGCCTCACGGCAGTGTGTGCATGTTCGGGGAATCCGGATGACCAGTCTCTCCGGAGTTTCTTCACTCGATTCCGTTGTTGATGCTGGGCTGAACAGGATATCTGGGCGTGCAATTTTTGGTGTCCACAGGGGTACATTGTGGGCAACAAATGGATTTTTCGTATCAAACGAAAGCCTGATGGTTCTGTTGATAGGTTCAAAGCGCGCCTTGTTGCCAAGGGGTACACTCAGCAAGAGGGTGTTGATTATATTAAAACTTTTAGCCTGATGGTGAAGCCCACAACCATTCGTGCGATTCTCACCATCGATGTATCCCAAAATTGGCCTATTAGACAGTTGGATGTCTCAAACGTGTTTCTCCATGGCCATCTAAAAGAGCAAATTTATATGTCTCAGCCACTTAGTTTTGTGAATGACAATCATCCTAATCATGTCTGCAAGCTTCACAAATCACTATATGGCCTCAAACAAGCATCGCGAGCCTGGTTTAATCGTCTCAGCACCTTCCTTCGGCAGCTCGACTTTCAGGACTCCAAGACCGACGCGTCTCTATTTTACTACAGGCAGCACGATATTTTCATAGCTCTCCTTGTCTATGTCGACGACATCATCGTCACTGGCACACATCCAGCAGCCATATCCTCTATAATCAGCAAGCTTGGTGGAGAGTTTGCGCTTAAGGATCTTGGGGACATTCATTATTTCCTTAGTGTTGAAGTCACAAAGTCGCCATCTGGGCTTCTTCTGTCTCAAAGATGATATATCTCAGACTTACTTCAACGACATGCCTTTACTGAGATCAGGCCTGTGAAGACTCCCATGAGCTCCTCTGCTTCTTTATCTGTTCGTTCTGCTCAGCCATAAGTTGACGTTGTAAAATATCGCAGCATTGTGGGTGCCCTTCTATATGTCACCATGACTAGGCTTGACATTACATTTGCTGTCAACGAAGTCTGTCAATTCATGCAATCTCCACGGGAAGATCCTTGGCAGGCCGTTAAGCGCGTTCTTCGCTACCTCAAGAACACTGTTGACCCAGGTCTCCTCATCCACCCATCCTCCAATCTTCACTCCATGCGTTCTCCGACACAGATTGGGCCGGGTGTCCAGATGATCGTCGATCTACTAGCGGCTATGCCATCTACATGGGCTCTTCTCTCGTCTCTTGGTCAGCACGCAAGCAACGCACTGTCGTGAGATCTTCCACTGAAGCTGAATATCGAGCATTCGCCAATGCTACGACTGAGCTGATCTGGCTTCAGTCCTTACTTCAAGAAATTGGTTTCTTACCATAATCCTCTCCTGTTCTATGGTGTGATAATCTTGGTGCCACCTACCTCACTAGTAACCCTATATTCCACGCCCGCACCAAACACATTGAAATTGACTTTCATTTTGTTAGAGATCAAGTATCTCGACAGCTACTCCAAGGCAAATTCATTTCCACCAAGGACCAGATTGCAGATATCTTCACCAAGCCTTTATCAACTCAACGGTTCACTTTACTTTGTAGCAAGATGAACCTCTACTCCGCAACAGCTTCAGCTTGAGGGGACGTATCAGCACATATTTATCTTCTTGTAACAAACCCTGTGGATTATTGTTATCTCCTCTAACAAATCCCAGACTTTCTCATGTATCCTTATCCTCAACGACTATATCTCGTTACTGTTGTAATCTGTAACAAACAACTCACTCTATAAAAGGAATGCATTGGTATTTCACACATGAAGTGAGATAACCTTTCCATCAACTACGTTTTCATAGATAACAACATCAGATAACAACTCCAGACTCCCCATTGACAACATGTTGCACCATTCACAATAGACAATGCTGCTATCTTAACCTCTCCATCCATGGCCTCTCCTACACTTCCATGCATGTGGTCGCTAACTACTCTAATCCATTCAACTTACCACTAGTCCTACACTTCCTTGCATGTGGTCGCTAGCTACTCTAATTCATTCAACTTACCATTGGTCCTGCACCACCAATTGTCCTCAACCATCTCACGTCCTATTTAACCTTGAACTCCTTCTAACGCCTCACTGCCCTCAATATATAGGATCCAATGCAAACGAGCTTCCATTACTATTTCCTTCTCGCTACTTCCTTATCTATGCTCCCTTCCAGTCTACCCGACCTTCGTCCTTGCAACACCATCCTTGGATGGTCACTGTGAACCATCCACACCCCCAATCCTTGAGAACTCTGCTCAAACCGAGCCATCCATGCCAAAGCATCTCACACCCCACTCTTCATGGAAATTGGCATAGCTACCTCGCTCTCCATGCTAAAAGGCACCAATAATAATAGAAATTAAATGCACCCTAGTAGTATACTACAACTATAGAAAGTAAATCTAAGCTACCACACGCACAAAAACCACAAGTCATAACGGCACATAAAAAACACACGTATCCTACATATTATATACTACTACCGTATGAGTGCAACGCGTAGCAGAAACACCGTCTCCCCTTGAACTGGGGACCGAGACCTAGCTAGGGTCAGGGTCAGCCACCCTTCACTGCCCCTCAAGGGGATGCAAAGATGAACATCCGAATGGATTTCACACAGGTATATAGAACAATCGTACAAAGGTGTTATATATGAAGAGATGAATATCTCCCTCAGTATGAGTCCAATGAACTGAGTCCTTGAAGAGGTGCATACTTCTGGCTGGCAACGACGAGGTGCAAATTCAACTTAGCTTGTGGGTTACCTTCCTCAACGAAGTCCATCTGCCTCAAACGTAGGCTAAGTACTTCGGTCCAAATACCAAGGACGGTGAACAACTATAGGAGCTAGCTATCATTTATATAGATCCACCTTCCTCTTGGCATGCACAGGACTACCTGGAGATCACCACTGCCACTCCACCCATTTATCACATGGAACTTCATCCATGCTTGAGATTGACTGCCACCAGAGTCTTGATCCTTTCCCCCAGAGTAATTTCATTTTTTTCCCCCGCCCCTTGTGAGCTTGAGGTTTGTCAATATGGGAGATGTTGAACCTTACGCCGGTGAAGCCCATTAACCCATTTTGCTTTCCACAACGCACCTTTCTTCAACAGCTGCGAAATCGGCCCAATAACAAACCGAATGCATGGACACAATGGAGTTATTGTGCAACAAGTTTTACAAATTTTTTTTGAAAATATGATGAGGTGGGGATCCACCTAGTCTATTCGTCCGTACAGCCCGCCCCTCCACCAGATGGCCCAAAAAGGGTCCCAAAATTAAACATTGCCTCAAAAAATTCCGAAAACAAGATCAAACTGTCCAATCTTTATTTCTCTAGATTTTTTTGACGGTCTGATGAGAGGGTGTGCTGTACTGATAGATGAGTGAGGTGGGCCCCCACTTCATGATATTTTCAAAAAAAAAATATAAAGCTTGCAAACACATCTAAGATGTACAAATATCTTAAGGGTCATTTCGATAATGGAATAAGATGGGTTAAGATGAATTATTCGCTCGTGAGTGAGTTATTCAAGTTTGGGAGCAAGAATACACCACTCGAAATTGGATAGGGTTAATATCCTTAACTCAAGATTAACTCATTCCACCTCTCTCATAAGAATATCCTATCCGACTTAGGTTAGGATAGATATCAAACTAAAATATGAAAACCTATGAATAGTCCACCCCAGGTCCACCCATATTCGCTTATTCTAACCTATTATCAAAGCGGCTCTACGTGTGCAACAAGATAAACTCAAAAGACTAATGCTCAGTGCTCAGCACCGCCTTCTGCCAGCAAAGAAGCCCAATCCCTTGGAGCAGGGCTGTTAAAAGGGCCGTTACTGGAGCCACGTCGGCCCAGTAACATTGGGTCGTGGTAGACCCGTTTTTTCAGCAAAGGACAGTGTTTGGATGAAATTATGATCCTATTTTCATAAACTCGAGCCTAAAATCAAACTCATTTTTCAATTCGTTAAAGTTTGATTTGCTGGATCGCGGACTGTGCAAGCAAGCCAAAAAATATATAAATAATTTTTTATTTTTTTTAGATAGTCCTTCACGCAAGCGACCCACCTGCAATGTTCAATCTTACACTGAACGACTAGAAGAAAAAAAATAAAACGGCAGAAAGGACACCCTTCTCCTGTACTAAAAAATAAGCCGATCAAAATTGACCCGTTGAGGGCATCTATTTTTTTTTATTTATTTTAGCCGATCAGATAGTACAGATAGACAGCTTGTATGCGAGGCTACCTAAAAAAAAATTTTAAAAAGTATGTTTTAGGCCCCTCTCAGATCGGATAAGATTGTTGGGGAAAGAGCTAAATGGGCCTGTTTGGGATTGATCCTCCTCTGTATATATTTGTATATATGACGTTGTACTTCAAATGCCCCTAAAAGTGTTACTTCATTTATCTCAAGCTCTAATATAGTTGACAACAATTTACCTGTTCTATCACGGCAGTGCTGATTACACTCGTTAGTCTCAGACCCACAACATTTATGACTGGGAGTTCGGGTCGTTGCAGACTTATTTTTTTTAAAAAAAATATAATGATCTTCAAAATCTTTTAAATTATGATGTAACTCACGCCATCATCCGAGTACTAAAAAAAAAGTAAAAATAAGATGAATAAATCATATCGGAATTTTGAGGCTCTGATTATGTTTAAGGTCGTGCCGCACACCCAGGCCCCGCGGCACAGGTACACATGGATCAACGTCAAGCCCACTACTGTTTGTGATGAGAGAAGGACCCATCGGACATCATGTCGCGCAAAAGAAAGGGGGGACATTTGCACACCAACGTGTTGAGCCAGAAGAACTCCGGCTTCACAACATGGGCCCCCTCCATCTCAGCCCATAAACACTACACCACAGAAACACTACACCACATTTCGTCTACGAGAAAGATCACGGGTCACACTAGGGCTGTTAACGGATTCAGATATTATGCGAATCCGCTTCGAATTCGAATCCGTTTTAGTAGATAATATTCAAATTCGTATTCATTTTTTTTAGATACAGATAATATCCGAATTTGAATCGGAGCGGATACGGATATTATAATATTCGTTTCGTAAAATATCCGTTCGTAATATTATATATCATATAATATATATTTTTAAATAATGTATTATAAAATAAATAATATTATAGATAAATTTAGACATTTTATAGTTGTATTTTAATTTAGAGTTTATTTTATATTTTTTTGACTTTTGAATGTCTCGTTGCCCGTTAAAAATTTTATTATTATCCACGTTACTAGAAGTTATGTTTCCCATGGAACAATTAATGTGGTGAATATCTATTAAAATTTTTATATCTATTTCATCAAAGTTATTATCATCAGAGTCATTGTAAGTGTCCTTTGATTTTTTACTTAGTATTATTATTCCCCTTTTTACCCATCGTCTTAATAAAGCTGAGAGCAATCTCATGTATAGAGTATGTTAAATTAGTTGAGTATTCTGAAATCGGAGCGAATAATTTGAATAATTTAAAATTTTAATTCGAATCGAATATGGATAAATAATATAATAATTCATCGATAGCGGATCAAAATCAGATAATTCAAATTTTAAAATAGAGCGAATACAGATAGTCATATATTTACTTTGTATCTACTCCGTTGACAGGCCTAGTCCATACCCAGTCAGAAGAACTCTCGGACTAGCTTACCCTAGCCGACTCATAGCTCCTTCGAGCATAGCCGAGGTATAGAAGAACTAAGTTTCACCGACGATGATAAACTCGAAGAATTCGGCGGACTCTGTGTGAGACAAATGACAAAAGAGTTTATCTTATAATAGAGAGGTCTTAAGTTCGACTCCCAGTGACTTGAGAGAGATGATTTCGAAGCGAGATTTACTAGTCTTGCTAAGTTTTTCCATCATCAAACAAAGATGGTCGGTGACGGATCTTAAAAGAGTGCAGAGAGCCAAGGCCACTAGCCCTACGTGTAGTTAACATGATCGGAGTCGAATGAAACGAAACTTTGTGGGTATGCTAATGCTAATAATGACGGATCACACTTGGGATTAAACTAAAATTTGGGTTGTGCTAATGACATTCCTTTTAATTTGTAGCTTTGTAGAAGCTTTTATGCCACACTGTCGACGAAGGAACTGAACCGTCCGGAAGGCTCCTTCCACAGCCCTGGAGCTCTGAATGCTAACACCGAGCAGCATTGGATGCTGCCCACATGGAATCATGCATGCACGCTATGTGCTCCTTCCAGTGCACCGTTCCTCTTTACAGTTTTGCTATTTCGCGAGTACTGTTTCCTCGTTCCTCCATTATTGGAATGCGACGGGAGAACCGGGCGGGGTGTCTCTTGATGCTTATCCTAATGTCACGTCGGGGGAGAAAGCTGTTCTTATCATTAGTGCCCTAAAAGGCAGAGTAGTCTTTATAGGAGGTTTCTGTCACTTTTCCCGGGAAGGGGTCGGGCAGAAAATGTTTAGGAATTTGTGTATATTAGTTTATATCAATTAATCTTTCAAATCTGATTATCATCTTAATAATTTCTATCATCTTTAATATTTTATAAATAAATCTTAAGAATTTATTACTGTTCTAAAAAAATATTCTGTAGAATATTTTATCAAATGTATGAGAAAATATCAAAATAACATCGTTAACTGTGAACTCTCTCTCTCTCTCACACTGAGTGACCGAGAGTCGAAAGTCGAGAGAACAAGAGATGGAGGGGGAGGGGATCGCAGGGAGAGGGGGAGACGGAGGGGGACACGGGAAATGGAGGAGGGCGTCCACCGAGGGTGGAGGGGGAGGGGGATCGGAGGGGGTGGAGAGGGGTCGTAGGGGGAGAGGGGTCGGGTGTCTTGATGCTTATCCTATTGTCACGTCGGGGGAGAAAGCTGTTCTGTTCTTATCATTAGTGCCCTAAGGCAGAGTAGTCTTAGGGCGCGTTTGTGAATGTCCGTTGAGTATTCATTCCCTAGAAAATCTATTGACCGTACAAATGTGAGGCACGTGTAAAATTTGTAATGATTTAAAATTCACATAATCTTCTTTACATTTTTTTTTGAAGATTATATGAAGAAGTCCAATTTTATATCTAACACTTCTTTCCTCTGATTTTTTTGAGCGCTCAAAGACTCAGATGTACTGTTTCATTTGATAAAACTTAAAAATTATCAGGAGATTTTGACTCTGAAAATGACACCCGTCGTGTTTTCAAACGGGGCCTTAGAGGAGGTTTCTGTCACTTTTATCAGAAAGGGGCCGGGTAGAAAATGTTTGAGGGCAACGTTTGGAAGTGCTATGGAGGGGGATTCCAACGAGGGACGAGAGGCTTTAGCTTTCTCCCAACGGAAATCTTCACGTGTGCCGTGTAAAGGAGAGAGTACTACGATCGAAAATTAAGAGAAAGAAAGAAAGAGAGACATCGGGAGGGCTTCTTCCCCACAATCAAAGTATGGATTGGTTGGTGATGGGTTATTGGGTTGTGATTCCCAATTCGTCTATAGCGTATGAGGAGGGAACCACACGGGGGTATTTTTTTTTAAACTGAAATTTCACTCAGAATCAGCCGACGAAAACCTCCAAATGATATTTTCTGAAATTAATGGTTGTCAATGAAATCATGTATATATCTTCTCATGAGCTGACGTTACCTAAAGAGTGGAAATGTTGGAATGATTGATACGTATCATGCACGATCACGACAAAGTCTCATCACATTGGTCAGAATAACCGATGGCCAAATGAGTAAATACGTGGGCGCGCTAGAATATATAGTTTAGTCCACATGATATTATTATTATTTTTACTGTTTACTGAAACATTCTTCAAAAGAAAACGAGAAATGTTAGTAGGTGATCATGATTCCTCTCATGCTTGTTGCCCAGACATCAGATGAGATTATGGGTGAGTATTGTTCGACTTCAACTCGAACGTCAAACTAAATCGATAGATTTGATTTATTTTGATTTGAGTTGAAATTTTTGTGTAAAGTTAATATAAGTGTTTATATAATTAGTAACCCTAAGTCCAAAAACTCAACCCCGTCGTCTAAATGAGAATTTTAAATCTAATGTTACGAAGTAAGTTTCAAATCATCTTTTATTTTATTATAATTGAAGTTCTTATTTTTTACGTGAAAATATCATTGTGTTTGCTCTCGTAAGTTATAACTTTTGATATTATTTCTTTAATATTTATTTTATTTGATGAAAAAAAATTTATCTAATTTTTGTCTATTCCCTTTTGAATCCAATATGATTTCTGACAAGAAGATTAGAATATGGTTTAAATCGAATCGGATCGAACAAGATCGAATTAATTCAGATTTGATTTGATTTCAAAACACATCAATTTTGTTTGATTCAGTTTGAACCCTTAATTCGATTCGATTTAGTTTGAAAAAATTTCTTCGAATCAAACCAAATCAAACCATATTCACTTATATACGAGACGGAAATACGTATATATGACTAACCTAATTATGAAATCTCAATCTTGGAGACACTCCGATTTAAGTTGGATGAGAAGAAATTGAAGAACATCCAATGCGGTCATGATTCATGATCTTAAGCTTAATTGGTTGGGCTCGGATTGCTTGATCCGAAACTATCATGGTCGTTTGGTCCTTCCATCGCTTTCCTTTTTTTTCTTTTACGACACTATGTATGCTTCCTATTTTTTCATTAGCAATCCAAACCGGTGGATCAGGGGAAAATGATATGTTGGGCCAGGGGATCTCGATCCAACACAACATGATGGTCCCATCGCCAGCCATGGTACCGTATTTACACAACACTCGAGTGGCTTAGCTCCGATCTTGGACCAGGCGCGTAGTCTCCTCCACCATGGATCCAATTCGGAGGATTCCCGATCGCAAGGTGGGCGTCGATGCCGCCCAGGGATTCGTCAGGGGTGTCCCCTTCAAGATGGCGGAGACTGCATGTGTTCAGGGCTCCGGAGTCCATAATTGTTGCCGAAAGTCATTCGATCGATCTATGTCGATGTCGACCTGTTGGTTCGAATGCCAGAGAGAGAGAGAGAGAGAGAGAGAGAGAGAGAGAGAGAGAGAGAGAGAGAGAGAGAGAGAGAGAGAGAGAGAGAGATTTTCTCTCTTAACCCACTTTTGGATTGTGAGAGATGATTGACATTAAGGGTGAAGTACAGTCGTTATTAGATGTAAGGAATATTGAGTTAAATTATATCAAAGTAAAGATATAAAAATAATAGTAAAAAAATTTCTCACCTTTTATTCTCCTCTTAACTATCCAACATTGTAACACCCAGGATTTTTCGGATCAGAATCCGTAAGTTTCGGAGTACTTTCGTGCACTACCAAAAAAAGCGGGATTTCAGACGGATATTTTTTCGTCGTAAAATCCGTCTGTATTTGTGACGGATTAGTTTCCGTTACAAATTCCGTTGTTATTAACGACATACTATATGCATATGGAGTCGTTATTTCCGTTTCAAACACCGACGGATTTAGGACGAATATGCATATGGAGTCGTCGTCGGTAGTTACGACGAATAAGTAATCCGTCGTAATATCCGGCAGATATAGCGACGGATTTCAGACAATATTTCAGACGGATTACTGACGGTAATTAAAACGGATTATAAATCCGTCTTAAAAACCGTATGAAAGTCAGACGGATAATTTCAGACGGAAAGTTACATACGGAAATTTTATCGTATGAAATTGAGACGGAATTTGTGACCGAAATTTATTCTGTCTTAATTTTAGACGGAATTTCAGACAGATAAATTAACTGTCACAAATTTGTGACTAAGAATTTCAGACGGTCGATTCCCGTCTTAAATCCGTCGGAATTCCGTTACAAATATGGTTTGCGACGGATTTTCCGACGGATTTGAGACGGATAACGTCCGTCTGAAATCCCGCTTTTTCTGGTAGTGGTGGGTCTATGATTGTGTTTTACGATTAAATCAAAGTGTTGGCTGTTCAACCTTCGGACCCCTGTGTAGGGTGAACCGATGTGTGTTCAGACTTCGAGACATTACAGACGTGTTGCACGTTTTTTAAGGATCATGGGAATGATTTTTTCTTATTTTTTATTTTTTTCAGATTTTTGAATCCCAAATTATTTTTTATATAAACCCTTCACCCCCACTCTCATTGTCACACACTCTCTCTCTCCTCTCATTTCTCTCTTTCTCTCCCTCTCTTCTCCGGGTGGCCGACGGAGTTGGAGGTGGACGAGGTGGAGGTGATGCGGGGGTGGCGAGCGGCGAGGATGGAGCGAGGGACGAGGCAGTGGCGCAGTGGAGCTCGCTTGCGAGTTCGTGATGCTGGCATGGGTTTGAGGCGCGTTTTCGCGAGGAATCGACGTCCTCTATGTGGGAAATTGTCGGTGGAGGTAAGGGGATGGATCCCTGGACCTTGTATTTTATTTTCCCGTGATTGGTAGGCAGAGGCGAGGCCGAGAGAGGGTTTTTGTTAATGTCGGGGCGGTTTTTCCATGTTTAGGACGACCGACGATTTTCGTCAGATCGAGCGACGTTTCAGCGTTTATTTTCATATATTTAGTGGGTTGGAACACGAGGTAAGGTCCCCGATATTTTCCCCCTTGATCTGGATCTAGTGGGGCGTGGAATTGGACCCCTAGGTCGGGGTCGGAGCACGGTTCTGCCATTTTCTATCGACCGACCTGTGAGGACCGATCGACCGACCTGTTCGCCATGAAAAAGGCAACTCTGCCTGGTTCGGTCAACCGACCCAGGTGGTCCGGTCGACCGACCAAGGATAGGGTGGGGCGTTGGTCAGAGCTAGGTTGACTGACCCTTCTGGTCTTGTCGACCTACCCCCTTTCTAGGTCGACTGACCCGGTGCGCAGGTCGACCAGTTTCACCCCTTTTCACCCGTTTTGGCCCCTGGTCAACCCGGTTGAGACCCTTTGGTCAACTATTTGCCCCGTGGATGTCCCGAACAACCCGTGGGGACTGAGACCATAGTTTTGGGCATCCAGAGGAATCATTGTACCTTAATTAGCGTGCTCATGTGGTTTAGAGGGTTCGGGTGACCCCATATGTTCTGGGCTTCCTTGCTTCGCTAGATCGAGTCACCGTGCACTTGTGTAGGTGCGGAGGGCTATCCCCGCACGACTTTAGCTTCTTCGGAAAGTGATTTTCATGTGGGCCATGCACATGGCCTATGACTGTGAGTCCTGTGACCCAGCCTAGGGCTGGGGGTTTCTTGGTTTCCCTTGAAAAGGGAATGAACTCGACAGTTGTGAGCCGCCTTAAGGATTATTTTGACCGTGGTTTCTGACTCTAGGAGTAGGGCAGATTGACGGCATGGAGTCGTATTGCACGACGGTCTTGACCTGAGTTGCGTGACTCAAGTACCGTTGAATTAGTAGGTCTAGCTAGCCATCTAGAGTTTGGTGGCACCGAGCCACCCGATACTTCATGTTACCTGCGACGGGTGCGTGCGTGACCTTCGGTACTTCGATGTTTCCTCTCTATGGAGAGTGTCCACATTCAGTGACCCCTCGCTAGTCGTAGCTTGCCTGGGCATGCGTGTGCCGACCTACCAGGGAGTGGGTGGAGAGCTACATCCGGGAGAGACGATTTTGGGCTGGTTGCCGTAGGGCCTCCCACCGTGGCGGCTCAAGCCCGGGCCGGGAGGAAAATCAACTAGAGGGCCTGACATAGCACAGTCAGTCAGTGTGTGCACACGTGGTCGGGGACTTCGAACACGTGCTGATGAGCACAACCCCGACTAGACCCTTGTCTTGTGTTCTTTGGTTACTTTGTATTGTGTCTCAGTTTCTGCCTAGGGCGAGTAGGGAGACACCCGGAGCGCAGACAGTGGACGCATCCGGGCTTACTTCTAGTGGGCAGGTACTGCCGTCACATGACATGTGACTCTATTGACTCGTGGTTTAGTTTCCTATCTGCGAGACATGGCTTTTTGAGTAGCTTCTGTGTGTCTTCTTGACACTGAGGTCTAGGGTTTCCGGTAGGGTTACCGAGGTTCCACCCGTAGACAGTGTAGGGTTCACGATGGCGAGGTTGCGACCATACCCCCGGACCGCGTGGTCTTAGGTTGGGCCTTCGTCTGCGAGGACGGGCCTTCACGACAGAGTTGTCGAGGTTTTCCCTTCCTGGTAGCGTAGCCAGGGTTTTTCGTTAGTCCGGTGGTCCCTCGACTGAGAGATCGGGGTTTGCTTTTCGTGCCGTTAGGAGTATCTTATAGACCCGTGGTTTGGATACCGTTGTTACTGTTCTTGTTACGGCTGTTCCTTCCGTCGTTATCGTTACCGTTGCTACTCCTGTTGTTGTTGTTATTATTGTTGTTATCGCTACTGTTTACCGCCGTTGTTTTCTGGTGGGGATCCGCGAGACCCCTACTGAGCCAATGAGATGAGGCTCACCTCTTCCTTTTCAGGCATAACAGTTCCTCCTCGAGGTTCCGACGTGCAGCACGGAGGTTCGTAGTGTCAGGGGAGTACCCAACGATATAGTATGTTTCTTTCCCTGTAGACTGTACTTTGTTGGACTAGACTCTGTAGTTAGATTATTAATTAAAAATCTAATTTTATTTCTTATTATTTAAACAGTTAATTATATTGTTGTTTCTGTATTATTTTAAATTTTAATATACCTCCACACACCTAATAACCCTTCTGAGCCTACCGGCTCGTGGGTGACAGGCCAAGATTGGAATAGTATCGCGTCAATGCAAAAAACCATGAAAATCTGGAAGAGTAAAAAAACACAAGGACAAAGGTGAGAGCTTTTAGGGAAAGAAGGTTAACAATGCATACTATATATACATAGAAAAACATACAAGTTCAAACTATGCAACAAAAGAGAAAAGGGAAGACATGCAAACTACCATGATCCCTCATAAAATCTAACCCCTATTCACCCATGCCCAATGAAGAGGTGAAGCTTTGTAAAACCATGCAATGTCAAGACTCAAGAAGTAATCCACAGCTGCATGTGCTAAAGTAATGAGGGAGCCAAGGTTTGAATTGGGGGTCTCATGGTTCCCCCTGAGGTGAAGAATCAACTGGGCTACTTATCATTCAACTCAATAAAGAATAAGATCGGTGAAATACGTAAAATATTGTAAGTCATAAAGAAGAGTATGTAGTTAAAGGTGAGAGATGAGCAAGGTGAATAGGGGTCACCTTAACCTCTTCTCACCTAGGCCCAATAGTCAATGTATCAAATTTATTTCATCATTTCATCCACCATAATGCATTTGTTATTAAGGTTATTGTCTACTCCTTGATTCATCAACAAAGACATGAAGTAGGCCCTTAATCTTAGAAATAAAAGGGACAACGTGCTAAAGATGAGGCCTCATGCATTGTCAGACAAGACAAACATTTGGCACTAAAGAAATAGAAAAATAACTACATCAAACTACTTGATGGTTTCCACATAAACACATTTGATTCTTATGGGTTAATCAACCAATTAGAAAGGCTTGTGGTTCTTACCATCCAGAACATTCACATAAAAGGAATTCCAGTAGTCCTTAAAAGAGGAAAAGTGTTGGCATCCATTCCATTCCTTCCTGATATACAGAATACTTATCATAGCGAAAAGAGCAGCTGGAACTGAGGGGAAGAAGGATCCCTTATCAAGATTCTTTACTAACACATTTTCAAGCATTTGGCTTCCAATAAGAGATACGGACTCAAAAAAGATCATCAGGCAGAAAGTGTCTGTTAACAAATCTTGTCTATGACCTTGCTGCAAAAGAAAATGAAGCTGCTAAGTATAGAAAGTGTTATGGAATCCAATATAAATGATATCTTTAAATGACAACATATATTATCATGTTCTGTTACCATCCATGTCTCAAAACTGAATAAAAATATACATGAGGCAAGTGCCAAGCATACACTTGTCGTCCAGATATTGGGATGCTGGGTTACACTCCTCAGAACACCCACAAAAAAATGGAGGATGCAGTATATAATACACGTCTTCCTAGGGCCACTGTAAAATTGTACCATCGTATCTGTTAGAAATTCCTTTATGTTTCATAAAATTTAGGCATGTCTATCTAAGTTCTTAAACAAGCCTATTCAAAACTACAAAGATACACTAAAAATGAAAATGCAATTAATTCATTTTTTCATTGGAGTCCATTGATGAATTTATTAAAAGTGCAACAACATGTCCTTGTTTTCTTAGAGAAGACAAGCCAAAGGGTGCCATTAATGGAAATAGAAGGTCATCTCCTCTGCTAAGGAGAAAAGAGCACTGCCCCCATCACCTTTTCTAGGGAATCTAAAACTATGTGAACGGCTACATGCCACATGACAGGTACGATCCTTATGAAGGTTTTCCTTCCACTATCACTGCATAATTTGCAATCCTATGGTGGCAGTTGTCACCTGGTATTGGTATCTTCTGGCTTTATCAGTTAAACAGGCTAAAGAGCCTTTCCACCACTATTCAACATTTCTTTTCCATAAATCTTTTGTATTTCTATTTAGCCTTCATTGTGCCAAAATTTTCATGCTGCTACATGTTATTTAAAGAACCACATCTCAACTACACCACAGGTACACAAAGTGTTGTGTTACTTGTACAACCATAACCATTTCAATTTTCATTTAGGCACCAAAGAAAGCCCATGATAGTAAAAGTAACCCTTTCATTGCCATTCTCTGTAGAGGAATTTATCATAGGAACACTCTTGTTCTGCAATCCTTTGCATTTTCAAAAACTAGCAGTACTCAATCCATCTTTACTTCAGATAAAACTAAATAAGTTTGTTTCTTTCATGGATGAAGATAAGATAATATTGCACCTTGAGAAGTATATCTGAGTTATTTTCTGGTGTTATGTTAATGGCTATACAACCTCGCAGTGACCTTGGTGATCTCGCACCTGTCTTTAAAAATAAGGTCTCCATAAGTCGTAATCACTATTGGACAAACAAGCATAACATCTGATCTGATAGTATCAGAATCTTTCAATAGACCTCAGTTCACTGTGCAGTTTCTCAACATCATTTTTTAGCTTTTCAATCTCACGTTGCAGCATAGAGAAATGGTGCTCCTGCATACAGAATATCCAACTTTAATTCAGATAAGGCAATGAATGTCATTGTACAGATAAATGCTCTAAGATATGTCAAATTTCATGATTAGCGGACATTCACACATTTCACTAGCTTGAAGAGATGTGTTTAAGAGCATAGATAGGGACATTCACTATTTTCAAGGGCGACAAGGAACTCTAAAATTCATTATTAGCCTACTTCATTATTAGCCTAGGTTCCGGATGCCATGCCAAACTTGGACAGAGTGAACTTTACGGAGTTAACAGAGCGAAGACAAGACTTGGGACCTGTGTAATACATGCAATAGGCACCACCCACCCGGTTCTAGTAATTGTTTTACAAGCCTAGACATCTAAAGGAAATACAACCAGTCCACCAGATAATAATGGATTTTGTAGTTTTACAGCCACCAGAGAAAAACCTCCTTAAATCCAAATCAAAAATAGAAAGCTACGTTGCTTTCTTTTGGATTCTTTTGAACCAAATAATCAATTCCTGAAACTAACTAGATGAGTATTTCCAATTCTATTGCAGATAGGGGATTCAAAAAGGGTCTGAACTGAAAAATTATTTACATAGTACTCTCTACAGCAACAAGTTCAACGATCAATGGAACCCAGTAAACCTAATTAATAAAATATTCTAATCTCTTTATATAATGTTTTGAGCCAGCTCTAATTAACTATAATCTAGTACAATCGGTAAGTTCCAAGATACTTTTTACATTGTTTCTACACAATCTATTATAGGAAGGACTTCTAGGTAGATACAACATTCTAATGTTCAGATAAATCATTCACAAGCTACTACCAACATCATCACTTATCAATTCATTGGGTGACAAATATAATTCACAATATGAGAAATACATGTCTAAGTTTCAATAGGGAGCATACATCATAACAAAAGCAGAAAAGGAAAGACTAGAGGCTGGGTTGCAATGCGTAATGAAACAACAGCATAGTACTGCTCTAGTTACAGGTTACAAGTTAATTTGAAATATGATGTAGATACGATGATTAGGAAAGGTAAGTGGTATGAATATGGCACCAAAATTAGATGTTTGATTTTTGGATGAATTGCCAATCATGAAGGAAAGAACTGGTTGAGTGTGATAAGCCCATTCACCTTTTTTCTTTTATTTACATGAAAGGGAGTCAAGAAGAATAACTCAGAAACCTTTGACCAACTTGTGGGAGCAAAACTAAATAGTTAAACATTGTTCAATCAATCCAAGGTCACCTAAGACCAAGTTCATTAATGACGAGGAATGCGTAAGACTGCTGACTAATTGTCAACTTGACTACATTATTGCTAGCTTTGTTGATCTTTCTTCTGGGAGCATATAGTGAGTACATTGCATGTGCCACCCCACAAGTGCATTCCCTTTCTGTTACTTGTCCTTTGATTGGTCAAATAGTCGTCAGGGAGATGTAGGGGCTCTATGAGAAACCATCAATATTTTTCAATGCAATTCGCGTACACAAACACTTCCAGATAAATCATGAAAGATAATCCAAGAATTTTGGCATGTACATGAATTCAATTAATAGCAAGGTACATGATGATAATTCAGAAAATAATAATTACTTTCAAAAAAATCAGAAAATAATAATAGTAGGGTACATGATGAAAATAATAATTACTTTCAAAAAAAATAAAAGAGAAACAACAGTAGAAACTAATTCTGTTCTTCACTTTCAAAAAAGGATATAGGAAACAACCGCCCACAAAACAATACAAGTAATCCAAAATATATAGCCTAATAATGAAAAAAAGAAATTTCAATGTGCTGGAGTAAACAACAACAATTGCTTGTTAGCACATATATTCTTGCTCTTCATATGCAAATTTACTTTCCTTTGAATGTGGCTCACACCCAATTTTTCAACGTAAGGAAAATAAAATAAGTACTATAGGAGAAAGTTTAGTCTTACAATCAATATGAACGAACCAACCAAGCAGTAGATACCACATATTCATATGATCTTGCCAACCCCACCACCACCCACTTAACATAAAGGACTACGAATGGTAAGAGCAACTACATCATAGTTCATCTATGTTCATGTAGCTCTACACATTTATGTACGTTCATACAGTCCATTACATACAAATATGCTTTAACATAGAAAAATTATCTGAAAAGCCATGAAATCAGCAGCTCTGCACGTTCGTGTAGGTCGGCATCCTTCAGCAATGATCAAAAAGGGTACAAATATGTTTTAACATAGATTACCATACGTTGAATCCATTGTTGCAACTAAAAAAAAATTTATCTAGTCTGGGTTAGTAAACAGAACAAGGAATAGTGATAGTAACAGGGGGAAAGGAAAAAAAGGAACTCTAGATGCTTAGATATCTTACACTATTAAAAGCATAAGAATTTACAAAATTATACCCTTGTTGGTTTAACCAGGACATATTTGGCTTCGAGAATAGAGATAATCTAGATTTCTAAGATGAAGATACAATCAGGGCATAGTGCTATCATGTTCTCTCTTGCAAAGCTTCCCCATCTCTTAAAAGTTTTCTCCTCCCGTTTTGGCCAATCAAGATCAGCCAGCTTAACTTTAAACAACATCTTGTTTCAACATTTTTTTCAACAAGAATCTGATATGAAAATTGAAGTACAACAAGATTTTTAAACATCCTCACAAATGAATTCAAGAGATGCATTTTTATGTCTTGACTTGTAGCATGTCATCAAAAAGCAGACCAAACAAAAAAGGAATATCTTCCGCATACTGATAACCGGCGAGGAATACATCAAATCCTGCAAAACTATATTGTTTTCACTCTACATAAAATAATCAGTAAAAAATCAAAAAAGACATGTATTCTCCATGATAACAAAATAGGATAAAATAAGCTATGCAACTGGTGAGTAGCAGAACAGGTCTCCTATGTAAACAACAATCACCTACTGGAGAAGGACACTACAACATATACAAACAACATATACGGATTAGATGGCACGATTCTAAATACTCGAGGAACCATGTTAGCGACAATTAAGTCAAAAACATCAGTAGCATGATTGCATGTGAAGAAACAGAATTATGGTCACCTCCCCCCCCCCCACACACACACAAAGAAAACAGAAGTAAGGTAGCCATCCATCACTACATACATCTTGACTAGATGAATAATGACATAAACCAGCTTAATGAAAAAATGAGTCAAAATATTAGATAAATGCTCTCCTAATCATGCTCTCTAGGCAAAAGGACATGTAACTAAGCAGAAATTACCATCCTCATTCCCTGATGAAGCACCGGAGGCATCAAGCAGACCTGATAACAACCCTACTCCACCCTATGAGATACTTCATAGTTTGGTTCTTGAATAGCTCAGACACTTTTTTCATGCATAATAAAATTTAGACAAGGTAAAATTCTAGCAATTTATTTTCATTTAACTAATCCACCAAAGATATACCAGACGATAACATTAAACAAAGGCTCCGGACAGCAACACCTATGTTTTTTCAAACATTAGATAAAGAAAGAGAGTACAAGAAAGCAAATTCTTAGATAGTATAAAGCATTCGAGTCCCCCTATGGACTAAAAAGGAGAAACTATCAAAAGATAGAATATGTTGCAGACATGATTACATTAAACAAAAATAATTAATTTCATGCACACATTGCTCCTTTCATTTAGTCCTAAATCTGTATTGCTACACTGTGCTATGCAAAAGCATATATAATTCTCATTCAATCAAAATAGGGCAATGCTTTTCTGTTGCCAACAGACTGCACAGAAAGAATATTTCGAACATTTACTGGGTAGGGAAAAGAAATTTAAATTTTAAAATCCTTACTTGAACTGGTTACATAAAAAAAATCATGTGGACTGGGTGATAGACGTCGGTTAGGCTACACAATCTCCTCCATGACCTTGGTTTCACTATCGCCCACCCTATCAAATAAGAGTGGTAATTAATATGCCGCTACAGGTGGTACATTTACCCTATTAGTTAATAATATAATATTACTTCCTTGGACTCAGAATCAGCGCCACTTGGAGCTGGGCTGACGTACTCAGAAACACCAGATACATATTGAGGCCTACTTCTGTGATCTTCACTATATAGCTAAGAAATATATTCAGTTGATTGGGAAAATGTAGGAAGGATGCCCACATAGACCTGGAATCATGTGGTTCCATGATAAACAAAGCTAATCAATAAAATCACTCAAAAGAAACTTTCATTTACAAGAAGCCGGATGTTAATTAACACACAAGAGAAAAAGTAAAATGAAAAACGAACGAACTCTTGCCTTTGGTCGCTGGAGAGGGGGATTTCTATAGCCCATCTAGAAAGTGACCAAACTAAGTCTATCAGGACCAAACGAGGCCCAACTCATCTAAGTGACAGCCCCGCAGGGCCCACTTAAGCTAGAAAGCCCAAATAAGTTCACTCGGGATCACACCCTTCCTTGGCGGCCCTTAGGCTCGGAAGGCCCGAGCGTCGGCCATGTCAGAGAAAGACCCATACCCGATCTATCCCCTCGCCGAGATAAGGGCAGACGCTCAGCGCCCACTCTGACCTATCCTCATCCGAGCTATGCCTATCGCCCGAACATGGTTGGCACCTTTTATGCTCGGGATGACCGACGATTGCTTATCCATGCTGCCGTTGAGAACCCTTTATGAGCATGACTTTATGAGGATAAGGGGCCCATGATCCCTCAAGGCTATAAAGATCTCACGATGAGGACGTAAAGATCCCACGTTGAGGACGTAACGCCCGCCTGAAACCCCTCAGCTTACGGAACTCATGAAGCCAGTGCACTATATAAACCTGGGACTACCTCCAACGAAAGGTAAGGGCTAGCACACGCCTATACCCCCTGAGCAGGAACCACTTCACTACCTTGGTGTATAGGGATCTCGTGCATCTTCTTCCTCCGCCCTTCATCGCTTCCATCATTGCTCAACTGACTTAAGCATAGGAGGGTTTATCCCAGGGAATCATTGATGCGGGACGGGACCACGGACACGACAAGCTCGCGATCGTCCCTTAACGAGGGAAGCGTCGGATGTGCGCGGTTGAGAAACCGGCAATGAGCTAGGGTGGTCGGCTCTCTTTTGCGCCCGGATCGGGTCACGGGACGGCTTCGCTCTCTCTCGCAGCAGTGATATTATAAATTGAAGGTGAGCTAGGTATCCCTACACATCCTCTCTAGCAGCGGCATATAAAGCATATAAAGAATTAAGCTAATGCCAAGTGTAAGGGTGAAGGCGATACCTCCACGCTCTCGGCGTGGCGAAGACGGCACCCGGCCAAAGCTCGTACTCCCGGAAACTTAGTACATTATGTTTACAGCAGTACAAATAAGCCCACTCCACGCAGGGAGGTAAAGGGCGACACAAGTGGGCCCGGGAGGACCAAGTTCGGGTTGACGGGCGGTTTCGGGCAATGCTTCGGCTTCACGCGTACTCGTGCTAGTGGGGGCCCACGTATTGACCGGAGGGGGTCGTGTGGGGCCTGATGACTCCTCTGTTGTGGAGACACCTGGAAAGTGTTCCCCTGGGATGGCGAGCTGCTGGAACGACCGCCGGACGCCGGGCGGCCCTCGGACGACGCTCGCTGGGAACTCGGCCACGAACCTGAAAGTTCTGTTTGCAGGCGCGCGACTCGGAGAAAACTGCTGCTACGATCAGCCCCGTCGTCGGAATGCGACGAGATTAGCGCCGTTGGAAAGCTGACTCAGAATACTTCGACGTAGGGGTCTTCAAAAAAAATAATCAGATCTGTATTTCTGATCATGTATTTTACAAGCTTGCTGGAATCTGGCCAGAACTGCAGGGGCAGGTTCTGACTTCTCTGAAGATCGACGTTGACCGGGGAGAAGACCTCCGAATCTGGAAATGATTTCTTCAGAAACGTTGAAGGTCTCTGAGAGAGGAATCCGGGACTATTTTTGGTTTTTTGATTGGAGAAGAAATGGATTTTCTGAGATTTTTTAACTAGACCGGGGTCGGATCTGGGAAACTGTGGGCAGACTGTTCTTGGGAACTTGGACGGTTTTTGTAAAATACTTGGAGGTGAACCAAAAATTAAGAAAATTCCTGGTGCTAGAGGGATGTGGACAGAACTCCCAATAAATTTTGGCGACCCAAAAAAAATAAAGAGATGGTTCGAATGGGGTAAACTCAGAGCTGATGAACAGTAAATAGAACCAGGACAGATCTGGAACTTGGACTTGGACGAAAATCAAAAAATAGCTAAAGGATGAATTTTGACGTGATTTTTTTTGTGGGGATAAGGGTTCTAGAGGGGAACCAACCCTGAAATTTTGAGCTTCAGAAGACGAAGGGAGTGATAGCAGGAATTCGGAGAAGAAGGATCTATCCTTAGTGGACAGAACACCGAAACCGTTGGCAACGACGCGTCGGCGGCGAGTCGATGGCGGCGGCGATCACCGGAGTTGCTTCAGATGCTGGAGGGGATCAAGGGGGAAGGGATTACACTCTAGAAAGGGGATAGGGGGTGGAGGAACCAGGGAGAGAGAGGGGAGGGGCGCAAATCTCACTTGGGGGCAAATGCCTATTTTCTCTTCATTAATTGCTTCAATATGAAAAATACAACCTTATATAGGATGCCAACCAAACTCAACCTCAACCCTTGGATCTAGGGGTGTGGATTGAAGGGCTGGGATGAAGTATGACCAACCTCCAAAATATAATATTTAAAGGAAGCCAATTCCTAATTTTTACAACATGTGGTCAAAGAAAGGAAGGAAATAAAAAAAAACTAAACAACCTAGCCTAATGGAGCCAAAAGAGGGGGCGCCCCCCTTCATGGGCCAAGGGCCTCTTCATGGGCCATGAAACATCCACAAGCCCATGCTAGACTTGGACCCTTCCCACTTAGTTGGCCCATGAGGGAGTGTAACCCAATTTGGGCCTTAAGTGCATTAGTGACCCATTAGACACCTAATGACCCAATATGAAGTAACACTCTTAATGGACTCTACTAATGGCAACCTAGCCTTGGACTTGACATAACAAATGGCCCATTGGCTTGATATAAGCCTTACAAGGAGCCCAAAAGAAAGAAAATACACAATTACAATCTCATACAAGCCATAACTCACAAATACACTTCACCCGTGTATGGAAATCGCCTTTGATGCCCCATCAATTCTCCCCGGGTGGGAGGAACTCGACCCCGTCGAGTAGGGGTATGGCTGCTCTGGTACTCCGGCGGATCTGTCACCGTGCCAAGTAACGTGGGATGCTCCACTCCAAATGATCGGCACCTGCTCATTCCATATATACTCGATATGCGAACTGCTATGGGCTAAAGGTGGTCACTCCGAAGGGGCACTCTCAAAAAGGAAGGAAGCAGCTCGAAGACTCTCTAGGAATCACCGCTGAGTCCCTATAGGTGACTGATCCGGATATAGAAGTAAAACCGATCCCATACTCATCAAGTGAGTCCACTCGCCTCTTACTCGTAAGAGACCGACAACGAGCTTGCACAAGACACATGCAGACTCACCATGCACAGACACACGAATGCAAACCACGCAAACAATCGACTCAAAATCACCACACAAACAAACCACATAAAGAAAACACACCGACTCATGCACGACTCTAGACTAAGGTGGTAGCATCAAGCCCACTAGGTGGCGACATCCTGGGCGGCCGAAGAGTCGCCCAGCTCTTCCCCCATGGCATAGTATTCATCGGCCAGTGCCTCATCGGCCTCGTAATCGACATGCTCAAGCTCGGGAGGTGCGGATCCGCCAACACCTAAGGCTAGGGTGGTGCGAGCGGGACACTCACTAGCAATGTGGCCATACCCGTGACAGTGGAAACACTGTATTCGCGATCGACTACTCTCCCCGATAAGAGGGGCCTTACCCTTATCATCCCGCCGGGTAGGGGGTGTAGGCAACAATGGGGGATGTGTAGGTGCCTTGGACAAGAGTGGAGGGGTTGCCGGTGCCAGAGGACGGGCTATAGGAGCTGGGGGACGGGCAAAGGGTGCCGGTGGTTGGGATGGAAATAGATCCCGGGGTGGAGGAGGGCGAGGCCGTGGAGCGAAGTGCTCTTGACGGGTGGGCTCCTGAGGTCGAGCCATGGGAGGCCGCTGATGTGGGCCTATAGAGTGACGGGGCTCGGTACTACGGAGAGGGGTGGGGCCCAACCGATGGCTAGACTCGAACTCTCCCTCAAATTGCTCCATCTCGAGAGCAACCTGGTATGCCTCTTCCAACGTCTTGGCATTGCGGCGGAAAAGCTCATACTGGTAGTGTGGCCGCAAACCACGTCGAAAGCGGGACACGGGCATGGTACTCTCCTCCGTGACACCACATCGTAGAAAGTACTCATCAAATTCCGCGATGTATTCAGAGACGGACCGGTCTCCCTGGCTAAGACTTTGCCATCTATCGATGAGTCGCTGGCGGTATGTGGGAGGAAGGTACTTTTGCCGAAGTTTATTCTTCATCTCGGCCCATATGTCGATCGGGGGTTCTAGCCGCTGAAGTAGCAGGCTCTCCACATTCTTCCAATAGGTTTGTGCCTGCCCCATGAGTTTCATGGTGGCAAATCGGACCCTTCGACGCTCCGACATATCATACCATTCAAAATAACGGTCCATGCCAAACTCCCAATCTAGGTAGACTTTCGGATCCAAAGACCCGTAAAAAGCGGGAGGATCCGCTCGCACGGTCTTAAGGACCCGATCATCATCCTCATCTCGTTGTGGCTGAAAACCACGACGGCGTTGACCATACCCCTCGTAGGCATTGTCGGACCCATAGTCCTCGAGACCAAGGTCACGGTGCGGTAGTTGGGGAGCCCGAGGAGGGGCGGGTGGAGGAACCAGTGGTGGCTGGTTTTGGGCCGCGGGAGCGGCCTGGACTTGGGCCATGGGAGCGGGTTGGACTTGGGCCCCCGTGGGAGGAGGTGCGGGTGGACCTTGGGCTGCCCCAAGAGGGTCCCCGTGTGACATCCTATCTAACCGCCCAACGAGGTCTTGGACCGACCTATCGGAGTTCTCCATGCGTCCCTCCATGGCCCTAAGGCGACCATCCATATTCTCGGAGAAGGTCCGAAAGTTAGCATCGGATTGGTCCAACCTAGCCATAATGGCCATCATCGCCTCTTGTAGGGAGTGGAAGTCTCCCGAGGTATCCCGTGGGTTGGCCATAGGTGGGGGTGGGGGTGAGTACTGAGTACCCCGACGAGTGGGCATGCAAACACACCGACTAGAAGACACCGACTAAAGCAAAACACACTAATGCAAAATGATGCACCTAGACTTAACCAAAACTCGGTACGCGGCGGAGACAATCGACCCGAAGGTCACTCGCACAAGTGTGCGGCCTTCCTGATAGGCGTAACCTAACGGTCGGACAACACCTTTTTATATACCGAGTAAAGGGATGTATGCGACCCAAAAATGACTCTTTTTTGTTGTTTTAAAAATATGATGATCTTAGACTCGACGTAGACAATGAATAATGACTAGACATAAATGACACACTTTTTTTTTCTTTTTGACACCCTAGACTCAAACTCGCTCTGATACCAAATTGATGCGGGACGGGACCACGGACACGACAAGCTCGCGATCGTCCCTTAACGAGGGAAGCGTCGATGTGCGCGGTTGAGAAACCGGCAATGAGCTAGGGTGGTCGGCTCTCTTTTGCGCCCGGATCGGGTCACGGGACGGCTTCGCTCTCTCTCGCAGCAGTGATATTATAAATTGAAGGCGAGCTAGGTATCCCTACACATGCTCTCTAGCAGCGGCATATAAAGCATATAAAGAATTAAGCTAATGCCAAGTGTAAGGGTGAAGGCGATACCTCCACGCTCTCGGCGTGGCGAAGACGGCACCCGGCCAAAGCTCGTACTCCCGGAAACTTAGTACATTATGTTTACAGCAGTACAAATAAGCCCACTCCACGCAGGGAGGTAAAGGGCGACACAAGTGGGCCCGGGAGGACCAAGTTCGGGTTGACGGGCGGTTTCGGGCAATGCTTCGGCTTCACGCGTACTCGTGCTAGTGGGGGCCCACGTATTGACCGGAGGGGGTCGTGTGGGGCCTGATGACTCCTCTGTTGTGGAGACACCTGGAAAGTGTTCCCCTGGGATGGCGAGCTGCTGGAACGACCGCCGGACGCCGGGCGGCCCTCGGACGACGCTCGCTGGGAACTCGGCCACGAACCTGAAAGTTCTGTTTATAGGCGCGCGACTCGGAGAAAACTGCTGCTGCGATCAGCCCCGTCGTCGGAATGCGACGAGATTAGCGCCGTTGGAAAGCTGACTCAGAATACTTCGACGTAGGGGTCTTCAAAAAAAATAATCAGATCTGTATTTCTAATCATGTATTTTACAAGCTTGCTGGAATCTGGCCAGAACTGCAGGGGCAGGTTCTGACTTCTCTGAAGATCGAGGTTGACCTGGGAGAAGACCTCCGAATCTGGAAATGATTTCTTCAGAAAAGTTGAAGGTCTCTGAGAGAGGAATCCGGGACTATTTTTGGTTTTTTGATTGGAGAAGAAATGGATTTTCTGGATTTTTTAACTAGACCTGGGTCGGATCTGGGAAACTGTGGGCAGACTGTTCTTGGGAACTTGGACGGTTTTTGTAAAATACTTGGAGGGTGAACCAAAAATTAAGAAAATTCCTGGTGGTAGAGGGATGTGGACAGAACTCCCAATAAATTTGGGCGACCCAAAAAAAATAAAGAGATGGTTCGAATGGGGTAAACTCAGAGCTGATGAACAGTAAACAGAACCAGGACAGATCTGGAACTTGGACTTGGACGAAAATCAAAAAATAGCTAAAGGATGAATTTTGACGTGATTTTTTTTGTGGGGATAAGGGTTCTAGAGGGGAACCAACCCTGAAATTTTGAGCTTCAGAAGACGAAGGGAGTGATAGCAGGAATTCGGAGAAGAAGGATCTGTCCTGAGTGGACAGAACACCGAAACCGTTGGCAACGACGCGTCGGCGGCGAGTCGATGGCGGCGGCAATCACCGGAGTTGCTTCAGATGCTGGAGGGGATCAAGGGGGAAGGGATTACACTCTAGAAAGGGGAGAGGGGGTGGAGGAACCAGGGAGAGAGAGGGGAGGGGCGCAAATCTCACTTGGGGGCAAATGCCTATTTTCTCTTCATTAATTGCTTCAATATGAAAAATACAACCTTATATAGGATGCCAACCAAACTCAACCTCAACCCTTGGATCTAGGGGTGTGGATTGAAGGGCTAGGATGAAGTATGACCAACCTCCAAAATACAATATTTAAAGGAAGCCAATTCCTAATTTTTACAACATGTGGTCAAAGAAAGGAAGGAAATAAAAAAAAACTAAACAACCTAGCCTAATGGAGCCAAAAGAGGGGGCGCCCCCCTTCATGGGCCAAGGGCCTCTTCATGGGCCATGAAACATCCACAAGCCCATGCTAGACTTGGACCCTTCCCACTTAGTTGGCCCATGAGGGAGTGTAACCCAATTTGGGCCTTAAGTGCATTAGTGACCCATTAGACACCTAATGACCCAATATGAAGTAACACTCTTAATGGACTCTACTAATGGCAACCTAGCCTTGGACTTGACATAACAAATGGCCCATTGGCTTGATATAAGCCTTACAAGGAGCCCAAAAGAAAGAAAATACACAATTACAATCTCATACAAGCCATAACTCACAAATACACTTCACCCGTGTATGGAAATCGCCTTTGATGCCCCATCAATCATCCTTCGGCCCCCTGATCCGTTTCCCTTCTTTGCAGTTCACTATCCGGTGATCATCTACCCCGCTCAGGACAAGCACGAGATCACACCTCTTCATCTGCCACCGTCTGTGGGAAATGATCAAAAAGCCAGTATGGTGCGAAGAAGTTCAGGGAGAAGATCCGCCGGCGAGAGGGGAAATGCCATGATAGCGGCGGGGGAAGGCCCCTCTCAGGCCTCACAAAACCCCCCCTCCAATGCCAGTACCCCCGCCAACGGACCACCCCCTCCCCCTACGGCGGTAGGGCTACCACTCAACGGTGGTGCTGACGCCTTCCAAGCCCTCAACGCGAAACTGGATATCCTCGTAGAACTCATGAGGACCCAGGCGGCCAGGGATGGAAGGTCACGCGCCCCTTCGGAGAGCCCTCCCCGCGAGAACGTGTCACAACACACCGCCGGAGGCCTCTTTACCCTCCGAGGTCGGCAGATTATCCGTAACAGGTCAGGAGGACCCTCACAAGCCCCTCCTCCGGAGCAAGAGGCTTCCTCCACGCCAAAAAGGGGAAAACCTGGGGCATGCCGCCTGAACCCGGAGACCGAAGTCCCCGGGGAGGACCCAGACAGCCCCCCCAGCCCCACGGCGCAGCGACAGTCGGAGCTATCCCTCCGACTGTGAGAATTCGAGAGGCGTTTCGCAGAACAGGAGCGCGCCCTATGCGCCCTGCAGAAGGTCTCTTCCACGGAGGACGAGGAGGAATCCCCGTTCTCCGACTGTATCTTGAAGGCAGAGGTGTCTCCCAGAACCTCCATCCCGACCTTCAAGCTTTATGACGGCCAGGGTGACCCGGTCGATCATTTCGATAGTTTCGACGCCCTGATGACCCTTCACGGAGCGTCCGACGCCATCAAATGCCGAGCCTTTATGACTACCCTAGTCCAAGATGCCCAAGCCTGGTTCCGAGCCCTCGCCCCCGGGTCAATCCGAGACTTCAAGCAGTTTGGGCGAGTCTTCAAAGAGAGTTTCGGCGGGAGCGGTCCCCAAGGTCGGTGGCGGGGCTTTTGGCCCTCAAACAGGCGCAAGGGGAGAAGCTTCGGGCTTACATTACCCGATTTAAATCTGAAGCCCTGAGGATCCCCCACCTGGACGTCGCCTCGGCCATAACCGCACTAACCGGGGGCACCCGCGACGAGAACCTCCGCCGCGAGCTTGTCCTCCACCCTCCCTCGACCCTTGCCGAGCTAGTGACTCTGGCTTTGCACCATGCCGAGTGCGAAGAGGTGATCAGCGCATGCCAAGATGCAACAGGCTCGGGTTGGGAGGGGGACAAGAAGGGGGCACCCGAGCCAAGTTCGGGTCCAGGAAAGAGGCGGAATCGAGACGGGGAACGCAAGGAACCATCATGAAAGTATGAGAGTTATACTCCTCTAACCACTCCGGTTTATGAGATTTACGAGGACATCAAGGGCTCGGGCCTCCTCCGCCAACCCGAGCCAATGAGATCAAAAAATCGCAGCCGTAACAAGCACTGCCTGTTCCACAGCGATCACGGGCACCACACCAGTGATTGCCACCAGCTCTAGGATGAGATCGAGCGCCTCGTCCGTCAGGGACACCTATCCCGATTCGTAGCGGAGCGCAAGGAAGACCGAGGCGCCCCAGAGGAAATCGATAATGCCCCCCGAGAGGTCCACATCAACATCATCGCTGGAGGAGCTGCATCAGGAGGAGATAGCGGCCGAGGAAGGAAGCGTCATGCTGAGCGGGCAAGCCGAGCCACCGAGCCTCCCAGGGCCCCGCCAAGTGAGCCCCAGGTCATAGTCTTCTCCGACCAAGACCTGGAAGAGCTAAGCACCCCGCACGATGACGCCCTAGTCATATCGGCCATAATAAACCATTGTAACGTAGATAGGATTCTAGTTGACAATGGGAGTGCCCCTGATGTATTATCTTATGATTGTTTCCTTAAGATGGGGGAGGATCCGTCTAAACTCCACCCGATATGAACCCCTCTTTGCGGGTTCAATGGCCAGGCCACTTATCTCGAGGGAGCCCTAAGCCTGCCGGTTACTCTCGGCACCCCACCCAAAACCGTTACGGTCATGGTGGACTTCATAGTGATCAAAGATACGATAGCATACAACGCCATCTTCGGCCGAGGAATCCTCAGCCGAACGAAAGCGGTGCCCTCTACCTATCACAAAAAGATGAAGTTCTCCACCAAAAATGGGTTGGGGGAATTCCGAGGTAACCAGGCCACGGCCAGAAGTGCTACGACATCTCGGTAGAGGCCACAAGGCCAGACGGGAAGAACAAGGGCCCCCGGGAAGTCGAAGAAAAATCCGCAACCGCCAAACCTGGAGGCGAATTGCTAGCGGTTTTTCTAAACAACGACCCGACCCTAGGGGTTAAGATTGGAGCCGACCTGCCGTCTGAGGTCCAACAACAATACAGAAAGTTTCTTTCCGCGTACATCCGAGTCTTCGCGTGGTCTGATGATCAGCTCCCCGGGATACCAGAAGAGATGGTGATGCATAAGCTCAACCTCGACACAATCATCAAACCCGTACAACAACGGAGAAGGAAGCATGCACCAGAGAAGCAGGCGATCATCAAGGAACAAGTCACCAAGGGGAAAAAGACCGGCCTTTTTAGACCGGTCTTGTACCCGATGTGGCTAGCCAACGTCGTCCTGGTGCCGAAAGCTTCGGTAAAATGGCGGATGTGCGTGGACTTCACCGACTTGAATAAGGCCACCCCTAAAGACTGCTATCCGCGCCAAGCATCGACCAACTGGTTGACTCAACATCGGGCAACGAGATACTCAGTTTCCTGGATGCCTATTCCGATTATCATCAGATCAGAATGAATCCAGAAGACATCGAGAAGACCGCCTTTATCACCGGCTTTGGCGTATACTGCTACACCCGGATGCCTTTCGGGTTGAAGAACGCTGAGCCACGTACCAGAGGCTGGTCAACCATATGTTCAAGGGACAGCTCGGCCGGAATGTCGAGGCCTATATTGATGACATGCTCGTCAAGACCCCCAAGGCCGAGGACCACTTCGCCGACCTAGCCGAAACCTTCGACACCGTCTTGAGGTATAATATGAAGCTCAATCCTACCAAGTGCGCCTTTGGAGTAAGATCCAAAAATTCTTGGGTTTCTTAGTCACCCAGCGTGGGATCGAGGCCAACCCCGACAAGGTCCAGGCCATCCTGGACATGCGCCCACCTACCTGCATCAAAGACGTCCAACGCCTGACCTGGCGCATTGCCGCACTCAGCAGGTTCCTGTCCCGTGCTGCCGAACGATGCCTACCTTTCTTCAAGCTTTTGAGGGGGCCCAAATTGGCATCTGCTACGTTCGAATGGGACGAGGAATGCCAAAGAGCGTTTGCTGAGCTTAAAGAATTCCTGGCTTCGCCACCGGTGCTATCCAAGCCTGTCCCAGGCGAAGCCCTGTGTCTCTATCTCTCAGCAACCCCATCTACAATTAGCTCGGTCCTGGTCAGAAATGAATCGGGAGTTGAGAGACCAGTCTACTACACCAGCAAGGTGCTCAACGAGGCCGAGAGAAGGTACCCCGCAATCGAGAAACTAATGCTAGCGTTGGTTACCGGAGCATTCCATTACCGTGCTGACCGGCGAACCGTTGAAGAGGATCCTCGCTCACCCTGAAGCCTCAGGACGCCTCGTCAAATGGGCCATCATGCTCGGGGCCTATGATATATCGTACCGACCTCGCTCGGCTATCAAAGGCCAGGCACTCACTGACTTCATCGCCGAGAGCACCATCCCGGTCGAAGAAAGATCCCCGTCCGCACCTGGGCCGACTTGAGAGCTGTTCGTCGACGCATCCTCCAACTCAGCCGTAAGTGGCGCTGGAATCCTCCTGAAGTCCCCCGAAGGAGCCGAGCTACAATACGCCTTGAAGTTCAACTTCTAGGCGTCCAACAATGCTTCCGAATATGAGGCCCTTATCTCAGGAGCCCGCATGGCCCGGCGGCTGGGAGCTGAGCGAGTCAAAAGTCACACTGACTCCCAGCTAGTCGCTAGCCAGGTCAATGGCGATTACGAAGCTCGAGAAGCACAGATGGTCAAATACCTCCAGCTGGTCAGAGCCGTCGCACAGCAGTTCGAGAGATTTGAGGTAGTCCGAATAGCTCGAGAGGAAAACTCCCGAGCGGACGCCCTCTCTCGGCTGGCCTCCTCTCTTGACCCTGAGGGTACTCGGTCGGTCCTCCTCGAAGAGCTAGAGCGCCCGAGCATCGACTCGGAGCTCCTGGCTGTTGACTCGGCCTTCCCAAGTGACTGGCGCATCCCGTACCTATCGTGGCTCCAAGATTCTCAAGAGCCTCCCGACCCTCGGGAAGCCCGCAAGTTGAAGTACCAAGCTCGGAGATTCGTCACTCTGGACGGCACTCTTTACCAGAGATCCTTCTCCTGAAATGCCTCAGCACTGATGAAGCCAACCGAGCGATTCAAGAAGTTCACGAAGGTCTCTGCGGAGCACATTTAGGAGGAAGGTCGCTCGCCAGGATCTTGCTGCAGCAGGGATACTGGTGACCCACTCTGTAGCGCGACTGCTCGACTTATACACAACAGTGTGACCGATGCCAGTGATTTGACCACCTAGTCCATCAGCCGACAACGGAGGTCATCACCTTGGCCGAGCCATATCCTTTCGCTCACTGGGGAATCGACATCCTCGGGCCATTCCCCACGGCCCAGGCCCAGAAGAAGTTCGTTATCGTTGCAATCGACTACTTCACCAAGTGGATCGAAGCCGAGGCCACAGCAAGGATCACCGAGACAATTGTCTGGAATTTTGTTTGGAAGTCGATCATATGTCGTTACGGCATCCCTCGGGTGATAGTAAGCGATAACGGTCGGCAATTTGACTCTCGTTATTTTCGTGACAGATGTGCCGACCTGGGCATTCGCAATCACTTCACCTCGGTCGCACACCCTTAGGCTAACGGGCTAGTCGAAAATGCCAATAAGACTATCTTAAAAGGCATCAAGATCAGGCTCGACAAGGCCAAGGGCAGCTGGCTTGAGGAATTGCCGAACGTACTTTGGTCACACAGAGCGACTCCCAGAACGGCAACCGGTGAGAGCCCTTTTCAGTTGGTATACGGCGCCGAGGCTGTCATCCCGTTGGAGATTGCCAATCCTTCGTTCCGAGTCATTTGTTTCTCCTCCGAGGTAAATGATCAGAAATTGCTCGAAAACCTCGACCTAACAGATGAACTCCGAGAGATTGCCAGCATCCGAGCAACGGAATACCAACGCCGTCTCACTCGATACTACAACGCCAAGGTCCGAGATAGGCACTTTCAAGTGGGAGATTTCATCCTCAGGAAGGCCGAAACCTCTCGACCACTTGAGGCAGCGGGCAAGCTATCCCCTAATTGGGAAGGCCCCTACCGAGTGGTCGAGACGCTCGGGAAAGGAGCATATCGGTTATCTACGATGGAAGGAGAACCCATCCCTCGGACCTGGAACGCAACTACACTACGCAAGTTCTATTTCTGAATACCGAACATTGTGTAAGCAACATGGACTAAAACAAAAGTTTCCCTTTCCATTACTCAAACAACTCGCTTGTACATCAGGAAGGCCGAAGCCAAGAAAATACATGTCAAAAAAGTAAAAAATCCATCTGGCGCCGCTGTATGAGCCCATCGCTCGGCTGACTCGGTTGACCTTCCTGCGTCCAGCCACTGACTCTGCCCCGCGCAGAAACTGGCTCGGATAAGGAGAAGTCGACCCCGTTGGCTCTGGTAGCTCGGAACAAAGGTGACAGAGGGACTGGGGAGAAGAAGGCTACCTTCCAAGTTAACAGAGATGGAGGAAGGGGAAGAGGGAAAACATATGAAGGCCTCCTCTCTGCCAATCTGCCAACTCTTTGGAAGGCAGAGAGTGCAGGCACCCTCCGAAGAGTTAAAGAAATGACAAGGAGGGCAGAAGAGGGAGAAAGAGGCTGCGGAAGAAGAGAGGAGAAGCAGGAAGTGGAGAGGGATCTTGAGAGAGATCCCCTCCAGGGAGCGAGCGGGAAGGGACGGGCGGCAGGGATGCCTGATGTCCCCATCCGTCCGCCATCACGCCTCCCCCTGCAAGCGCCAGCCGAAGTTGATAGAGGAAGACGACGTGTCTTCACACGTCGAGCCCTCTTCAAACTCGCCCACCGACCGTTGAGCCCTCTTTAAACCTGAAGCAGCGAAGACTTTCCGCCCTCCATCATCGGCAGTCTCATCTTCCGGGGCATCTTCCATGCTGTAAATATACTAGCACAGCACTACGTAAAGAAGGGCTGAGGAAAGATTGTCGGGGAAAACCCTAAGCAGTGGAGAGGAAGGGGTGCCCTTCAGACCTTTTATAGGCGAAGGGAGGCTATTTGTCTTAAATGATTCTCCCCTCGAAAACACGCCCAAGGGACCCCTCCCTACGAACGATCACCTCAAACCCCTCGTTTCCGCCCCAGCGGGACATACGAAGCGGCCAAGCATTCAAAGCATGAGAAAACGGAAAGACACCCTGTCAGAGGCCCGCCCAACCATCACACGAAAACCACGCAGAAAGTATCGGTACTTTCCAACTACTGCAGATTTGTTGAACAAAATACGGCAATGGCGATACGGAACAGTTAAGTCTTCGTCATAACGCTATTGCCTTATCTATTTTTCTACACAACTAAGAAAGTTTTTTCTTCAAAAGGAAAAAGATATACAAAGAGAGGAAGCAAAGCGGATACATTAGGCCTCTGGCCCACCCTGAAGCTCGAAAGTGGAAGGCTCAGGCGGTCTGCCCCCGGCATCCCCGGCGACGGCCGACCCTGGCACTGACCCCACCGGCGTGGGAACTGCCTCGATTGCGTGCCCTCCCGAGGCGTCCGGAGCTGGCGACCCATCGGGCGAAGAGCCCTCCTGATCTTCTTCGTTTGACACCGAAACAGAGGAGCCGGAGGATGACAGATCCGAGTCGTAGCATTGTTCGGATGGGAGTTCAATCCCGGACACCTGCTCCTCGGCATAAGATACAGCCCGGTCGTAGCCCTGCTTGAACCCCTTGCGGATGCCTCGGCGAAGCGCTGACTCGTAGTAGGGGAGGGCAGCTTCCTTAAGGTCGACCCGGTAGGCCTCTGAGCATTTGTACTGCTCGAGTGCCTCCGCCCCGGCCAATCCCACTCTGCCAGCGAGCTCGGCCTTCTCCCACTCCGTCTCGACTAATCTCCGCTCGGCCTCCGCCGCCCGCTCCTCGGCCTCCGCCGACCACTTCTCCGCCTTGGCTCTATCGGCCTAAGCCTCCCCCCGAAGGTGCTCAGCTTCCTCCGCCCGATCCACCAGCTCGGAGCGCTCAGCCTCCCACCGGCCATCCAGCTCGACATGAAAAAGGCGCTCCTCTTCAAGAAGCCTTCTCTACCTCTCGAGCGATTCACGAGCCTTAGCTAGCTGCTCGGTTAGCGCCCGGGCCTCCAGCTGGCTCAACCGCATCAGCTCCCTAACCAAGGAAAGCTCCCGCCAAAGCCCATCACGCTCCTCGGCAAGCCGGGTCGACTTCCTGTCAGACCCAGTAAGGGTCCGAGCTAGAGTCACTCGCTCCGACTCCAACCGAGCGTACGCTTCTGCCAGAGTGGCCCCCATCTGGGCCAGGACTAAGCTACCCTCCATAACTCCCTCGAGAGCCACAGACGGGGAGTACTGCCAGCTTCCCCCCTTCACCTTCGTGGCTATACCGCGACATACCTGATACAAAGGGCCCTGAATGCCAAGCCTCTCCAAGACCGCCGGGATAGAGATCCCCCCTTCGGCAGGCGCCCTACCGGGCGGCCCTGACCCAGTCGCGGTCTCGATCGCCTCTCGTGCTTCGATCAGATTTTCCTGTGGCCCTCCAACCCGGACCGGTTCGGTGCCTGCACCGCCACCTGGAGCTTCGCCCGCCCCAACCTCGGCCGCGGCCCCACAGTCACCCGCCTCGTCCACGGCCCCCTCAGTTCCGGTCGAGAAGAGAGTCAGGCCTGCATCGCCGACCGCAGAAACAGCCTCAGCCCTGGCTGAGAGGGGAGCCGAACCAACATCATCAGCGACCGCAGGAGCGGCCTCATCCTCCTCGCCCCCCTCTTGACCGGCAGATGGGAGAGCCGGCCTAACAAGGTCGGCCCCATCTCGCTCGGAAGAGGGGAGAGCCGCCAAGCTAGAACCGCCCTCGACGATGGAGACAGATCTGGCCTTCCGGGCCCGCTTCTTGGCCTTCACGGCATCCCGTATCATGCCCTCCACGGGATCCTTGCGCTTGGCCCCCCGTGGCTGGGAAGACCCCTCCTGGGCTGCCCTCTTACCCTTGCCTCGGGCTCGGGTGGGCGCCTCGAGAGATCGGGGCTCGTCGGTGCCCGAGTCATTGCTGAGATCGATCACCTCTGCGGTCTCCTCCAATGCTGACCGCCTAGTGTCTACACAGGAGGAAGATATGGTCAGAAAAAGAAAAATGGACCCAACATCCAGAGAAGAGTCTAACATGGGGCACCTGAGCCAGATGGATGCAGCCGCGTGAGGAGGCACCGCTCGACGTTCTCTGGGGTAACCAGCTCTTCTGTGGATTGGCGGTGCTTCAGCAAGACAGTCGCATATTCCTCCACATGTGGAGGGAACTCATCATGCCTGGGAGGAATATTCGGGTGGAAATTGGGGATTACTGGACACCTCTAGGTTTCCTCCACCGAACAAATCCCCACCCAGAAGAATTGAGTTTTCCACCCCTTATGCGAAGAATCCTTCGCAGCCAAGGAGATGCAGCTCCTATTCCACCTCGCCTGGATGAAATAGAAACCCTTCCCGGCTGAGGGATGCACCTTCAACTCAAAAAAGTAATGAAAGAGGTCCAGGGAAGGGGGAACTCCGCATTGGCGGCAGAGGATGTGAAAGGCAGAGAGGAGGAGATAGGAGTTGGCTACCAACTGAATGGGCGCCAACCTGAAAAAATTGAGAAGCTTAAGGACGAAAGGCTCGAAGGAAAGGCGGAACCCGCCCTTCCACGCCAGAAGGAAGGTACAGATATGACCTGTACGGGTGTCCAAGCTCGTCTCATGCGGAGCAACCGCAGCAAAACTAAACTTATGGGGTAGGTGAAACTGGTGCTCCTGCCTTCTCACCTCCGCCTCCCCCAGTTCACTACAGTTTGGGACCACCGTTTTCATCACCGGCTCATCCTCCCACTCTTCGGCATCCAGACGCTGATCCGCCATGGACTCCGGAGAAGAACTCGAAGAAAGACGCTCTCGGGACCCCGAAAACTCCGGAGGAAGAGGAAGCCACCGAACTGCCTCTACATTTATTTCTGCCAACTCCGCGAACGCCGCTACAAGCCTCTGCTCTTCCGTCGTGTCCTCACGACGCATTAAAGAGCCCAAAAGCCAAACACGAAGTCGAACCAAACCCTAAAAACGGAGGGAGTCTGGAATGACAATAAACGCCCAACGCCTACATCCCCACGCGGAAGGCGACGCGCCGTTCCGACCTCCAAGAGAAAGGGGCCCCTTCATTTAAAATCCGTCAGGATTATCATTATTATGGGCCTAGGTGACCACGACACGTGGCTTCCTAACACTGCCAGATCTCCACTCACCCGAGCCACGCTGGTCCAAAACCCTAACGGCTACTCTTCCGAGCCTACCAAGGCTCGGGAGTAGGAGGGGGACAAGTGGAGAGGGGGGTTTCTGTAGCCCATCTAAAAAGTGGCCAAACTAAGTCCATCAAGACCAAACGAGGCCCAACTCATCTAAGTGAAAGCCCCACAGGGCCCACTTAAAGCTAGAAATCCCAAATAAGTTCACTCGGGATCACACCCTTCCTTGGCGGCCCTTAGGCTCGGAAGGCCCGAGCGTCGGCCAGGTCAGAGAAAGACCCATGCCCGATCTATCCCCTCGCCGGGATAAGGGCAGGCGCTCAGCGCCCACTCCGACCTATTCTCATCCGAGCTATGCCTATCGCCCGGACAGGGTTGGCACCTTTTATGCTCGGGATGATCGACGATTGCTTATCCATGCTGCCGTTGAGAACCCTTTATGAGCAGGAGTTTATGAGGATAAGGGGCCCATGATCCCTCAAGACTATAAAGATCCCACGATGAGGACGTAAAGATCCCAGCCCACCTGAAACCCCTTAACTTATGGAACTCATGAAGCCAGTGCACTATATAAACCTGGGACTACCTCCAACGAAAGGTAAGGGCTAGCACACGCCTATACCCCCTGAGCAGGAACCACTTCACCACCTTGGTGTAGAGGGATCTCGTGCATCTCCTTCCTCCTCCCTTCATCGCTTCCATCATTGCTCGATTGACTTAAGCATCGGAGGGTTTACCCCAGGGAATCATCCCTGGGCCCCCTGATCCGTTTTCCTTCTTTGCAGTTCACTATCCGGTGATCATCTACCCCGCTCAGGACAAGCACGAGATCACGCCTCTTCAGTCGCGAAACTAGCATCTCTTAGGTAACCGCCTGTGGACGTATTTCTCGATCGATTGGTTGTCGTCGGTCGTTCACTGGTTTATTGTGGTTTATTAAGTGCGTGGGCGTGCCAGTCACCGGAGTGACGACTTATTCGGGCTCCGAAGAGCCCACGGTGCGTTCGACCTGACTTCGTCAGATGATTGTGTGGTTCGTGTCGGGACCAGATCCCGTCGTGCCATAAAGGTCGCGACGTCATTTACATCCCCCGTACGAGGGAATACCCTTGATTAATTACCGAAATTAGGGGCCCTGCGGCCGAAAGGACTAATACTAACTGCGCGAGAAAGAAGCAGGAATAAATCACATTGAGATCTGCATCGGGATATAGGCCACAGACTATATTGGTCACTCGCGGACCTTTTCATGTTCGGACGGAGGTCCGTGACGGAAACGCGGTGGAAGACGGGGCGAATCCGTTCAAATGTCTGCCGAGAGCGCGGCAATTTTAATAATGGCTCGAAAAGGGTCCGGTCTTGAGAAACGGGTCCGGTCTAATCAGAATGTCGGCCCGGGGCGAGGTCGGGTCGTGTCCGTGTTGAGGCAATCCCCGTGACTCAGGCCCGACCTGCAGGGGCGGCGTTGTTATTCCCTTCAGCGCCATGTCACAGGAGAGACAGGCTGCAATATAGACTTTATCATTCCTCTGGATCCGTGATCAGACACGTTCAATCTTTGAGAGCTTGATATTCTTGCCCCCACGCCCTTGCGTGAGGGAGTATGATGGCATACTTCTTCATGAGGCAGCAAAGAGTGCCCCCACTCCTCTCGGGGCCGATTGGCATAGCGGGAGGTGGAAGCTTTGGGTTGAGTCACCTGGGTCGGCATGAAGCATATCTCTTCATCTTCTACTCCTTCAGTCGCTCGGCTCGTGCTGGTTGATAATGTATTGCAAGAGAGGGCAACGCCTCCCTTTCTGTCTTTTGACTTTTCCTTCTTCTTCCCCTCGGCGGCTGGCATAGGCCCCCACACTGGGTCACCTTGCAGCTGTTGGTGTATGGACACCATGTTGACAGCCCTTTTAAAGTCGGGAAGCTCGTGAGGGCATGGAGGATCCACTCTGGATTCGCCCATCTGGAGCTCTCCTCTCTTGATCATACCTTCGACAATGTCTTTAAATACATAACAGTCTTCAATGGAGTGCCCAAGCATTTGATGATATGGGCAAAAATGGGGGTCATCTTTTCTTCTAAGATCACCTGGCCTTTTCGGCTCTATCAGGGTGACCTTATTGTATCTGGTGGCCCATTCAAACAAGAGCCGGGTCTTCTCCTTAGGAAAGGAGTAAGGCTTCATCATTTTGGCCCGCAAGGGAGGCCCTTCTTGTTGTTCAGCAGCTTTAGCCGGAGGAGGGCCGGCGATGACCCCTTCATTTTTATTTCTTTGCCGCTCGAACACCATGAAGTCGACTGTGTGAACTTCTTCAGGCGCGGGCCATTTACTGGCTGATTCAGCCTTCTGGCTCAAAGCCGCAGGGACAAAGGAGAGGAAAACCTCAATTTCTGCCACCACACTGTTTAGTCGGTCAAAGGACCTAATTTCAATTCCAATCATCTTTTCGAGGATCTCCCGCTTCAAATTTTGTTTGCAGATTTGCACTGCGTCTTCTTGGTGTGGCGGCCGCTTGCATCTCATGCTGAGATTCCACCATCTTTTAATATACTCCACAGTAGTTTCGTCATTCTTCTGCTTGGAAGTATACAATTCGGCCATGGTTATTTCTCTTTCGGCAACGTGAAATCGTTCCCGAAACTTCTTTTGCATATCTGGCCAGTCATCGATGGACCCAGCTGGAAAATTCGAATACCACTCAAAAGCGAGTCCTGTGAGGGAAGACCTGAAGAACTTGAGCAGGTAAGATTCGTCAGTTGCCAAGTCACCCATTACATTGACGTAGTAGGCTATATGCTTTTTCGGCGAACCCTGTCTGTCAAACTTATCAAACTTCGGCGACTTGCTGACGCCGGGAGGTTGCCTTTTGGCCGCGTGGTGGACAGGGTAAGGTACCTTGTACACATCAAAAGTGGCATAATCTTTGTTGCCCCTGTAGGCCAGCTTCTCTTCAATCATCCGATCTATCATCATTTTACTCGCCACCACCTGGTTGACCGGGCTTGGGTGCAAGTGGGCTTGCTGCACCTACGGTGTTGCCACCATTGCCTGAGGTGTAACGAAAATCCCATGGTACGAGAGCACTGGGGGTTGCGCCGTAGTGGCAGTGTGTTGTTGTTGGGAGGGAGTGCCCCCTGTGTAGTTAGGCGCCGGTTGAGCCGCAGTCGCCTGTGGCAAAGCCTTGAGGATTTGGCCATTGTTTCCCTGTGTCTCGAAGGGGACTTCGGGGTGCTTGGCGGTAGACGCTTGTGAATTCTTTTCATTTAGCTGCTTCTTTAGTAGTTCAATCTCCTGCCGATATTCCTGCAGCAGCCTCAGCGTTGCAGGGTCATGCATGGAGGGGTTGAGGGGGACGCCTCTTTCTTCAGCTGGAATTTCTTCGGACGGCGTGGATGCTCTCCCACTGCCACCTTCAGCCGTGATCACGTTTATAGCCATCGTGACCAGGCCTGCATCTATTTCTTCAGCATGAACTGGTGCCACGTCATCATGATTCCCGGGCAAGGACCCGCAGTGGCCGGCCACCACAGCCCTATTGCAGGTGAGTATTGTGGCCCGTCGCCCCTGACCTTTGTCGAGGTTATGGGAGTGCCCCCGGACAGCCCGAAGAATGTAACTCCACCCTTTAGCAAGGCGGATGAGAGTTCGTGGCACGTTAACTGGTGCCAAAATTTTGCAGGTGAAGCAGCCTCGCCTGGTCATCCCACCTTGTTCTTCGTTATGTGGGTGAGTCTCGACCCGATGGATGCGGGGTTGGAGAGTTAGCCTCCGGGTAGCTTGGGTCGAAACCCGGGTCCTCTCTTCTATTTCTCTTTCTCTTCCTGGAGCCCGGGCCCGTGGCTGCTTGGGCACCCAGGTTTGCTTAAAACTGGTTGGCTTAGGGGCCCACCTCCCCTTTGATTTGGACCCGCAGCGGTCCGGCTACTCTTGGGCCAGTAATTGGAAGGAATTCCGTACTGGAACAGTTGGTACGATGCGGTTTGGAATTACTTCAAACCTCCATCCATCAAGGTGGACTCGGATGCTCCTGACGGTCATGGATTTCCCGGAGCTGGAGATTCGGTGCCCCGAGGTAGCGCCAGCATTGTTCCATCGGAGCCTCCTCAGGTGAGACGCCGATCCCTGGCGAGGTGGGCCGACAGTTTGGTGCACGTGATGCACGTTGCAGCTTAGAGTCCCAGTCGGGACGGTGTTGTTGTTTCTGGCCGAGGCTCGATTGGCAGTAGCTTCAGTGACTCCCTGGGTAGGAGTGCTAGTCTTGGGCTTGTCAGACGCTTCCACGTCTAGTATGTTGACGAAGGCCACCCCAAGGAAGTTGGGGAAGCCAACCACGGGAGGGAAGCTCCCGAAGTTGAGGGGGACGGCGAGGTAGCCACCCCTGACGTGGCTCTCGACGGGATGGGAACCGAAGGCGGTCGCCATCCTTGGTGTCAAAGTGCGATTTTCCTGCATTCGCAAAAATAGCGCAATTAGTCTTACAAGAAGGGGGGCCGCAGGGCCCCTAATTCCGGTAAAAAGATGAAGGGTGGATTAGTCCCACCGGGCGTGCCAGACTTGTGGATGCACTTCTCGACCGATTGGTTGTCGTCGGTCATTCACTAGTTTATTGTGGTTTATTAAGTGCGTGGGCGTGCCAGTCATCGGAGTGACGACTTATTCGGGCTCTGAAGAGCCCACGGTGCGCTCGACCTGACTTCGTCAGACGATTGTGTGGTTTGTGTCGGGACCAGATCCCGTCGTGCTGTAAAGGTCGCGACGTCATTTACATCCCCCGTACGAGGGAATACCCTTGATTAATTGTCGAAATTAGGGGCCCTGCGGCCGAAAGGACTAATACTAACTGCGCGAGAAAAAAGCAGGAATAAATCACATTGAGATCCGCATCGAGATATGGGCCACGGACTATATTGGTCACTCGCGGACCTTTTCATGTTCGGACGGAGGTCCGTGACGGAAACGCGGTGGAAGACGGGGCGAATCCGTTCAAATGTCGGCCGAGCGCGCGGCAATTTTAATAATGGCTCGAAAAGGGTCCGGTCTTGAGAAACGGGTCCGGTCTAGTCAGAATGTCGGCCCGGGACGAGGTCGGGTCGTGGCCGTGTTGAGGCAATCCCCGTGACTCAGGCCCGACCTGCAGGGGCGGCGTTGTTATTCCCTTCAGCGCCATGTCACAGGAGAGACATGCTGCAATATAGACTTTATCGTTTCTTTTATCTGGGCTCCTAATTATATACATGCATTCTTTTTTATTGCTTATTTCCCTTTTGTGTATTTTTCCTGAATGATTTATCCATGCTGTTTATTATTATTATTATTAGAAATTTCTCTCACCATTATTATTATTATTTCATAATTTTTGTTTGTTATATATATATATATCCAAATTTATTTAGTCATCGTAATTTTTATTGATTTATTACTATTACTATTATTATTATTATTATTATATATTATATATTACACACATACTTCTGGGGGGGAGTGGACCGCTGAAGGGCCAAAAGGGGACTGAAGGAGCGTGCCGGTGAAGGTCGTAGACAGCGTGCCGGCGAAGGCGGTATAGAGAGTGCGCCGGGCAAGGGCGGCTGAAGGCGTGCCGGCGAGGGTATCAAAGGGTGCGCCGGATAGAGATTGGGCTAGGTCGGTGCAGGGTGTGCCAAGGTTGAAGGTAGGTCAGTGCAGGTCTGGGCCGGCAGCAGGTCGGTGCAGCCTGCGGGCTGAAGTCGGTGCAACATTGGGCTGTAGAGGGGCAAGGTCTGTACGGCCGCGGGGCAAAGTCTGTACGGCCTGCGGCTTAAAGTCGGTGCAGCTTTGGGCTGTAGAGGGGCAAGGTCTGTACGGCCGCGGGGCAAAGTCTGTACGGCCTGCGGGCTGAAGTCGGTGCAGCTTTAGGCTATAGGAGGGCAAGGTTTGTACGGCCGCGGGGTAAAGTCTGTACGGCCTGCGGGGCAAAGTCTGTACGGCCTACGGGCTGTAGAGGGGCAGGGTCTGTACGGCCGCGGGGCAAAGTCTGTACGGCCTGCAGGGCGAAGTCTGTACAGCCTGCGGGCTGAAGTCGGTGCAGCTTTGGGCTGTAGAGGGGCAAGGTCTATACGGCCCGCGGGGCAAAGTCTGTACGGCTTGCGGGTTGAAGTCGGTGCAGCTTTGGGCTGTAGAGGGGCAAGGTCTGTACGGCTGCGGGGCAAAGTCTGTATGGCCTGCGAGCTGAAGTCGGTGCAGCTTTAGGCTGTAGGAGGGCAAGGTCTGTACGACCGCGGGGCAAAGTCTGTACGGCCTGTGGGCTGTAGAGGGGCAGGGTCTGTACGGTCGCGGGCAAAGTCTGTACGGCTTGTGGGCTATAGAGGGGCCGGGTCTGTACGGCCGCGGGCAAAGTCTGTACGCCCTGTGGGGCGAAGTCTGTATGGCCTGCGGGCTGAAGTCGGTGCAGCTTTGGGATGTAGAGGGGCAAGGTCTGTACGGCCCGCGGGGTAAAGTCTGTACGGCCTGCAGGGCAAAGTCTATATGGCCTGCGGGCTGAAGTCGGTGCAGCTTTGGGCTGTAGAGGGGCAAGGTCTGTACGGCCGCGGGGCAAAGTCTATACGGCCTGCAGGCTGAAGTCGGTGCAGCTTTGGGCTGTAGAGGGGCAAGGTCTGTATGGCAACGTGGCAAAGTCTGTACGGCCTGCGGGCTGAAGTCGGTGCAGCTTTAGGCTGTAGGGGGGCAAGGTCTGTACGGCCGCGGGGCAAAGTCTGTACGGCCTGCGGGCTGAAGTCGGTGCAGCTTTGGGCTATAGAGGGGCAAGATCTGTACGGCCGCGGGGCAAAGTCTGTACGGCCTGCGGGCTGAAGTCGGTGCAGCTTTAGGCTGTAGGAGGGCAAGGTCTGTACGGCCCGCGGGGCAAAGTCGGTACGGCCTGCAGGGCAAAGTCTGTACGGCCTGCGGGCTGAAGTCGGTGCAGCTTTGGGCTGTAGAGGGGTCGGTGCACGTTGGGGGTTGGAAGTGGATGCCGTGGTAGCTGAGGTCGGTGCAGCTGGGGCCCGGAGTCAGTGCAGGTCACGAGGACTATGCACGTGGAGAATAAGGTCCGTGCACATACGCACCGGGCTAGGCCAAGGCCGGTGCACAAAGGCACATGGTTAGGTCAAGGTCGGTGCTCAAAGGCACCGAGCTAAGGGGTGTCAGGTTAATAGAAGGTCGGTGTACAAAGGCACCAAGGGTGAAGGGAGAGAGGGAGACGATGGGAACGCGCGAGGGAGAGAGAGGGGGTGAGCGGCTGAGAAAGGGTGCGTCAGGTAAGAGGAGGTGAGGGTGTGTACCGAGGAAAGGCATGCCGAGCGTGCCGCTGGGGGTTCAAGGAAGTGAGGGAGTGTGCCGTGGAGGGTTGATAAGGTGTACCGGCGAAGGCTGGAATAGGCGTACCGGCGAAGGCCCACCCCTCCTTTACTTATTTTAAGGCTTTTCTTTTCTTCTTTTCCTTGATCTTTATATAGTTTTATACAAATATTTTCTCCCTCTTCCCCCAACCCCCCTTTTTTTTACAGATCGAGCATTTAATCCATTACATTGTCGTTTAATCAGATTTCTCTCACGTTGCCCGCAGTGCCTTATTTTGGTTAGAATGTTTTATCGCCGAGCGCTCCATTCGTTCGTTGTTTCTTGTTGCCTTTTAAACACATTATTATCATTTCTACCAAAAATTTGGCAGCATCTCCCCTTGACCCGAGCGTAAGGGAGATAAAGGGAACGCGCCCATAGGGAGTGGCGGAACCCGTCAACTGGAGGTGGGCGCCCAAAGGCGGCAGCACCTTTAATGAATCCTCAGAAAACCCGAAAGCAACGGTAGGTAAAGGGGGGAAAAAACCTCTAGAACTAATCGGGGGTGTGCCGGGCTAGGGAGGCCAAAGGGTGTGCTGGGCTGAGGGGCACAAGGGTGTGCCGGGCTAGCATGGTTAAGGGTATGCCGGCTGGGATGGTTTAAGGGCGTACCGGGCAAGGCACCAAGAGGGTGTGTTGGTCAGGGGCCAGTCTGGGTAGAATGAGAAGCACTCTGGCTAATGGAGGGGTTCAGGGCGCTGAATGGTAACTATGAGATTAAACTACTCAAGGGAAGAGACAGATAGTGCCCAAGATCGGGGGGAGAACTCCAGAGGGTGACGCTACCACGAAAACCATAGGAGGGAGAACGGCCTCACGCCATCGGGCCGGAAATACCACCCATGGGATTGGATAGACTCCATAACACCCTAACGAATGAGTAGCCCGGCAGATAGGAGAATCAGAGGGAAGGAAGAAGCGAACGACCAAACGCACTGTGAAAATGGGAGCTAACAGAGATGACAAAAAGCTAGAAAAGAAACCACTTTCATTCATAAAAAGGAGTGACCGGGGGCTGGCCACGGTTCAGACAATGCAGAGTACATATGAGGTAAACAACAAAGGGGGAAGAAAAAAAAGAACAGGAGGATGGGAGAAGAAGGAAGGAGCAAGGAGAAGGCTGGGGTCGAGCCGGGGCGACGGCTCCTTGCTCTTCCCCACTTCCCCGTTACATGAAGCCTCTCTCTCTCTCTCTCTCTCTCTCTTTCTTACTCTCTTCCTCTCTTTCTCCAGCTTCTTCTTCTTCTCTGGAGCCCTCCTGGGCTTGCCGAGCTTGGACCGGCGAGCTCTTCTTCTTCCTCTTCTCTCTTCTCTTCTTCGTCCGTGTAGGCCTCTGTCTGTTCTCCGTCTCCCTGTGTGTGTGTATCCTTCCATCTCTCTGCCTCTGCCTTTTTCGTCGGAGCGAGGGGTTCTTATACCCCTGGTCAGGCCGACGAATGCCGAGGACGGGAGTAGGTGGGGCGAGGACAGCCCAGTAAGGTGCAGCCATGGGCCTGCCATGCCTTCGCTGCGCGCCGAGGGCTACGAGCGTTGACCGGCATGGATGGGCAGAACGTTGTGCCGCTGGGGGCTGAGGAAGGCGTGCCGCTGGAGAGCCTCGCAGGTGTGCCGCTGAAGGCCTTCGCAAGTGTGCCGCTGGAAGACCCAAGAAGTGTGCCGCTGAAGGCTTGAAATAGTGTGCCGTTAGAAGGCTGAAAAAGTGTGCCGCTGAAGGCTTGAAATAGTGTGCCGCTGAAGGCTTGCAGGGGCGTGCCGTTGAAAGGCCCAGGAGGGTGTGCCGCTGGGGGGCTGAAGAAGCGTGCCGTTGAAGGGCACGAGATAGTGTGCCGCGGAAGGCTAAAGAGGGTGTGCCGCGGGGGCACTTGAGGGTGTTTGGACTGCACCAGGTAAGGTGGCAAAAGGCGCACCGGGCAAGGCCCGTTCAGGGCGTGTCGGGTAAAGACCGCCTGAAGGCGTGTCGGATGGAGCGGGCAGTAGTGTGCCGGGTAGAGCAGGCAGCGGGCGTGCCGATGGAGACCACCCAGAGGCGTGCCGGGCAGAGCCTCTGGAGGGCGTGTCGGATGGGGCAAGTTGCCGTGGAGGTTGAGAAAGGCATGCCACTGGAGGCCTCAAATGACGTGCCGCTGAAGGCTTGAAACGACGTGCCGCTGGGAGGGCACCCAGGGTGTGCCGGGCAGGGACCCAATGGAGCGTACCGGGTGGAGGCCGTGATGAGTGGGGTGGAGGCTCTCGCAGGTGTGCCGGCCAAAGGCCACCTGGGGTGTGCCGGCCAGAGTGACCAGCAAGCGTGTGGAGTGAGCAGCAGGCGTGCCGGGCTGAAGGTTTTGAAGGCGTTGTTGCCGGATGGGCAAGGAGAAAGCATCACCGGATCACGGGCCAGGAGAAAGCGTCGCCGGATCACAACAATGGATGCCACCGTGTACGGTGCTGCTGCTGCCACTGGTTATGCATGAAGACGGTGCGAAGACCCCCCCTGTCGCTCTGGCCGATTAAACAGCTTGGAGCCTCTACCGGTTAAAGTTTGCATTTCTCTACAGTTGCGAGCCGCTACATGACTTTCAAGGAGCTCTGGGACCTTGTCAGTATTCCAGAGAACATATCCCTTCAGGAATGCCTTCTCTGTCATGCTAATAGCGATGAGGAGGTCACCCTTCCCACCACATAGGACAGCCCGATTCCCAATAGCACAAATACTGAAGTTGCAACGAGAAGGTCCCACGGCATTTCCAACTGTTAACTTTCTTCACGCAATAGCTTCAAGAGTGGTTAGCTCTCTCGGAAGCCTTCCCCACTGCATCCCTTTTGCTCCAAGCACAGTTTCTAATGCACAAATAATCTCATGGCCCCAAGCGTTCTAACAAACAATTATCCAGAGATTCTTATCTTTTGAAAGCGAATAGAGTTGCCTGCGTACAGAACCAACTGATGCAATATCTGTAGGGGACAATCGTGACAAAATATTCTTAACGAAGATCTCATCACTTAATTGTAGGAGGTAGCAAAATCTCCTAAACCAACATTAGCTTCAATAAAGGCCTTGATACCAATAGCATAAGTTATTGTAGCGTTATCATCATATATTGCCATTAATGTCAGTCTTTTCATCAATGGGGTTCCATCTTCCTTGATATTCAAGAGTTCTCTTTGAAACTCAATCCCCTCTTCAAGACACCTCCGGATATCAGAAACTGTTGAAGATTCCACCAATGGGTGCCTCCTTTGAGCAAATGGTCCTCTGTATTGCAAGAACCGACAGTTCCTGCCAAAGACCTCCCTGGCAACACGGCGTGCTTCTCTCATTCGTTCAATCTGTTCCAGAGCCTTGATCTCCACAATACCTTGCAGATCACTATTGGGCTCGAACTTCGGAATTCCATCAACAGCTCAATCTGACTTTCAATGCCATCAGGCACCAACCGTAGCTTGGATATGGGATATGACCTTAATGTCCCTGTGTGCAGAATGTAGCAAATTTACGAGGCGGCTTCAATTCTACACGCTTGGGACATTATAGGCGAGTGAGCTTGCCGCAATGAGCACAAGAGAGGGCTGACTATGCTATCATGCTAGGATCCTTGTCCATCAATCTCGACTTATAAAACACTGGTTAGTGGGCAACAAGAGACGCGTGCGCGGAGAGAGGAGGTGATCAGGTGTGGCTTTTGGGTGTTACCCGGCAAAGTGGGTGTGCCGCTGGAGGTGGCCCGGTGGTGGTGTGCCGTGGGGGCTTCACGCGGGAGTGTGCCGCGGTGGGAGGCGACCGCACCGGTGAGGGAGAGAGAGAGAGAGAGAGAGAGAGAGAGAGAGTGCCCTCCTTTTATTTATTTATTTATTTACAATCATATATATATTATATATTATATATTTATTATTATTTTATTTATTATTATTTCTTTTATTCTCCTTTTCTCTCTTCTTTTGTTTCTTCACCATTATTTATTCTTTCATTTCTAACCTTCTTCTTTTTCTCCGTCCACTTCAAAATGGCTAGAGTTAGAATGCGCTCGCTATCCGCAAAAAAATATTGAGTGTCCACACAGCCCAAACCCTGATTGTTACGTGGGTTCTTAATTACCTGCCATCGGATGACGTGAGCATGAGCACGGGAAGGCCGCCGTTGCCTTCCACCACACGAATCCCTTCCCCGAGGGAGGTAGTCTCCACAGCGCTTGAATTCTAGCTCATGGTCACCACAGCCTTGCCTCTGCTTCTGCTCCTCACCGACCTGATACCCACACCACCATAGAAGCGATGAGAAAAATGAGGGAATTAACAAGGCGAAGATGGGCGAAGGGGAAGCGGGAGGAAAGTGGCTAGACCAGTTCACCCACAAGTCCCGCCACGCCTCCTGCGGCCAGGGGAGGCAATGTGACGTGCTGAGGTTGTACTTGTAGTTGTCGCTAACTCCAGCCACCGCACAGGATGCTGCCACCACCATCTCCTCTCTCTCTCTTCCCCACCTGAGACAGCTGGAGCAAGGCACTGTCGCACACAAATCACTAGAGAAGGGGCCGCTATGCATAGAGCACTGGGGTAGACCACCACCGCCGCTGCTACTGTTGCTGCCGCCGTCGCCGCCGCCGCTACAGCTCACCACTACACGCCCGCTGACATTAGCCCCCACCGACTGCTCACTCACCCTCCACCACACGCCGTTACTACTGGAGCCTTCCGCTCACCCCGCCTGCAACGGAGCCTCGAAGTATGTGGCGAATGGGGCAGGATCTTCCTTGTGCACAGAAGGCGGTGTAGGACAGCGGCTGAATGGTTGCAGTAGGTAGAGTAGGGCGAAGGCCGTGGCGATGACGATCTCGCCTTGATGCGGCACGAGGGATAGGGGTGGTGGAGGGAGGCACGGGCGAGGTGCTGGGGCGGAGCTGAGCAGCGATGGGGAGGTGGGGATCTGGCCATGGCCGGTGGCTGGGCTTGAAGGTGGCTGGGCTTGAAGGAGGCTGGCCGTTGAACAACAACATCACACCCCACAACCACCACTGCTAGATCAGAAACCAAATAACGCAAAAAAAAAGAGGAGGTGTTCACTTGGACGTTAGAACCAGACATCACCTTTAGTGAGACCGCCCACCATGATCATGGCCACCACCTTCTCCTGCGAGCTCCCCATCACTCTGCCCGCCTCAAAAATCCCACAACTACCCGCGGCCAAGAGCTAACCCAACTCACCACCGCCCGGAAACCACAAACCCAAAAACCCCACCATGTACAGAGAGGAAACGATAAGAACAAGAAGAAGACGTCGATAATGAGCCTGATCAAAATAGCCCAGTAAGGAGACGTAAAGACTGGAAAAGAACCCTAGAGTTGAGCGATGCAAAGTGGGACTATGAGCTCCGGATCCGAGGCAACAACCTCCCTCCCAACTCCCTTCTTTCCACTGTGCGTGCACGATCTGAGGCGGCAACGCGCCGGGGGGGAGGGCGTCCGACGAGGCATACAAGAGGCAGCTCTCCATTTCGCCTACCGTGCTCAATCGCAGTGTGCTCAGGATCGAGGGAGAAGAGAGGGGAAGGGATGGAGGAGGAAGAGAAGCAGGCATGGGATGGGTTTGATTCGGGGGGGGGAGGGAAATCGGGTGTTAAAATGCAAAAAAAAATGAAAAGTATCGGGCGGCCATTTTGCTGCCGCTTGGGTCATCTCAATTACTACGTTTTTGAATTTTTTATTTTTTTATTTGTAACGACTTATTGTTACGTTTTGTTAAAAAAATGAAACAATATCTAAGATCTATTCTCACATTTACAAAAAAACGTCAGAATATATTATCTTTTCCTACATTTTTTTTCAAAGCGTCGGAATAATATCACCATATAACTACACTATAATGAAACGTAGGAAATTTACCAACATTAATTAAAAAATGTCAGAATATGCCGCCTATACCTACGTTTTTTAAAGCATAGGTAAAATTCACGAGTATAGGCCAATTTTCTTATAGTGTGTGATGCATCTCTATGCTGTCTGAGGGTCCCGTGCAGCACCAATGGAGTCTTAAGGTTGCTAGCTTGCCTGAGCCGAGATAAGTCCCAAGATTTTGTACTTTTTTATTAGACCGTACTTTTTGAACTTATACTATGGACTATAAACTGTGTATAAATTGTGATAAAGGTAAACTTTAATTTCTGCAATCATTTTAGACTCCCATGCGCTCTCGCAACGTCAATCGAACCCTTCCAAATACTTTAACTCGTGAGTGACAAATCAAAATTTAAATTATGCTGATTACTTTTTGATACCCAGATCTCGAGTCATCACACTTAAGATGTTATGGGTGACCTAACAAAGACGGAGGAAGATTCCCATAGCTTTACATGAGAGCTCTCATGCTTAGGGCCCTAGCCTTTTTTGCCCTTCTCTTCTCTTAATCGGAAGGGGTGGCCGTGCCCTCCTTTTATAGCTGGAGTGGGACTTTTAGATAGAGATGTGTATTTGATAAGAGCTTACGGAGCGACGTGACAATCGGGATATAGTTTTTGTGGGACACAAGTAACGCCAACGAGTCAAAATATATCGCGATTTCAGATGGTGTGCTGATTTACCGACGTGAGAGGATAAAAATGACATCTTTCAACTTTCCATATCGGGCGTGAGACATCGAACTCAACCGGATGTGGCCCACGATTCCACTGCCGGGGAGGCATCCACATGATCAGTATTCATTTAGAACCCCCTTTTCCCCCACTGACCCATGCCAGCCTCTCATTGCAAAAGTTGACATAAACTTTCCGTACGTATCGGCTACATAGAAGAACCACTGAAGGGAAGCATCAAAAATCTTACGTACATATGTAAGATAGGTACATCATATGTACGTGTGAAAGTCTCGCATGCATGACGGGGGATCGTGTACGGTATACCACCAAAGGAATCGTTAACAACACATGGGGGGAGACGGCAATCGTCCCCTAGCCTTCGGATTCTGCCGTTGCCCACTATCTAATCGGGTCGGGAAGAAAAGTTATGGCTGAGGAATAAGAAGGCAACAGCTGCACAAAGGGATTGATAGCCCAAGAAATCAAAAGTGGGAAAGGGAGGCCACCTTTCCACAGCTCGCCAGTTCTCCCAGGTCCCAACAGGGGTGGGGGGGGGGGGTGCACCGGAGCTGTGGCGCACGCCGTTATGGCGTGTGACCGTTGCCTCCCCCGGTGTTCGCCACGTTCCGCTCCCCCGTTAACAGAAACCAAATCGTCTTACCCCGGGAGGCCCAAACGCGTGTGTGGGGATAGGGATATCATTAGTGTCATTAAACACCGCCAGTTACTCGACCCGGTTACACCCGTCTCCAGCTTACCAGCCCACCTCCCAACAACGGTAACATCTAGCCCACCTCGCCACCTATATAAGTGGCTGCCTTGCCCCCTTCTTCCCAAGAACTACTAGTAGTAGCTAGCGTTAACAGCTAGGCGAGGCCACTGCACTTACTGCCTTCGCTTTGTATCATCCAGTGTGGTCTTCTCCTCTCACAGTGGTCTCTCGTCCATCGGAGAGATAACAGTGAGAGAGGTGCTAAGAAGCAGCCAGGAAAGATGGTGGCCAAGGTGCCAGTGCTAGGGTTGGTGTCGGTAGTGCTGCTGCTGATGATGGGTGCTTCATGCGCGAAAGATTTCGACGTGGGTGGGAGGGACGGGTGGGTGCAGAACCCGTCCGAGAACTTCAACCACTGGGCCGAGAGGAAAAGGTTCCAGGTTAACGACAAGCTCGGTATGCCGGATTCCCTTGTTGCTATTAATCCCTCTTCTTTCTCTTGTGTTTTTCGCTTCTCGTTCTGCTCCTGTATTAGCTGTTGTAGAGTACTGATCAATATTTTGGGGTTCTTGGTGTGGGTCTTCTCCGGTGTTGGTGATGATGGTGGTGGCGGTGGTTGGTGCGCAGTGTTCAAAAACAAGAAGGGGGACGAGGACTCGGTGCTGGTGGTGAGCGAAGCGGACTACCGGGCGTGCAACACGTCCAACCCCATCCAGAAGCTCGGCCGCGGCGGCGGCGTCTCGGTCTTCCAGTTCGACAGGTCGGGGCCCTTCTTCTTCATCAGCGGCAACCCCGCGCGGTGCCAGAGCGGCCAGAAGCTGATCGTGGTGGTGCTGGCCGTCCGCGGCTCCAAGCCCACCCCTCCCGCCGCTACGGTGCCTTCCCCTCCCGCGTCTCCTGTGACGGCCTCTCCGGTGCCTAGTTCTCCGCATGCGTCTCCTTTGCCATCCCCTCCCACCGCGGTTCCCCTGCCGTCGTCTCCTGTCCCGGCTCCCTCTGCGTCCTCCTACACGGGTGCTTCTCTCCGGACGGTGGCCGCGGCTCTGGCTTTGGGTGTTGGAACCTTCCTACTCTGGTAGACCTCACCGTGGTACAGGCATCCGTGTGTTCTTTTATGCAGATTCTTCCAGGTTCTCTTTTTATCGTTCACCTTAGTTTGGCACATTTGTTCATGATAGATGCCCAACAAAATAAGGAGAAACATAGAGAGACGTGGTGTTTGAGTGCTCTTCCGAGTGATATATATATATATATATATATAAAATATGATGGTTGAGTGATAATGCACGCAGTTGTAACTGATGAGGCATTTGCTGAAATATTATTAGACTGATTAGTGTATGAGAATATCTCAATTCCCTCTACCTAAACTTTTGTTTCTAACTGTTTGTCATCCTTTATATATTATTATCACTACATGGTATTTTCTTGCCCCAAAGGCACAAGATATATAGAAACTAGAGCCGTATGCATGAGTGCACTTGATACGAGGAGGGTACTCCCTTAATTTTCTTGTCCCGCTAAATTATAGGCCATCATTTATTAGTGATGAAAAATAATTTCATACGAGGAGGGTACTCCCTTAATGATCCTTGGGATTCCTCCGCCGATTATGTGTACCCGGCCATCCCTCTGACGACTATGAAGTCGGCCATGAAGGTGACTTGGTGCGGGACGGTGCCAAGGGAGATCGGTAGGGAGACCTAGCTTCGGGGTAGATGATTGACCCGGAGAATCCAAACAGGGGGGTAAGAAGTGGAGGGATGCGAGAAGGATCCACGCCCATGAGAGAAGATAGTCCACGAGATAACATCGAGGCCACTCTCATTATCAACAAAAATACGATGCACAGTACATTGGTTGACAATAGTGGAGATGACTAATGTGCCGGTGTGGGGGTGGTCACGCCGATCATGTCCTTGTACGAGAAGATGACGGGCTCCCCTAGGCGGTCCATCATGGGCGTCCTAGAGGGCTAGGCGTGCCCGGCCTGGTTGACACACTAGGCGTATGCTCGGCACCTGCTAGAGCTGTCCCCATCGGCAATCGACCCTCTTGAGATCATCATGATCTCTTTGTCATGTGGTCGGTTGTCGATCGGGGGGTGACGCATCATCTTCAGGCCGCTGCCGCTCAGCTACTTTGGCCACAAACCTATCAAGGAGTCCTCGACGAATGAGGTCCTCAAGCACATCCCGAAGTTGGGCACAATCCTCGGTGTTGTGGCCATAGTTAGGGTCGAAGCAATAGTACTTCTTGGTATTCCTCCTGCAGAGATCGCCCTTCATCTTGTGTCACGTCCCAACTTGGAATATCGAGTCGCGACGAGTCGAAATATTCAAGTCGATCAAGAGCATGAGCATAAGGGGTCCAACCATAATGGAGAAAAGATACTATTATTTCATCAAATAGGGTTTTACAACACCACTAAGCCTCAAGAGGCATAATTACATCTTCCAAATGCACTTAATTCTGGCAAGAGCAATAATCAAATCTAGGGAATCTAATTTAACTTGGTCTCTCTCTTCACTTTTGCCCTTCCCCGTTTGTTTGGGGTTCCTCATCAGAACTACCTGAAATATTAACCGAAAACGAGGAAGAGCTTAGGGCTCAGTAGGACTTATATCATATATCAGGTAACTTTAAGTAATTAAACATTTTTAGACAAGGTAAAAGTGCTATGACGAGAATTGCGATTAAAACATGAAACAGGAGCATGAGAGAGAGTAAAGTATTGCTGGTATATATGATCACAAGTAAGAAAGTTGACAAGAGTAAGAGTTCAAGAACGATTATGTAGCATGTATAATAATTGAATTGACCATTTATCGTAAGCATGTATGAGTATTTCATGTAAATCAAGCAAGTCAAGTATTTCACGAATGAGTGGAATGTCATAAAGGAATTTAGCAAGCAAGGACTCGATGTAATGTCACACCAGATTAATATAGCTCCCATGGGCACAAGTACTTTTGGGCGCTCTCCCCAGGACCAGACCGGGCCCCATTAATTCCAGCATTGGTTATTATGGACCATTGATCACAAGTATTTATTTAGACATCCAGATAAGGTACATGGCCAAAGAATTTTCAAGAAAAGCTTAAGAAGCGTAGTATAACGCACAACTAGTCATTTAGTTATAAAGGACTCTAAAGGTGGTCCCTATAGGCTCAAGAGGTGGCTCCCGTCATGTATCACTTTGCGCCATTCCGGCCTCGAGAGGTGGCTCCCATAACGTACCACTTTGCCCCGCATGGCACTTAGCTCCTACACTCCCAAATGGTAGTGAGGAGGGTAAAATTCGCCGGGCCCAACACGGCCCAATATTGCCAGGTCCAGCGTGGCTCGAATCAGCCGAGCCTATAAAGGACCGACTAGCCCACATGTGAGATTATTGCGCATACAGGTTCAAGACGCCGCATTTCTCGCCAACAGATGAGTATCAGATTCGCCAGCCCATAACGGGCAACGTTCCAGGCACATTGGACGCCGGATAAGTCTTCGACGACTGACCGTTGCCCCGCCATTGACGGTTTCCACTCCAATAGAGGCGCACACGCATCATGAGTGCCGTAAGACTCGCCCGAAGACTGCTCAAATAGGCAAACAATGGGGAACTCCCGCCACGATCGCGGGGAACATTACCCCACGATTACGCCCTTCCCCGCTAAGGGATTGGCCTTCGCCAGCAAGACAACCCCCTCTAAATAGAGACCTCGACGGAGGACAACACGCTGGGGAACTCCACCAAGAAACGCCCACAGAGAAATAGGCTAGAGAGACACACATCCTGCTACTATTCGAGAGGTCACGATTGCCCCATTCTGAGGGAGAATCCCTTCCGAGCACCCTTACCGCCCAGTGAGCACTTGTTGAGTGGTCACTAGCAACGGCGAGCACTCGTCTGGAAGGCCTACAGCCCTCCTAGATCAACTACGGTGGTCTCCACCCTCTTCTCTCTTCCCTACTCTGCTTTACTCTCTACTTGAACCTTTGCTGACTTAAGCATCGGAGGGTTGTCCCCTAGGATAACGTCCAGGGCTCCTTCTGATGCTCATCTTCCTGGTGTTTGTAGGCTTCCACGGGTGCTAAACGTTCATCCACAACAAATAAATAGAAAAGTGTGGTACGAGGAATAAGAACCAGATTCTGACCTCTACAATTTTTGGCGCCGTCTATGGGAACCTCGAACTAAAAGCCATGACCCCCCGTGGAAGTTACCGCAACGCCAGTAGTCGTGGACGTGGATCCCATCAGGCTCCCAGTTCCCGCCGGGGATCCCAAGAGGCTTCGTCCTCCACCCGACCGCAACGTGAAGTCACTGCCAACGAGCTTGCGGAAATGCGCCACCAACTCCAGGTCTTAATGGAGATCTGTCAAGGTCTTCTCAATAGACCGAAGGGGCAAGGGCCCATCCCTTCTGAACATCCTCAGAACAGAGGGGCTCCTACTGTAGCCGATTCTCACCGGGTGCGAGAGGCCTCCCGCGCCTCAACCGCACAGTCCTGACGCCCGAGCAACTCGCCCCCACCAAATGCACGAAGCCTGCTGCACTCCAACCTAGAGATGACTCAGCGGTTACAGCGTATCGATGAGATCGAGGATAAGGTCCGATACTTGGATGACATTCTGCTCGCCGCCAAGACCCGTGGCCTCATCAACGATGACCTGGACTTCCACGCCCCCTTCTCTAGGGAGATCATGGAAGCCCCCATCCCACCGAAGTTTCAGTTGCCTTCCTTCACCCCTTACGACGGCACCACCGACCCGGCCAACCACATGCGCAGCTTTGAGTCCAACCTGGTGTTCCACCAGACTTCAGACACAATGAAGTGCCTGGCGTTCGTCAATACTCTCTGGGAGAATTCCAGGACATGGTTCGAGCCCCTACCGGCCAGGACTATTTCCTCCTTCCAGCAGCTGAAGAACCTGTTCAAGGAGAACTTCATCGGCTGCCGCAAGGAAGCCAAATTTGCGGTGAGCCTGCTCGCCATCAGGTAGGGACGCGAGGAGACTTTCTGGGACTACGTGTCCCGCTTCTGGGCAGAGCCTGTCACGCCCCGAGATATAAGTACAGCGGAAGATATTCGAGAACGTGAATAGCCGGCTAGTACGTCGCAAGGGAGCAATATAACGAGAGCGCAAATCATTCACACATAAGATGAATGGACACCATAATTAATAAAAATCTAACTTTTATTGATAATAATCAAAGTACATGAAAGTTTGACTCTTTTTTGACATAATGTTGACTAGACTCAATAAAAATGAAAAGTACATAGGATGACTCAATAAAGTAAAAATTACATCAGATGACCTTCGAGCTTCATGAACGTTGAACCAGCTAGACCACTCTCTGGAAGTCAGCCCACTTTCGGATGCCCAAAAGAGAGAGAACCCGGGGAGGCCAAGAGCTCGAAGAACCAGCTAGCCTCCAACCCTTTTTTTCTTCCTTCCCTTTTTTCTCGTCGACCTGAAGGGTTTTTTTTATACCTCTGGCCACGTTGACCCCTGCTCACGATGGGAGTCAATTCGAGATGGACCCCCAGTCTTGTCCCCAACAGAGAGATGCCTGCATGTTCGAGCTGGGAGCTGAGCTGGCTTTGACGTGATCATGTTGCGCTCCAAGGATCACACGCAGTGACCACCGTGGTCACCGCCGGTCGTGTTGGTTCGAACGATGAAACACTTCACCGGATGAAGAAGGGCATGCCACGTGCCGGGCAAGGGGCTCGACAGCCTCGTCGGGTGATGAAGAAAGGAGACTGCACCAGGTAGGAGTGCTGTCAGCCTCGCCGGATGGAGTGGGTGCCGAGGGTGCACCGTTGGAGTGGCTTGCGGGTGCACCAGACAAGGGGTGCAAGTGCACTGGGTAGAGCGGCAGAAAGTGCCGGGTAAACGCTGCTCGGTGCGCCATTCGAGCAACCCGCGAGCTACACAGGGCGAGGCCCGTTCTGGGCGTGCCAGGTGGAAACCACCTAAGGGTGTGCCGGGTAGAGCCATTTGAGGGTGTGCCAGCTAGAGGCCGCTCGAGGCATGCCGGGTAGAGCCGTTTGAGGCGTGCCGGGAAAGAAGGAGGCTTGGTCGCATCGGATTCCTCTCCATTCCCCGAGGCTCTCAGGTCCAGCACGCTCATGTTTTTTAATAGGTGACTTGATCCGCCAGTCTGAACGTAGGCTAACGGCATGTACTCCTTTTTTTGCTACGATTGTAGTTCATTGATTTTCTTCAGGGACTCGAGAATTACGAGTCTTCTGGGGTTCTCCTTCGCTGCCGGGACTCCGGAGATGGCTTCACGACAGTGTACGTGTTCGGGAGATTGTTTTGCTTCCCCGGTGGTTTCATGCACCCATGCAAACTTGAGGACTTGCCAGACGGTAGCATTCCTTGGAGTCTTGGACGGCCAGTTTCTCCAGATCTTCTTTCTTCAGCTCCGACGTTGATGCGGGACCGGGAGGGATGTATAGACGTGAAATTTTGCGCATCCACAGAAGCCAATAGTGATGTTGGAATATTCTTGGGTTATGCTGAAACATCAAGGGCATATAGGGTTTTTAATGTTAAGAATCAAACCGTGGAGGAAACTCCACATGTGGTGTTTGCTGAAATGCCTAATGATTCAAATAAAGGTATTGTTGACAGGGAAAAGGAGGATGATGACGAAAGATTTTTGGAGCATAAAGAAGAACAGGGAGAAGGCAGCCAACAACAGCCCATAGAGCTAGAGGCAGGTCGGTCGACCGAAGTCCATGCACACTCAATACTACCTAGTGAGTCTTCTACCAATTTGCGCACCTTAAAAGATCATCATGTGCAAAACATAGGAAATCTGCATGACCCCCCTAGGACCAGGTCATTTCATAAAGATGTACATAACGAAGACCTCATTGCATTAGTTTCTCAATTTGAACCCAAAAGCATTGAAGATGTCTTGCAAGATGAAAATTGGGTTAATGCCATGCATGAAGAACTTAGTCAATTTGAAATAAACGAAGTTTGGAATCTGGTTCCCAGACCCACTGATCAACAGGTTATTGGGACTAGATGGGTTTTTAAGAACAAGCTAAATGAAGATGGGGCAATCACTAGAAACAAGGCTAGGTTGGTATCCAAGGGGTACAATCAAGAAATTGGAATCGATTTTGAAGAATCATATGCCCCGGTAGCAAGACTTGAAGCCATCAGAATCTTGTTAGCCTTTGCATGCTCCCTAGGCATTAAACTTCAACAAATGGATGTCAAGAGTGCTTTTCTGAATGGCCTGATAAAAAAGGAGGTTTTTGTAGAACACCCCCCTAGTTTTGAACATATTGATTTGCCTAACCATGTTTACAAATTAAACAAGGCACTATATGGGCTAAAGCAGGCTCCACGGGCCTAGTATGATAGACTCAGTGCACACCTGACTGGGAAAGGCTACATCAGAGGTAAGATTGACCAAACACTCTTCACCAAGGTAATGAATGGCCACATCATCATTGTACATGTATATGTGGATGACATAGTGTTTGGATCAACTAATGCTACCATGTGCAAGTAATTTGCTGAACTTATGACAAAGGAATTCGAAATGAGCCTCATGGGGGAACTCCAATTTTTTATTGGACTACAGATGTCACAGACGAAGGAAGGATTCTTCAAAAATCAGTCCAAATATACATTGGAGGTTCTAAAAAGATTTGGAATGAAGGATACCAAACACATATCCACGCCCATGGGAACAAATGCATCTCTAGATGCGGATGAGAATGGTAAATCTATAGATCCTAAAACATACCGAGGTATGATCGGGTATCTTTTATATCTCACTGCTTCTAGGCTTGATATTTAGTTCAGTGTGCGCATGCGTGCTCGATTTCAAGCCAATCCTAAAGAATCTCATTTGATTACTGTGAAAAGAATCTTAAGATATATTGCTAGCACACATGACTTAGGGCTGTGGTATCCTGCATCATGATGTTTTGATTTAATTTCATATACTAATGCTGATTATGCGGGGTGTAAACTTGATAGAAAAAGTACTAGTGGATATTGCCAATATTTGGGTGGGTGCCTGTGGACACACTTATTATCATACATATCTTTTGGGGTCTATTCGTTTGTTGGTTTGCTCGGTTTATTAAGTGCGTGGGCGTGCCAATCACAAAGTGACAATTTGTTCGGGCTTCATGGAAGCCCCTGGTGCGCTCGATCCGACTTCGTCAGACGATTGTGTGGTTCGTGTCGGGACCGGATCCCGTCGTGCCATAGAGGTCACGACGTCATTTACATCCCCCATACGAGGGAAGACCCTTGATTAATTGCCAAAATTAGGGGCCCTACGGCGGAAAAGAATTAATGCTAACTGCGCGAGGGTAGAGGGGGACAAATCACACTAGGGACCCGCATCGGAATATGAGCCGTCGACCATTTCGGTCATTTACGGACCTTTTTCACGTTCAGACACAGGCCCGTAATAGAAACACGGTGGAGGCCGAGATAAACCCGTTCAAATGTCTGCCGGATGTATGGCAATTTTAATAATGGCTTGGAAAGGACTCGGCCTGAAGAACGGGTCCGGCTCAACCGGAATGTCGGCCCAAGGCAGGGTCGGGTCCTGGCTATTTCGGGATAACTCCCAAGACTCAGGCCCGACCGACGAGGGCGGCATTGTTGTTCCTTCTGAACCGGGTCACGGGGAGAGACGGGGCTGCAATGTGGGCCTTAGCATTTTTTTATTTGGGATTTTAATTGAATAGTTTTCATCGTTTATTTCCTTTTATACATTTGTGGGTGATTTCCTATTTGTTTATTGTTATTATCAGTGCTACTATTATTAATATTGATTACACGTCTTTCCCATTTTCTTTTGTTTATTTATTATACATTTAGATTTATTTATTTATCATAGCCTCCCTTTTTTTATCATCATCATCATTATTATTATTCTTGTCCTTATATGTTATTTTTATTATATTATTATTATTATTATTATTTTATGTATATGTATTTTGTTTTGATCATTATGGTTAGCATATTTCCCCTCCCCCCCTTTTTTTACATGTTTTTTTTGGAAGAGTGAGTCATTGGAGGTAAAAAAAAGGGTGTACCGCTGGCTAGGGATAGTGTGCCGGCGAGGGGCGCGAGCAGGCACACCTGTGAGGGGTTAGAAGGGTGTACCGGTGAAAGTACGAGGAGGGGGCGTACCGGCGAAGGGACTGGCCGAGTGTGCCGGAGAAGGCGTTGGTCGGCGCACCAGGGAAGAGCTGTGCCCCCCCGGATCTTAGCGTGCCTCTCAGGTTCCTCTCGCTCGTCCAGGCTCTCCATGTCCCCGGCCTTGAGCCTGCTTCGGGGTTTCGCGATCTTACGACAGCCCATACGGCCTTCGTGGGCACCTCTGGTTTGGCCCGCTCTCGGCTGCCCTCGAGGATGGTAGGTGGAGCTCCTCGGCGTTCCTTCCGGCGTTCCAACTCCACTTCCTCCTCGCGTGATCGGCAGTGCATGTTTGAGGACGCTGGTCTCCTTCCCCGTCAATCACTCCGGCTCCAGTCTTCTTCGATGGAGCCCCCGCCGCCGGTCGACCCTTCCTTCTCGGAGGTGCCCGATCCCGACGGTTCGGAGGTTGATCCTCTTGACTGGCCTTGCTCTCTGGGTCGTCAGCGTGGTGTCCATTCAGTGTTCTCGTCTGATTCTGAAGGGGTCTTCGACGAAGATTCCTATTTGTAGGGGCTCGGTCTCTTCTGTGGGTTCTCGGGCTATTGTTTCTGCCCTTGCTTGGACTCTTTTGGCCTCCTTTTTGGCTTTCTTGGGCCTTGGGCCTTGTTCGCTTCTTGGCCCTCTTTGGCCGTTTCCCCTCCCCCCCTTTGTACCCCTTTCTCTTTTATGCTTTCTTATATGAAAATCGCTTGCCTGGTGGCCGGGATAGTGGTTTCATCGCCTTCCGCAATGAAGAGATGAACCCCCTCTCACGTCTCCCCCCTTGCAAGTATCAACTTTAGTTAAAAAAAGAAAAAAAGAGGTGTGGCGAGTGTGCCAGAGAAAGGCCAGGGCAGGTGTGCCGGCCAAGGGTGTTGAGGTGGAGGTGCACCGGGGAAGAGGCATGGCGAGTGTGCCGTCCAGGGGCGTTAAGGTTGTACCGGGGAAGAGGCATGGCGAGTGTGCCGGCCTGGGGCCTTAAGGGTGTACTGGGGAAGGCACCAAGGGAGTCAGGGGGTGTACCGGGTCAAGGGCAACAAGGGGGGATCCACTCCTCCTTGATTCCTTGTGTCTTTCTCTTCTTCTCTTCCCTACTTTTAATGCAGTCTGTATGAGTCTTCTCTTCCCTCTCTCACAATCATTTTCCTTTCTTTCTTGTAGGATGGGTGTTCAAGTTGCTTAGACGTCGTTCGGTCCGGTTCTCTTTGCGTTGACTGCGGTTCCCTTGCCTTGGTTGGAGCCTCTTGTTGTTATTTGTTTCATTCATTTGTTGCTTCCTTTTGCCTCTTAACATGTCATTATTTCTTACATTTGCTGCCTCCTTTTGCTTTTTAACATGTTATCATTCCTGATGAAAATTCGGCAGCATCTCCCCTTGACCCGGGTGGTAAGGGAGATAAAGGGGACGCGCCCACAAGGAGTGACGGAACCCGACAACTGGAGGTAGGCGCCTGAGAGCGGCAACACCTTTAATAAAACCTCAGAAAACTCGGAGGGAACGGCGAGTGGGGAAATGGTTCTAGGATTGGCCGCAGATGCCATGAGGGGAGAATGAGGTCCAGTGTGCCAGCCAAGGGGGTTGGAGATGTGTACCGCTGGAGGAGGGCGTATGAGCGCCAGGCTGAGGGGAAAGGGTGTACCGGCCAGGGAGGCCGGGGTGTACCGGGCTGAGGGGCAAAGGCGTGCAGGGCAAAGAAGGCACCTGTGTACCGGGCAAGGGTAGAAAGGGTGCACCGGTCAGGGAGGCCGTGCCGGTGAACGGGCGATCTGCGAGCGTCGGGTAGAGGTCAAGGAGCACTGCTGGGGGGGGGGGGAATGGGGGGCCATGCCGGGGAAGAGCAGGAGAATGGCAACTGAGGGTTGCTGTGGGTGGAGAAGGCATCGGTCTGGGGATGCCAGGCTGGTCGAGTCCAGTGAGAGCTCGACTGAAGGAAGAAGAAGAGGCCAAGGAAACCGCTAGGTGTGGACATTCAGAGGTACAGGGTGGACGTCCAGAGGTACAAGAAGGACATGAATGAAAACCCGTGGCCCTAGGGGGAGGCTAAAACGCTAGAGGGGGAGAGAGAGAGAGAGAGAGAGAGAGAGAGAGAGAGGGCACGATCAAACACATGCAAATACTCAAACGGACGGAGATAATGAAAGATCCCAAAAGGGGTTTTTTTTTATTCAAGAAGAAAAGGGGCCACAAACGGCCGTGTACAATGAACGTCGGAGTACAAGATGTAAAACAATAGAAAGAGGAAGAAGGAGGACGGAGAGGAGGAGACGGGGGAGTTGGGATCGAACGGGGGCGACGGCTCCCTGCTCTTCCCCCTCCCTTACACTACATTCGCACCCACACTCCCTCCCTTTCTCTCTTTCTTACTCTCTCTCGTCGCCGGTGGTCGTTGGAGGGCCTTTCCTCTTCCTCTCCTCTTCTTCGGTGTGTCCTCTGTTATCTCTCTGTTGTCTCTTTTCTCTTTTTTCTCTGTCTTTTCCATGTGTTCTTCGTCGGAAGAGGCGGGCTTTTATAACCCCAGTGGTGGAAGCGTTCGAGCACGAACGGCGGAGGCGGGAAGTGACTGGCCATGATGGGGTTTGACCTTCTCTGTCCTTGGTGACAGAGGAGTAGCCTGCGTGGCCCAACCTCCGGCTGACACCTCAGACAGCCCACTGCGCGCCAAGGATCTCTAGGGCATGAGCGTAAGATCTCGTCTGCAAGATGATAACGCGTAAGTTCATCGTTTAAAACACGCGTATCAATCTTACAAAATTCCAACTCGCACTAGATGAAAGAGAGACGTAATATGGTGGCGAGAAGGGTCGAATCTACATGTAAGAAGAGATTTTTAAAGTTAAAAATCTTGGACTCCTTTGGAAAATATTTGTGATTTGATTGCTTGAAGAAAAGTGATGAAACAAAGAACGATTCTAACAATTAATTAAAAATGCCTATGACTATATGTCTATGCTATAGAAAATAATTGCATGAAGTGGAAAGAAGAGATAGAAGAAGGAGGTAGAGAGGGAAGAATAGCAAGAACTAGATCAAAAGAACAACTCCTTTCATTAACTTAAAAGAAAGAGTACATGAAATGTGAAACAAGATTACACTAATGACGCAACGAGATTACAATGAAGTGAAATAACACAAAAGTAATAAGAACAAGAAAAGCCTGGAGTTTGGAGATGGCAGCAGCAATGGTGATGACGGCGCCATCCTCTCTTGACCTTGGATGACGAACCATCTCGCGGAAGATGTCGTCTACGCCGGGAGGAAGTCACCTTCATCGTTGGAGCCGCTCTTGGAGGAGAATGTCTTTGAAACCAAGATGAATTAGGGGATGCCAAAGAAGAAGAAGTTGAAGAGGAGGGAGAGGGGAAGAACTTTGATGAAGAACTCAGATGGCAAAGAAGAGCAGAAGGGCTTCAAAATAAAGGAATAACAAAAATGGTAAAATCACCTAGCAAAGAAAAGCTAGCACCTCGGATGAACAGTAAAATCACAGGATAGCAAGTTGAAAAATGGGAAATAACTTTTAAACTAGAAATAATTAGAAGATGATGTAGAGAAAGAAGTTGTAGAACACTTAAAAACAAAGAATTTTCATGAAGATAGCAAGAGAAGAAAATGACTAGAAGAGAGAGAAATAAGGGGAAGAATAGAGAGAAACACTGGTTCGCAGATGAACACAGTGAAAAATACGAAATAGCTTAAAAATCAGAAGGAATTAAAAGATAATGCAGAAGAAGAAGTTGTAGAGGACTTAAAAATAAAGAACTTTCATGAAGACAGTAAGAGGAGGAGGGACGAAAAAGGGTGAACTCGGTGACATAAAATGTGAGAGGGAAATGGTGAAAATTACCAAAAGAAGAACTCCCCTTCTCCTCCTTGTCATGGGCTATTTATAGGGAAAGTTGGGTCAATGGAGGGTGGAGATTGTATCAAAAGCAGATGGATGGTTGGGATTTAGATGGAAGATGGTGAACGGGAAGAAGGAAAAGGCGGTGGGCACCCCATTTCTTGGACTTTGGGCACCCCCTTTCTAACTTTAAATCTCCTTTTCAAATTTTGAATGTCCTTTTCCTCCTTTTCAAACTTAAACTTTGAATTCTTTCTTTTCGAACTTTGAATTCAAAATTTTAAACTTTCTTTTCTCTCCAACCAAAATATTTTGAATTCTTTATTTGACTTGGTCAAAGTGGTGATGACAGTTTTGCCCCTGGCTTCTTTTGCAATTACCTTCGGTGTCCTGCACACACATAATTATGATTTAGTCAAAAAAAATTATCATAATGCGCACATGAATTTCAATTGCTCATTTTTATGCAATGGATAATTAATGTTCATGACCCTCAACTCCATTTTATTAAATAAAACTACCAAATTAATTAATTTACGTGAAAGGTCCAATCTATATGCGAAGTTGAGATTAACGATAGAACATGTATAATTATCAAATTATATGCACATAAAATGGTATACATGCGATGAATTACCATAGAAAATGGACACTTATCACACCCCCTAACTTAATCATTGCTAGTCCCTTAGTAATGCAAATAAATTAAAATTTAGGACTAACATGAGTTTGTAAAATTCATACTCTCATATCTAGCTCTCCCTTCATAGAATCAACCAAAGATTAAGAATCTGGAAGCATTAATGCACACTAGTCTTATGTAGAAACTTAATAGTACATGATCAAGAATTGACATCAAAGCTCAATATCACTTGTGCATGTGTAACTACCAAATGCACAGCTTAGACAATTACATCCCCCATTCGCTATTCCAAGTAAATGCCTTTCAACCCTGCACCTCTTAGATCAGAGCATTAAGTATATTAGCCTTTTGTCTGTCTTATTATTTTGTTCCTTTGGGATCTTTTATACCACACATGATGATGTACTACCCTTCACTACTCAACGCGAACCTCGACTCTTGTCTTAGGAGAAGCAGGCCCGATTTCACCGATCAAGATCCCCTTTTCCGTTTTACGCGAACCTCAACACGTCTTAGGTGAAGTAGGCCCGGTTACTAAGACTAGTGGCATTTTTCATGGTGTTTTTTTTACACTTATTTGATAGATAATTTTGGCAGAAATTTTTTGTAAAAAGATCTCTTTTCTTAAGAAGTGTAGAATATCAGACAACATATCAAAAATAGCAGAGGGCTTGTCTTGCTTATTTCATTAGTATGCAACATGAATTTCTTTTTTTCTAAAGTGCACATGAACTTTAAAGGGATTCTTATATCAATTTTCCATGGCTAGATTGACTAAAATTTTCATCATCTTTCTCCCTAGTCTTTTCTATTCCAGTATTACTTTTAATTTAAGCATGAATCATGAAAACTTAGTTGGTGTTTTTTTTAGAAAAATGAGGGTTTTTTTTTGAATAAATGAGGTTGTATATGAATGCAACACGAGCAACATGGTTACCGTCCCCCCAACTTAAATGACATTACCCTCAATGGCATGAACAATGTGGATTAATAGAACAATGTACACATAAAATTTACGAAGAAACGGGACAACCTGACGAGAGTGAACTTTGACGGGCATCCTTGATTTTGAATAAAAGGTGGTACTTGGCTGTTAAAGGCGAGGCATAGGTGCAATCAATCTTCTCTCTCCCCCCAACTTATCCTTTATTCACACCTGTAAAATAAAAATAAAAACACAAGAAAAATTTGGGTGGCCTCCCAAGAAGTCATTTATTAGCACACGAAAATCACTAAAACTTTGGGTTGGCTCCCAAAAAGTGCTAAATTTAACGTCTTTAGTCAGACGTAATATAGCCCAATAACTAACGGGTGGCATTCAGAATGAGCCATCAAGTAATCTTGTCCTCCATCAAATTCCAGTCCTTATGTCATTGGAAGACGAGTAAGTAGGTACGTGCTGGGGCTAGAAATAGGATAGGCTCGCACACTATTGATTTGAACTTTGACCATATGTGGGAGCCAGTTATTTTCTTTGGGGATCATGAAATGATCAATGCCCAATAATCTGTCAAGATAGAGGTGGAACCTTTCCACACCATCTATCCAGTGGTCTTCTTGTCCTGTATCTTCCCTCCTAACTATCCCTTTAGTAATGACTTCCTCTATGGTAACTTGGTCAGGCCCTGGTGGCTTAGGAATATGATTATCATTCTTAGCCACATTCCTCTCAGTAATAGCCTCATGAGCTTGAAGGGCATTAATCAACTTATCTTCCTGATGGGAAGTCAAATCAAAGGTGAATATTGTTGGCATGTCTCCCTCATGTCTTAGAAGTTCATATTGGAGAGGTTGTACTGTCAGAGGAATCATATTGGAAGGAAGCGTGAGCCCAGAATCTAACTCATCCAATGATTCAAATTTCATCGGGTAGGGCTCAAGGGGCAGATCAAATGTGAAATTTTCTAATAAGACCCCTTCATCACACTCATCATTCAACTGAAGATTATCAATAAAATTTTTCAACAATGGGGTTGGTAGATGAAATGTAAACTTTTCCAACAAGACCCCATCATCATGTTCTTCCAAGGGAGGATATTTAGAATTTGTTGTCATTAAATCAACAAGATTCTTAATCACAAAGCAATCCTCCTAATCTTGTATATCCTCAATTGAATTGTTTGGGCCATTATCCTTTACAGTGGTATTCTCAATCTCAAAACATTCATAGAATGGGGTAACGTTATCAATATGATCATAATTATCCTTGAAGCCATCCCCTACTTTCTTCCCTTCCTCCATCATGGTATTACTTGTGCATTCCCCCTCACTCTCAATATTGATATCCTGAGTCAAAATGGCAGGCATCAAATCATCATCATCATCATTCACATGTTGAGGGGGTTGGTGTAATATTAAAGGAGGGCCATGGTAAGTAGACTGAGAGTACACGTTTTGAGGTTCAAAGTAGTGGCCCAAAGAATCACCCTTAGTATCGATGTTGATTTTGAAGTTTGGGTGAGATGAGTTGAGTTGGAATTGATTACCCATGGGCTGCTCGTGAATTTCTTGGGGTGAAAGTGTAGACAAATAGACTGGAATTGTTTGATCTATCCAAGACAAATTTGGGTGATTGCTCCAGCCAAGATTATAATCATCTGAAAAGATATCACACTGGCGTGGAGAGAACCCTAGGGCATTTTGGACCTGAGCTTGGATGACTGGTGAGAGTCAGGCTACAGTAGGACATTCAATCACATGGTGAGTGAGACTGGCACAAAACTCACAGGCCTCCCTGAAAGTTTGGATTAGATTGTCAGCCTGTTTGAAAGATCCTACAGATTGTTTATGAGATGAGATTGAGGCATGATTAAACGAATTTTCACTCAAAATTTCAAACATATCATAAGTCTCATCTTCACTTTTGTTCATAAATGCCCCTCCGCAATATGTGTCCACCATTTGCCTATCATAAACAGATAATCCGTCATAAAAGGCAAACATAATTTGCCATTTTGGGAAGCCATGGTGTGGGCATTGACATAACAAATCTTTCAATCTCTCCCAAGATTCATGAAGTTGCTCTCTTGGAAGTTGAGTAAATCCCGTAATCGCTCTTCTCATCATGTGGGTCCGGACTATGGGGTAAATTTTTTTTCAAAAATTTCAACTGCATAACTTCTCAAGTCCTGATGGTCTTTCCAAAAGTCCTTAACCAACATTTTACCTTATCTTTCAAAGAGAATGGAAATAAGATCAACCTAAGGGCATCGGCACTAAAATTTTAAATTTTGATCAGGGAGCAAACTTCTAAAAAATCATCTAGATACCTATAAGGATTTTCATTGAGATTCCCATAAAAAGATGGGAGCATCTGGATGAGACTAGGGTCAATCTCATAATGATCTACCAGAATGTCGGGTAGTTCAATACATGTTGAGGGTTTATAAGTAGAGGAAAAAAATGTTCCTTCATAGGCATTGATTTCCCTCTAATATGAATGACCATGAAAAATAGGTTGGATCCCACAAAGATTTTTTTAATTTTTTTAATTTTTTTTAATTTTTATAATTTTTTAGATTTTTTTTCAATTTTATTTTCCCTTTATAGATATCCTTTTTTGACTTTATTCTTTTTTTATTTTTATTTATTTATTTATTATGTTAGATTAGGATATTTTGTAATATTAAGATTAGAAACTCACAATTTTTTTGAAAATAACCCTGACTAAGATGAAGAGAGAGAAGATGAATATTTTTTTAATTTTATTTTTATTTAATTTTATTCAAACATAAGCAAGTTGTCACACAAATTACCTAACGAACTAGATGTGACTTGGACCTTCAAATGGGATTTCACAAAATGACTAAAGTACAACTTAAGTTCACCCTCAATATTTTCACCGGCCAGGTAAGGGGTGGGATAGTGGGAGGCTCCCCTTACTTTCGTAGGGACCTAATTAGTAAACCACTAGCCAGCTTAAGGCGTTTGCCGTCCGACCGTCTTACCTTAGACACCAGTTTCCACAAGTGGGTAAACTCAAATCGTACTAAAATCATAGTGTGATCGTAGGGCCAATGTCTATTGAATTTTATTTAAAACTTAGATCATGCAAAGATGCAAGGGAAATGTGGTTTATGGGCTAAGGAAGGGTGATGAAATCCCCACCTTATGTTATTTAGGGGTGTTGCCCTTAGAATATTTTGAAATAAAATGCACACCACAATTTCACACAAGGGGTTCTTATGCAATATGTATGCTAGAATATGATAAGTAGAACGTACCTTACCCCTTACAATCTCCAAAATGTAATGTAGAAATTAAATAATAAGAAAAAATCCTATGCTAAATGATGCACGGCCTAGAACATGAATGGTGTGGTTTCTACTCTTGAATGAAGTCTTTTATTTTTTGTGCAAGTGATTTTTTTTAAATTTTTTTAATGAACCTATCTAACCACAAGATATGTAAAATGGAAAAATGAAACTAGAATGAAAGAGGGAAAATTTAGATACATACTTGAAAAGTGATCCCTCATTATTTTTGAAATGAATGACAAAATCAAAAGATGAAAGAACGAAAGGCAAACTTACCTCTGATTTTTTTATTTTTTTTTCTGCAAAAAAAATAAGAAAAGAGAACTTTATTAGTACACAATAAACACAAGGAAAATAAAGTTCTTAAATCAAAAATCATCATTCTTCCCCGGCAACGGCGCCAAAAATTGATAACGCGAAAGTTCGTCGTTTAAAACACGCGTATCAATTTTAAAAATTTCAACTCGCACTAGATGAAAGTAAGACGTAATAAGATGGCGAGAAGGGTTGATTCCATAGGGAAGAAGAGATTTTTAAAGTTAAAAACTTTGGACTCCTTTGAAAAATATTTGTGATTTGATTGCTTGAAGAAAAGTGATGAAACAAAGAACGATTCAAACAATTAATTAAAAATACCTATGACTATGTGCCTATGCTATAGAAAATAATTGCATGAAGTGGAAAGAAGAGATATAAGAAGGAGGTAGAGAGGGAAGAATAGCAAGAAATAGATCAAAAGAACAACTCCTTTCATTAACTTAAAAGAAAGAGTACATGAAATGTGAAACAAGATTACACTAATGACGCAACGAGATTACAATGAAGTGAAATAACACAAAAGCAATAAGAACAAGAAAAGCCTGGAGTTTGGAGATGGTAGCAGTAATGGTGATGACGGCGCCGTCCTCTCTTGGCCTTGGATGACGAACCACCTCGCGGAAGATGTCGTCTACGCCGGGAGAAAGTCACCTTCGTCATTGAAGCCGCTCTTGGAGGAGAATGCCTTTGAAACCAAGATGAATTAGGAGATGCCGAAGAAGAAGAAGTTGAAGAGGAGGGAGAGGGGAAGAGCTTTGATGAATAACTCAGATAGTAAAGAAGAGGAAAAGGGCTTCAAAATGAAGGAATAACAAAAGCTAGCACCTCAGATGAACAGTAAAAATCACCAGATAGCAAGTTGAAAAATAAGAAATAACTTTCAAATCAGAAATAATTAGAAGATGATGTAGATGAAGAAGTTGTAGAACACGTAAAAATAAAGAACTTTCATAAAGATAGTAAGAGAAGAAAATGACTAGAAGAGAGAGAAATAATGGGAAGAATAGAGAGAAACACTGGTTCACAGATGAACAGGATAGCACAGTGAAAAGTATGAAATAGCTTAAAAATCAGAAGGAATTAAAAGATAATGCATAAGAAGAAGTTGTAGAGGACTTAAAAATAAAGAACTTTCATGAAGACAGCAAGAGGAGAAGAGGGACGAAAAAGGGTGAACTCGGTGACATAAAATGTGAGAGGGAAAGGGTGAAAATTACCAAAAGAAGAACTCCCCTTCTCCTCCTTGTCATGGGATATTTATAGGGAAAGTTGGGTCAATGGAGGGTAGAGATTGTATCAAAAGGAGATGGATTGTTAGAATTTAGATAGAATATGGTGTATGGAGAAAAGGAAAAGGAGGTGGGCACCCCCTTTCTTGGACTTTGGGCATCCCCTTTCAAACTTTGAATCTCCTTTTCAAACTTTGAATGTCCTTTTCCTCATTTTCAAACTTAAACTTTGAATTCTTTCTTTTCAAACTTTGAATTCAAAATTTTAAACTTTCTTTTCCCTCCAACCAAAATATTTTAAATTCTTTATTTGACTTGGTCAAAGTGGTGATGACAGTTTTGTCCCTGGCTTCTTTTGCAATTACCTTCGGTGTCCTGCACACACATAATTATTATGTAGTCTAAAAAAATTACCATAATGTGCACATGAATCTCAATTACTCATTTTTATGCAATGGATAATTAATGTTCATGACCCTCAACTCTATTTTATTAAATAAAATCACCAAACTAATTAATTTATATGAAATATCCAATCTACATGCGAAGTTGAGATTAACGATAGAACATGCATAATTACCAAATTATATGCACATAAAATGGTGTACATTCGATGAATTACCATAGGAAATAGACACTTATCACAAGGCGTGCCGCTGAAGCGCCAGAACGGCGTGCCGCTGGAAGACACAGCAAGCGTGCCGCTGGAGGGCCGCCAACGCATGCCGTTGAAGGAGCTGGCAACGCGTGCCGCTGGAGGGGTTGGATGGGCGTGCCGCTGGAGGGCCAAAAAGGCGTGCCGCTGGAAGGCCCAAAAGGGTGTGCCGCTGAAGGGGGCACAGGGGTGTGCCGCTGAAGGCTTCAAAGGGCGTGCCGCAGAAGGGGGGCACAGGGGTGTGCCGTTGAAAGGCCTTCCTGGCGTGTCGCTGGGGGGCCAAAAGGGCATGCCGCTAAAGGGCGCACATGGAGTGTGCCGCTGGAGGGCCAATAGGGGCGTGCCGCTGAGGGGCCTTCTTGGCGTGCCACTGAAGGGCCAAAAGGGGCGTGCCGCTGGAGGCGTTCTTGGGCCCGTTGTGAGCGCAAGTTGTGGCCCGTTTGATTTTCTTCGGAGCCCATGGATCGTGAGCCTCTAGGTAGTTGATTTCTCTTCGTTGTCGTGACTCCGGAGACGGCTTCACGGTAGTGTGTATTTGTTCGGAGGGTCCGGATGGCCCATCTCCTCCGCAGTTTCTTCAGTTGAAGTTGTCGTTGATGCTGAACAGGTCGGGACGTATGGGCGTGCAATTTTATACGTCCACAAATGCCCCCCACCCACGTGTAGCGTGGGTGAAGGATGAGTCGGGTGGTGCCCGTAGGTGTACTGGTCTTTTCTTCTCTTTGTCAGTGCCGACGGGGCGTCAGGTGCAGACGTGGCGTGTTTGTTTCTTCTTCTCTTCATTAGTGCCGACAGGGCGTCGGGAGCTGACGTGGTATGTTTGTCTCTTCTTCTCTTCATCAGTGCCGACCGGGCGTCGGGAGCCGACGTGGTGTGTTTGTCTTGTCTTCTCTTCATCAGTGCCGACAGGGCGTCGGGAGCTGACGTGATGTGTTTGTCTCTTATTCCCTTCATCAGTGCCGACAGGGCGTCGGGAGCTGATGTGGTGTGTTTGTCTTTTCTTCTCTTCATCAGTGTCGACAGGGCGTCGGGAACTGATGTGGTATGTTTGTCAGTGCCGACAGGGCGTCGGGAACTGACGTGGTATGTTTGTCTCTTCTTCTCTTCATCAGTGCCGATATGATGTCGGGAACTGACGTGGTATGTTTGTCTCTTCTTCTCTTCATCAGTGCCGATATGATGTCGGGAACTGACGTGGTATGTTTGTCTCTTCTTCTCTTCATCAGTGCCGACAGAGCGTCGGGAGCTGACGTGGTTTGTTTTACTCTTCCTCTCTCCTTTTTTTCCCTCTCTTTTTTTTAACCACCTTACCGGTACAAGCGCCCTTTCGGGTTTTCGCCGGCACCAGCCCCCTCTTGTTTTTGCCCACATGCCCCCCCGAGTTTTCACGTGGCGGGATACCCGATTTTGCTTGTAGCGCCCTTTCGGGTTTTCGCCGCAGCTGGGTTATTACCATTTTTGCCCTTGTCCCCGTGCGAGGACAAGTCCGGCGGGACACCTCTATTTTAAGCCCCTTCTTTTTTTTCTTACTTTTTTTTTGACGAGTGAGGGTAATATGTAATTATTGGCTAGGGGTCGAAGCCTTGCGCCGAAAGATAAGGTTCATTCGTTGATAAGAAAATAATGCCAACGCAACGGAAGAATTTCTACCGATTCGGATGTAAGGTCTGTAATGGCAACATCGTGTGAGAGCAGGTGACTAGGGCACGAAGCCTTGCACCGGAAAGGGACTTGTTCGTTGGCAAGGGACTAATGCCAGTTCTAGGATAGAGATTCTATCGACTCGGGCGCAAGGCCCACAATGGCGAATATGCATGAGAGAAGGTGGCTAGGGCACAAAGCCTTGCGCTAGAAAAGGACTTATTTACTGGCAAGGGACTAATGTCAACGTAGGGGTGGAGCCGTCTTTACCCGTGCGGATGCCCGTCGACACATAGGGGCGTGCGGACGGAACATACCCACGGAGACATCTATCACTGTGCATTATTTACGCACACCTCTATATGTATATGTGCATATGTACATATATATATATATATATATATATATATATATATATATATATATATATATAGTATTTTTATTTTTATTATTGTTATTGTCGAAATTCCTTCCCCTTCTCTCTTCTTTCCTCCTTTCTTCTCTTCTCTTTTCTCTTTTTTGTTTTCTCCTTTTTATTCATTCTTCTTCTTCCTTTTCATTTTCCTCTTTTTCCTTTCCCCCCTTTTTCTTTTCTTTTCTTTTTTTTGGTCTTCTCTCTTCTCCTTTTTTTTCTTTTTATTTCCCCCTTCCTTTTGTCCCTTTTATTTCTCCTCCCCCCCTTTTCCCTCTCTTTTTTTTCTTTTCTTATAACCCTATAAAAGGGGGGCGGGGGTGGCACGAGCGGGCCACCCCCTCTCTCATTCAAACTCTTCCTCTCTCTCTCTTTCCCGCGGCAGACGAACCGACCCCCCTCTCTTCTCTCCTCCTTCTTCATCCTCTCCGTCGTCGAGCGTCGCGACCGCCGTCGTCGTCATCGCCGTGGTGCGGGCACCGCCATGGAGGCGCTCCCCCTCCCCCCTCTCTTCTTCTCTTCCTTCTCCTCCTTGTTCTCCTTGTTCTCCTTTCCTTTCCCTCTTCTTCCCCTCTTTCTTCTTTTTCTTCTCCGTCTTCAGGGGACGGTGGAGCCCTAGGCTCCCCATCTCTCTTCTGCCTCTTCTCTCTCCCTTCTTCCTTCCCTTCTCCTTCTTCCTCCTTCGTCCCTCCTCCTCTTCTTTTCTTCTGTGGAGAATGGCGCCAGCGAGAGGAGCGCCGGGCGTGTCGGCGACAGGGTAGGCGGGTGTATCGGGATTCGAAGGGCACAGGCGTGCCGGGGAAGGGCTCCAAAGAGTGTGTCGGGGAGGCCCGCAGGGTCTGTGCTGGGTATGGGGTTCCATAGGCGCATCGGGGAGCAACGAGTGTGTCGGGCAGGGAGACCTCGGGCTGTGCCGGGGAAGGGTCGCGTGGGTGTGCCGGCGAAGGACACCCAGGGCGTGCCGGTGAGGGCTTCAGGAGGGTGTCGGGGAAGGACCTTCAGGAAGCGTGCCGGGGAAGGCAACTGTGAGTGTGCCAGCGAAGGGTAGCCAGAGCGTGCCGGTGAAGGGCGATCAAGGTGTGCCGGGGAAGGCAACTGTGAGCGTGCCGACGGAGGGTAGCCAGAGCGTGCCGACGATGGGCGCTCAAGGCGTGTCGGGGAAGGGCTACCTGGGCGTGCCTGGGAAGACCACTCTAAGGCGTGCCGGCGAAGGGGATCCAGAGCGTGCCGGCGAAGGGCGCTCAAGGCGTGCCAGTGAAGGGTTGCCTGGGCGTGCCGGGGAAGACCACAGGGGCCGTGCCGGCGAAGGGGAGAAGGGAGGACCTCTTCAAACAGAGGATTTTCGGTGTTGCCCCTCGGGGCCCACCGCGACTTTGTTGGGGCCGTCACTCCTTGTGGACGCGCACCCGTGTTTTCCCTTATGCCTTTGGCCTAGGGGAAACTCTGCCGAAATTTCATCAGAAATTGGCAGCGCCTTATTAACTTTACTTGTAGTAGAGCCTCCTTATAGCTTCATTTCTTTTCGCCCATGGCATGTTCTGATCTTTTGTTTATTGTATCTTGCAGATAAATGGCTGCCCCAAGTGGTTCTTCTGTTCCTACTACTACCGGTGCTGGCCTTGTTCCTCCGCCTCCGGTGCCTGCCGTCACGTGGCTGAATGTAGGAGACCTGGACAGGGAGCATGCTGAAATAGCAGCACTGGCCGAGTCCTCGGGCTCCGAGACCGAGATAATGGATTATCCCCGGCTTTCCCGGGTCGAGAACCGTTTTACTTTCTAGCGGACTGGCGAATATCGAAAAGACTTCTCGAAAGACAAGCATCTTATCCGGTTCCTGAAGTACTTCCGCTCCCGGGAGAGGCGGGAGTTGCGCGCTGTGCGGGAGGTTGAGCAAGTGATTCTGCAGGCTCGTGACAGCTTGTTGTACAGTGTCCCGAGAAGCATCCCGATGTATTTGGTGGGGGAGGCCCGGGAATAGAAGCCTATCTTGGGGATCGAAGGAGTGTTGCCGACCGAAGACAAACTGGTACGTGCACCTCAATTCACTCCGACGAAGTGGGACATGGCCGCTGGACGGGTGCAGGGTGAGCCGCCCTGTTTTGGTCTATTCTTGGCTCCCCTGAAATGGGGCTACAGTGAGGAGCCATTTATCCTGGACTGTCTGGCCATCCGATTCAAGCACGAGCTGGCGCTGGGAAGGTTCGGGGAGCTGAAGCTTCAGAATGCTCACAGTTTCAGGGAAGGGGCAGTAGAATTCACAGAATATGTACTGTTCAACTACGCCCCACTACTGGTTCGGGCTGGCATTTACCACAGTGTCTACGCCTCCCGCTACGGCTATCCCATCTCCAAGGGCCTCTGTTACGGTATGATAGAAGTCTTCAGCGCAGAGACCAACACCTTTTACACGGCAGAAGGTGAGACTTCACTGGATTTGTGGAGCCTCAGTCAGCTGAGTGGCTTACCCATTGATGGGGAGCCCTATGAAGAGGTCTGCCTCCCCGACCTGATCAAAGATGAAACCAACGAGGATGACTATTATTCTCTTGGGTATTCATACCGTTATCTCATGAAGGCGTACCGGGAATTATATCAATTGGCGCATGGCGGGAAGCAGCCTCCCCGTGGAGACAGAAAGAGGGTTCGCATGACCCTGTGGCTGCAATATTTCTATAACGGGCTGAAGCAATATGAAGAATTTCCATGCATTGGCACCGCCGTCGCTCGTAAGAAGTGCGCCAAGCCCAAGACTAATGTGAAGATCCCCTTCAGAGGACGCCGGAGTGGCCCCAATCCGATGGGGGTCGACCCGCTAACACATTGCGCCACATTCCTGACGTACTGGCTGTGCTCATTTGCCATGCCGCACGGAGACGAGACGGTCATTCGGCCGGACGCCATCTACCCAGCATGTCAGATGGCGTGGGGGATCAAGCTGTCCCTGTGCCCGACTGCTCTTTGCCTGATATACAAGGCGCTAGGGGACATCAGCACTCATCAGTTCCCGAGGCAGGCCCGGTACATGTGCCCATTGCATTTCTTCAATGCGTGGGTCTGCTCGTTGTTCCCGGAGTTCGCCCCTTGCACTATCCAAGACTGGGGGCTGATATCGCGGATGTTGGAGTTCACCAGCGTAGAGCCGGGTTCCACCTCTCAGCGGCTATATGATATTCGGGGCCGGTTGACGACAGTGCCACGGGACGTGGCCGGCACCATTCACTTCTGGACTTTGGTTGCACATTCGAGCCCCCTGGTGAATAATAAGAGGGAGTGCAAAGATGATCAGGTGGAGAAGTACGTCCACCCCATCAGCTAGGAGAATGTGGTCCGCCCGCTGTTGGAGCCTGAACTCAGGGACTGGGCGTTATCTATTCGCCCGAGCGTGCTGGCATTCAGGAAGGGGGATAATCTGCTGCTAGAACCATACTTCCCCTTCTATTTTGGTCAAAATTTTGGGTATGATCAGCATATCCCGGTGCATAGCGCCCAGTTTGGCCTGCCCGCGCGAAGTGTCCGGGGAAGTTCGACCGCTGAACATGCGAGGTCTTGGTGGGGTTTCTTCCATCAGACGGACTCTGCAACTTTCAGGGTGCCAGCCCCCGACCGTATTCCTCGGGTGACGTCAGAGTATGTAAAATGGTGGAACGCCCGTACGGCCTTCTATCGGTTGTGCAAGACCAACTGCTGGGACGGGGCTGAGAGAAAGTTCTTGAGCAAGCAATCAGTGCCGGTGCTTGACATTGATCCGGAGCACCTCCTCTGGCTCCAGAATAGGAAGGATAAGGAGGTGGTGGCATATCTGGCTGCTCGCCGAGAAGCTCGAGAAGCGAAGCCAGTACCGCAGGCAAAACTACCCCCAGTGGCGAAGGATGACTTCAACAAGACTCTGAGGGATCCCTGTCGGATCGGGAGTGACCGTCTGGAGCTCATCAATTACCCGCTCCCTATAGAAGAAGAAGGCACCCCCGCAAGGAGCTGGCCTCCGGAGAGGGACCCGATCTTCCCATACCGCACATTCATGAGCGGGAGGAGAGGAAGCCTAAAAATTACAAAGACACCACATGGTTGTACGTCCTCCTTCGAGTAAACGGGCTGAAAATCGATGATCAGACGGCCACCATCCTGGGCAAGTGTTTGCAAATCTCGTATTATTATGCTGACGGGTGGGGTATGGACCACTTCAATCTCTTCTGCTATCTTTCGTCGAAGAAACATGCAGACCTGGCTACCCTCACCGACCGTTGCCAGAAGATTGAGGACGTATGCTGGTTAGTCTGGGAGGCAGCACGTCGGGACAAGGAGCCGTCCCTGAGCTATTGGTCGATAACGCTTCGGCTGTATACCGGCCCTCATGGTATTTACTCTTCTCTCTTCCTTTTATTCTCATCCCTTATCGTCGTGACCTTTGCAGGGTATCGGACGCTGATCAGATTTTTTTGACAGACCATCCCGACAGCATATAAATGGCGACGTACCGGAATCTCCTTCAGCTCGTCCAAAAGCCCGCCTATTTCGACGCAGCGTTATCGGCCCCGACTACGGCTCCCTTGCCCAAGGCCGTGAAGAGGTCCTGGGCGAAATCACCTGTGAAAAAGGTGGTAGACGCTGCCAAGGAGATCGGGCAGCGAGAGGCGAAGCGGCAGAAAATGGAGGCTGCCAAGGCTTCGGCGGCTATTCCTCCGGTGCCACGAATTCCGACTTTCGAGGAGTTTGAAGCCGCCCGGACCGAGTCGAGTCAATCCACTGGTTAGAATTTCCAACCATCTGTGTTCTTCAGGCTCCGCCTTCACTTCGGGGCAAGGTCTTTACACATGAATGCTTCTTCCCTTTTATTTCAGTTGCTGTGAAAGAGCCTGCACCCGCGCCCATCCCTGACGTGGGGGAGCCAGCACATGTGCCCATCCCCGATGTGGGTGAAGCCGTGGTCGTAGCAGAGGTGACTTCGGCGCCGACTCTGACTCCCCCACCACAAGTCAAGGAGAGATCCCGGGCGAAGTCGCCTGTCAAGAAGGCGTTGGCCGCCGCCAAAGCGGCTGGGCGGCAAGAGGTGAAACGAAAGAGGGCAGAAGCTCCCCCAACTTCGGCGGCCATCTCTCCCGTGGCTCCCATTTCATCCTCCGAGGCGTTTGAAGTCACTCGGGCTGAGCCGAGTTACCATGCTGGTGGGGTTCACCGACCACCGATGCTCTTCAAGATTTATTTGCTTCCCAGGGGTAAGGCTTCAACGTGTATATAACATGTGCATTTCTTCCTTTCAGCTGGTACGGAGGAGCCGGTGCCTGTGCCGATCCCGGGCGAGGGCAAGGCTGCGGTTCCTAGGGCAATATCGCCCGTCGAGGAGACCACCCCCGAGCCGCCTCGTGCTGCACAAGTCGAAGGGGGTATTTATCTTTGTCCACTTAATCGACTACTCTTATTCTTCAGGAACCCATCGGCTCCGGTGTGATCCGCCCTTTACTTTTATGTGGCAGGCATTGATGCAGCGGCTATCGGGCCATTAAGGCCCCGTCTGCATCTCCCAGCGGCGCGCACGTACATAAGGAAGAGGTTGAAGTCTAGCGTACCACCCTCGCCCAGCCCGCATGAGGATGCGCTGATCGTCGACCTCGAGGTGGAGGCCCCCTTGCCAGCGAGGGAAGAACCCGCCGTGGCTAAGTCTTTGTCGAGCGAAGAGGTAGATTATGACTACTCCTCTGACGAAGTGGCTTCTGGCGAGGGCGTATCTGAGGTGCCCGAGCCTCCCAAGCCAATTTTTAAGGCCCCCTTACTCGCTAGCTCTTTAAGCATAATGGAGGAGGCTGCTGTAAGTGTGAGCGTGTTCGCACAGGACCTCCTTCGTGATCATCCAGTGACTTTATTCCTGTTACTCCTTGATTTTTAGGAACCAATCGAGCCGGAGGCCGTGGAGGGAGCTGCCCCGGCCGCATCGGCCGACGGCCCGACAGGAGTCGACGCGGGCCTGGGTAAGCTGGCCCTCTTGTTCGAGGCCTTGCAGCAGGAGACGGCCGCGGAGACTTCAAATGCTCCCAGACTGATGGACGAGCCCTTAGAGGAGGGGGAGATCGCGCCCGAAGGCAGCATGGTCCCGGTGGCCGAGGTAAGCACGTGGGCTTCGTGACTCCTCCTTGTCTTTTCATTCTTGAATGATTTGTTCTAGGTAGCGGATGGCTAACCCTGCTTCACATGGTCAGGTAGCGCCGACACCAGGGAAGACATATGTCCGTGTCCGCAAGGCCGTCGCCAAACGGAGGCCGATCATTGGTCCTCTAGCGGTGGAGGGGCTGTCCTCGATCTTGGGCCCGGGGGCGGAGACCTTCGCGGCACTCGTGCAAGTGGGAGGCAAGCCCCGGTTGATGGTTCCTCTTCCGCGTCTTCCAAAGATCCCGGCTCAGGTGGAGGACCCGCTCTTGAAGAAGATATTCGTGGAACTTCACGCGCACCTGGAGGGGTCCCAGACGCGAGAGAGAGGTTTATCGATGATGGCTTCAGGCCTGGCTTTGCTCGAAGCCCCTCCTTCGGCCGAAGCAGCGGCACTTGCTCTCCCGTCCGGTGAAATGGCGACGGAGACGGACCGGGCGAAGAGCGAGGAGGTGGGACAACACCGAATGATGGCAGTGCCAAGTGACTTGGCGGTGATCTTATCCACTCCCCTAGCGGTGGCTGGCCGGGGGTCATCTGCCGAACTATGACGGCCAGGCGACTTGACTCTTACTCTTCCATCTTCTTCGGCCGCGGTGGATGCCGATTTATGGGCGGAGGTGGACAGCTCCGTGGAATTCACTCCTCCAGTTGTGCCTTCGGTCAGCCATACCTCGTCAAGCGTGCCGGTCAGACAGATGCTGGTGATACTGCGGATGATGCTTCTTGCTGACTTTTCCCTATCATATCAGAAGGTGCACAGTATAGTGACACAGCTGACTGGGGCACTGCAAGTGTTGGGCTGCCCACTGGAGGAGTGATCGCGGTGAATTTTACTGTTGCTGAAGTATGGCAAACGCCATGAATTCCTCGAGGCCCAGGCTCCCGACGAGCGCGCCGCTCTTGATGCCCAAGCAGACGAATACTTGCAAATCCTAGGGGCGCGACGCAACAACGAAGAGCAGCACGGGAAGGCCCTAGAGGAAGGCCATGGCTATGTCTGCGCCCTCAGGAACAGGATCGCGAAGCTGGAGGGCTACCTTGCCGTAGCCAGGTCCGATCTTGGTAAAGCCGAAGCGATCATCGAGAGGGAGAGCGAAGCACTTGTCATCGCCCGGGCCGGGACAACGTTTGTAGCGACCGAGCTCACCCGCCTCGAAGAACGGAGGAGCCGACTGCACGATATGATGAACTTCCCTTGCGTCGGGATTCTCCCTCTTGAAGACATCTTTAGGGGCATCGACTGAGCGTCGCACCCCTCTGCTCTTTTCTCTTCTTCTCTTTTCTTTTCAATTTCCTTTTTTTGAAATGTAACAAATGGGTATGCCCCGAAGCACATGTAATTTAATTTCCTTTGAATGGAATAGAACACTGTCGATGTACATGTCCTTTCAGTGCACGTGGCATTCGTCCCCAAGGGCTCTCTCTTCTTTTTCTTCCCCCTTTTCTTTCATTTTTTCTTTCTTTTTTTATATACATTTTTTCTCCATTTTTTCTTTTTTTCTCTTTTTTTAAATATTTTTTCTTCTTTTCTTCATTTTCTTATGTAGTGCCGAAACATATCGGCAGGGTGTAATTTTCGCGGTAGTCCGCTCCGGGGGAAACCAGGTAGGGATCCTTGTTAGTGCACGAGAGAGTACTCGTCCTCCCAGAAGAAGGCCAGGGGGGCCACTTCACCGCGCCAAACGGGCAGATTACCGGTTTTACCACGGCGTCGGAATCGCATGTTGGCCTCAGGCGGAGGCCTTGGCCAGAGATGGGGTGACTCGTCACCCGAAGGGACGACAAAAGGGGTTTGTTTAATCAATGACCTGGACCGGAGGTCCAAGTCAAGAGGAGGGGGGTACTCACTGCCTGGAGGGGACGGAGAGAAGAGTTTGTTCAATCAATGGCCTGGACGGGAGGTCCAGGTCAAAAGGATATTCACCGCCCGAAGGGGGACGGAGAGAAGAGTTTATTTAATCAATGGCCTGGACAGGCGGTCTGGGTCAAAGGGATATTCACCGCCCGAAGGGACAGAGAGAAGAGTTTGTTGATTCAATGACCTGGGCAGGAGGTCCAAGTCAGAGGAATACTCACCGTCCAAAGGGGACAGAGAGAAGAGTTTGTTGATTCAATGACCTGGGCAGGAGGTCGAAGTCAGAGGAATATTCACCGCCTGAAGGGGACAGAGAGAAGAGTTTGTTTAATCAATGACCTGGACAGGCGGTCCAAGTCAAAGGGGTATTCACCGCCCGAAGGGGGACGGAGAGAAGAGTTTGTTGATTCAATGACTTGGGTAGGAGGTCCAAGTCAAAGGAATATTCACCGTCCGAAGGGGGCGGAGAGAAGAGTTTGTTTAATCAATGACTTGGACATGCGGTCCAAGTCAAATGGATATTCACCGCCTGAAGGGGGACGGAGAGAAGAGTTTGTTGATTCAATGACCCGGGCAGGAGGTCCAAGTCAAAGGAATATTCACCGTCCGAAGGGGGCAGAGAGAAGAGTTTATTTAATCAATGATCTGGACAGGCGGTCCAAGTCAAAGGGATATTTACCGCCCGAAGGGGGACGGAGAGAAGAGTTTGTTGATTCAATGACCTGGGTAGGAGGTCCAAGTCAAAGGAATATTCACCGTCCGAAGGGGACGGAGAGAAGAGTTTGTTTAATCAATGACCTGGACAGGCGGTCCAAGTCAAAGGGATATTCACCGCCCGAAGGGGGACGGAGAGGAGAGTTTGTTTAATCAATGACCTGGACAGGAGGTCCAAGTCAAAGGGGTATTCACCGTCCAAAGGGGACGGAGAGAAGAGTTAGTTGATTCAATGACCTGGATAGGAGGTCCAAGTCAAAGGAATATTCATCGTCCGAAGGGGACGGAGAGAAGAGTTTGTTCAATCAATGACCTGGCCAGGCGATCCAAGTCAAAGGGATATTCACCGCCCGAAGGGGGGCAGAGAGGAGAGTTTGTTTAATCAATGACCTGGACAGGAGGTCCAAGTCAAAGGGGTATTCACCGTCCAAAGGGAATGGAGAGAAGAGTTTGTTGATTCAATGACCTGGGCAGGAGGTCCAAGTCAAAGGAATATTCATCATCCGAAGGGGACGGAGAGAAGAGTTTGTTTAATCAATGACCTGGCCAGGCGATCCAAGTCAAAGGGATATTCACCGCCCGAAGGGGGACGGAGAGGAGAATTTTTTTAATCGATGACCCGGGCGGCAGTCCAAGTCAAAGGGATATTAACCGCCCGAAGGGGACGGAGAGAAGAGTTTGTTTATTCAATGACCTGGACAGACGGTCCAAGTCAAAGGGGTATTCATCGGTGTCAACAAGATGGCGGAGCTGACATGGTCTATTTATTTCTTGGTACCCCTGCTGGCGCGGGGCAGTGGCTCGGGACGGGGGACCGCCTCCCCTTTTCCCCCTTTTTCTCTCTCTTTTCTTTCTTCTTCTTTTTTTTTCTCCATCTGTTTATCATCAGCATTGTCTCCCTTCCTTCATTCTCTTCTTTCTCTTCCTTTTTTTTCTTTTTTCTTTTCTTTTTTTTTCTTCTTTCTTCTCTCTTTTCTCTTCCCTTTTTTTTTCTTCTTCTTCTTCCTTTTTGGTTGTTGTTGTTTTTTTTCTCCTTTTTTGAAAACATGAATAGTGATCTGACCATCCGGACAGCAATCGTGCAAATCCACCCAGAATAGGGTGGAGGATAGTATTTTCATTGAATGGGGGCACTGGAGCGTGATACAATCTCAAGTGTCTTCCATTAACAGGCGGGAATTTAACTTCCCCGTGGTGATTGACAATTACATAGGGTCCGCCCTCGTAGACCCTTTGGACCATGTAAGGTCCGAACCAATTTTCATTTAGCTTGCCCTTGGGATTAGCGGCCATGACGTCTCTTTTCTTGACCATGACGAGGTCGCCTTTTTTGAATTCACGTTCCTTGACAAGCTTGTCGAAGACACGCGCTATTCGGGCCTGATAGACTTGAATGTTCTGTTGGGCCTGAAGCCGTTTTCCTTCCAGACTGGAGAGCTCTTCGAGTCTTCGCTCGACGTTGGTCTGCCCTTCACGAGCTATCTCGTGCTGGATGGCGACCCTGAGGGAGGGTATCTCCAATTCAATGGGGACAATTGCCTCTGAGCCGTATACTAGAGAGAAAGGTGAACAGCTTGATCGGGTCTTATATACGGTCCGGTATGCCCACAGCGCTTCGTACATCTTCTCTTCCTAGTCCCTTTTGTTAGAGCTAACAATTTTGGCCAGGAGAGTGCATAAAGTCTTGTTGAAGGCTTCGGCCAGAACATTGGCCTGTGGGTTATAAGGAGTCGATGTCCTCTAGTCAATTATATATTTTTCTGCCAGCCGGTAAACCTTCTGGTTGCGGAAGTGGCTACCATTATCTGAGACAATTCGGTCGGGCGTGCCGAACCGAAATATGATATTACGGCGGAAAAATCTGACCACGATCTCTCTGGTGACCTCCCTTAGGGCGACAGCCTCCGCCCAATAGGAGAAATAATCAGTCGCCGCCAAAATGTACTTGTAGCCGGCGGATGACACTGGCAAGGGGCTGTGGATGCACTTTTCGATCGATTAGTTATTACATTTCGTTTATTGGTTTATTAAGTGCGTGGGCGTGCCAGTCACGAAGTGACAATTTATTCGGGCTCCGAAGAGCCCATGGTACGCTCGATCTGACTAATCAGACGATTGTGTGGTTCGGGTCGGGACCAAAACCAGCCGCGCCAGAAAGGTCACGACGTCATTTACATCCCCCATACGAGGGAACACGCTTGATTAATCACTGAGAATCAGGGCCTCATGGCCAGGAAATTAATTGCATGAAAGACCTATTAGGAAATATTGAAATCCCCGAACAAGGGTGAAAAGAAAGCATTCGAGATCATGTCGGTCACGTGCTGACCATTTAATATTCGGACGAATGTCTGGCTCGAGAAAAGCGCAATCATCACGGGAAAACCGGAGCGTATGTATGCCGGGGTACGGCAAATTTATTGTTCAGAGGAACTGGAAACATTCGGTTAAATCCCGGTTAAAACGGTCAGAAACCAACAAATTTATCGGCTCGGTGCAAGGTCAAGCCGCGACCATACTGCGGTGGGCCCCCCGCGGTCGAAACAAGATTTGCGTGAGCGTCATTAATATTTCCGGTGCTAAGGGGCAACGGGGGAGTGTCTCGGGATCGGATCCCATAACCAAAGGTGTGTTCAAAGGGAACGGGCTATAGGCCGAGGATATGGGTCAGACAACGACCATATTTGGGACGGACCTGAGGTCTAAGCGTGACCCGTGAAGGCCTTATTGATATTCCCATGCGAAGGGTATGGGATGACGAGGACCACCTCATTCTATTCGGATTTTGTCGGTCATTCACAGACCTATTCATGTTCGGACACAGGCCCGTAATGGAAATGCGACGGAAATTGATATGAACCCGTTCGAATGTCTGCCGAATGCGCGGTAATTTTAATAGTGGCTCGGAAGGGATCCGGCCTGAGAAATGGGTCTGGTTTAACCGGGATGTCGGCCCAAGGCGAGGTCAGGTCATGGCCATTTCGGGATAACTCCCAAGACTCGGGCCCGGCCTGCAAGGGCGTCACTGTTGTTCCTTCAGCACCAGGTCACGGGAGAGACGGGGGTGCAATGTAGATTTTATCATTTTTTATTATTTAGATTTTTTTATTATTTTTGTCGCTTATCCCCTTTTTATGCATTTTTTGGGTGGGTTTATTATTTTCTTTCTGTTTGCTGCACACGTTTTCCATCTTCTTTTGAGTTTCTTTGTCATGGATTCGGATTCATTCGTCTATTGTAATTCTCATTATTATTATTATCACCGTCATTATCATTACCCTTTCTTATTACTATTCCTTCTATTTGGATCATTATCGTTATTGCATTCCCCCCTTTTCATCATTATTATTACTATGTTCTCCCTCTTCTGATTGGAGGTATGGTGGAGCAGAGATTGAGCGTGCCGCTGAGAGGCAGAGGGGTTGATGTGACACGACCTCGGACCTAATGCAAGCAAGCACAATCGCATTCAAAACGGGCCAAATTGGGCCACCGCTCTATCGTCACTCACCCAAGCCCGGGGTGACTTGGCAATGCCAAGGGGAGGATGTGGGGTTGAGCCCTTGCTGGTAGAGGGCCAGCAAGGCCAAGACTTGATTCCCAAAGGGTGGGGATGCCCAAATCAAGGGGGGCCAACAAAGTGCCAAAGGCACCGGTTGCAATATTCCCACGGTGATCACTCAAGTTTATGGGGCTTGAGGATCGGGCTCTCACTCGCATAACCAGCGGAATTAGAACTAATATTGAAAGACAAGCACTAAGTGGAGTGAAGGTTTGAGCACTTACTCGACCGGATTGAAGAAACCGGTCCCGGTCGGAGACGAGGGCGAGCGGGGAGGCGAGTGGATCCCCACACGCTGCGGCGGTGTCGCTTGACCTGCCCAAACAAGTTACAACACTACACCTCACGTAGGAGGGGGATCTTGGGGTGAGGGTTAATAGAAATTACAATCAATACTATCTCCACACAGGGAGGGACCTTCAGCCGGTCAAGCGGGGTGGGGAAACTAAAGCAAAGAACGGGGAATAAGGGTGGACGCCGAATCTGCTTGCTATCTGTGAGCCAGGACAGAGAGTCGGTGTTGCTACTGTAGATCTTGATCAGGAATTTTTTTGATGACGAAACCAGAGGGAAAATCTTCGTAGCTGGAATGGGAATGCCTCAGAATTTTCTTAATTTCTTCTGGAGTCGCTGCTGGTCGGGGCAGGAACTTGAACAGGGCCTCTATTTCTTGGACTAGCAGGGGCAGGTCACCAACAGTAGGATGCAGAGGCTTTCCTGGCCTCTCCCGAACTCCAAATTTGATGCCGTCAGCGCCGTTAGAACCGTAGGTGAGTCCTCTTTGCAGAAAAAGAAACGAGGACACTAGAAGAGGTCAGAGACAATCTGTGGAACCATAAGAGTGAGGAGGGGTCGGTGCGGACTGTAGAAGGAAGAACCGCGCATTCGGGGGAGAAAATTGGTAACTTCTGCTCCCGGATTCTGAATGAACTTCCGCTTCTTGAATCTGAAACTAGACAGGCCAAAGAGGAACTTTGAAGAAGAACTTGAAGATTGATTCCTTTAGGGTCCGTCGTGGCAGAGCTTCGAAGCTGGTTCAGGTCCTTAGCTGAGGCAGAACCATGCAGCTGTGGAAGAATGGACCTCCAGGATGGCTCGGAGATCGGAAGAAGACGAAACCACTTCGGTTGCGAAGGCGACTGGCAGACGCTTCCGACGATGGCTCTTGGGTCTTCAAACTCGTCCGGAGGTGATCGTGGTGGCCGCTGTAAGCTGCTGCTCTGCTGTAGATCTTCAGTTGAGAGCTGTAGGTTGATAATGATGGGGGGGAATGGGGTATATGGGAGGGGAAATGGGGGTGGATGAGTGTGGGTGTCACGCCCCGAACAAGGCGGAAGTATCGGGACGTACAGTTAGGGACACGCTAGCAAGAGAGGGAACTAAATCTAAAATGATACACAAGTGCTACAAGATGGAATAGTAAATGATCATTAACAAACCACAACTGATACAATAACCTCAAGTTTAACTTAATACAACTGGAATAATCAACCACTAAAACTCAATGACATAACTGAAACTAAATGCTCTCCAAAACACCACTAGAACTGATACACTCAAGACATCACTCCAGCCCTTCCCCATCGGTAAGCGCGTCACCTGAAAAGCCTGGAAAGGGGAAAAACACAACTATGAGCTGACGCCCAGTAGGAAATAACAGACGGGTATAAGTGATTAACAGTTTAATTACATTTTAAAATGTCATGCTACAAATGATAAAACAATATAAAGATAACGATAATATCACGAAACGGAATTTAAAGATCTTGCAAGGTCAAGAAATATAATGAATAGAATGGTAAGACAAGAATTTACTACAGGAGATAACGATAAGAAGTTGGCCATATCAAGTCAATTCTAGTCATGTCAAGCACGCATGTATTTTCATTTCCACGTCCAAGTAATCAACAAGTAGAGTAACCACAAGTAGAGTATAGAACAGTAAAGAGTGGAAAGTGAAACGTAGTAGCAAGTAATATAGAGAGTAGTGGAGAGAGTAGTGAGTAGTGGACAGTCCTAGATTTAACACATGTCAAGTACTGGTGCCAAATGCCACACCTAGTCATTCACCTCCCCGGGGGTACACGTAGTGTTCGGGCGCTCTTCCCAGGACCAGACCGAGCCCTTATTTGTTTGCCAGGCATTGATTTCTTTTGGATCAAAGATCCCACGAATCTAGACTTCCACAGTTTATGGCCAGAATTCCAAGGTTCAAGCTAAGTAGCAATAACAATATCAAGTAGGAAAGAGATTCATTTCCAGAATTTCAAGGTAAGTATAATCATCAAGGAGATTGAAATCAAGTCACAATAAGAGTAAATCATGCTGCATTACTGTAGAACAGCGGCTATCAATCAAGCTAAACAACATATTAATCCTAATCACCAAGTTAAGATATCATGATTAACCATTATCATTTGTATTAGCCAAAATGCCAACAAGCTAGAACAAGTTGTCAAGGTAAGAACAAGCTCTCACAGCGGTGAAATAGAATACATTATCAGAGGTTTAGTTACACCATTAATCATTCATTAAGTGAGTTTCTATTTAATCAATGTAAGTGTTGTAATGATGAGGGTGAACGGCATGTTCTTATGCTATGTTTGCAAGTAGGAACCAATGCAAATTTGAAATCAAGGAGGGTACATGAATAGGTCAAAAGTTCTTCAAAAATATACTTTCAATGGTTCTAAGTTAAATGGGTTGATTCCCCATTGATTCGGATCCATTTTCGGTTCGAAAAACGAAGAAAACGGGTTTTCTGGTGTACGGGTCGACCCTCGGGGTCGACCCCTGCAAAACGGGGTTCTGGAACTGCATGGGTCGACCCCTGGGGTCGACCCTCGCGTCTGGGCCGAATGGGTCGACCCCAGGGGTCGACCCTCGGGCTGCCTGGATAGCCAGGTGCATGGGTCGACCCCTGGGGTCGACCCCTGCAAGAACAGCAACGGCTGTTGCTTCCGGAAAACGTGAAATCTCACCCAAATGGGGTCCAAATGAGTTGAAATTAAAACCATATGATCTAGGAATGTTAATGGACATTCTAGGGTCATAAAACTACAATTTGGAAACACTAATTTCATCAGAAATCACAAGAATCACAACCTATTCTATTTTTGTGAAGAACATAAGTAGACCTAGTTCAGGACATACCTCCACTAAATTGACAAATACTCTCGATATACAAAACCAAATTTAGGGATTTTGGTGTCAAAAGAAAGCTAACTCGATCATGAATCCAACCATATACTATATGCTACATGAAGATCAAGTTATATAACTCAAAATGAGCCCGTAATCAAGCTTTGGCTTAAGGAATTCTATATGAAACATGTTCTAGATATATTTTTACAAAACTTCGAAATTCATGATGCATGCTCAATGGAATTTGGGGCTTTCTAAGTTAAATGAAAGATAATAACATGCTGATTACTTCATGTGAACTAATTAAAGTTTGGTTGTTAGATCCTACCTCAAATCGGAGAGAGAAAACTCGAAACCCTAGGATGAAGAACACTTGGACAGCACCTCACCAAAAGCTCGATTTCTCCACGGATACCTAATGAAAATTGGGGCTTTTGCCACCAATGGATAGAGCTCGATGAGAGGAACAAATTTGCTATACTCATGATCAAGATTTGGTTGAGAATTCCTACCTCAATCGATGGATCAAAGAATGATGAAGAGAAGCCAACGGCCTACTGACCGACCTCCACAAATCGAACTAGATCTCTCCAGATCTGAAATTTCAGCGAACCCCACAACAGCCAAATGAAAGAAGACCCGTAGGGCTTCATTTTGATAGCTCATAGAGCTTCTGGAGCCTTCGAAATTGGGAGTATTCGCTGCTGCAAGCCGCGTGTTTAGAAACGGCGCCGAAATCCTAGACTTGACCAAACTATGTCGGCAGCACGTTTTGGGGCTAAGTTTACCTCAAATTGATTGAGGGTAAATGTTCCTTACATTGTGGCCTTCCATTTGCCCCTGATTTCAGATCATTTGGTTGAGTAATCAGGTCGAATTTCGCGTTTTAATCTAAGGGTTAGGTATGAGTCAAAAGTGTGCACATTTGGGTTTGAACTCTAAATAGATCTTACCACGGATTTACCATGGCTTAAAGCCAGAAGGAAAAGTTGTTATCTACATCAATCTTAATCTATTTACTATTTTTACAGATTTTTCTGAGGTAGTCGAATTATTACTTATACTATTCCGTAATTAATTAAATATTAAGTTCGGAAGACTAAGTTCACTAATTCCGGCGTAATAAATGATTTTCTTAGGCTTAAATGTAGAAGACAAAGTTGCTAAACAAAATTAATTCTACAAGATGTGATTTTTTGGGGATTTTTATAAAATAGTTGAAAAATGACTTATTCTATTAATTAATTAATTAATCTAATTAATTTGGATAATTCTCATTAATTTCGAATAACTTCAAATAAATTCCAAATAATTACAAATAACTTTCTAAATAAATTTCTAAGGAATTTGGGGTCTTACACCCTCCCCTACTTAAAGGAATTTGGTCCTCCAAATTCACTGCACTAAAACTGAGAGTAGAAAAAGATCGCTCACCTAGAATAGATCGGGATACCGCTTTCGCATAGTCTCTTCAGACTCCCATGTAGCTTCTTCGGTCCCACGCCGACTCCACTGAATCTTGACCATCGGTATCGAACGATTCCGGAGTTGTTGTTGCTTCCGGTCCAGAATCTTGACAGGTCTTTCCTCATAGGTCAAATCTTCCTTCAGTTCAAAATCCACCTGCTGAATGATATGAGTGGGATCGTACACATATTTCCGTAACATAGACACATGGAAAACATTGTGTACGCCAGACAAATGCGGTGGTAAAGCCAGTCTGTATGCCACCTCTCCCACTCTATCTAGAATCTCGAATGGACCAATGTACCTCGGACTCAGCTTGCCATGAATGCCAAATCTTCGGATCCCTCTCGTCGGAGAGACCTTTAAGAACACATGCTCGCCAACCTGAAATTCCAATGCTCTCCTTCTGTTGTCGGCATAACTCTTATGTCTTGACTGGGCTACTTGTAACCGGTCTCGGATAACACGGATGTTCTGTGATGATTCCGAAACAAGATCTGGTCCAAGCCACTGTTTCTCACCTACCTCGTCCCAACACAACGGGGAACGACAACTTCTACCATATAGTGCTTCAAAAGGAGCCATCTGAATACTAGACTGATAGCTGTTATTGTAGGCGAATTCAATTAATGCCAAATGCTCACTCCAATTACCACCGAAATCAATCATGCAAGCTCGCAACATATCTTCCACTATCTGATTGGTTCTTTCAGTCTGTCCATCTGTCTGTGGATGAAAAGCAGTACTGAAATTCAGACGAGTACCCAAAGACTCTTGCAGTCCTTTCCAGAAATGTGAAGTAAATCTGGGGTCTCGATCAGATACTATATTCACTGGAATACCATGCAATCTCACCACTTCCTTTATATACAAAGCAGCCAATACATCAATCGTCCACTTGGACTTAATTGGTAAGAAATGAGCCGACTTTGTCAAACGATCGACAATCACCCATATCGCATCAAATCCACCACGAGTCCTAGGTAGACCCATAATGAAATCCATGCCAATGCTTTCCCACTTCCATTGGGGTATGTCGAGTGGTTTCAATTTCCCTGCTGGTCTGAAATGTTCGGCCTTAACTTGCTGACATACCAAACATTTGCTCACAAAATCTGCAACTTCTCTTTTCATATTCGACCACCAAAAGGACCTTTTCAAATCTCGGTACATCTTAGTGCCTCCAGGATGAATGGTATATCTGGATCTATGAGCTTCCTCAAGAATTTTGTTCTTTATTGTAGCCTCATCCGGAACACAAGTTCTGCCTTTAAATAATAATCTACCATCATCGGCCAACATGAAGTCAGGTCTACTGCTCAAGTTTCCCTTGATCTCTACCAACTCGGGATCATTACCTTGTAAGGACTTGATCTCTATCAATAATTCAGGTTTAAGTTGAATCTGAGCAATCAAGATCCGATCGTTGTCAATATTGAGATCCAGACTAGATAATTGTTCCAACAATCTCCATTCTTGTAACATGAGACTTGACAGTCTAGCTACCGGCTTCCGGCTTAATGCATCTGCCACAACATTACCTTTGCCAGGATGATACTCAATCGAGAAGTCGAAGTCTTTCAAGTACTCCAACCATCTCCGCTGCCTCATGTTGAGTTCCTTTTGAGAAAATAAATACTTCAAACTCTTATGATCCGAAAACACTGTAAAGATTTCTCCATACAAGTAATGCCTCCATATCTTCAAAGCAAACACGACTGCAGCAAGTTCCAAATCATGAACAGGATAATTATCTTCGTGCTTCCTCAACTGCCTAGAGGAATAGGCAATCACCTTCCCATGCTGCATGAGTACACAGCCTAAGCCAATACCTGAAGCATCAGTATAAACAACAAATCCTCCTTCACCAGAAGGTAAAGCCAAAACATGTGCAGTAGTCAAACACTCCTTCAGAGTCTGAAAGCTTCGCTGACAATCATCTGACCAATCAAACTTATTCTCCTTGCGGGTTAATCTTGTCATAGGTACTGCAATCTTGGAGAAATCTTGAATAAATCTTCGGTAATAGCCTGCCAGGCCTAGGAAACTTCTAACTTCAGTTGCACTAGAAGGCTGTTCCCAATTCTTCACTGCCTCAATCTTCGAAGGATCAACAGCAATACCTTCCTTGGTGATAATATGTCCGAGAAAGGACACTTCTTGTAGCCAGAACTCACACTTACTGAACTTAGCATATAGCTGATGATCTTTCAACAGTTGCAATGCCATTCTCAGATGCTCAGCATGCTCCTCCTCATTCTTAGAATAAATCAGGATGTCATCAATAAAGACTACGACCCATTGATCAAGATAGGGCCGAAATATGTCGTTCATCAACTGCATGAAAGCTGCTGGAGCATTCGTTAGACCAAAAGGCATAACGACAAATTCAAAATGACCATACCTGCTGCGGAAAGCCGTTTTATAAATATCCTCTTCCTTAATCCGCAACTGGTGATATCCAGATCGAAGATCGATCTTAGAAAAATATTGAGCTCCCGCTATCTGGTCAAATAACTCGTCAATCCTCGGCAAGGGATATTTGTTCTTGACAGTCTGCTGGTTTATTTGCCGATAATCAATGCACAACCTCATCGAACCATCTTTCTTCCTGACGAATAACACAGGGGCTCCCCACGGAGAAGTACTAGGACGAATAAAACCCTTCTCGAGTAATTCCATTAGTTGCTGCTTCAGTTCCCTTAGTTCCGCAGGAGACATACGATAAGGAGCCTTAGAAATAGGAGCTGTGCCAGGAATAAGATCAATAGAAAAGATAACTTCCCGCTCAGGCGGAAGTCCTGGTAGTTCTTCTGGAAAGACATCAGGAAAATCTCGGACAACAGGAATGTCCTTGATCTCCATCTGCTGCTCAGGAGTTGCACAAACAAAGGCTAGAAAAGCCTCACACCCATGCCTCAAAAGCTTATCAGCTCGAAGAGCCGAGATGAGCGGTACAGAGTTATGGTGCTTGACTCCCGTAAAAGATAAACCAGAATGTCCAGTAAAAGTCACTGAGCTAGAACTACAGTGAACATTGGCCTCATACTTGGCCAACCAGTCTGCTCCTAGGATTACATCATAATCCTTCATATCCATGCAGACCAAATCTGCTGGAAAGTTCTGTTCACCAATCATAACCTTACTAGAAGGATAGAAATACTGGATTGTTGATCTAGTGCCAATAGGGGTTGAAATCTCTAACGGAGTATTCATCAAAACAGGTTCCACAGCTAATGACTTAGCAAATCTCCGTGAAATAAAAGAATGTGTTGCACCAGTATCAAAGAGAGCAAAAGCGGGCTTATCGATTATAGTAAGGGTACCTTTGACGAGTCCGCCATCATCAGAAATCCCAGTTTCATATGCATGTAAAGCTTGAAGCTTGCCTTGTGGTTTCTTGAAGACTAGAGGTTTTGCCGGTGTAGCTTGCTCCGATATGAGAGGGCAATTGGGGATACGGTGCTCCTTGCTTCCACACCGCAAACATGCGCCTTGCTTGCGCCAGCACTCCTCTATCTTGTGACCCGGACGATCACAATAGTTGCACACGCCCTTGAATGGAACAATAGGGCCAGGCTTCTTGTCTTCATGCCTCGGCATCTTGCCTTTCCACGATCCGGACCCGCTCCACGAACCAGGTCCACTAATAGGCCTCTTCTTGGTATACCCGGGTTTGACACTCCCTCTTTCTTGGTGCCTTTCCCACGGATTCTCTCCGTCATCTCAAGAGTATCCTCTAGAACTTGTGCTTTCCTTACCATCTCGGAATAAGTGGAAATCTCCATCGGTGCCAACTGGTTGATATAATGAAGCTTCAATCCATTGAGAAAGCGCTTCGCCTTCATCTTCTCGGTGGAAATGAGATGTGTAGCATATCGAGAAAGCCGTGCAAATTGAGCCTCATACTCTGCCATGGACAAACCTCGCTTTTTCAAGGCCGCGAACTCTGCCGCTTTCTTCTCTTGCACTCTATCAGAAAAATACTTGCTGTTGAAGAATTCTTCGAACTCTTCCCACATAACTTGCCGATCACCGAGAGTTGCCTTGATAGAATCCCACCAAGTACGTGCATCATGTTCCAGTTGAAATGTGGACAAAAGGACACGCTCCTGGTTGGTGCATTGCATAACTTCAAAGATTCTTCCCATCTCATCTAGCCAGTGCTCGGCTTGGTCAGGGTCAGTCGAACCAGCGAATCTAGGTGGATTCATTCCGCGGAAGTTCCGGTATAGATCACCGGTGCCATGCTGTGCCGCTCCTGCCTGAGCTACTTGCTGAAGGGCCTGAGTAAGGCCTTGAACCGTACGCTGCAGGTTCCTCCATTCAGCACGATCAGCTGCCATCTACACGAGAAATAGATTACTTAGGTTTAATCAAGATAAATAGTTATACGATTAAGAAACGAACTTAACCCAAGTTCTACCCAATCTCACAGGTCAGGTCTAGACTTTTACAAGGTTAGGGATCTAATGCACCTAGACACGACCAAAACTCGGTACCTGGCGGAGGTAATCGGTCCGAAGACCACTCGCGCAAGTGTGCGACCTTCCCGATAGGCGTAGCCTAACGTTCGGACAACACCTTTTGATATACCAATTATTGGGATGCAATGCAAGAAAAACTACAACTTAGGAAACCTAGGAATGTGAAACCTAGGGCTCTGATACCAACTAAACTGTCACGCCCCGAACAAGGCGGAAGTATCGGGACGTACAGTTAGGGACACGCTAGCAAGAGAGGGAACTAAATCTAAAATGATACACAAGTGCTACAAGATGGAATACTAAATGATCATTAACAAACCACAACTGATACAATAACCTCAAGTTTAACTTAATACAACTGGAATAATCAACCACTAAAACTCAATGACATAACTGAAACTAAATGCTCTCCAAAACACCACTAGAACTGATACACTCAAGACATCACTCCAGCCCTTCCCCATCGGTAAGCGCGTCACCTGAAAAGCCTGGAAAGGGGAAAAACACAACTATGAGCTGACGCCCAGTAGGAAATAACAGACGGGTATAAGTGATTAACAGTTTAATTATATTTTAAAATGTCATGCTACAAATGATAAAACAATATAAAGATAACGATAATATCACGAAACGGAATTTAAAGATCTTGCAAGGTCAAGAAATATAATGAATAGAATGGTAAGACAAGAATTTACTACAGGAGATAACGATAAGAAGTTGGCCATATCAAGTCAATTCTAGTCATGTCAAGCACGCATGTATTTTCATTTCCACGTCCAAGTAATCAACAAGTAGAGTAACCACAAGTAGAGTATAGAACAGTAAAGAGTGGAAAGTGAAACGTAGTAGCGAGTAATATAGAGAGTAGTGGAGAGAGTAGTGAGTAGTGGACAGTCCTAGATTTAACACATGTCAAGTACTGGTGCCAAATGCCACACCTAGTCATTCACCTCCCCGGGGGTACACGTAGTGTTCGGGCGCTCTTCTCAGGACCAGACCGAGCCCTTATTTGTTTGCCAGGCATTGATTTCTTTTGGATCAAAGATCCCACGAATCTAGACTTCCACAGTTTATGGCCAGAATTCCAAGGTTCAAGCTAAGTAGCAATAACAATATCAAGTAGGAAAGAGATTCATTTCCAGAATTTCAAGGTAAGTATAATCATCAAGGAGATTGAAATCAAGTCACAATAAGAGTAAATCATGCTGCATTACTGTAGAACAGCGGCTATCAATCAAGCTAAACAACATATTAATCCTAATCACCAAGTTAAGATATCATGATTAACCATTATCATTTGTATTAGCCAAAATGCCAACAAGCTAGAACAAGTTGTCAAGGTAAGAACAAGCTCTCACAGCGGTGAAATAGAATACATTATCAGAGGTTTAGTTACACCATTAATCATTCATTAAGTGAGTTTCTATTTAATCAATGTAAGTGTTGTAATGATGAGGGTGAACGGCATGTTCTTATGCTATGTTTGCAAGTAGGAACCAATGCAAATTTGAAATCAAGGAGGGTACATGAATAGGTCAAAAGTTCTTCAAAAATATACTTTCAATGGTTCTAAGTTAAATGGGTTGATTCCCCATTGATTCGGATCCATTTTCGGTTCGAAAAACGAAGAAAACGGGTTTTCTGGTGTACGGGTCGACCCTCGGGGTCGACCCCTGCAAAACGGGGTTCTGGAACTGCATGGGTCGACCCCTGGGGTCGAACCTCGCGTCTGGGCCGAATGGGTCGACCCCAGGGGTCGACCCTCGGGCTGCCTGGATAGCCAGGTGCATGGGTCGACCCCTGGGGTCGACCCCTGCAAGAACAGCAACGGCTGTTGCTTCCGGAAAACGTGAAATCTCACCCAAATGGGGTCCAAATGAGTTGAAATTAAAACCATATGATCTAGGAATGTTAATGGACATTCTAGGGTCATAAAACTACAATTTGGAAACACTAATTTCATCAGAAATCACAAGAATCACAACCTATTCTATTTTTGTGAAGAACATAAGTAGACCTAGTTCAGGACATACCTCCACTAAATTGACAAATACTCTCGATATACAAAACCAAATTTAGGGATTTTGGTGTCAAAAGAAAGCTAACTCGATCATGAATCCAACCATATACTATATGCTACATGAAGATCAAGTTATATAACTCAAAATGAGCCCGTAATCAAGCTCTGGCTTAAGGAATTCTATATGAAACATGTTCTAGATATATTTTTACAAAACTTCGAAATTCATGATGCATGCTCAATGGAATTTGGGGCTTTCTAAGTTAAATGAAAGATAATAACATGCTGATTACTTCATGTGAACTAATTAAAGTTTGGTTGTTAGATCCTACCTCAAATCGGAGAGAGAAAACTCGAAACCCTAGGATGAAGAACACTTGGACAGCACCTCACCAAAAGCTCGATTTCTCCACGGATACCTAATGAAAATTGGGGCTTTTGCCACCAATGGATAGAGCTCGATGAGAGGAACAAATTTGCTATACTCATGATCAAGATTTGGTTGAGAATTCCTACCTTAATCGATGGATCAAAGAATGATGAAGAGAAGTCAACGGCCTACTGACCGACCTCCACAAATCGAACTAGATCTCTCCAGATCTGAAATTTCAGCGAACCCCACAATAGCCAAATGAAAGAAGACCCGTAGGGCTTCATTTTGATAGCTCATAGAGCTTCTGGAGCCTTCGAAATTGGGAGCATTCGCTGCTGCAAGCCGCGTGTTTAGAAACGGCGCCGAAATCCTAGACTTGACCAAACTATGTCGGCAGCACGTTTTGGGGCTAAGTTTACCTCAAATTAATTGAGGGTAAATGTTCCTTACATTGTGGCCTTCCATTTGCCCCTGATTTCAGATCATTTGGTTGAGTAATCAGGTCGAATTTCGCGTTTTAATCTAAGGGTTAGGTATGAGTCAAAAGTGTGCACATTTGGGTTTGAACTCTAAATAGATCTTACCACGAATTTACCATGGCTTAAAGCCAGAAGGAAAAGTTGTTATCTACATCAATCTTAATCTATTTACTATTTTTACAGATTTTTCTGAGGTAGTCGAATTATTACTTATACTATTCCGTAATTAATTAAATATTAAGTTCGGAAGACTAAGTTCACTAATTCCGGCGTAATAAATGATTTTCTTAGGCTTAAATGTAGAAGGCAAAGTTGCTAAACAAAATTAATTCTACAAGATGTGATTTTTGGGGATTTTTATAAAATAGTTGAAAAATGACTTATTCTATTAATTAATTAATTAATCTAATTAATTTGGATAATTCTCATTAATTTCGAATAACTTCAAATAAATTCCAAATAATTACAAATAACTTTCTAAATAAATTTCTAAGGAATTTGGGGTCTTACAGTGGGGAAAGCCCGGGCTGTGAGGGGGTGTTCTAAGGTGGGGGAAGGGAAGAATGGGGTCTAGAAGGGGGTCTAACAGGTGGTGGGAGGAGGAGCTACGAATTTGGGAAGGTGGGTGAGAGGAGAAGGTGAGGGGGGGCACAAGTGAGTGGAGGGAAGGGTGGATTTCAAATTCAAATATGCTTTGGAAGTTGTGGGGTTGTGTGGGGAAGGGGTTGATTGTGTTGGAATGGGGAAAGTGGTGTTGGAATGTGGAGGATGGTGTTGGAATGGTGAGGGATCTCCTTGGGACTAGGGGGGTGGAGTAATGGAGGCCATGGGGAAGTGGAGGGCTTTAATGATGGTAGGTAGGGGTTGAGGTGGTTGGGAAAGGAGGAGAGAGAAGAAAATTCGAAATTGGGTGTTGAGGAGAGAGAAAGTGGAGTGAAAAAGAGGGATTAGGAGAGGGAAGGGTGGGGAATCTCTCCCCTAAGGTTTCTCACCCAAAAAATATTGGAATCACTCCACTAAACTAAGCTTTGGATACTCAAATGGCATTTTTCATTGATTCATTCATTAAGTTGAAATGGGGGGAATGTGGTCCTATATATAGGAAATCCACATTTCTACAAAAGTCCCTTACAAAAGACTCAATAACAAATAACCGAAGGGGTAGGGGGGGCTCATGGGCCAAGCCCGAAGAATTGGGCCCAATAGCACATTACACAATCTAATGACACTCAAACTTAGGAAAATAAATATAAGACCTAGGAATATGACTCAAATAAAAGGGTAAATACATCAAATGACTCAAATAAAATTACATAGGACTCAAAATTAAATGACTAAACCATGCCGGATGCAACCGGGGTGAGGAGACGAACGGTAAACGTGGGCATGGGAGGTGATGTCCCCATCATACTCCCGGGGTGCGGAGAACTCGACTCTGTCGAGTAAGTGTCCTTCCCTCCTTGGAGGGTGTAGAAGTGGTACCGCCCTCAAGTCTCCCGAACGAGACCGATCCATCCACCTGCCGAGATAGCGCTCATATACCTTGCTCCAAGTGGTAGTGACTTGTTCATCCAATATTTGTTCAATTTGTTCACGCTGGACTCTCTTGGCTGGTGGTTTATCATCATGGGTGGGTGCTCTCTCAAGGGAAGAAGTTGGCTCAATCTCCTCACTAGATACCACCGTGGGTCCCTTATATGGCACTAGGTCGGCAACATTGAATGTGAGACTTATTCCATACTCCTCATGGAGATCTAACTCGTTGGCATTTGCACCTATGCACCTCAAGACCTGGAAGGGACCAGCCCCACGTGGCCTCAGTTTAGAGTTGGCTCCCGGGGAGAGCCTCTCCATCCTTACCATCACAAGGTCACCCTCATGGAAGTCTCGATGACGCCGATGAGAGTCGGCCCGCCTCTTATAAGCCTCATTCTTTTTGCTTATGTGCTTGCAAAGGCTTTCATGCAATTTCGTGAATGTTGACATTCTAGGGGTGATGGGTGGACCTGGGCAACCAAAAGTAGACCAATCATGCTTTGATGCCAAGAAGACTTTGATGGATTTTGGAGGGCCGGGGTAACCATATGTGGACTTATCATGCAATGTTGTCATGTAGACTTTGGTGGGCCTAGGTGGGCCGGGGCACCCGTAGGTGAATCTATCATGCAATGTGATGATGAATGTGGGGGGACCCGGACATCCGTAGATGCTTTTGACATGCTTAAGATCCATGATGAATGAAGGAGGACCATGACATCCGAATGTGGACCACTCATACTTTCTACTTGACATGTGGGTGATATGAATGAATGGACCCAACATAGTATTCATGCCAAGGGGTGTGGTAAGCCTAGACACATGCATGCTTTTCCCAAAGGTGACTTCCATGTGTATAGGTGTGGGACAACCTTTGAACTCCCATTGGAAAGGATCGAATGGATCTAAGAAGGTGGTCATCATGGGGTGGGGCACAACCTTATTACCTAGGGATATGTGGCCCAAGGTCATGGCTCCCAAGGTGTAACCCGGGTCATGGATGAGGTGGGTTTGGCCCAATATGGTGGGTGAGGGTAGGAAAGGGTGGGTGGTTGGTAAGATGGTTGGGTCATATGAGTCCCTTGACTCCCATTGGAATGGATCATAAAATGGGTCACCTAGGGGGAGGAACTCCATGTCCTCAAGATCCTTAAAAGGTGCTAAGTCATCCTTCTCCATGATAGTTGGGCCAATGTTCTTGACAAGTTGGTCAGCCATGAGTGGAGGGCTTGGCTTTCTACCCGAGATAAGAAGCTCTAAATCGAGGAGAAGGTTGGGCTCATCGGGTATAGGGAGGAATAGAAGGAGGTCGCTAGTGTAGCAATCAATGGTGCAAACCGAGGTGATAGACCCTATACATAGGTGTAGGAGGCTAAGGCTCCTAGGTTGTTCGGCCATAGGGGTCAACATGCTAGTGAACTCAATTTACCATGCTAAGCCTCTAAGAAAATCCTCTAAGGTCTCTACTTGATAAGATGCTTGGATTGTGGTGTGATAAGAGGAGATGGGCACTATGGGATGGTTTTCCTTCATGGGTGGGAAATCGTGGGTCGTGATCTCTCTTATTGGGCTCTTCTTTAGCCAACTAACAAGGGTTTCCCCTAAGATGAGATTGACTCCAACTAGAGATGATGATGTAAGGTGAAGACCCTCGTGTGTTGTTTCTTCTTCAATTTGGGCTTGGGTTTCCTCCAAGGTGGAGAGTGGGTTTGGAGTGTTCACCACTATGGGGTGGGGTATGGGTTCTTCTTCCAAGGAGGTGAGAGGGGCTTTTGAGGGTGTGGTGATGATTGGGGCATGGTGTATCCGGGGTGGTAGGTAGTGGAAAACTTGGGTTAGGATAGGTGAGGGTAGTAGTGGAGGCTTTGGTGGGAGTTGGATTGGGGTAGGGAGAGGAAGATGGGTGGGTTGAAGGGGTTTGGGTTGATTTGTTTTGGGAGGAGTGTCCCTTTTTGGGGGTGATGGAAAGGTAGTGGTGGGGGTTACCATGGGCCTAGGTGGAGAGTTGGCCATGGGGCCCAATTGGGTATGGGGACCTATGGTTGTGGTGTGGACTTGGAGGTGGGGTGTAAATGTAGTGGTTGAGGTGGGAGAGATGGGAAGTGGTAGGGAATGGGTGATTGGGGTCTTGGATTGACCGGGTGGGGATGAAGGAGTTGAAGTGCTCCTTGGGCTTTTGTGATTTGAGTAGGAGGGAGAGGGTTGGAGAGTGTAGGTTTTCCTAAGCTCGACCTTCATCTCATCCCAAGTGCTAATGGGGGCCTCCCTGCGGATCCTTCTTAAACCTTCCACAACTAACCAATGAGTTTTAGCTTGTTTGGAGAGGTGTGCCTTGGCTAGCCTCATTCTCCTTTCTTCGTTCAAGGGGCAACTTTTAAAGAATTGGTCTAGGGAAATCTCCCAATCTAGGTAAAGGCTTGGGCTGTTGGATCCATCAAAGGCGGGGGTTTTGATTTTCAAGTGTTCTAAAAATATGGTTTCTAGATTTCCCCAAAGGTCACTCTCATTCACTCTTGGTGCACGGCTATTTCCTTCAAGTCGGTCGAGTCGAGACATGATATCTTCAAGACGATTAAGGACATTAGGTAGGGCTTCTATGATAGAGGTGTTGCTACCCACTTTGTTGGCAATGGAGCTTCCATGAGGATTTGGGCTTCTTGGGAAAGTTGATGGGGATGGATATGACGGGTATGAAGTGGCCATTCTAGTGGACATGGGAGATGCAACCGAGGACTCTAAATGCATAAACATGCCCTAGGACCAACTTGTGGAGAGACAAGTTGTGAACTTGCTCTGATACCACTTGATGTGACACGACCTCGGACCTAATGCAAGCAAGCACAATCGCATTCAAAACGGGCCAAATTGGGCCACCGCTCTATCGTCACTCACCCAAGCCCGGGGTGACTTGGCAATGCCAAGGGGAAGATGTGGGGTTGGGCCCTTACTGGTAGAGGGCCAACAAGGCCAAGACGTGATTCCCAAAGGGTGGGGATGCCCAAATCAAGGGGGGCCAACAAAGTGCCAAAGGCACCGGTTGCAATATTCCCACGGTGATCACTCAAGTTTATGGGGCTTGAGGATCGGGCTCTCACTCGCATAACCAGCAGAATTAGAATAAATATTGAAAGACAAGCACTAAGTGGAGTGAAGGTTTGAGCACTTACTCGACCGGATTGAAGAAACCGGTCCCGGTCAGAGACGAGGGCGAGCGGGGAGGCGAGTGGATCCCCACACGCCGCGGCGGTGTCGCTTGACCTGCCCAAACAAGTTACAACACTACACCTCACGTAGGAGGGGGATCTTAGGGTGGGGGTTAATAGAAATTACAATCAATACTACCTCCACACAGGGAGGGACCTTCATCCGGTCAAGCGGGGTGGGGAAACTAAAGCAAAGAACGAGGAATAAGGGTGGACGCCGAATCTGCTTGCTGTCTGAGAGCTAGGATAGAGAGTCGGTGTTGCTGCTGTAGATCTTGATCAGGAATTTTGTTGTTGACGAAACCAGAGGGAAAACCTTCGTAGCTGGAATGGGAATGCCTCAGAATTTTTTTAATTTCTTCTGGAGTTACTGCTGCTCGGGGCAGGAGCTTGAACAGGGCCTCTATTTCTCGGATTAGCAGGGGCAGGTCACCAATAGTAGGATGCAGAGGCTGTCCTGGCCGCTCCCGAACTCCAAATTTGATGCCGTCAGCGCCGTTAGAACCGTGGGTGAGTCCTCTTTACAGAAAAAGAAACGGAGACACCAGAAGAGGTCAGAGACAATCTGTTGAACCAGAAGAGTGAGGAGGGGTTGGTGCAGACTGTAGAAGGCAGAACCGCGCGTTCGGGGGAGAAAATTGGTAACTTCTGCTCCCGGATTCTGAATGAACTTCTGCTTCTTGAATCTGAAACTAGACAGGCCAAAGAGGAACTTTGAATAAGAACTTGAAGACTGATTCCTTCAGGGTCCGTCGTGGCAGAGCTTCTAAACTGGTTCAGGTCCTTAGCCGAGGCAGAACTATGCAGCTGTGGCAGAATGGACCTCCAGGATGGCTCGGAGATCGGAAGAAGATGAAACCACTTCGGTTGCGAAGGCGACTGGCAGACGCTTCCGACGATGGCTCTTGGATCTTCAAACTCGTCCGGAGGTGATCGTGGTGGCCGCTGCAAGTTGTTGCTCTGCTGTAGATCTTCAGTTGAGAGCTGTAGGTTGATAATGATGGGGGGGAATGGGGTATATGGGAGGGGAAATGGGGGTGGATGAGTGTGGGGAAAGCCCGGGCTGTGAGGGGGTCTAGGAGGGGGTGTTCTAAGGTGGGGGAAGGGAAGAATGGGGTCTGGAAGGGGGTCTAACAGGTGGTGGGAGGAGGAGCTACGAATTTGGGAAGGTGGGTGAGAGGAGAAGGTGAGGGGGGCACAAGTGAGTGGAGGGAAGGGTGGATTTCAAATTCAAATATGCTTTGGAAGTTGTGGGGTTGTGTGGGGAAGGGGTTGATTGTGTTGGAATGGGGAAAGTGGTGTTGGAATATAGAGGATGGTGTTGGAATGGGGAAAGTGGTGTTGGAATGTGGAGGATGGTGTTGGAATGGTGATGGATCTCCTTGGGACTAGGGGGGTGGAGTAATGGAGGCCATGGGGAAGTGGAGGGCTTTAATGATGGTAGGTGGGGGTTGAGGTGGTTGGGAAAGGAGGAGAGAGAAGAAAATTCGAAATTGGGTGTTGAGGAGAGAGAAAGTGGAGTGAAAAAGAGGGATTAGGAGAGGGAAGGGTGGGGAATCTCTCCCCTAAGGTTTCTCACCCAAAAAATGTTGGAATCACTCCACTAAACTAAGCTTTGGATACTCAAATGGCATTTTTCATTGATTCATTCATTAAGTTGAAATGGGGGGAATGTGGTCCTATATATAGGAAACCCACATTTCTACAAAAGTCCCTTACAAAAGACTCAATAACAAATAACCGAAGGGGTAGGGGGGGCTCATGGGCCAAGCCCGAAGAATTGGGCCCAATAGCACATTACACAATCTAATGACACTCAAACTTAGGAAAATAAATGTAAGACCTAGGAACATGACTCAAATAAAAGGGAAAATACATCAAATGACTCAAATAAAATTACATAGGACTCAAAATTAAATGACTAAACCATGCCGGATGCAACCGGGGTGAGGAGACGAACGGTAAACGTGGGCATGGGAGGTGATGTCCCCATCAGGGGCGCACCACTGGAGAATAGAAAGTGTGCCGCTGGAAGGTGTACCGCAGGAAGGGTTGGAGGAGTGCATTGCTGGAGGGTAAAGGGGGGGTGTACTACTGGAAGGTTGAGGGAGGTGTGCCGCTGGAGGGTTAAGAGGTGTACCGCTGGAAGGTTAAGGGGAGTGTATCGCTGAAGGATTAGGAGGTGTACCGCTCAGAGAGCAAAGGGGAGTGTACCGCTGGAGGGTTTAGGGGAGCGTACCGCTGGAGAGTTAAGAGGTGTACCGTTGGAAGGTTAAGGGGAGTGTACCGCTGAAGGATTGAGAGGTGTACCGCCGGAGGGTTGAGCGGAGTGGGCAGTGTGCCGCTGGGTGGAACAGAGTTTTAGGGGGGGTCCCTCGTTCAAGCAATTCTGATGAAGAATCTCAGATGGTTAAGCTTTCAATCTTCCTGTCACGTGATTGAGTCCCCAGTCATGTTCAGTGGTGCAGTTCTTTGAGTCTTATTTAGTCCAATTCCTTGAGCCTTGCATAGTTCCTTTAGTTGATTAAAATATTTTATCGTTGCTTAGTTCGTTTGTTTGTTGCTTCTATTTGTCTTTTAACTTATTACTATTTCTGACAAAAATTCGACAGTATCTCCCGTTGACCCGGATGGTAAGGGAATAACAAGGAACATGCCCACAGGTGTAGACACACCATTCTTGACGTCTCCTGAGAAAGTCTCATATTACTATACAACGCCCCGCAACGGCTTACGCATTTTGAATCGCTCGAGTGCTTCCTTTGCTTGGGTCTTCTTCTGCCTTTTTTGACATCCAGAATCGTCTCGTCACGGCATTCGGACGACATCAACACCAGTCGGACGCATCAAGAGGTTCCGGAATCAAGAAGGGGGTCTACCGGGCGGCCGCCGACGCCTGATTTGAGGACCCGGGTGGGTCTCAATAGGGGCGTCCAGGCCCCTGGACGCCCCCATCTTTTTAATTTATTTTATTCTTTTCTCAGGGCCCAAAACCAAATAAAAAAAAATAAAAATATATATATATTTTAATGGAGGCGTCCAGGCCCCTGGACGCCTCCATAAAAACAAAAAAATAATAATAAAAAAAATGTTTGTAAAATGCCAGTTGGCATAAAATAAAAACAAAATAAATAAATAAAATATATATTAATGGAGGTGTCCAGTCCCCTGGACGCCTCCATAAAAAACAAATATAAAAAATTAAAATGACAGCCCTGGTATAAAAGATAAAAGAAAAATAAAAAATAATCTAATTTTGGAGGCGTCCAGGCCCCTGGACGCCTCCATCAACTCCCTCACGGGCGCCGGCCACCGAACGACGGTTTGTCGTGTGTGAAAAAATCCAAATTATAGAGACGTCCGGTCAGCTGGACGCGCCCATTTTTGAATCACGAGGCGCCGCTCACAAAATCACACGTTGTGCCAAACCGCGTGCGGCCGTCGTCGGCTTTCGGTGGACCTGCTTGAGGCGTCCGGGACCCTGGACGCCTCCACAAAAGTATTCCAAAAAATCAATAAAAATAGAATAAAATATTATTTCGGCCCTGATGGAGGTGTCAGGGTCCTGGACGCCTCCACCCTCCGGAGCTCTATAAATAGAGCCCCACCCCCTCAGTTCTGGAGGAGCTCAGAAGTGATCCGATAGGCTGCCGGAGCCCAGAGGCTACGGAGTCATTTTCTAACCCGTGGGTTCTTTTGTAGGTGGAGGTTCTGCCGGCTTCTCGGGTGCTCACGCTCGCGAGAGGAAGGTCGTCTTCATCCACCGCGCTTCCACGTCGTCCCCACGCTGCCGAAGCTCCGCCGGATTTCACCCTCGGCTCATCCAATAAGCCTTTTCTTCCCCTTTTTTCTTCGTAGTTCTTTTACATTCATCATCTCGCATCCTCTATCCCCCTTCATAAGGGCGCCTCTTCTTTTATACTTCTTGCATTCATCATCTCATTTTCCTCCTACTCGAGTCCGAGAGGGGTTTAAAAGATAACACCAACCAGGTGTGTGTCTTGCCGTCATTTCGTTATTTTTATCATAAAGATTTGAATACTACACCTCCATCTTTCTAATCAACTTGTCATTTATTTGTCGTTGTTTTGCAAGGGTAGCCGAGGAAAGCCCTCTCCGTCGGCCGGCCGGAGGGAGAGGAAGAAGCAACCCGCCATCTCCCGCTTTTGAGGTAGGCGCGATCACTTTCTTATTTTGGGGTCTTTCGGCCCCTGGCGATCACATCTTATTTTCGAGGCCGCGGCGAGTCACTTCCCCAATGGCCGTTTAAATTTCCGTTGTTATATTCTCTTTATACTCTGTTATATTCTGCTCATATTCTCGAGGCCGCGGCGAGTCACTTCCCCAATGGCCGTTTAAATTCCCGTTTTTATATGTTATATTCTTATCTATTCGTGTTCTCGAGGCCGCGGCGAGTCACTTCCCCAATGGCCGTTTAAATTCACGTTCTTATACGTTATATTCTTATCTGTTTGTGTTCTCGAGGCCGCGGCGAGTCACTTCCCCAATGACCGTTTAAATTCCCGTTCTTTGTATTCTCTCTATATTCTGTCATCTTATTATCTGCTCATATTCTCGAGGCCGCGGCGAGTCACTTCCCCAATGGCCGTTTAAATTCCCGCTCTTTGTATTCTCTCTATATTCTGTCATCTTATTATCTGCTCATATTCTCGAGGCCGCGGCGAGTCACTTCCCCAATGGCCGTTTCAATTCTTGTTATTTAATTTTTGCACCATTCCCGTCCCCCCGAGGCCGCGGCGAGTCACTTCCCGCTATGGCCGTTTAAACCCCATATTTTGCTATATCACACTTGTCCCGCTCGCCCCGCCGGAGCAATCTCCCGTGGTGGCCCCTTCTCTCTCTTCTCTTATTTCTGTGTTGCAGCAAACAAACACCAAAAAGAAAGAAAAGAGAAGCCCGCGCGCGCTCCGCGTCCTCTCCGCTCTTCCCCGAACCGCGTGACGTCGCTCACAGATTGGCGATCACGGTGGGACCTCTACTGCTTCCTTTCGGCTACCCTTGCAAGTTCGGCACCACCCGTGCCTCTCCACCTTCGCGCCCGCGCGCGCCCCCGTTGTGCTCACGGCAGCACCGTCAGTTTTGATTGGTTCTTTGTTTATTATATGTCTGTTATTTCTGTTGTTTTCCCACTCCATATATCTGTCAGCATTCCATTGCATACATCCATTCCTCTTTTCTATCCTTTTTTTTCATTTTTTGAGGATCACCCTTTCCCGGTGAAGGAAGGACTCTCCGTTTGGGAATTCCTCTCAACGGACTAGAATCTCCTACACTGGGACCTCCGTAAGTCCCCGACATCGAAGAATCTCCTCTTCGTTCACTGGGCTGGTTGTACCATTGAAGTTCCCCGGAGTTAGTCATCTCATTCGTGGTGAGACGAGAGACCCTAGCTGACACGGCGGTGAAATAAAAACAAACTAGGGTCCCCATTTTGTGTGAACTTCGGATCTCGCTAAAAATACAAAAAAAAATCATCAAAATCAAAACACAAAAAAGGGCGTAAAGGCATCCACTTGTTTGATAATCTCTGCTACCTACTTGCTAGTGTATGTTTTTACGTTCTGGGAAAACTGTGAGCATGTCTCACGAGTCTTTTGAGGAGAACCACCCTAGCCGTGGTTTGTCAGCCGACCCGCGAGTCTATGCTATGGACTCGGGTCCTTCTCATGACCCCTCGCATGAGGTGCAGGTTATTGCCGGGGACACGTCCCCGCCACAGGTTATCACTTCCTTACTGGGCGTCCTCGCCAACACGGAGCTTACCTCTGAACAGCTCCGGGCCTTCCAGGCCATTCTAAAAGGGAAATCTGTTTCCCCCACGCCCCAGGAGTCAACTCCGGCCATCGCACCTCTCCAAGAGTCCGTGCAGGCCATTCCATCTCCCTCATTGGCGCAAGCCATCTAGTCTCCCTCGCTTCAAGGACAAGCGAGCCAACAACCACCCTCATTCCAGTTCCCATCACAATCTCAAACTCCCGTTGTTCCCCAGACACCGCTTCAGCCGGGGCCAACTGTCGGCGGTCCGACAGCTCCCTCTCATTCTGGGTTCCCCCCTCAAGTCTTCGGGAGATAGTTTCTCCCCCAGTGGCAAGTGCCACCTTCACCTCCAGAGGAGCTCGCCCAATCGCTCCTCAATAGGTTCAACCGCATGGATGAGCAGTTTCAAAATCTGAGAAGGATAGTGGACGTGAAAGCTACCCCGGAGGTTGCTTTGCCAATCCTTCCCGTCATTCATCTTCCTCCCTCCGAAATGCCCACGTACCGCAGATACAATGGTACCAGCAACCCCTTCATTCATCTCAAGGATTTCATGTATGAGTCCTCTTACTGGCAAAACGATCAGAGGTCCCTGGCATACCTCTTTCAGAGATCATTGGATGGTCCCGCGCTTGAGTGGTTCTATTCTCTGGAGCCCCGCGAGGCCGAGAATTTTGAAATAGTCCAAAGAAGGTTCTTGCAGAAATATAGGGATAGGGTCGGTCCCTCACTCTCCATTACCAACCTAGTGGCCGAAAAGATGAAACCCGACGAGGATTTTGTCCGATATGCTGATAGATGGAGGTCTCGGGCGGAAAGAATAAGGGATACCCTCTCCGAGCCCGAACAAGTGAAGATGATTGTGTCTAATGCAACCCCACAGTTCAGACATGTCCTGGCCATGAATAAACTTACTACAATGGAGGAACTCTATGAAAGGGCCCGATACATCCAAACCCAGTTAAAAGACTCCCCCATCATGAACATGTTTGAGTCACCGAAGCCCAAAGTGGTTAGAAAGACAGGCGCTGGTGTCCCGGGCGGAGCCACAGAAGGGGTCGTGACAAATGAGCAAGTCAGTGCGGTCAACAATGTCAACTATGCAGTCAACCCAAGGCCTCCACAAATGCCCCGACTTCCCCTTCAACCGGGTCCTTTCCCTCTTCGTCCTCCACCCCAAAATAATCCACCCCAGGATAATATGCCTCCATTACGCCAACCCCAGCAACAACAACCACAACCTCAGCAACAACAACCACCGCTTCAGTACAACCAAGTTCCACCCCCGGGGAACTATGGTCCCCAACAGTAACAAAGGAGGCCGCTCGGTCCCAAGAGAGCCTACTATCCACCATTGCCGTAAACCTTAGCAGACATTTTTAATGCCCTCATGGCATCAAACCAACTCGCCCTACCCAGAGAAAGGCCCGCGTGGCCCCCCAATGTTGATACCTCTAAATACTGCGTCTACCACAGGCAGCCGGGAGACACAGTAGATTACTGCTTCCATTTCAAAGATTACATCCATGATATGAATGATGAACATCAAATAGATTGGGATGAGATGAGATGGTACGTCGCGGCTCTCAAGGCTAGGAGACCTCCTCAGAGGCCACAGCAGCAGTTACAATAGCAGCAGCAGCAACAACCACAACAACAACAACAACAACAACAACAGGCTCAGCAGGCCCCACAGCAACAGCTCGACATGGGCATAATCCAGAATCCATTACCGGAGCACCAACAGCCCAATCATCAGGTTAACCCCATCTCCTCCTTCCCGGAAGTCGGGAGAGAGCAGGTGTGGCACCAGGAAAGTACCTCCATTCTTTCTACCTCCAACCCTATGGTCATGCAACCCCCTCACCTTGCCCGGGTAGCACCTCTCTCTCATCAACCCGCGTCAGTATCGCCTTCACCATTTCCACTACCATTACGCCCTCTCATCCGTACCACGATCTCCTATCAACCGACACTCTCTACTACGCCTTCACACCCTCTCATCTTCTCTCATTTCCCCACTTTACCATCCACCTCTACCGCATTTACCCATACGCCTTCTGAACCCCTTATCATCCGTCAACCATACATAACCCCGTCTTTCTCCACCACATCACCACTAATGCCTTCAAAACCACTCATCACCCCCCATCCACCTCAAAACCCTTACCCGTTTCAAACCTTACCTCCACCTCCACCTTCCAAACCCCTTATCCTTCATAATCCGCGCGATATCCCCTCTACCTCCGCCATGCCTCCACCTAACAAACCCCTCATCAGAATCCCTGCTCCCGTCATCACCCCTGCTTCATCAACCATTCCTCCACTACTACCCCTCAAACCCCTGTTAAAACCCACTGCTACCCCCACAGAGGTACAAAAGCCGCAGGCAATGGTGCTCCGGAGTGGAAGGATTTTCCACAGGGTTTTCCCCCACAATAGTCAGAATCCCGAGCAATCTCAGCCAGAGAAGGATGATGCAGAACAACCAGAAAGAGCTATCCCTGGAACACAGTATGATCTATTGAAACACTTGGACAAGACACCTGCCCGGATCTCCATCCTAGAGCTACTTCAAAGATCCACATCCCACCAGGCGGCCTTGATGGAATATCTTCAAAAGGTCATGGTTAATGAAGAGAATATTACCACTCTTGCCAAGGTTCCAAACTATCCTCGTCCTCGCCAGAAGGACTCTGTCATCGACGGATCTTCATCCGTCCTCAGCATTACCGTCGACGGCTCATTAGCCGCCATCCTCTCCATCCACTCGTCTCAGCCTTTGCTGATATCTTCTTCCTGGGCCAGACAATTGTCTGATGATCTTCCCAGGTCCCCTTCTTTGCTTACATACCTGCGCGGGCTTTTCAACCCGCGATAGGTCTTCAACCATGATCTGCTCTATGAACCTCACAATCCTCTAGCCATAACCCCTTTTCTCTCTCCTCCAATCTCTTTTCACTGCTTTGTCATTAAAAATGAAAATGAAAAAAAAATGTCAATTTTCAAACTCCCCAACAACACATCTTCGTTGAGGAAACCTCCTACATCTCCCACGGGTGCGTACCGCCTTGCGGACCACCCGTCCAAGGTCCGATGAGCGACCTTTTCTACCCCTCCTCTGAGGGGTCTTCTCCTGTACATTCTACACCATCCTCTTCGTCTTCCTCTTCTTCTGTAAATATTGTCAGTCAATCTAGGAATGATAGGCCGAGGGTAGTACCTAGGAAGAAGTCCAAGGGGAGGCAGATCCCTCGTCGATTCCTTCTGGATTTGGCCGCCAGGTGTCAGGCCCGTCTTGCCATCCCCCAGTTGTTAGAAAATCCCATCCAGCTACCCGAAATAGAATGCGAGGGCGACTGTGCATCTGATGAAGGGTATGGAGTCTACGAGATCACGGATGAAGAATGCCCCACTGAAGATGAGGGTGAAGAATATGAGGATGCGGCGGGCGCATACGCTAGTGGAATGAGGAGATTCGACGAGCCGTCAACCACCGTAGAAGAATCCACCAAAGAAGTCAACTTGGGAACTGAGGAAGACCCTAGGATCATCCTCATAAGTGACAACCTACCACCCTCTGAAGAAGAGGCATTAATTGAGGTCCTCAAGGAATACAAGGACACGTTTGCATGGAGTTACGAGGATATGCCGGGTCTGGATTCAACCTTGGTCGAACAACGTTTAACCCTAAAACCAGAGTCCGTCTCGGTAAAACAAAGGTTAAGGCGTTTCCACCCTCAGATGGCTTTGAAAATAAAGGAGGAGGTCGATAAGCTCCACAAAGCCAGGTTCATTAGAGTCGTCCTTTATCCTCAATGGGTGGCGAACATTGTCCCGGTCATGAAGAAAGATGGGAAAGTCAGGATTTGCATCGACTTCCGGGACCTTAACCGCGCGTGTCCAAAGGATAATTTTCCCTTACCTCACATTGATGTGCTGATTGATAACACGGCAGGCTACGAAACCCTCTCTTTCATGGATGGATTTTCAGGATACAATCAAATTCGTTTGGCAGAAGAGGATCAGGAGAAGACGTCATTCACTACCCCTTGGGGAACATATTGTTACGTGGTCATGCCGTTTGGGTTAAAGAATGCTAGAGCTACTTACCAAAGAGCGATGATGGCCATATTTCATGACATGATGCACATATATCTGGAAGTGTATGTGGATGACTTATTGGTGAAATCAAGGATCAGGATGGAACATCCAGAAGTTTTGGCTAAGGTCTTGCAAAGGTCAAGAGAGTTCCAATTAAAAATGAACCCGAAAAAGTGTGTGTTTGGTGTGTCGTCGGGTAAATTGCTGGGGTTCATTGTGAGTAAAAGAGGGATCGAGATAGATCCCGACAAAGCTAAGGCCATCAGGGATATGCCACCTCCCAAGAATTTGAGGGAAGTCTGAGGTTTAATCGGGAGGTTGCAGTTTATTCGTCGGTTTGTGTCTCAACATTCACAAAGGTGTAGACCACTCTACGAGTTGACCAAGCCAAGAGTAGAATTCCACTGGAATTCTAAATGTCAGAAAACTTTTGAAGGGTTGAAGGAATATCTGGCTAGTCCACCCGTTCTCATTCCACCCAAACCAGAAAAACCTCTGATCCTTTACGTCTCAGTCTTGGATGACTCCGTGGGAGCCGTCCTCGCATAAGCTGATGAAGAAGGCAAGGAACGGGCAACCTATTACTTGTCCAAACTTCTCAATCCCTGTGAGCAGAAGTACACCGTCATGGAGAAAACCTGTGCTGCCCTCGTTTGGGTAGTGCAGAAATTGAAACACTACTTCTTGGCTCATGAGGTCCACTTGATTGCTCGGATGAATCCTATCAAATTCCTTCTGGAGAAATCCGTCTGATGCGGGACGGGACCACGGACACGACAAGCTAGCGGTCGTCCCTTAGCGAGGGAAGCGTCGGATGTGCACGGTTGAACAACCGGCAGTGAGCTAGGGTGGTCGGCTCTCAATTGTGCCCGGATCGGGTCACGGGACGGTCACTCTCTCACTCGCAGCAGTGATATGATAAATTAAAAGCGAGCTAGGTAACCCTACACATGCTCTCTAGCAGCGGCATAAACAAGCATATATAGAAATAAGCGGAATGCCAAGCAAGGAGCGAATACGATACCTCCACGCGCTCGGCGTGGCGAAGATGGCACCCGGCCGAAACTCGTACTCCCGGGAACTTAATACATTAAGATTACAGCAATACAAGTAAGCCCACTCCACGCAGGGAGGTAACGGGCGACACAAGGGGGCCCGGGAGGACCAATTCCGGGTTGACGGGCGGTTTCCGGGCTCGGCTTCGGCTTCGCGCGTACTCGTGCTAGTGGGGCCCACGTGTGGACCGGAGGGGTCGTGTGGGACCTGATGCCTCCTCTGGTGTGGGTACACTTGGGAAGCGCTCCCCTAGGATGGCGAGTTGCTGGAACGACCACCGGACGCCGGGCGGTCCTCGGACGACGCTCGCGGGAAAACCGGCCACAAGTCTGCGCTTGCTGTCTTCTCGCGCGCTGTCCGGCGAGATCGGCTGCTGTGATCAACCCCGTCGTCGGAATGCAACGAGCTCGGCGCCGTTGGAAAGAGGACTCCAAATACTTCGACGTAGGGGCCTTCAGAAAAAATAATCAGATACGTATATCTGACTTATTGAATTTACACCCTTGCTGTAAACAGGCCAGAACTGCAGGGGCAGGTTCTGACTTCTCTGAAAATCACCGTTGACCGGGGAGAAGACCACCGAATCTGGTGATAATCTCTTCAGAAAAGTTTAAGATCTCTGAGAGAGGAAACCGGGACTATTTTTGGTTTCTTGATTGGACAAGAAATGGATTTTTTGGGATTTTTTGAGTGGACCTGGGTCGGATCTGGGACACTGTGGAAAAATTGCTCACAGGAACTGGTACGAAATTTGAAAAATACCTAGAGACCTTATCAAAAATTAGGAAAATTCATGGTGATAGACATATGTGGACAGAAGTCTCAGTAATTTTTAGAGCCCCAACAAAATTCAAAACATGGGTCGAACAAGGTAGACTCAGAACTGATGAACAGTAGACAGAACCTGAACAGAACTGAAATTTGAACTTGGACGAAATTCTAAAAATATCTAAAGGACGAATTTTTGACTGAAATTTTTTGTGGAGGTAAGGGTTCAAGAGGGGAACCAACCCTGAAAATTGGAGCTTCAGAAGATGAGGGAAGAGAGAGAGACAATTCGGAGAAGAGAGGTCTATCCAGAGTGGACAGAAAACCGAATTCGTTGGTGAAGACGCGTCGGCGGCGAGACGGCGGCGGCGGCGATCACCGGAGTTGCTTCAGATGCTGGAGGGGATCAAGGGGGAAGGGATTACACTCTAGAAAGGGGCTGGAGGTGGAAGAACACCAGGGAGAGAGGGGAGAGGGGCGCAAGCTTCAAGGAGGCAAATGCTCATTTCTTCTTCATTAATTCATTCAAAATGAAAATTACAACCTTATATAGGATGCCAACCAAACTCAATCTCAACCCTTGGATCTAGGGGTTTGGATTGGATGGCTGGGATACAATGAGAATCCCACATTGAATACATTAGTTTAATCAAATTGACCACATGTGTTCAAACTTGGTGTAATTCCATTCAAACACAACCTAACTACAACTACCAAGCCTAATAAGGCCAAAAGAGCATGCGCCCCCCTTCTTGGGCCAAGCCCATTCTTGGGCCAAGAGCCACTCCATATGGCATGCTAGGCATGGGCCATTCCCACTTTGATGGCCCATGAGAGGATGGAATCCCATTTGGGCTTTAAGAGCCTTAATGACCCACTTTGAAACCAAATGGCCCAATATGAAGGAGCCATCTTAAATGGACCTTAAACATGCTACCTAGTTATGGACTCTTCCTAGAAAGAGGCCCATTGGCTTAATTAAGCCTTACAAGGATGGCCCAAAAGAAGGAAATCAAAAATTACACACTTTCAAGCTAATACAACCCATAAAACACACCTATACAAGCTAATACACACTAATACAATCCATAAGCTCATGATGTCCTCATCAATTCTCCCCGGGTGGGAGAAACTCGACCCCGTCGAGTAGGGGTATGGCTGCTCGAGTACTCTGGCGGATCCGTCACCGTGCCAAGTAGCGCGGGTATGCTCCACTCCAAGTGATCGGCACCTGCTCGTTCCACATATACTCGATATGCGCACTGCTATGGCCAAAGGTGGTCACTCCGAAGGGGCACTCTCAACGGAAGGAAACAGTTTAAAGACTCACTAGGAATCACTGCTGAGTCCCTGTAGGTGACTGATCCGGGTATAGAAGTAAACCGATCCCATACTCGTCAAGTGAGTCGACTCGCTTCACACTCATAAAAGAACGACAACGAGCTTGCACAAGACACATGCTGACCCACCATGAACTGACATACAAATGCAAACCACGCAAACAATCGACTCAAAATCACCACACAAACAGACCACACAAAGAAAAACACACCGACTCATGCATGACTCTAGACTAAGGTGGTAGCATCAAGCCCACTAGGTGGTGACATCCTGGGCGGCCGAAGGGTCGCCCAGCTCTTCCCCCATGGCATAATATTCATCGGCCAGTGCCTCATCGGCCTCGTAATCGACATGCTCAAGCTCGGGAGGTGCGGATCCGCCAACACCTAAGGCTAGGGTGGTGCGAGCGGGACACTCACTAGCAATGTGGCCATACCCATGACAGTGGAAACACTGTATTCGCGATCGACTACTCTCCCCGATAAGAGGGGCCTTACCCTTATCATCCCGCCGGGTAGGGGGTGTAGGCAACAATGGGGGAGGTGTAGGTGCCTTGGACAAGAGTGGAGGGGGTGCCGGTGCCAGAGGACGGGCTATAGGAGCTGGGGAACGGGCAAAGGGTGCCGGTGGTTGGGATGGAAATAGATCCCGGGGTGGAGGAGGGCGAGGCCGTGGAGCGAAGTGCTCCTGACGGGTGGACTCCTGAGGTCGAGCCATGGGAGGCCGCTGATGTGGGCCTATAGAGTGACGGGGCTCGGTACTACGGAGAGGGGTGGGGCCCAACCGATGGCTAGACTCGAACTCTCCCTCAAATTGCTCCATCTCGAGAGCAACCTGATATGCCTCTTCCAACGTCTTGGCATTGCGGCGGAAAAGCTCATATTGGTAGTGTGGCCGCAAACCACGTCGAAAGCGGGACACGGGCATGGTACTCTCCTCCGTGACACCACATCGTAGAAAGTACTCATCAAACTCCGCGATGTATTCGGAGACGGACCGGTCTCCCTGGCTAAGACTTTGCCATCTATCGATGAGTCGCTGGCGGTATGTGGGAGGAAGGTACTTTTGCCGAAGTTTATTCTTCATCTCGGCCCATGTGTCGATCGGGGGTTCTAGCCGCTGAAGTAGCAGGCTCTCCACATTCTTCCAATAAGTTTGTGCCTGCCCCATAAGTTTCATGGTGGCAAATCGGACCCTTCGACGCTCCGACATATCATACCATTCAAAATAACGGTCCATGCCAAACTCCCAATCTAGGTAGACTTTCGGATCCAAAGACCCGTAAAAAGCGGGAGGATCCGCTCGCACGGTCTTAAGGACCCGATCATCATCCTCATCTCGTTGTGGTTGAAAACCACGACGGCGTTGACCGTACCCCTCGTAGGCATTGTCGGACCCATAGTCCTCGAGACCAAGGTCACGGTGTGGTAGTTGGGGAACCCGAGGAGGGGCGGGTGGAGGAACCAGTGGTGGCTGGTTTTGGGCCGCGGGAGCGGCCTGGACTTGGGCCATGGGAGCGGGTTGGACTTGGGCCACCATGGGAGGAGGTGCGGGTGGACCTTGGGCTGTCCCAAGAGGGTCCCCGTGTGACATCCTTTCTAACCGCCAACGAGGTCTTGGACTGACCTATCGGAGTTCTCCAAGCGTCCCTCCATGGCCCTAAGGCGACCATCCATATTATCGGAGAAAGTCCGAAAGTTAGCATCGGATTGGTCCAACCTAGTCATAATGGCCATCATCGCCTCTTGTAGGGAGTGGAAGTCTCCCGAGGTATCCCGTGGGTTGGCCATAGGTGGGGGTGGGGGTGAGTACTGAGTACCCCGACGAGTGGGCATGCAAACACACCGACTAGAAGACACCGACTAAAGTAAAACACACTAATGCAAAATGATGCGCCTAGACTTAACCAAAACTCGGTACGCGGCGGAGATAATCGACCCGAAGGTCACTCGCACAAGTGTGCGGCCTTCCCGATAGGCGTAACCTAACGGTCGGACAACACCTTTTGATATACCGAGTAAAGGGATGTATGCGACCCAAAATGACTCTTTTTTGTTGTTTTGAAAATATGATGATCCTAGACACGACTTAGACCGACTAATGACTAGACTTAAATGACACTTTTTTTTTTCTTTTTGACACCCTAGACTCAACCTGCTCTGATACCAAATTGATGCGGGACGGGACCACGGACACGACAAGCTAGCGGTCGTCCCTTAGCGAGGGAAGCGTCGGATGTGCACGGTTGAACAACCGGCAGTGAGCTAGGGTGGTCGGCTCTCAATTGTGCCCGGATCGGGTCACGGGACGGTCACTCTCTCACTCGCAGCAGTGATATGATAAATTAAAAGCGAGCTAGGTAACCCTACACATGCTCTCTAGCAGCGGCATAAACAAGCATATATAGAAATAAGCGGAATGCCAAGCAAGGAGCGAATACGATACCTCCACGCGCTCGGCGTGGCGAAGATGGCACCCGGCCGAAACTCGTACTCCCGGGAACTTAATACATTAAGATTACAGCAATACAAGTAAGCCCACTCCACGCAGGGAGGTAACGGGCGACACAAGGGGGCCCGGGAGGACCAATTCCGGGTTGACGGGCGGTTTCCGGGCTCGGCTTCGGCTTCGCGCGTACTCGTGCTAGTGGGGCCCACGTGTGGACCGGAGGGGTCGTGTGGGACCTGATGCCTCCTCTGGTGTGGGTACACTTGGGAAGCGCTCCCCTAGGATGGCGAGTTGCTGGAACGACCACCGGACGCCGGGCGGTCCTCGGACGACGCTCGCGGGAAAACCGGCCACAAGTCTGCGCTTGCTGTCTTCTCGCGCGCTGTCCGGCGAGATCGGCTGCTGTGATCAACCCCGTCGTCGGAATGCAACGAGCTCGGCGCCGTTGGAAAGAGGACTCCCAATACTTCGACGTAGGGGCCTTCATAAAAAATAATCAGATACGTATATCTGACTTATTGAATTTACACCCTTGCTGTAAACAGGCCAGAACTACAGGGGCAGGTTCTGACTTCTCTGAAAATCACCGTTGACCGGGGAGAAGACCACCGAATCTGGTGATAATCTCTTCAGAAAAGTTTAAGATCTCTGAGAGAGGAAACCGGGACTATTTTTGGTTTCTTGATTGGACAAGAAATGGATTTTTTGGGATTTTTTGAGTGGACCTGGGTCGGATCTGGGACACTGTGGAAAAATTGCTCACAGGAACTGGTACGAAATTTTAAAAATACCTAGAGACCTTATCAAAAATTAGGAAAATTCATGGTGATAGACATATGTGGACAGAAGTCTCAGTAATTTTTAGAGCCCCAACAAAATTCAAAACATGGGTCAAACAAGGTAGACTCAGAACTGATGAACAGTAGACAGAACCTGAACAGAACTGAAATTTGAACTTAGACGAAATTCTAAAAATATCTAAAGGACGAATTTTTGACTGAAATTTTTTGTGGAGGTAAGGGTTCAAGAGGGGAACCAACCCTGAAAATTGGAGCTTCAGAAGATGAGGGAAGAGAGAGAGACAATTCGGAGAAGAGAGGTCTGTCCAGAGTGGACAGAAAACCGAATTCGTTGGTGAAGACGCGTCGGCGGCGAGACGGCGGCGGCGGCGATCACCGGAGTTGCTTCAGATGCTGGAGGGGATCAAGGGGGAAGGGATTACACTCTAGAAAGGGGCTGGAGGTGGAAGAACACCAGGGAGAGAGGGGAGAGGGGCGCAAGCTTCAAGGAGGCAAATGCTCATTTCTTCTTCATTAATTCATTCAAAATGAAAATTACAACCTTATATAGGATGCCAACCAAACTCAATCTCAACCCTTGGATCTAGGGGTTTGGATTGGATGGCTGGGATACAATGAGAATCCCACATTGAATACATTAGTTTAATCAAATTGACCACATGTGTTCAAACTTGGTGTAATTCCATTCAAACACAACCTAACTACAACTACCAAGCCTAATAAGGCCAAAAGAGCATGCGCCCCCCTTCTTGGGCCAAGCCCATTCTTGGGCCAAGAGCCACTCCATATGGCATGCTAGGCATGGGCCATTCCCACTTTGATGGCCCATGAGAGGATGGAATCCCATTTGGGCTTTAAGAGCCTTAATGACCCACTTTGAAACCAAATGGCCCAATATGAAGGAGCCATCTTAAATGGACCTTAAACATGCTACCTAGTTATGGACTCTTCCTAGAAAGAGGCCCATTGGCTTAATTAAGCCTTACAAGGATGGCCCAAAAGAAGGAAATCAAAAATTACACACTTTCAAGCTAATACAACCCATAAAACACACCTATACAAGCTAATACACACTAATACAATCCATAAGCTCATGATGTCCTCATCACCGTCCTTACGGATAGGCTAGCACGCTGGCAAAGTTTTCTCTCTCAGTTCGACATCACCTACATCCAGCAAAAGGCGATTAAAGGCTATGCCATAGCCGAGCATCTCGCTCACCATCCTCTCCCCAAGTTAGATCCCGTCCAATCAGAGTTTCCAGATGAGGAACTAATGTCCATCAACCAATCAGATGACCCAATGTGGACGCTATATTTTGATGGAGCTCTGAATTCTCAAGGGAGAGGAATCGGCATCGCCCTCCTGTCGCCTGAGGGCCTCACATTCCCATTGGCATACCAGCTCAAATTTCCAGTCACCAACAATATAGCCTAATATGAAGCTCTTCTAGCTGGCCTAGAACTCGCCCATTCTTTTCGTATCACTGAGTTGCGAGTCGTAGGTGATAGTCAACTCATCCTTCGCCAGGTGCTCACTAAGTATCGCACTCGTGATCCCAAACTCAAGTCATACCAAGAACTCACTGCTGCCTTTGCCAAACTGTTCGCCAAACTGATCTTTGTTCATGTCCCTCGTCATCAGAATATTCTCGCCGATGCCCTCACCTCGTTGGCATCATCCATAAGGTTCCCTCTAGGAAGATGGTTTAAGTCTATTTCCATCTACAAACTTCACGCCCCTGCGATCGATGATGCTTCCTACGTAAACATCAAAGACAGGATAGCAAGGAAGATCCTGCAGGAAGATATCCTTGAAAAGAGGGAAATCATGTTGGCAGAGGTCGAAGAAGAACTGTCTGATGAAGAGAAACCATGGTTCTATGAAACTGTCAAATACTGCCAAGATCAATCTTATCCTGAAGAGGCCACCACAGAGGACAAGAAAGCCATAAGAAGGGTGGCTCAGAAATATACTTTGGTTGGAGGTCTACTCTATAGGAGGAGCCTTACTGGTATTCTGTTAAGATGTCTTGGTGACGATGAGGTTTGGAAATGTGTAGAAGAGACGCACTCGGGTGTGTGCGGTGGCCACGTGAATAGTCAGATGCTCGCCAAGAAGATCATTCGTCAAGGCTTTTATTGGCCCACTATGGAAGAGGATTGTGCTGTCTAAGTCCGTAGGTGCGTCAAGTGTCAACTTCACGTCGATAAAATCCATTCACCATCTTCCTCACTTCATCCAATATCCTCCCCATGGCCTTTCTCCATGTGGGCATTCGACATCATTGGTCCCCTAGGTGATCCCAATTCCCTCACCAAGCAGAAATCTTTCATCCTTACTGCGACGGAATACTTCACCAAATGGGCCGAAGCCGAAGCTTACGCGAAAATCAAGGCATCAACAGTCTGCAAGTTCATCATAAAAAATATCCTCGCCAGATTCGGCGTCCCAAGCACAATCGTCACCGACAATGGGCCACAGTTCATTTCTCAGGACCTATAGGACCTCTGCAAAAGGTACGCAATTGCATTGCATCATTCATCGCCATATTACCCACAAGGTAACGGCCAAGCGGAGGCCACCAATAAAACATTGCTCAAAATCATCAAAAAAACCTGCGAGTCTAGTAAGTTTTCAGACAGGCCAGAAAAGCTTATCGAAGCTCTATGGGCATATCGCACTTCAATCCGTACCCCCACCGTGCAGACTCCATTTGCCCTTACTTATGGTATGGAAGCGGTAGTCCCGTATGAGACTCTGATCCCTTCTCTCAGGGTACAATTGGACGAGGACTTTCCCCTCGACGATCGTCGTAATTCACTCCTCGCCCAGTTGGAACTCTTGGATGAGAAGCGACTGGCCACTGCCGAACACGCGCGTGTGTATCAGAATAGACTCGCTCGCTTTTACCAAAAGAAAGTCGTTGAGAGAAAATTCAAAGTCGGTGAGATGGTCGTAAAAAGAATTTTTGTCAAACCTGGAGGGCCGCATTCTAAGCTCCAACCCAATTGGGAAGGACCATTTGTAATTCAAGCCGTGTACCCTGGCAACGCCTACAAGCTAGTCAACGCCGAAGGGACCGAGTTATCCCACCCTTGGAATGGGCTTTATCTTAAGAAATACTACCCTTAGCACAAACAAAAAAAGTGATGAAAAGATAAAAAATATCAAAAACAAAGAAATATTGAAAACCACTAAAAATATGGAAAATTCAAAATGCCGATGCCTGGCAGTCACCATATAGTTAAGTCTCTGCATCTAACTTTCATGTTAGGTTAGGGCCCATTAAGGTTTGGTAGGCACCGGGTCTTGGTTTGCCAGAACCGTGGAGACCCCTGTCCGGCCACGTCGGCCTATGCTCGCTCGAAGGAAGCTAACATGTGTTCACTTATGTATTTTATTCAAAAAAAAAGTCGGTAACATCACCTACGGTAGGGCCACACCCAGAAGATCTCCGGAAGCTGTAATCTTTATTCTTTTCTCTTCGACCAAATGAGACAGTCGGCGCCCTTAAAACGCTGAGCATGAGAAACCGAAACTCAAACCCCAAGGGCAAGAGTAGGATCCATTTCCTCGAGCATCGATCAGAGCACGAGAAGAGGGCAGTGTCCCCGCAGGCATACGAAAAGGGAGCCTACAAATGTCAAACGACTATATCTCCCTCACAAAAAGAAATACAAAATCAAAATCAAGAGAAAAGCCTGGTCGTGACCGTGCCTGGTGCGATAAACGGAACCCCTCAAAGCAAAAGTCTGAATCCACAAAGGGGGCCGTGGAATGTAAATGCTCAAGATTTGGTCCGAAGTTGTCCGAAAGGAAAGAGTTAATGGGCCCTTATTCGCTCGCCGGGTTAACGGCTTTGCCGGTCCTCTCAGGAGGTTTATCCCCTACGCTCTTCCTTCTCCCTCTAAAGATGAAGGTTCGATGGAGTTTCTGAAGGGTGAAAAACTGCCTAGGGTCTGCGACCTTATTTTAATATACACATTTGGTTGCCCACTTTGAAGAGCAAAAGCTATCGCTGCGAAGGAGTCTCTGTGTTTCTGGCTGGTCAAGACCCCTGTTTACCACCTTGATGTCTTCTTGTTTAACCTCGGGCTTAGGCCAATGCAAGCGCGTCACCTATGGGTGCGACGGCGTCTGATTCCGGGTCAGCGTCGCGCGGTTGGTCGTTAGGGTTCCAGGGTGTTCCATCTTATACCATCTAGAGTTGTGAGGAAATAGACCCGGGTCGGGCAAATCATTTACCTCAAACAACTTTTGGGTGAATCCCTGTGGTCGGAAGCGACTGGGAGCCTAAGCATGGCATGACGGTATTGTCATCAGGGTAAGTCTTAGCCGGTAGGATCATCATTCGAGGGGTCTAGAGGCCCAAATCAACCTAGATATGCACTTAGGATACCTGGGAGGTTAGTAAGAAACCCCTGTCTCACGTAGGTTAGGTGCCATTTGGGTGCTTGCCGGGCGTTAGCAAGAAAAAAAATCGAAATGATAAAAGTACAAAAAAAATGGATAAGAGAAATGTACATATTTGCAAACAAAAAAAATCTTTTTATGATAAAATAAAAAAATATCAAATATAAAAAAGAAAACAAATCAATTTTACATGATTACATTTACGTGCAGCATCTCACTTTTATTACCGCTTGCATTCGTGTGCTTGCCTGTCTCATTTATCATCACCGCATCTTTCCCTTGCCTTCGTTAAATAAAGGCTTGGCCCCTTGACCAGTTATCAAGGACAGTCACAGTGACCATTTGCTTATTGAGCAAGGGGCCAAGTCAGAACAGAAATTCTGATTTGTTTGTTTCAGTGATGTGTGCAGGGATTCAGGCAACAGAAGTATAGGTGAAAAACCAAACAAACCGAACCTTGTATTTTATTCCAAAAAACTAAAAAAATTACATCAAGTTCCGCCCTCTCTCTCTGCATCACTCGTCCCACTACTCTCCGGGCAAAACACTCTTAAAGGTGCTACCCAACTACGAAAAGCGGTACTCCTACCGCTCTGTACTCCCCTTCCTATTCCCACATCCCGGCGTTGATCCACGGAAGCAGTAGAGAAGCTACCAACACGAAAGTCACGCTCTCGTGCTCTTCGGTAGCGCTCCTCACCATCTCTCAGCCACTGTTCAGCAAGGCCAAGGCTGATTCGGAGTTCGAATAGTTGGGCCTCCATGGCCCTTCGTTCCTCCCTTTCAGTCAATCTGTTGGCTCTCTCTCTCCGCGTCTCTTTCTCTCTCTGCACGATCTCTCTCACGGTCTTCCCTCTCCAACTGGAGAGTGATCCTCAGTTCCACGGCATCCCTAGAGGAGTCGTCATCAGGATGACGCCGCACTTCCCTCTCCAGTTCTGCTATCCTGGCCTCCTTCTGCGCAGCTTGGGCAAGCGCTCCTTCCGTCTCCTTTTCCTGCCATATGTACCATCTCAGATACGCGATAAGGCGTAAACCAAGAGAACCCAACACTGAAACTTTTACCTGTATACGGAGCATCCCTTCTGCCTCCGCAGCACGCTGCGTGGCGTGAGCAAGTTGCTCATGAAGCAAGTTAAGTTCGGAGGTGGGAATCCACAGGCTGGAAGAGGCACCACCTACTCCCATCGCTGGGGAAGCCGCGCCAATCTGGGCATGCTACGACCGCGTGAGTTAGCAGCCAACATCAGGAATATGAGGATTTAATTACAAACGCGCACTGTACACCTACCAAGGCACTCGTAGCTCCGCGGGCATCGCCCAACTGTTGTTCCATCTCCGCCAAGCGAGTTCGTAAATTCGCTATCATGGCATCCCGGACATCCTGCTGCCATACGAGTCAGCATTTCCACCGGAAAACCAAAAAAAAAGAGAAAAAGGAGAAAGAAGGAAAAAGAAAAAGGGGAAACCTACCTCCGCAAGTCTCCGGGGTTGGAGCCGCTCTGCGTACTTTATCCTATATAGACGCAAGTAGTCCTCGCTATCCCGCGCCTGTGATTCTACAATCGTGCCACTCCGTTGCCAGTCCTCATACTGTTCGGGGAATCGCACGCGCCAGTCAATGCAGGTCGCCGGTCCTCGCGTCTTTCTCCCGACACGAGGTGGCGCAGCCGTATCCACCCATTCTTGAGCCAGTCCTAAAGTCCTCATAACCAATCGTAGCCGAAGTGGCTCAATTTCATTCAGGCAGTGCATCCACAGTTCCCGTTCGAACCGGGCACGACTCGCTAGAACCCACGGCTGGTCAGCATCAACCATGTCTGAGTAGGGTCTCCAGTTTACCATCGCTGCAGGGAACTCCTGTAGCTCCTGCCTTAGCACCATCAGTTGGTAGGTTAGGGGTGCCGCACTCATGATGGGTTCCCACCGCCTGGCTAACGGCACCATCACGGGTCGCCAATGCCGAGCTCTCCCCATAGGGAGGTAATAATAACTCCATAGCTGCTCGGAACATGTCATCAGTACTTTGTAAAAACACAAAAAAAATACAAAACAAGCAAAACCAAAAATACCTGGATGAATGGTGTGAAACCACTCACAGTCATCTCACGGTCCGTTTCTTGGAATAGGCCTGCAAATAAGTGTGCCAGCATGGCGGCTCCCCAGGCATAATACCCTACTCTTTCAAGGTCTGACAGCAGCTCCAGGAAGCAACATTGGATACCGTCCCCTTTCGAGCTCAGTACCAATCTCCCCAAAAGGAAGAGGAGAAATCTCCTCAAATCTATGTTGCATCTTTCCCAGTCGCCGAAATCTGTGCAGTACACGGCGCGGCATCCTATTTCTATCCTTTCCATGAACTCTTCTGAGAATTCATCGTCCCGTCGACGAGTGTCGGTGAGCCCTAATGCATCCATGAGGGACGCCCTAGCTACCGACCTGTTTTTCCGACCATCCAGGTCCAAACCCAGTAACTTCTGGGCACCTTCTCTGTAGTCCGCGTAAGTGACTCCGGTCACTGCCTCGCCCTCTACCTTCAGGCTTGTGATCCGGACCACATCCTCCAAGCTGGGCACTATGTGCCCCCAGGGCATCAGGAATGCCCGGCTCACTGGGTCCCATCTCTCACACAAGGCTTGGATCAGGACTAGGTCGAGCTGGATCGGCTCGATCCGAAGGATGGTACCAAATCCCATCACGTCTAGCCTCGCCTTCTGAAAATCTGGGAGGCCCCTGTACGCTGCTACTACCAACTCCCATAAGAGTTGTGATTTCATCACAACCTACACATACAAGGAATGGGGGTGAGGTTTGGTCGGAAGAAAGGAAGAAAGAATGAGAAAAGGGCAAGAAAACTCGGCTTACGAGTTGAGATTGGGCCCTTTCGCTGAAGTGCCCTTCAAGGTCTGAAAGCCTCCTGGAACTACTACCACTGGACCTGCTTCTCTTCGAGGAATGGGAAGATTCGCCCTCCATCCAACTCTCAGAATTTTGAACTCCTCCTCTCCCGTAAGAACTTGTGCTCCTCGAGTTAGCTCTCGATATACCTGGGAGGATAAAAGGGACAAGAATTTATAGAAATGGAAAGAGTGCGGGCCAAGATTGCCTCCATCACCTGTCAATAATAGCCCTCGCAATGAGGCACCGCCCAAGCGGTCCCATGTGTCGCTTCACCGCTCGCACATGGTGATTGACTGGACGAAGAATAGGACGAATAGCCCCTATGTTGTGTAGGGATACCCTATCATAATTTGGAGGACGTCCGCAAAATTTGACACAGCATTCGGGAAAAGAAACTAGGGCCGTCAGTATTGACTTCGACGGTAGATTCCCGTGGAAAATGGTCACAACAAGACGCGATTCTCCGCTTGGAGCGGAGTCTCGGTAGACCTATCACATGGGAACAGTGCAAAGGAGAAGAAGTGTAGGGAAGAAGGAACGCACAAAAGAACAAATAAACAGCAGAAAATCAAATCACCCCATTCATAATTCTACATAAGCTGTCACAAACACTACAATCATAGAGAGGTGGTGGGTCCACTAGCTCGCCAATCCTCACCATCACTCATCTCTCTGGGCACTCTCCTCCTCTCCCCCGAGGTGAGGGTCCCTCAGAAGCCTCCGGGATCCCCGTGCAGTAGCACCTGCCTCGCCTCTGGGCGCCTGCTCCGCAGCAGTGACTCGCTGCTCCTCCCCTGGCGTGGCAAAGAAGCCACTGGCGGTAAAGCGACCGGACTGGCGGAGTCGCTCCCCGAACTCTCGCGCTCTCTCGTAGTGCGTCTCCATCCCTCCTAGCCTCTGCACGACAGCCTGAAGGCCCAGCTGGAGCTCCCTCACTTGGGCCTCCAAGGCCCTCCTCTCGGTCAGATCCCGCTGTCGCTCGGACCTTCTCTCGGCTTTCTCTCTCTCTACCTCTCTCCTCATCATCTGCAGAAGAACCCTTAACTCCAGGATGTCTGGAGAAGGTCTCTCCTCACCGCGATGCCGCAGCTCCGCTACAGTCGCCACCCAGGCGTCACGCTCCTCTTCCGCCCGGGTCGCGCGGGCCACCGCACCGGCAAGTTGGTCCCGGAGGGAGGCAATCTCGAGAAAAGGGGCCGAGGAACTGGAAGATCCGCCAGCCACTCCCACCGTCGCTGTCTGCTGGGCACGCTGGAATAAAATAAACAACGGCCGTCAGTGAAACTCCAAAATCTGAAGTTAAAAGTGCGGCACATAACTTACCAGGAGCGACAACTCATGTTGAGCGACGGCCAGCTGCCGCCTAGTCTCTGACAGTTGGGCGCGCGAGCCGCCGATGCCACGCGTGTCCCCAGCTTGGGGAAGCCCCGCGTAGCTCTCTCTCTGCCGCCGCAGGAAGTCGGCACTGTCCTGCACCAGTATCCCCCCTTGCTGTCCAGGGAGACGTACGGGCCACTCCTCGAGCCTCGCCTTGCCGCGACTCTCCCTCCTGACGCGGCTCGGCTCGTCCGCACTCGCCCACTCATCAGCCAGACCCACGGTCCTTGCCATGTCCTACACCAAGAAAGGGGTCCCACATCAGTCAAAAGGAACGCGTCCCCTGTCTATGACGCGTCCATCATTTGAGTGCAACACTCGCCGAACCCTTTCCCCCTCGCGCGGCTCGCTTCAAAACCCAAAATGAATTAAAAGAGGAAGAGATCGAAGCACCTACCGGACCGTGTTCACCTCCTCCCACGCCATCGGGCCCCTCAGGTCCCTCGGGGGCCCGGAGCGGCCCTTCCTCCTCCATGGACGCCGTTCCGTGCTCGGGCGCGTCCCTCCTTGGGCGAGGGGTCCCGCGTCCCTCTCCACCTTCACCGTGGTCAGGCCCACCGAACTCCATCGATCAAAAGAGGAGGAAGCCGAAAAAGGGGCAAGCAAGTTTCGGCGGAAGGCGGGCTCGTTTGCGGGTAAGGCGCGGGCGAAGAAAGGCCACCCGACGCTTTAAATTTGAATTCAAAGATTAAGACGCGTCCTCGCGCCTGGACGCGCCCAAAAGGGGGAAAAGGAAACAAAATCCCCCCATGCAAAGCGTAGTTCCCCGCTGTTCAGGGCAAGGTCTCGCGGAGCGTGCCTCAAAGGACAACTCAGTGCAAAGAAGAAAGTGTGGGAGAGAGAAAGGTACACACAACACAAAAAAGCCATTTCCATTTCATATAATAGCCGAAAGTACATCATACAGTGAGAAGGGTGACGTGTACAAACAACTCTCTAACTCTCACCACCACCCTCCTGGTCATCTCTCTCCTCCCTTCTCTGCCGGGGATCCCTAGGGGGCCTCTGCGAACCCTGAGAAGCCGTGCTCGCCTCGCCCTGCGGTGGCACTCCAGCCTCGAAGGCGCGACGACGCTCCTCGGCCGAAGAGACCAGATAGCTGCCCATGGAAAAAGAACCAGACTGACGAAGTCGCGCCCCGCGTTCCGTCGCCCTCTGGTACCGCTCCTCGCTCTCCCGAAGCCTCCCCTCCGCTGTGCCGAGACTCAATCGGAGCTCCAACAGCTGGGCCTCTAGAGCCCTCCTCTCGGTTTGATCCCGCTGTCGCTCCTCCCTCTCTCTCTCCCTATCCCTCTCCCTCTCTCTCTCCACGCTCTCCCTCTCTCTCTCCACGTTCTCCCTATCCCTCTCCCTCTCCTCTCTCTCCCTCATCGCCTCTCTCCTCGACAGCTCGAGGGCGATCCGCAGATCCAGCACGTCACGAGGGAGCTCCTCAGCCTCCCGTCGATGCTCCTCCTCCAGCTCCGCAATCCGGGCGTCACGCTCTGCCACCCAGGCATCGCGCTCTGCCACCCAGGCATCGCGCTCCTGCTCAGCACGAACAGCACGGGCCAAGGCCTCCCGAATCTCGGCCACCTGTCAAAGCACGCATGCACCGTAAGAGAACAGTGATAGAAGGAAAGCAGCTAGAAAAGGGTCGGGGCCAAGCAAACACTCACTCGAGCCTTGCGGTCACGCTCGGCCTCCTCAGCCCGAGCCACCGCGTGCGCCAGCTGCTCCTGGAGGGCAGAAACCTCCGGAGGAGGGCCCCGCGAACTGGAACCCGCTCCACCAGCCATCCCAGCTGTCGCTGTCTGGTGGGCCCGCTGAAACACGGGGCAAACGTCAGTCAAAGGCTAAGCATCAAAAATCCAGGTCACAAAAAAATGTATTGCATAGACTCACCAGGATCTCCAACTCCTGTCGGATGGCCACCAACTGCCGCCTGGCGTCCGCCAGCTGGGCCCGCAGGTCGGCGATCATGTTGTCACGAGCATCCTGCATTGCACATAAGTCAGTACCACATGCATATACATATAGAAGGGTGAAGCATTTTCATTTCACACTTACCCCTGCCATACCACCCAAGGAGAGGCGGTCCCCGTACGTAGCTCGGTACCGTCTCATGTAATCTGTGCTGTCTTGTACATGGGACACCACTGGGACCCCGCCCTGCTGCCAGTCCTGGTACTGTGCTGGGAAGCGCGTACGCCAGTCCACAATCTTCGCCTTCTCCTTGGTCTTCCGCCCAATGCGGACCGGCGCATCTACATCAACCCACTCCTGGGCCAGCCCCAACATCCTCATAACCAGTATAAGCCGCAGCGGCTCGATCTCGTTCAGACAATGGACCCACACGTCCCGCCTGAAACGAGGAAGACCCGCTACAACCCAGGGCTGGCCAGCATCGCCCATGCCCAGGTAGGGCCTCCACACCACCTGCATCACCATACATACATTATGTTAGTTACCATTCAGTCACATGCATAAACACAAAAAAAATCATACGCATCATACCATGGCCTTGGGATACTCGCTCAGCTCCCGACGAAGTGACGCCAGCTGGTAGCCGTGGGGTGCTACAACCACGACCGGCCTCCACTGCCGCGCCAGAGGCACGGCCCTCCTGTTCCCATGCCTAGCCCTCCCCATCGGGAAATAGTAATAGCTCCACACCTGCATCCATCATACATCATTAGTACAATAATTGCATATTTAACTGTGGGAATGTATAAATAAAATGTTTACCTGGAGGAAAGGTGCGAAGCCACTGACTATCGTCTCCTTCTCCGAAGTCTGGGAGAGATCAGCAATCAAATGGGCAAGTAGAGCCGCTCCCCACGCGTAGTGTCCCACTCTGTCCAGATTCGCCAAGATCCCGAGGAAACGGCAGTGGATGCCATCCCCCTTCGTCCCCAGCAGAAGGCGGCCCAGGAAGAAGAAAAGAAACCTCCGAAGGTCTAGGTCCACCAGCTCCCTCTCGCTCGGATCCTGGGTGAAAGCTCCACGAGCATCCCCCTCCAGTCGAGCCAAGAACTCCGCTCTAGTCTCGCTAACCCGCTGGCGCGGGTCGACGAATCCGAGCCCCTCCATGATCTCCACTCGGCCAACTACCCTGCTGTCTCTATCAGTCACGCTCGTCTCTAACCACAGCAGGTCCAGGGCACTCTCTCGGTAGTCGGGGTAGGTGACCCCGCTGACTGCCTCTCCGTCAACCCGTAGCCCGGTAATCCGAGCCACGTCCTCTAGTGTCGGCACCATGTGCCCCCAGGGCATCAAAAACGCCCGGCTCGGTGCGTGCCACCGCTCCCTCAATGCCTGGATAAGAGGAAGGTTGAGCCGGAAGGGCTCGATCCTAAGGAAAGCTCCAAAGCCCATGGCGTCCACACGCGCCCTCTGGAAATCCGGCAGCCCACGGTATGCTGCCACCACCAAGGACAAGCTGATCCGGCCCTCATCACGCCCTGCACACCACAAAAACCAACAAAGAACACATCAGCATCATGAACAGTAATAAATAATAACACTGTATATACTATTTATTATTTTTATTTTATTTTTTTAATATATATATATATATATATATATATATATATATATATATATATATAATTTTTTGGAGGCGTCCAGGCCCCTGGACGCCTCCTTCCTATTTTCTTTATTTCTTTTTTTAAAAAATCCAAGAACCAAAAACAAAAAAAATATATATAATATATATATTATTATGAAGGCGTCCTAGGCCTTGGACGCCTCCTTATTTTTAATTTTATTTTATTTTATTATTTACGTAAATAAATAAATAAATAAATAATAAAAAGAAAAGTGGAGGCGTCCAGGCCCCTGGACGCCTCCTTCTCTCACTAACCGGCCTTCTCTCACAGCCTCTCGCACGCCCGTTTTAGCCTATTGAACCACAGAGTGAGAATTTTGAAGTACTTACCGGGTCGTGATCGTCCTCTCCCGCGTCACCAGCATCCGCGGCGGCCTCCGCGGCCAGAAGCGGCACCTCCATCTCCTCCTCCGCAGCAATCTCCTCTGCTACGGCCTCCTCAGCATCGTCTCTCAGTCTCGTCGGACGACGAGCCAGTCGTTTACGCTTGTCTCCACCTCGGTTCGGGCCTCCTAACTCCATTGGGGCGAAGAATGGGTCTGTCTGGTTTGACCGGATCGTTTGAATGAACAGTAAGTGAGTAAGGGGGGGGGGGGGGAGTCCCCCCCTATATATAATTTGTGCTTTAATTGGAGCGTCCAGGCGCCTGGACGCCCCCACATTTTTATTTTTTATTTTAAAAAAAAAATTCAAAAAAAAACTTAGGGGCGTCCAGGCGCCCGGACGCCCCCAAACCAAAAAATTAAAAAATAAAAAAGTAAAAAATTAGGGGCGTCCAGGACCCTGGACGACCCAAAATTTTTTTTTTAAAAAAAAATTTATAAAAAAATAGGGGCGTCCAGGCCTCTGGACGCCCCCATAATAAAAATAATAATAAAAAATATAATAAAAAGAAAAAAGGGGTTAGAGTATGTATATAATCCAAACAAAAGAAAAAAAGGAAAGAAAAAGAAAAACCACAAAAAAGATAATAATTAAGGGGACGGGGGTCCGAAACATCCAAATGCCAGATTTTATTCCATCAGAAAGCAGAATGAGCTACATCAGGGGTTTAGGCGCCTTAGGCCTTAACCTCCCCAGTTCGGTTACATAAGCCCTCCACGGCTCGCATTCTTCCACCACATGCGCTAATGCCTTTCCCGCAACACTTGTCTTCCAGGGAGCTTTAATGGCCTTCGCTTCCTTCGCGTCCGCTTCAGTACCCAACTCCCTCTTCTTCAAAGGAACGATGCCAGTCGGTGGCGGGAACGAATGGCGTGAGATGCCAATCTGGAGGCAGCACCGATGCGCGTTGTAAAGAACAAACTCGGTCGCGCCGATTAGTTGAAGATCAACTTCGGGAGAAGGCCTCATGAGGAGATCTAGCGAAAGCAAACATGCCGGTGCGCAAGTAAAAAAGCCTTGTGTCACGGTGCGGAAGTGAGACCGCCAGTCTTCACGTTTCTTCAGCCACGGAACGCGGTTCACTACAGTACCACCGAAGCCTAACACGTCGGCTATATGATGAAGAGGGCTTTGTTGGAAGAGCTTCGAAGCAGTTGGCATTCCCTCGCGCTGGTCGAATTTGAAATGCAAATCCAGCCAGCAATTCAAGACAAGTGCACAACCAAATGGAGGCTTACCCATGCTCGAGGCAGTAAGACCGCTGTAAGGATAGGCAAGGACGGCGGGTCCCACCCTCTTTCCACGCCAGATCCCGCAGATAGCACCCAGTTGGTCTTCCTCCACCATGTTGTTGGTATAAGGGAACAAGAGAGCACCCGCCAGACAAATGGTGAACCCCTTCATGATTCCCTCCAAATAGTCATCGTCTGGTGACCCTCTCAGGGCGTCCATGACCCACTCCGCGAGCTTTTGGAGATCGATCCCCTTTTGAGTACGGACCTTTCTGGCTGCGTCGGGCGGCATGAAGCTTCCAAGGACGCTTTCAGAAGTCCCCCGTGTCAGCATCCGCATAGCCTTCACCTTCCCGTCACTCTTGAATTTTTTCAATCCGAGCAGAAGTTCCACCTCCTCGAGGAGGATGGTCACCTCGAAGGTCGGGAAGATAAAAGTGTGGGTCTGGGGATGCCAGATCTCCACTAGTGCGCCCATAGCCGCCCAGTCCATACGAATCTTCTCGTAATGCTTGGCGTGAATAAGGAGCCCCTGCAGATGCCACTTCGAGAGTATGGCCCTCATGCCAATGGAGATATTGGAAGTCAGCTTTGAAAGCCATGGCAGCTTGGAAAACTTCCTCGGGCCTGGGAAGAGTGGATATGGCTGGAAGAGGAAAGAAGAAGAAATGAAGGAAGTAAGAAGAAGGTTCACATGAAAAATTTGAAATGAATCAGCTTACCATATGCGACAAGATCGTCCCACTCAGATGACCCTCGAGGTCGGAGAGTCGCCTGATCTCGCTGCTAGGCCTGCTCCGCTTCATAACGCGGGAAGACTCTCCTTCCATCCTGAAATCTCTAGATTCTCCCCTCTTTCCTCTCCTGAGCTTCCAAAACCCACCTTGGTGCATTTGAATGAACTAGCCTAAGGGGAGTTCTTATAGGAAGGGAAGGGTGCTACATGACAGAACATGTCACATCAGTGGTCAGTGTCAGGATTTTGGCTAGATTTCCTTTCCATTGTGGTGTGATTCTGTTATAAATCTGCTACTTTCTGATGTTATTGATCCATGCTGGCCTGTGCAGGTTTTACTAACGGACATCTTTGTCCAGTCTCCTGTCCCACCTTTCAATGGTTGGTCCCACCATGTCATGCATCATAGTATACGATACCTACGCTACTAGAACATGTCAAGGACCTTGCGACCCGAACAAATCTGGGATTTGAGTTCCCCTTCAACAAAAAACAGTGATGATTTCGGAAGAATTTGGGTTGTACGGATAGGCCGTTAATTTGTGGTAGCATGGGGACGACGGTTCCATTCAGTGAGTTGATGCGCGGATAAACGGGCCCCAGCCCAGTATCAGCTCACCGGGTCGGTATCCTGACCCGTTCTTCACAAGTTGACAATATTATCCTTGGCTATTTTCTATTTTAGTTTGTTTTAAATTTTTCTTTGAACCCAGCATGCATTCATATAGGACTTTGATTTATTGCGGAAGATCATTCAAGTGATTCGATTGTGAAAGCCGTTGTGCTCCAATTCCCACAAATATGAGATATTCCACTCCGAATGAAATACTGAGTTTCCTTGAGACAGCCCCGACGCTGCTCTTCCAAAGGAGACCCTTATTTGGACAGACCCTCAGATATTCCTTTACCTTTTTTTTGACCCACCTTGGCCGCAGCACTTCCACATTGGCTGGTAACCGCTCCCCAAAGGTGAAACCTCCGGTTTATGACCCAGGTACTTCCACACCGAGAAGTTGGTCTCCTTTTGTTTCGTGCCTGAGCGCACATCTCACCCTCCCTTATTTGATCTCCGTCCAAGCAATCGTCAATATTTGAAAGACCTTCTTCAAGGTCGCCTCATTGAAACTCCAGGAAAGATTCCAAACAGTAACGTCAAAAGCGTGTCTCATCACACCTTGGCATCAACTTATCAGTCCGCTCCCACTTCACTCCACTCCACTTCGATACCATTCCACTACGTGTCGCTCCCTTGCAAAGCAGACGCCAAGGCGGGGCAGCTGTAGACACGCCATTCTTGACGTCTCCTGAGAAAGTCTCATATTACTATACAACGCCCCGCAACGGCTTACGCATTTTGAATCGCTCGAGTGCTTCCTTTGCTTGGGTCTTCTTCTGCCTTTTTTGGCATCCGGAATCGTCTCGTCACGGCATTCGGACGACATCAACACCAGTCGGACGCATCAAGAGGTTCCGGAATCAAGAAGGGGGTCTACCGGACGGCCGCCGACGCCTGATTTGAGGACCCGGGTGGGTCTCAATAGGGGCGTCCAGGCCCCTGGACGCCCCATCTTTTTAATTTATTTTATTCTTTTCTCAGGGCCCAAAACCAAATAAAAAAAATAAAAATATATATATATTTTAATGGAGGCGTCCAGGCCCCTGGACGCCTCCATAAAAACAAAAAAATAATAATAATAAAAAAATGTTTGTAAAATGCCAGTTGGCATAAAATAAAAACACAAAAAATAAATAAAATATATATTAATGGAGGCGTCCAGGGGACTGGACGCCTCCATAAAAAACAAATATAAAAAATTAAAATGCCAGCCCTAGTATAAAGGACAAAAGAAAAATAAAAAATAATATAATTTTGGAGGCGTCCAGGCCCCTGGACGCCTCCATCAACTCCCTCACGGGCGCCGGCCACCGAACGACGGTTTGTCGTGTGTGAAAAAATCCAAATTATAGAGACGTCCGGTCAGCTGGACGCGCCCATTTCTGAATCACGAGGCGCCGCTCACAAAACCACGCGTTGTGCCAAACCGCGTGCGGCCGTCGTCGGCTTTCGGTGGACCTGCTTGAGGCGTCCGGGACCCTGGACGCCTCCACAAAAGTATTCCAAAAAATCAATAAAAATAGAATAAAATATTATTTCGGCTCTGATGGAGGTGTCCAGGGTCCTGGACGCCTCCACCCTCCGGAGCTCTATAAATAGAGCCCCACCCCCTCAGTTCTGGAGGAGCTCAGAAGTGATCCGATAGGCTGCCGGAGCCCAGAGGCTACGGAGTCATTTTCTAACCCGTGGGTTCTTTTGTAGGTGGAGGTTCTGCCGGCTTCTCGGGTGCTCACGCTCGCGAGAGGAAGGTCATCTTCATCCACCGCGCTTCCACGTCATCCCCACGCTGCCGGAGCTCCGTCGGATTTCACCCTCGGCTCATCCAATAAGCCTTTTCTTCCCCTTTTTTCTTCGTAGTTCTTTTGCATTCATCATCTCGCATCCTCTATCCCCCTTCATAAGGGCGCCTCTTCTTTTATACTTCTTGCATTCATCATCTCATTTTCCTCCTACTCGAGTCCGAGAGGGGTTTAAAAGATAACACCAACCAGGTGTGTGTCTTGCCATCATTTCGTTATTTTTATCGCAAGGATTTGAATACTACACCTCCATCTTTCTAATCAACTTGTCATTTGTTTGTCATTGTTTTGCAAGGGTAGCCGAGGAAAGCCCTCTCCGTCGGCCGGCCGGAGGGAGAGGAAGAAGCAACCCGCTATCTCCCGCTCTTGAGGTAGGCGCGATCACTTTCTTATTTTGGGGTCTTTCGGCCCCTGGCGATCACATCTTATTTTCGAGGCCGCGGCGAGTCACTTCCCCAATGGCCGTTTAAATTTCTGTTCTTATATTCTCTTTATACTCTGTTATATTCTGCTCATATTCTCGAGGCCGCGGCGAGTCACTTCCCCAATGGCCGTTTAAATTCCCGTTTTTATATGTTATATTCTTATCTATTCGTGTTCTCGAGGCCGCGGCGAGTCACTTCCCCAATGGCCGTTTAAATTCACGTTCTTATACGTTATATTCTTATCTGTTTGTGTTCTCGAGGCCGCGGCGAGTCACTTCCCCAATGGCCGTTTAAATTTCCGCTCTTTGTATTCTCTCTATATTCTGTCATCTTATTATCTGCTCATATTCTCGAGGCCGCGGCGAGTCACTTCCCCAATGGCCGTTTCAATTCTTGTTATTTAATTTTTGCACCATTCCCGTCCCCCCGAGGCCGTGGCGAGTCACTTCCCGCTATGGTCGTTTAAACCCCATATTTTGCTATATCACACTTGTCCCGCTCGCCCCGCCGGAGCAATCTCCCGTGGTGGCCCCTTCTCTCTCTTCTCTTATTTCTGTGTTGCAGCAAACAAACACCAAAAAGAAAGAAAAGAGGAGCCCGCGCGCGCTCCGCGTCCTCTCCGCTCTTCCCCGAACCGTGTGACGTCGCTCACAACAGGGAGTGGCATGAACCAACAACTGAGGTGTGTGCCTAAGCAGCCACCTTTGGGAAAACTTCAGAAACTCGGAGAAAACGCCGAACGGGAAACCAGTAGACCGATACAAGCTATGAGTGCACCGGAGAAGTGATAGCCAAGGTGCGACGGGTTGGCAATCCGGGGGTGTACCGGGCAAACCATGGTCAGGGTGTGTCGGTGAAGCAAGGCCAGGGAGTGTGCCGCTAAGCAAACAAGAGGGGGAGTGTGCCGTTGGGCAAATCAAGGGAGGTGTGCCGCTAGGCAGGCCAACGGGAAGGGTGTGTAGTTGAGCAAACCAGAGAGGGGCAAAGGCAGATGTGCCGCTGGAGCTGAAAGGGGGGGGGGCTAGACGGGGAGATCATGCCCTTGGGTAGAGCCCAAAGGGACCATGCAACACCCTCGAGCAACTTGGGACTGTGGCCATGAGGGAGGACTCCAAGCTCACAGAAGCACCACTCACTGGTCAAATGAGCTCTGAGGGGGACCTCAAGGAGCGGACAATTATACAGGAAACCGTCAATGCACTGAAAGGGAAAGGGGTGGATTAAGAACACACAAGCAAGTGGACAAAGCAAACAGACAGTTTATTCATGAAGAAACCGTGAGGGTGTTACATGCTCAAGAAAAACAAAGAGAGAAAGAAGGAAAACAAAGTAACGAGGCAGTGAGGGGTGAATGTAGTCCCTCTCGCTACATTGGAACCTCTCTCTCCCTCTCTTCTTCCCTTCTACTTCCTTCTCTCACTCAGACGGTGGCCGGGCTCTCTTTGCCTCTTCTCTCTTCGTCTCTTCTCTCTTCCCACATGAGTGGCGGTTGGAGCAGCCGGGGAGGGTAGCCCCTTTTCTCTTCTTCTCTTCTTCTCTCTCTTTGCATAGACGGCAATGGTCGGAGCGGTAGTGGGGGGTAAGAGGCGGGAGCCTCTCCTCCTCTTCTTCTTCTTCTTCTCTTCTTCTCCTTCTTCTGTCCTCTGAGAGCTCCTCTTCGCATCCTACTTTTTCTTCTCTTTGTGAGGGCTTTTTATATGTGTGTCGTTGACGGGGGAGACCTCATGATGGCGCTGCCATCTGAGGTTGACCCGAGTCCCATCCTTATAAGGTAGAGGTCCCTTTCGTCCAACCGGAAGACGACACCTAGGCATGGGGTTAGCTGGTGTTGAAATGGCCATGCTGCGCGCCAAGGGGCTCCTCTAGTGATCGCTATGTATCTTGCCGGTATGTACCGTTCGAAGGAATTTCACGCTGTGCCGCTGGAAGGGGGCCAAGACGTTGTGCCGTTGAAGGGGCAGAATGCCTGTGCCGCTGGAGGGCTCGATTGGGCGTGCCGCTGAAGGCCTCTACATGGCGTGCAGTTGAAGGGGCTGGTAGGCGTGCCGTTGAAGGGCCAATAAGGCGTGCCGTCGAAGGGGTTGGCAGGCATGTCGTTGAAGGGCCAATAAGGCGTGCCGTCGAAGTGGCTGGCAGGCGTGCCGTTGAAGGGCCTCTACATGGCGTGCCGTCGAATGGGCTGGCAAGCGAGCCGTTGAAGGGCCTCTACGTGGCATGCCGTTGAAGGGGCTGGCAGGAGTGCCCTTGAAAGGCCAATAAGGCGTGCCGTTGAGGTCTTTGGAGGAAGTGCACCGCCGAAGGGGGCTTCCATGGTGTGCCGCTGAAGGGGGCTCATGGAGTGTGCCATTGAGAGGGAAGCCAAGGTGTGCCGCCGGAGGCGTCTGGGCAGAGCGTGCCGCTGGGGCACTTGAGGGGCGTGTCGCTGAGGGCTAGCAGGGGCGTGCCGCTGAAAAGCCATTCGGAAGCGTGCCGCTAGAGGGGCACTTGAAGTGTGCTGCTGGAGGGATCAAAGTGGTGTGCCGGTGAAGGCGTTTGGAGGGTGTCTCCTCTATTTTCTTCTCTTCTTTATTCCCCTGCATGTAAACATGGGGTGAGAATTTTCAGTGTCCACAAATGCCCCCCAACCGCAGATGGTGTGAGAGAGGGATGAGAGAGCGGGGCCTGCGGGTGCCGACCGACTAAGAGATTCATCAACATGATGGGGAGAGCGGGTCCGCGGATCGAAGTTAAGGTCGAGAAATCAGGCCACGTGGGTCGGAACACGGGAAGCGGGCTATGAAAGCCAAAGCTATTAGAAAGCGGGCTATAGAAGCCGAGGTTGTGTATAGCAGGCTACGAGGGCCGAAGAGAAGGGTTTATTCCTTTAAAGGTCTGGACGTCACCCGAAAGGGACGGAGGGAAGAGTTTGTTGATTCAATGACTTGGGCGGAAGGTCCGAATAAAAAAAAGGGATATTCGTCACCCGAAGGGACGGAGAGAGGAGTTTGTTGATTCATGACCTTGACGGAAGGTCCAAGTCAAAGGGATATTCGTCACCCGAGGGGACGGAGAGAAGAGTTTGTTGATTCCATGACCTGGACAGAAGGTCCAAGTCAAAAGGGATATTCGTCACCCGAAGGGACGGAGAGAAAAGTCTGTTGATTTGATGACCTGGACGGTAGGTCCAAGTCAAAGGGGTATTCGTCGCCCGAAAGGGACGGAGGGAAGAGTATGTTGCTTCAAAAGGGATATTCGTCGCCCGAAGGGACGAAGAGAAGGGTTTATTCATTTAGTGACCCAGACGAAAGGTCCGAATCAAAAGGGATGTGTTGACACCTGAAATATAATCAAGAATAAAGATGGGACCGAACAGAAGATTGGATCAGAAATAAAGATCCCATGGATTCCTGCAAAGCCAGAACTACAGAAGAGTCGTCACTAAAACTATCTACCCGGCTGAAGTCCTCCCCGACCAAGCTGATGTTCGGTGTCGTCATCGCCCAGATGGTAGTACTGATGAAATTGCAAGTCTATTGACTGATGAAAACTTCCAGAAGCGTTCTGATGAAACTATATCAACTCACCAACGAAGAGGCCTTCGCCTGTTCTGACAGACACAGAAGGGTTAACAAATGAAAAGATTTTTTCAGGCTGGATAGCTTTGACAGCTTATGCCCGCTGATAAGAAGAATTAAAACATTAAAAGCCCTAAATGGGCCCATCAGGGTGGCGCCGGGAGCTCCTCACCAAAGCCCAGAGCCCATCAGGGTGGCGCCGGGAAGCTCCCCATCCGAACTAAGGCGCACCGGGAAGGTGCGAAAGACGCGCCGAAGTGGAGCAGGCCGAGAAGGAGGGTGCTGTGCCTATAAACCCCCCCATTTCTTCCACTTACGAGGAGGAGACACAGGGAGAGATAGATAAGAGCCATCAAAGGGAAGCAAAGAGAGATATATCCAGATAGCCAGATAACAAAAGAGAAGAGAGAAGAGAAGCTGCTGCCGAGGTTGAAGGAAGGAGAAGGTGTGCTGTAAGGGGAGGGAGAGGAGTCAATGCTCCGCCCTCCCCCTTCGTTATCTTTTGTTCTCGCTTCTTCCTTTCTCTGATGTATAGCTTTGATCATGTTTTCTACTTTCAAAGTGAAGAAATCTCCCTGTTGTCGAGGAGACAGTGTACCCGTCTCTTTTCTTTCTTTCCTCCCATTCTACCTCTGTGAACGATGTAAACAATGAAATAGTGAAACGTGATTTCGTGATTGTCCCGCCGAACTGGCGATGGTTAGCTTCTTTCTTTCTTTGCTTCCTCGGAATATACGTTGTCCTCTGTGTGTTAGTTGTTCCGCCGTTTAGAACTCGGGCGATTTCTTGCGCTCACATACATGCTTGTTTCAAAAGGGGCGTAGGCAGAAGAGCCCCAATCCTCACCTCTGTGGATCTTTGGGCTTTGTCCTCCTTCCCCCCCTCGATGACATCGATGGCATTGACGCTGTGAGGTTCTTCTGTTTTCTTTTGAGTTCCCCAAGCCACTAGGTCATCACAGGAATCAGAGACAGCCATCTCTTGATCTCCTGGACGACTGGCGACATAAAAAGAAAACATATCTCCAGAGGGTTGTAAACTGATGATGACCTTGATCCCTCACTAAACTCTACCCCTCTTTGATCCCCAGGCATTGCCCCAGCATAGGCCTTGGTCCAGTCCCCTTTTGCATCCCAAATCCTGCCTTAATCGAAGCCTGAACCCCAAAAACCCTTAGAACAGAGCTCCGTAGAAACCCTGAAAAACCCTGAAAACTTCCCGGCGCCCCTACCTTCCCGCCGTGGGACCTTCCCGGCGCGGTGAATAGTTCCCGGCATGACACTTTGCGCACCGAGAACATGGCGTGCCGAGAACCTGGTGCACGCCGAGAAGCCACCACCTTCTAGCTTGCCGAGAAGCCCACTCCAGCTATGCCGAGAACATGCTAAAAGGCGCACCGAGAACCCACCTGCCTCCATGCCGAGAACCCACCTGCCTCCATGCCGAGAAGCCCTTCTACACTACCTTCCCGACGCGAGACCTTCCCGGCACGGTGAATAGTTCCCAGCGCGGCACTTCGCGCGCCAGGAACCCCTTGCGTCGAGAACCCTTATCTACATGATAAGCTGCTCTGAGAACCTCCATTGTGCCCGTCCAGGGGATATCCAGAGGTCATCATGCACACCCTGGGAAATAAAATAACGGGGAATGACCTCCCCTACATTACTCGATCCCGATCTGGATTCCTCTGTAACCCTATGAACCCAAGGAGCTCTGCCTCTGCATGTGCTCCGATGGTTTCCAAGGGAATATCAACCGGTGCTATGAATGCAAACAGTGTTCCCGGGCCTAGTGCCCTTCTCTTTCGGCCTTCGTCTCGGCATCCCGTGGATGATGGTCTATCTCTCCTTGGTATGATCCAAGATAAGGGGATATGCTGCCGAAATTCGCCCACATCACACCAAGTGACTACGGTATTTTCTCCTAACCTCGCTGGCCCACGGAGTTCTGCCACTGCATGTCCTCCACTGGTCCCTCGAAGGGGGATATCAACAAAACATCACACCGGCATATGGTGTATTATGGTACATCAGTCCTTCTTCGGATTCTGGGTCAAATATACCCGATCTTTCACGGATTCCATCCTACCGCTGCATGGATGGTTTCCTATTCCCACTTGGCATAGTCCAAGATAATGGGGACATGATGCCGGATTTGCTCTGCACCTGATATACCCTCGCTTTATCCGGTCTACTCAATGTCTTGCAGATAAATTATCATGCTCTCATTTGGACTTTTGCCGCCGGTCTCCTCTTACTTTGGCGTTTAATCAAGGGTTGTCCTTCTTAGGGAGGACGTAATTAACGCCATAACCTTTATGGTATGACGGACTTTTGGTCTGGACACGATCACTCACAATCGACTGATTAGAAGTCAGATCGAGCGCACAATGAAATCGTCACATATGTGACTGGCACGCCAACAAATAAACAATAGAAATAAAAGAATAAAAATCAAACGAAAAGTGCATCCACAAGTCTGGCACGCCCGGTGGGACCTAGTTTCCCTTCATCTTTACGCTAAAGTAAGGGGCCCGGCGGCCTCTCTCAAAATTCTAACTGTGTGTTAATCTTACTAGAAGAAATTACAAATGAAGACTGAACTGGTTGTTGTTCGCTTCGGCCAGCAAGTGGTCGATGGCCACATCTACGGAGGGTACCTGGCGGTACCAATGGAGTTCGGATCCATGCCTCCGGTGGCGGGTCTGCCCAACTGCTTGGGCCTGGTGTTCGGCGACCTACTGCAAGTCGACAACAAAGCTAGAAACACCGCCACGGTAAAGGCCACGGTGGCACCAAGAGCTGAAGAGAAGAAGACGACGGTTGCTTCTACTGTCGTTTCTTGCTTTGTCCGTCACACGGAGAGGAAGACTGCTGCCTCTACCACTGCTGGTAAGGAAAGGAGGGAAACTATCCCCGTTGCTGCTCCATACAGACCAAGGGCCTGTGCCAGGCTGGCTGATGTATTCCGATACTCCAGAAGAGATTATTTGACCGCTCAAGTTGAAAGGTTGGCCTACCAGCCGAAGACTCAAGAAAGGTTGCTGCCCAAAGCCGATCCCCGGAGGCACAACCAAGAAGAGATAGGCAAAGTAGTCCATGATTACTTCCATTGCCTCGGGAACTCATCCCTTGGGCAACAAAGATTGCTCCGCGCCATGGGCGCCGAAGAAGAAAAGGAGGATAAAATGAGAAGATGATGCAGGGAGTCTCGTGTTCGGGCTCCAATGAGTTTTAAGATGGCCGAAAGGCCAGATATTCGAACGATGTCCCTCAGAGGGAGGAAGAAAAGGAAAGAGTGTCTGTGTTTGACCGGTTAACCTTCCCCAGTCATTCCTGAAGAAAAGCCTGGAGATAAAAAGGAAAATTCCAGATCTTTGCCTGCAACATGACGGGAATCGCCGGAGGATATGGCAATTTGCCCGACCAGTCTGAAGAAATTATCAAACTAGCTCAAAGGTCTGGGCCCGTAACAAGGCGAGGCCAGGCGGCAAAAGAAAAGCTCGCAGCAGCTGAAGAGTTACATGATATTGCCACTTTAACTGTAAATGTGATAACATCAGAAGAAGAATATGTGCCGCTAATGATCCCGGCTGAAGGAACTTCCAGTCAGATGACAGAGGAAATGCCTATGGCTGCACCTCTGGACCCAACTATCCTGATGATGTTCAGAAGTTATCAACAAGAGATCGACTCTCTCAAGAAATAGCTCAATGAGAGGAGTGAGCAAACACCCATCTCCAAGCATGCCAAGCCGGCAAAGGAGACTTCCAGCTCAGCGGAGGTTGTCATCCCCATTGTCTCCTATCAAGCCAACCCGGGGAAAGCTCCATGTCAACCTCTCCCGCAACTTGCAACAGCGCAGCCTTCTACATCACAAGCGCAATCTACCCTGCCAGCAGTCCAGCCCAGTCTGCATGCGACGGTCGTGACGACCCCGTTCACACAGCAGCAGGCACACTTCTTTCGAGAACCTATGGACCCAACAGTGGTGAACAAGCTGATGATAGAAAGGATGATTGAGATGAAACTGTCTGAAAAGGCTGATGGTGACCCTGGTACTTATGATGTCTACAGAGTACCATACCCTGCACATTATGCTATGAAAAGATTACCCCAGGGGATCAGCAAGCCACCAAAATTTGAGAAGTTCAATGGGCAGGGATCTCCCCGGGAACATATAGCATATTACACAACAGTCATGGGGGACCTGGCTGCTGATGAAGCATATCTGTTGAAGTTCTTTGGCTCATCCCTCACAGGGTTGGCCTTTGAATGGTATTCTAGCCTTTCGGCCGGATTCGTAGCTGATTGGCCCGATATGCAGCGAAAATTCCGTGAAAGATTTCATGTTACAGAAAGAGAAATCACAGTGGCCGAGCTGTATTCCACTAAGCAAAGATGAGACTGCATCAGACTACATCAAAAGATGGAGAGATTTGGCCATGAAATGCAGGCGACCTCTCCATCAAGAAGATACCGTCCAAATATGCAAGCAGAATCTCCGAAGAGAGGTGCTTGAAAAGATGATCGGGGCAGATGTCAGGACATTCGACCGGCTCAATAACGTAGTGGCCGAGGTTGAAACCTTTTTTGTCCAAGCGCCCTGCAGCAGCCAATGCTCCTGCTGTCCAGAAAGGAAAAGCTGTAGAGCGGCAATCAGTGTCAACAGAAGCGCACACTGTTGATTTCAGAACTTTTGACCAGCAGAAGGAAAAAGCCAAAACAGCAGCTGTCCCTTCACCAACAGGCTCCGTAGAGAGAAAAGAAGGTGTTTCTTTGAGAAACAAGATGAGGAAGCCATACTCATTCACCAAAGAAAAGACCCGAGCACTGTTCGAATGGGCATACAAATACAACAAAGTAACATTGCCCGAGCCAAAAAGGCCCGATGATGCAGCTAAGAAAGATGATCCTCTATTTTGTCCTTATCACAGGGCACTAGGACATGCTATTGAAGACTACTACGTCTTCAAGGATGTTATGGAAAGCATGATCAAGAAGGGTGAGCTACAACTAGGGGAACACCTGGTGGATCCTCCACGACCCCATGAGCCCCGGTGCTGAGGCTGGCCACTAATATGATTTCTTTATACCAGCTGTCGTCTGAAGAAGCTGCTGAAGAATGCACTCGGCGCACATACGAGGCTTGCTTCCTTACCCCAATTAAGGAGCAGATAGGGTGGCAAACAATGCCAGCTAAAACCAGAAGAAAGCCCTCAGCCCAGACAGCACCAGGGGCCTCCATCCGGGGTGTTACTCTGAAGCAAACTCTGCTAGCAATAGAGCAGGTATGGCTAACCGCGGAGTCACCACCAGTTATCCGGATCCCTACTCACAACCGGAGAAAGCAACCTCCGCCACCTGCCCATGAGAAAATAAGCCTCGAGGTGAGGCGCCTGCAGTAGTATATTGATCAGCTGGATGAGTATGAACAGTCCGAGCCTAATCCGATACTAGTGAAGGATCATGTCCTCTGGGAGCAGCTAGAAGGACTGACCGTCGAAGAAACAGTAGAAAAAGAACAAGAGAGAGCTGAAGCTGAACTCTTCTGGGGGCACCAGCCAGCCAAGAAAAGATCCCAAAGAAAGAAGAAGTCAAGGAACAAAAAGAAGGTGATGACAGTGCAATGCAACACTCTGTCGATACTGTTCGCCCTGCCAGGCGAGGATGACGAAGGGGAGTCTTCCACTCTGCTGCTGGAGGCCAATCAGGTTGAGGCTTCAGCTCCAGTGCATGCTACCCGTTCTGGAAGAAAATGGGGACGCCAACCTCCGGCCAACCATAATATCATTTTCAGGGGAGAACAGCCTTACCAGCTGCCAGAACCCGAAGTCCGAGGCACGGAAGTTCCTCCTCCAACAGGCCTCTATGCAGATGCAAAGAAAACTAATGAAGCTCCATCATTCGTCGAGTTTCTGGCCATCCTGGAAGGCAAGAAACCTGCACAGGTTGATACCGATAAAGGCAGCAAGCACCATCAACCCCCTGTCCTAGTGCTCAAAGAAAGAGGAAAAATGGGCACTGATCATTCCTCAGCACCAGAGGCTATTTCCCGGGTGAAAACCCCTCAGCTGTCTCCTGAGAAAGAAGAAGCAAAAGATAGGCAGTCAATGCCACAAGCACTCCATGAACCTCCAAAGCCCCGCTGGGCGAAAGAAATGCGGCTATCTAATGTCTATGTGGGCAGCCGAATTATGAAGATGTTGAAAAAGCTCCCTACAAGGTTCACCATATGGGAAATTCTCTCCTTGAGCGAGGAAGCTCGCCAAGCTATTATTGATGCTCTGCAATCGCCATCTCAATATGAGGCTCTCCTGACAGAGGTTAACTCGGGGCTAGCCATTACACTCACAAAAGAAGATATGCTGGTTCCTAACCTCAATCACAACAGACCCCTATACATGAGGGGGTATCTCAACTGTCAGCCATTGAGTCAGATATTGATAGACCCAGGGGCTGCTGTGAACATTATGCCATATCGGATTTATTAGAAATACTATTTTGATCTACACCTCACCAAGGTGAAAGATATGAGGATAGCGGTGTAGACACGCCATTCCTGACGTCTCCTGAGAAAGTCTCATATTACTATACAACGCCCCGCGACGGCTTACGCATTTTGAATCGCTCGAGTGCTTCCTTTTCTTGAGTCTTCTTCCGCCCTTTTCAGCATCCGGAATCATCTCGTTGCAGCATTCGGACGGCATCAACACCATTCAGACACGCCAAACAAATTTCGGAACCAGGAAGGGTGCCTGTCGGGGAGCTGCCGACGCCTTTTCAGCGGACCCGGGGAGGTCTTAATGGAGGCGTCCAGTCTCCTGGACGCCTCCATTACTTTAATTTATTTATTAAAACCAAAAATACATAAAAAATGATATATTAATGGAGGCGTCCAGGACCCTATTCGCCTCCATGAAAACAACAATAAAAAATATAAAATGCCAGTTGGCATAAAAAACAAAACAAAAAAAATATAAAAAATATTTTCTTGGAGGCGTCCAGGCCCCTGGACGCCTCCATCAACTCACTCACGGGGCCCCGCCCACCGAACGACGGTTTGTCGTGTGTGAAAGAATCCAAATTGTGGAGACGTCCAGCTGGCTGGACGCACCCATTTCCAAATCACGGGTCGCCGCTCCAAAACCACGCGTTGTGTTAAACCGCGTGCGACTTTCGGTGGAGTTCGGTGGGACTTATGGAGGCGTCTGGGACCCTGGACGCCTCCATGAAAATATTCAGAAAAAATGAATAAAAATAGAATAAAATATCTTTTTTGCCCTGATGGAGGTGTCTAGGGTCCTGGACGCCTCCACCCTCCGGATCCCGATAAATAGAGGCCCACCCCCTCAGTTCTGGGAGAGCTTCGAAGAGATCCGATAGGCTGCCGGAGCCCAGAGGCTACCGGAGTCATTTCTAACCCGTGGGGTTTTTTGTAGGTGGAGGTTCCGCCGGCTTCTCGGGTGCCCACGCTCGCGAGAGGAAGGTCGTCTTCATCCACCGCGCTTCCACGTCGTCCCTACGCTGCCGGAGCTCCGCCGGATTTCACCATCGGCACATCCAATAAGCCAATCCTTTCCTTTTCTTCGTAGTTCTTTTGCATTCATCATCTCGCATCCTCTATCCCCCTTCATAAGGGCGCCTCTTCTTGTATACTTCTTGCATCCATCATCTTATTTTCCTCCTACTCAAGTCCGAGAGGGGTTTAAAAGACAACACCAACCAGGTGTGTGTCTTGCCATCATTTCGTTATTTTTATCGCAAGGATTTGAATACTACACCTTCATCTTTCTAATCCACTCGTTACCTGTTTGTCGTTGTTTTGCAAGGGTACCCAAGGAAAGCCCTCTCCGTCGGCCGGCCGAAGGGGGAGGAAGAAGCAACCCGCCATCTCCCGCTCTTGAGGTAGGCGCGATCACTTTCTTTATTTTGGGGTCTTTTGGCCCCTGACGATCACATCTTATTTTCGAGGCCGCGGCGAGTCACTTCCCCAATGGCCGTTTAAATTCCCGTTCTTATATTTTCTTTATATTCTGTTATATTCTTATCCGCTTATATTCTCGAGGCCGCGGCGAGTCACTTCCCTAATGACCGTTTAAATTCTTGTTCTTATATTCTCTTTATATTCTGTTATATTCTTATATGCTCATATTCTCGAGGCCACGGAGAGTCACTTCCCCAATGGCCGTTTAAATTCCCGTTCTTATATTCTCTTTACATTTTGTTATATTCTTATCTATTTATATTCTCGAGACCGCGGCGAGTCACTTCCCCAATGGCCGTTTAAATTCCCGTTCTTTATATTCTCCTTATATTCTGTCATATTCTTATCTGCTCATATCCTCGAGGCCGCGGCGAGTCACTTCCCCAATGGCCGTTTCAATTCTTGCTATTTGATTTCTGCACCATCCCCGTCCCCCCGAGGCCGCGGCGAGTCACTTCCCGCTATGGCCGTTTAACCCCCATATCTTGCCATATTACATTTGTCCCGCTCGCCCCGCCGGAGCAATCTCTCGTGGTGGCCCCTTCTCTTTTCTCTTATTTCTGTGTTGCAGCAAACAAAAAGGAGCCCGCGCGCTCCGCGTCCTCTTCGCTCCTCGAACCGCGTGACGTCGCTCACAGATTGGCGATCACGGTGGGACTCCTACTGCTTCCTTTTGGCTACCCTTGCAAGTTCGGCACCGTCCGTGCCTCTCCACCTTGGCACCCTCGCGCGCCCCCGTTGTGCTCACGGCAGCACTGTCAGTTGTGATTGGTTGGGTGTTCATTATATGTTTGTTATTTCTGTTGTTTTCTTACTCTATATCTCTGTCAGCATTCCATTGCATACATCCATCCCTCTTTTTATATCCTTTTTCATTTTTTCTAAGGATCACCCTTTTCCGGTGAAGGAAGGACTCTCCGTTTGAGAATTCCTTTCAACGGACTAGAATCTCCTCCACTGGGACCCCCGTAAGTCCCCGACATCGAAGAATCTCCTCTTCGTTCACTGGGCTGGTTGTACCATTGAAGTTCCCCGGAGTTAGTCATCCCATTCGTGGTGAGACGAGAGACCCTAGCTGACACGGCGGTGAAACAAAAATAAACTAGGGTCCCTATTTTGTGTGAACTTCGGATCTCGCTAAAAACAAAAAAAATCATCAAAATCAAAACACAAAAAAGGCGTAAAGGCATCCACTTGTTTGATAATCTCTGCTACCTGCTTGCTAGTGTATGTTTTTACGTTCTGGGAAAACTGTGAGCATGGCTCACGAGTCTTTTGAGGATAACCACCCTAGTCGTGGTTTGTCAGCCGACCCGCGAGTCGATGCTATGGACTCGGGTCCTTCTCATGAGCCCTCGCATGAGGTGCAGGTTATTGCCGGGGACACGTCCCCACCACAGGATATCTCTTCCTTACTGGGCGTCCTCGCCAACACGGAGCTTACCTCTGAACAGCTCCGGGCCTTCCAGGCCATTCTGAAGGGGAAATCTGTTTCCCCCACGCCCCAGGAATCAACTCCGGCCATCGCACCTCTCCAAGAGTCCATGCAGGCCATTCCATCTCCTTCATTGGCGCAAGCCATCCGGTCTCCCTCGCTTCAAGGACAAGCGAGCCAACAACCACCCTCATTCCAGTTCCCGTCACAATCTCAAACTCCCGTTGTTCCCCACATACCGCTTCAGCCGGGGCTGACTGTCGGCGGTCCGGCAGCTCCCTCTCATTCGGGGTTCCCCCCTCAAGTCTCCGGGAGACAGTTTCTCCCCCAGTGGCAAGTGCCACCTTCACCTCCAGAGGAGCTCGCCCAATCGCTCCTCAATAGGTTCAATCGCATGGACGAGCAGTTTCAAAATCTGAGAAGAATGGTGGACGTGAAAGCCACCCCGGAGGTTGCTTTGCCAATCCTTCCCGTCATTCATCTTCCTCCATCCGAAATGCCCACGTACCGCAGATACAATGGTACCGGCAACCCCTTCATTCACCTCAAGGATTTCATGTATGAGTCCTCCTATTGGCAAAACGATCAGAGGTCCCTGGCATACCTCTTTCGAAGATCATTGGATGGTCCCGCGCTAGAGTGGTTCTATTCTTTGGAGCCCCGCGAGGCCGAGAATTTTGAAATAGTCCAGAGAAGGTTCTTGCAGAAATATAGGGATAGGGTCGGTCCCTTACTCTCCATTACCGACCTAGTGGCTGAAAAGATGAGGCCCGACGAGGATTTTGTCTGCTATGCTGATAGATGGAGGTCTCTGGCGGAAAGAATAAGGGATACCCTCTCCTAGCCCGAACAAGTGAAGATGATTGTGTCTAATGCAACCCCACAATTCAGACACGTCCTGGCCATGAATAAACTTACTACAATGAAGGAGCTCTCTGAAAGGGCCCGGTACATCCAAACCCAATTAAAAGACTCCCCCATTATGAACATGTTTGAGTCGCCGAAGCCCAAAGTGGTCAGAAAGACAGGCGCTGGTGTCCCGGGCGGAGCCACAGAAGGGGTCGTGACAAATGAGCAAGTGGGTGCGGTCAACAATGTCAACTATGCAGTCAACCCAAGGCCTCCACAAATGCCCCGACTTCCCCTCCAACCAGGTCCTTTCCCTCTTCGTCCTCCACCCCAAAATAATCCACCCCAGGATAATATGCCTCCATCACGTCAACCCCAGCAACAACAACCACAACCTCAGCAACAACAACCACCACTTCAGTTCAACCAAGTTCTACCCCCGGGGAATTATGGTCCCCAACAGCAACAAAGGAGGCCGGTCGGTCCCAAGAGAGCCTACTATCCACCGTTGCCAGAAACTCTGGCGGATATTTTCAACGCCCTCATGGCCTCAAACATACTTGTGCTACCCAGGGAAAGGCCCGTGTGGCCCCCGAATGTTGATACCTCCAAATACTGCGTCTACCACAGGCAGCCAGGACACACAGTAGATTACTGCTTCCATTTCAAAGATTACATCCACGATATGAATGATGAACATCAAATAGATTGGGATGAAATGAGATGATACGTCGCCGCTCTCAAGACTAGGAGACCTCCTCATAGGCCACAGCAGCAGTTACAACAGCAGCAGCAGCAGCAACCACAACAGCCTCAGCAGGGCCCACAACAGCAGCCCAACATGGGCATAATCCAGAATCCATTACCGGAGCACCAACAGCCCAATCATCAGGTTAACCCCATCTCCTCCTTCCCGAAAGTCGGGAGAGAGCAGGTGTGGCACCCGGAAATTACCTCTATTCTTTCTTCCTCCAACCCTATCGTCATGCAACCCCCTCGCCTTGTCCGGGTAGCACCTCTTTCTCATCAACCCGCGTCAGTATCACCTTCACCATTTCCACTACCATTACGCCCTCTCATCCGCACCCCGATCTCCTATCAACCGACACTCTCCACTATGCCTTTACACCCTCTCATCTTCTCTCACTCCCTCACTTTACCATCCACCTCTACCACATTTACCCCTACGCCTTCTAAACCCCTTATCATCCGTCAACCATACATAACCCCGTCTTTCTCCACCATATCACCACTAATGCCTTCAAAACCACTCATTACCCATCACCCACCTCAAAATCATTGTCCGCTTCAAGCCTTACCCACTTCTACTTCGTCTCCACCTCCACCTTCCAGACCCCTTATCCTCCATAATCCGCGTGATATCCCCTCCACCTCCACCATGCCCCCACCTAACAAACCCCTCATCAGAATCCCTGCTCCCGTCATCACCCCTGCTTCATCAACCATTCCTCCACCACTACCCCTCAAATCCATGTTAAAACCCACTGCTACCCCCACAGAGGTACAAAAGCCGCAGGCAATGGTGCTCCAGAGTGGAAGGATTTTCCACAGGGTTTTCCCCCACAACAGTCAGAATCCTGAGCAATCTCAGCCAGAGAAGGATGATGGAGAACAACTGGAAAGAGCTATCCCTGGAACACAGTATGATCTATTGAAACACTTGGACAAGACGCCTGCTCGGATCTCCATCCTGGAGCTACTTCAAAGATCCACATCCTACCAGGCAGCCTTAATGGAGTACCTTCAAAGGGTCATGGTGAATGAGGACCTCCCTGTAGAAAAGATCTCTACCGTCCTGACCTCAACGGACATACAACCGGCCATCATGTTCCACAACTACGAGCTCGCTCCCAAGGAAGCTCGGAAATATGCATTGTGCATTTCAATAAAAATTAATGGGGTATCCATAAACCCGTGTCTTGTGGACACGGGTGCATCCATAAATGTGATCTCCATGAGCACTCTTCAGTTGTGTGGGGTCAACGAGGAACAAATAAGACCTTCCTCGATCACGGTCACGGCTTATGACAATAGCAAAAGGCCACCGCAGGGGATGATTATTCTGAAGGCAGAATTAGGCCCCATGTCAATTCCCACGGAATTCCATGTCCTCGACATGGACCCCACATTCAAGGCTATACTGGGTCGCCCTTACATCGAAGCCATGGACGCTGTGCCTTCCACCAACCATCAGTGCATGAAGTTTCCTTACAATGGGAGAATTATTAAAGTGGTCAGTACGCCTGTCCTTCACACAGTGGATGCTATCAACACCTCTCTGCCTTCTGTTTGGCCGTCTCATCGGCCCATATTATCACTGCTGGACGTGCGTGATCCATCTCACATTCCACTAGCACCAAAGGAGCCGGTCAGGGCAACCGCAACATCATGTCTCCCTTTTCACTCCAAAGGTTGGGAGATTATGAGGAACATCGGCTATCAAAAGGGAAAAGGTCTGGGCGCACAGTTACAGGGTATGCTCAAGCCGCCAAAAGAAATTAGGCCGAACCGTAGGTTTGGCCTAGGCTTCAAAGGACCGTTCAGGGCGGATTGGAAGCCCCTCACATGGACTCTATCAAACCACTTCAACAGAGGGCCCGTTATTCAGATGGGAGATTACCCACGAGAAGCATATGGGGGATCACATGCTGTATATTTGGCTCAAAAATGTCCGAGGATCACCAAAAGAGGCAAGATCAAAGATTCGAATGCGAGTGGGACAAATGGTTCGACATACGGGACATTTCCGTTGCACTGGAAAGGATGTTCTCGTCTCTGCAGCTTGAAGGACCACCATTGATCTCCGGAATACCAGAGAATATTACCACTCTTGCCAAGGTTCCAAACTATCCTCGTCCTCGCCAGAAGGACCCTGTCATCGACGGATCTTCATCCGTCCTCAACATTGCCTTCGACGGCTCATTAGCCGCAATCTTCTCCATCCACTCGTCTCAGCCTTTGCTGATATCTTCTTCCTGGGCCAGACAGTTGTCTGATGATCTTCCTAGGTCCCCTTCTTTGCTGACATACCTACGCGGGCTTCTCAACCCGCGCCAGGTCTTCAACCATGATCTACTCTATGAGCCTCACAATCCTCTAGCCATAACCACTTTTCTCTCTCCTCCAATCTCTTTTCACTGCTTTGTCATTAAAACTGAAAACGCAAAAAAATGTCAATTTTCAAACTCCCCAACAACACATCTTCGTTGAGGAAACCTCCTACATCTCCCACGGGTGCGTCCCCCCTTGCAGACCACCCGTCCAAGGTCCGATGAGTGACCTTTTCTACCCCTCCTCTGAGGGGTCTTCTCCTGTACATTCTACACCATCCTCTTTGTCTTCCTCTTCTTCTGTAAATAATGTCAATCAATCTAGGAATGATAGGTCAAGGGTAGTACCTAGGAAGAAATCCAAGGGTAGGCAGATCCCTCGTCGATTCCTTCTGGATTTAGCCACCAGGTGTCAGGCCCTTCTTGCCATCCCCCAGTTGTTAGAAAATCCCATCCGGCTACCAGAAATAGAATGTGAGGGCGACTGTGCATTTGATGAAGGGTATGGAGTCTACGAGATCACGGATGAAGAATGCCCCACTGACGATGGGGGTGAAGAATATGAGGATGCGGCAGGCGCATATGCTAGTGGAATGAGGAGATTCGACGAGCCGTCAACCGTCGTAGAAGAATCCACCAAAGAAGTCAACTTGAGAACTGAGGAAGACCCTAGGATCATCCTCATAAGTGACAACCTACCACCCTCTGAAGAAGAGACCTTAATTGAGGTTCTCAAGGAATATAAGGACACGTTTGCATGGAGCTACGAGGATATGCCGGGTCTAGATTCAACCTTGGTCGAACACCGTTTAACCCTAAAACTAGGGTCCGTCTTGGTAAAACAAAGGTTAAGGCGTTTCCACCCTCAGATGGCTTTGAAAATGAAAGAAGAGGTCGATAAGCTCCATAAAGCCAGGTTCATTAGAGTCGTTCTTTATCCTCAATGGGTGACGAACATTGTCCCGGTCATGAAAAAAGATAGGAAAGTCAGGATTTGTATCGACTTCCGGAACCTTAACCGCGCGTGTCCAAAAGACGATTTTCCCTTACCTCACATTGATGTGTTGATTGATAACACGACAGGCTATGAAACCCTCTCATTCATGGATGGATTTTTAGGATACAATCAAATTCGTTTGGCAGAAGAGGATCAGGAAAAGACGTCATTCACTACCCCTTGGGGAACATATTGTTACGTGGTCATGCCGTTCGGATTAAAGAATGCTAGAGCTACTTACCAAAGAGCTATGATGGCCATATTTCATGACATGATGCACATATACCTGGAAGTGTATGTGGATGACTTGTTGGTGAAATCAAGGACCAGTATGGAACATCTAGAAGTTTTGGCTAAGGTCCTGCAGAGGTCAAGGGAGTTCCAATTGAAAATGAACCCGAAAAAGTGTGTGTTTTGTGTGTCGTCGGGTAAATTGCTGGGGTTCATTATGAGTAAAAGAGGGATCGAGATAGATCCCGACAAAGCTAAGGCCATCAGGGATATGCCACCTCCCAAGAATTTGAGGGAAGTCCGAGGTTTAATCGGGAGGTTGCAGTTTATTCGTCAGTTTGTGTCCCAACATTCACAAAGGTGTAGACCTCTCTACGAGTTGACCAAGCCAGGAGTAGAATTCCACTGGAATTTTAAATGTCAGAAAGCTTTTGAAGGGTTGAAGGAATATCTGGCTAGTCCACCCATTCTCATTCCACCCAAACCAGAAAAACCTCTGATCCTTTACATCTCAGTCTTGGATGACTCCGTGGGAGCCGTCCTCGCACAAGCTGATGAAGAAGGCAAGGAACGGGCAACCTATTACTTGTCCAAACTTCTCAATCCCTGTGAGCAGAAGTACACCGTCATGGAGAAAACCTGTGCTGCCCTCGTTTGGGTAGTGCAGAATTTGAAGCACTACTTCTTGGCTCATGAGGTCCACTTGATTGCTCGAATGAATCCTATCAAATTCCTTCTGGAGAAATCCGTCCTTACGGATAGGCTAGCACGCTGGCAAAGTTTTCTCTCTCAGTTCGACATCACCTACATCCAGCAAAAGGCGATTAAAGGCTATGCCATAGCCGAGCATCTCGCTCACCATCCCCTTCCCAAGTTCGATCCCGTCCAATCAGAGTTTCCAGATGAGGAAATAATGTCCGTCAGCCAATCAGATGAGCCAATGTGGACGCTATATTTTGATGGAGCTCTGAATTCTCAAGGGAGAGGAATCGGCGTCGCCCTCCTGTCACCTGAAGGCCTCACATTCCCATTGGCATACCAGCTCAAATTTCCAGTTACCAATAATATAGTCGAATATGAAGCTCTTCTAGCTGGCCTAGAACTCGCTCATTCTTTTCGTATCACTGAGTTGCGAGTCGTAGGTGATAGTCAACTCATCCTTCGCCAGGTGCTCACTAAATATCGCACTCGCGATCCCAAACTCAAGCCATACCAAGAACTCACTGCTGCCTTTGCCAAACTATTCACCAAACTGATCTTTGTTCATGTCCCTCGTCATCAGAATATTCTCGCCGATGCCCTCGCCTCGTTGGCATCATCCATAAGGTTCCCTCTAGGAAGATGGTTTGAGTCCATTTCCATCTACAAACTTCACGCCCCTGCAATCGATGATGCTTCATACGTAAATATCAAAGACAGGATAGCAAGGAAGATCCTGCAGGAAGATATCCTTGAGAAGAGGGAAATCATGTTGGTAGAGGCTGAAGAAGAACTGGCTGATGAAGAGAAATCATGGTTCTACGAAATCGTCAAATACGGCCAAGATCAGTCTTATCTTGAAAGGGCCACCACAGAGGATAAGAAAGTCATAAGAAGGGTGGCTCATAAATACACATTGGTTGGAGGTCTACTCTATAGGAGGAGCCTTACTAGTATTCTGTTAAGATGTCTTGGTGACGATGAGGTTTGGAAATGTGTAGAGGAGACGCACTCGGGTGTGTGCGGTGGCCACGTGAATAGTCAGATGCTCGCCAAGAAAATCATTCGGCAAGGCTTTTATTGGCCCACTATGGAAGAGGATTGTGCTGTTTATGTCCGTAGGTGTGTCAAGTGTCAACTCCACGCCGATAAAATCCATTCACCCTCTTCCTCACTCCATCCAATATCCTCCCCATGGCCTTTCTCCATGTGGGCATTCGACATCATCGGTCCCCTAGGTGATCCCAATTTCCTCACCAAACAGAAATCTTTCATCCTTACTGCGATGGAATACTTCACCAAATGGGCCAAAGCCGAAGCTTACGCTGAAATCAAGGCGTCAACAGTCTGCAAGTTCATCATGAAGAACATCCTCGCCAGGTTCGGTGTCCCAAGCACAATTGTCACCGACAATGGGCCACAGTTCATTTCTCAGGACCTACAGGGCCTCTGCAAAAGGTACGCAATTGCATTGCATCATTCATCACCTTATTACCCATAAGGTAACGGCCAAGCGGAGGCCACCAATAAAACATTGCTCAAAATCATCAAAAAATCCTGCGAGTCTAGTAAGTTTTCAGACTGGCCAGAAAAACTTATCGAAGCCCTATGGGCCTATCGCACTTCAATCCGTACCCCCACCGGGCAGACTCCGTTTGCCCTTACTTATGGTATGGAAGCGGTAGTCCCGTACGAGACTCTGATCCCTTCTCTCAGGGTACAATTGGACGAGGAATTTCCCCTCGACGATCGTCGTAATTCACTCCTCGCCCAGTTGGAACTCTTGGATGAGAAGCGGCTGGTCGCTGCCGAACATGCGCGTGTGTATCAAAATAGACTCGCTCGCTTTTACCAAAAGAAAGTCGTTGAGAGAAAATTCAAAGTCGGTGAGATGGTCGTAAAAAGAATTTTTGTCAAATCTGGAGGTCCGCGTTCTAAGATCCAACCCAATTGGGAAGGACCATTTGTAATTCAAGCCGTGTACCCTGGCAACGCCTACAAGCTAGTCAACGCCGAAGGGACCGAGTTATCCCACCCTTGGAATGGGCTTTATCTTAAGAAATACTACTCTTAGCACAAAACAAAAAAATGATGAAAAGATAAAAAATATCAAAAATAATAAAAAAAATATTGAAAACCATTAAAAATATGGAAAATTCAAAATACCAATGCCTGGTGGTCACCATGTAGTCAAGTCACTGCATCTAACCTTCATGATAGGATAGGGCCCATTAAGGCTTGGTAGGCACCGGGTCTTGGTTTGCCAGAACCGTGGAGATCCCTGTCCGGCCACGTCGGCCTATGCTCGCTCGAAGGAAGCTAACATGTGCTCACTTATGTATTTTATTCAAAAAATGTCGGTAACATCACCTACGGTGGGGCCCCACCCAGAAGATCTCCAGAAGCTGTAATCTTTATTCTTTTCTCTTCGACCAAATGAGACAGTCGGCGCCCTTAAAACGCTGAGCATGAGAAACTGAAACTCAAACCCCAAGGGCAAGAGTAAGATCTATTTCCTCCAGCATCGATCAGAGCACGAGAAGAGGGCAGTGTCCCCGCAGGCATACGAAAGGGAGCCCACAAACGTCAAACGACTATATCTCCCTCACAAAAAGAAATACAAAATCAAAATCAAGAGTCTGGTCGTGACCGTGCCTGATGCGATAAATGGAACCCCTCAAAAAGTTTGAATCCACAAAAGGGGGGGCTATGGAATGTAAATGCTTGAGATTTGGTCCGAAGTTGTCTGAAAGGAAAGAGTTAATGGACCCTTATTCGCTCGCCGGGTTAACGGCTTTGCCGGTCCTCTTAGGAGGTTTATCCCCTACACTCTTCCTTCTCCCTCTAAAGATGAAGGTTCGATGGAGTTTCTGAAGGGTGAAAACTGCCCAGGGTCAGACCTTATTTTAATATGCACATTTGGTTGCCTACTTTGAAAAGCAAAAGCTATCGCTGCGAAGGAGTCTCCGTGTTTCTGGCTGGTCAAGACCCATGTTTACCACCTTGATGTCTTCTTGTTTAACCTCGGGCTTAGGCCAATGCAAGCGCGTCACCTATGGGTGCGACGGTGTCTGATTCCGGGTCAGCGTCGCGCGGTTGGTCGTTAGGGTTCCAGGGTGTTCCATTATATACCATCTAGAGTTGTGAGGAAACAGACCCGGGTCGGGCAAATCATTTACCTCAAACATCTTTTGGGTGAATCCTTGTGGTCGGAAGCGACTGGGAGCCTAAGCATGGCATGACGGTATTGTCATCAGGGTAAGTCTTAGCCGGCGGGATCATCATTCGAGGGGTCTAGAGGTCCAAATCAACCTAGATGTGCACTTAGGATACCTGGGAGGTTAGTAAGAAACCCCTGTTCTCACGTAGGTTAGGTGCCATTTGGGTGCTTGCCAGGCGTTAGCAACAAAAAAAAATTGAAATGATAAAAATAACAAAAAATGGAAAATGCAAACAAAAAAAATCTTTTTTATGATAAAATAAAAAAATGCCAAATATAAAAAGAAAACAAATCAATTTTACATGATTGCATTTGCGTGCATCATCTCACTTTTAATACCGCTTGCATTCGTGTACTTGCCTGTCGCATTTATCATCACCACATCTTTCCCTTGCCTTCGTTAATAAAAGCTTGGCCCCTTGACCAGTTATCAAGGACAGTCACAGTGACCATTTGCTTATTGAGCAAGGGGCCAAGTCAGAACAGAAATTCTGATTTGTTTGTTTCAGTGATGTGTGCAGGGATTCAGGCAACAGAAGCAAAGGTGAAAACCAAACAAACCGAACCTTGTATTTTATCCCAAAAACCAAAAAAATTACATCAAGTTCCGCCCTCTCTCTCTGCATTACTCGTCCCACTACTCTCCGGGCAAAACGCTCTCAAAGGTGCTACCCAACTACGAAAAGTGATATTCCTACCGCTCTGTACTCCCCTTCCTATTCCCACACCCCGGCGTTGATCCACAGAAGTAGCAGAGAAGCTACCAACACGAAAGCCACGCTCTCACGCTCTTCGGTAGCGCTCCTCACCATCTCTCAGCCACTGTTCAGCAAGACCAAGGCTGGTTCAGAGTTTGAACAATTGGACCTCCATGGCCCTTTGTTCCTCCCTTTCAGTCAATCTGTTGGCTCTTTCTCTCTCTGCGTCTCTTTCTCTCTCTGCCCGTTCTCTCTCACGGTCTTCCCTCTCCAACTAGAGAGTGATCCTCAGTTCCATGGCATCCCTAGAGGAGTCGTCATCAGGACGACGCCGTAATTCCCTCTCCAATTCTGCTATCCCAGCCTCCCTCTGTGTAGCTTGGGCAAGCGCTTCTTCCGTCTCCTTTTCCTGCCGAGTATACCATCTCAGATACGCGATAAGGCGTAAACAAAGAGAACTCAACACTGAAACTTTTACCTGTATACAGAGCATCCCTTCTGCCTCCGCAGCACGCTGCGTGGCGTGAGCAAGTTGCTCATGAAGAAAGTCAAGTTCTGAGGTGGGAATCCAAAAGCTGGAAGAGGCATCACCTACTCCCATCGCTGGGGAAGCCGCGCCAATCTGGGCATGCTACGACCGCGTGAATTAGCAGCCAACATCTGGACTCTGCGGTTTTAATTAGGAACACACTGTACACCTACCAAGGCGCTCGTAGCTCCGCGGACATCGCCCAACCGTTGCTCCATCTCTGCCAAGCGAGTTCGTAAAGTCGCTATCATCGTATCACGGATATCCTGCAGCCATATGAGTCAGCATTTCCACCAGAAAACTAAAAAAGGGAGAAAGAAGAAAAGAGAAAAAGGGGAGACCTACCTCCGCAAGTCCCCGGGGTTGGAACCGCTCTGCGTACCTTGTCTTGTATAGACGCATGTAATCCTCGCTATCCCGTGCCTGCGATTCCACGATTATGCCACCCCGTTGCCAGTCTTCGTACTGTTCGGGGAATCGCACACGCCAGTCAATGCAGGTCGCCGGTCCTCGCGTCTCTCTCCCAACGCGAGGTGGCGCAGCTGAATCCACCCATTCTTGAGCCAGTCCCAAAGTCCTCAAAACCAATCGTAGCCGAAGCGGCTCGATTTCATTCAGGCAGTGCATCCACAATTCCCGTCCGAATCGGGCACGACTTGCTAGAACCCACGGCTGGTCGGCATCGACCATGTCTGAGTAGGGTCTCCAGTTTACCATCGCTGCAGGGAACTCCTGTAGCTCCCGCCTTAGCACCATCAGTTGGGAGGTTAGGGGTGCCACACTCATGATGGGTTCCCACCGCCTGGCTAGCGGCACCATCGCGGGTCGCCAATGCCGAGCTCTCCCCATGGGGAGGTAATAATAGCTCCACAGCTGCTCGGCGCAGGTCATCAGTACCTTGCAAAAACACAAAAAAAATATACAAAACAAGCAAAACCAAAAATACCTGGATGAATGGTGTAAAATCACTCACAGCCATCTCACAATCCGCTTCTTGGAACAGGCCTGCAAACAAGTGTGCCAGCATGGCAGCTCCCCAGGCATAGTACCCTACTCTTTCAAGGTCTGATAGCAGCTCCAGGAAGTGACATTGGATACCATCCCCTTTCAAGCTCAGTACCAATCTCCCCAAAAGGAAGAGGAGAAATCTCTTCAAATCTATGTTGCATCTTTCCCAGTTGCCGAAATCTGTGCAGTACACGGCATCCTATTTCCATCCTTTCCATGAACTCTTCTGAGGATTCGTCGTCCCGCCGACGAGTGTCGATGAGCCCTAATGCATCCATAAGGGACACCCTAGCTACCGACCTGTTTTTCCGACCATCTAGGTCCAAACCCAGTAGCTTCCGAGCACTTTCTCGGTAATCTGCATAAGTGACCCCGGTCACTGCCTCGCCCTCCACCTTCAGGCTTGTGATCCGGACCACATCCTCCAAGCTGGGCACCATGTGCCCCCAAGGCATCAGGAATGCCCGACTCACTGGGTCCCATCTCTTACACAAGGCTTGGATCAGGACCAGGTCGAGCTGGATCGGCTCGATCCGAAGAAAGGTGCCAAATCCCATCACGTCTAGCCTGGCCTTCTGAAAATCCGGGAGACCCCTATATGCGGCCACTGCTAACTCCCATGAAATGTGTGATTTCATCACACTCTGTGCGTGCATAAGAAATGGAGAAGGGTGTTGTCAAGAGGAAGGAAGAAAGAATGAGAAAAGGGCAGGAAAGCTCAGCTTACGAGTTGTGATTGGGCCCTTTCGCTGAAATGCCCTTCGAGGTCCGAAAGCCTCCTGGAACTACTACCACTGGACCTGCTTCTCTTCGAGGAGTGGGAAGATTCGCCCTCCATCCAACTCTCAGAATTTTGAACTCCTCCTCTCCCGTGAGAACTTGTGCTCCTCGAGTTAGCTCTCGATATACCTGGGAGGATAAAAGGGACAAGAATTTATAGAAATGGAAGGAGTGCAGGCCAAGATTGCCTCCATCATCTTTAATGATAGCCCTCGCGATGAGGCACCTACCATGCGGTCCCGTGTGTCACTTCACCGCTCGCACAGGGTGATTGATTGGACGAAGAATATGACGACTAGTCCCCTATGTTGTCTAGGGATACCCTATCATGTTTTGGAGGACGTCCGCAAAATTTGACACAACATCCGGGAAAAGAGACTAGGGCCGTCATTATTGACTTCGACGGCAGATTCCTGTGGAAAATGGTCACAACAAGACGCGATTCTCCGCTTGGGGTGGAGTCTCGGCAAGCACATCACATGGGAACAGTGCAAAGGAGAAGAAGTTTAGGGAAGAAGGAACGCACAAGAGAACAAACAAGCAACAGAAAATCAAATCACTCCATTCATAATTCTACATAAGCTGTCATAAACATTACAATCATAGAGATGAGGCGGGTCCACTAGCTCGCCAACTCTTGCCATTATCTTCATGCTCATCCCTCTAGGCGTCCCTCTCCTCTCCCCTGAGGTGAGGGTCCCTCAGAAGCCTCCTGGATCCCCGTGTAGTAGCACCCGCCTCGCCTCGTGGCGCCGGCTCCACAGCAATGACTCGCTGCTCCTCCCCTGGCGTGGCGAAGAAGCCACTAGCGGCAAAGCGACCAGACTGGCGCAGTCGCTCCCCGAACTCTCGCGCTCTCGTAGCGCGTCTCCATCCCTCCTAGCCTCTGCACGACGGCCTGAAGGCCCAGCTGGAGCTCCCTCACTTGGGCCTCCAAGGCCCTCCTCTCGGTCTGATCCCGCTATCGCTCGGACCTTCTCTCGGCTTTCTCTCTCTCTGCCTCTCTCCTCATCATCTGCAGAAGAACCCTTAACTCCAGGATGTCTGGAGAAGGTCTCTCCTCACCGCGATGTCGCAGCTCTGCTACAGTCGCCACCCAGGTATCACGCTCCTCTTCCGCCCGGGCAGCCCGAGCCACCGCACCGGCAAGTTGCTCCCGGAGGGAGGCAATCTCAAGAAAATGGGCCGAGGAACTGGAAGATGCGCCGCCGGCCACTCCCACCATCGCTGTCTGCTGGGCACGCTGGAATGAACAAACAACAGCAGTCAGCTAAGCTCCACATTTTAAAATAGAAAATGTAGCACTTAGCTTACCAGGAGCGACAGTTCCTGTTGAGTGGCGGCCAGTTGCCGCCTGACCTCGGCTAATTGGGCACGAGACCCGTCGACGTCGCGCGTATCCCCGGCTCGGGGAAGACCCACGTAACTCTCTCTCTGTTGCCGCAGGAAGTCGGTACTATCCTGCACCAGTACGCCCCCTTGCTGTCCAGGGAGACGTATGCGCCAGTCTTCAAGCTTCGCCTTGCCGCGACTCTCCTTCCTGACGTGGCTCGACTCGTCTGCACTCGCCCACTCATCGGCCAGGCCCAGGGTCCTCGCCATGTCCTGCACTAAGAAAGAAGGGCCTCGCATCATAACAAAGAACGCGTCCCCTGTCTAGGACGCGTCCATCATTTGAGTGCAACACTCGTCGAACCCTTTCCCCCTCGCACGCCTCGCTTCAAAACTCAAAATAGATCAAAGAAGGGGAAACCGAAGCACTCACCAAGCCGTGTTCACTTCCTTCCGCGCCATTGGGCCCCTCGGGTCCCTCGGGGGCTTGAAGCGGCTCTTCCTCCTCCATGGACGCCGTTCCGTTCTCTGGCGCGTCCCTCCTCAGGCGAGGGGTCCGGCGTCCCTCTCCACCTTCGCCGTGGTCCGGACCGTCAAACTCCATCGATCGAGGGGAAGAAGATAAAGACGGGCGAGCGAGTTTCGACGGAAGGCGGGCTCGTTTGCGGGTAAGGCACGGGAGAAGAAAGGCCACCCGGCGCTTTAAATTTGAATTCAAGGATTAAGACGCATCCTCGCGCCTGGACGCGCCCAAAAAGGGAGAAAGGAAACAGAATCCCCCCGTGCAAAGTGTAGTTCCCCGCTGTTCAGGGCAAGGTCTCGTGGAGCGTGCCTCGAAGGACAAGTGCAAAGAAAGAAAAGTGAGAGATGAAAGGTACACACAACACAAGAAAGCCATTTTCATTTCATATAATAGTCGAAAGTGTTGTGCATCCCTTGGTTTTGATGATGACAATAGGATATGTTTGACTAATCTAAGTTCTATCTTGTTTCTTAAAGCAAATGGTTTGGTTATTTGTGTAAAGATAGTGCATTGAATTAATGCCTATTTGATGATGACAAATATGCTTTTATATACATTTGGAACTTCAAGTCAAATCTTATAAGTTAAACAAATTTCAGGTTCACTGAAATCCAAGTGGTATCAACAAATCAGTATAAGCGTGAAAGACTGTCTGTCGACCACTGAAGAAGTTATGGTCGACCAACGAACTCAACCAGAAAAGAATCAGATCATCTGTCTTCTGGAAGCACCTTGGCTGTCGACCAAAGCCCCGCCTCTGGTCGACCACAGAAAAGACAGAAGCAACAGGCAGAACTGCTGGCCATCTGGAAACTGCCCCCTGTCGACCAGCGACCAGGCTGTGGTCGACCAACGGGCGACGTGAGTTTCAGCCAGAAGAACCGGCCGTCTGGGGACTGCCCATTGTCGACCAGCGACAGGGTCATGGTCGACCACGGGTTTATATATCGTCCAAAACCGAACTCTAACCGAATTCTGTTTTGGTTCCTTAAAACCTGCAAATGGTTGTTGCAGGTTGTTGGGCTGCTCAGGAGATAAGATTCCGCACGGGAATCAAGGAAACAATCTTGCTTAGAAGTGGTCAAACTCGTTCTAACGATTGGATTTAAACAGATCCCTGTTTTCTAGCAGATTGGCGCTCGATCTGAAAATTGAGCGGGAAGAGTTTTACTCTTGATAAAAGGGCTGTATGAAAAACGAAAAGTACATACATCACGAACAAGGGAGCAGAGAGAGAGCACGAAATAGAAGCCAAGGAAGATATACACAGAAGAGGAAGAAGGAGCTCTCCATCAATCAAAAATCTGCAGAAAGGTTAAAGGCGATCTCGTTGCTGCAGAAGGAAGACTTAGCTCAAGACTGTGCGATCTCCAGCAGCAGAACAATCGAAGGCAACTGACTGGAAGATCAACAGGGAGTCTAGGCTTCTTCATAAGCGTGATCAAGTTCCAGGCTGAATACCTATTCTTCTACATACGCCAATATTCAGTCCTGTCTTTCATCACCTGTTCTTATCATCTTTTCATTTCTGATTACAATTATTGTCAAGCTGTGAGGCAGCAGAGTCAAGCTGTGTGTCAGCAGGTACAAGCTGTGTGTCAGCTGTGTTTTTGGTTGAGATCAGAGATTCTCATAGTGAAGCCTTGCTTGAGTTAAGCAAGGGGTGGATGTAAGTCTCAGGAAGAGACTGAACCACCTTAAAAATCCTCTCTTGTGGTGTGCTTGTGTGTGTTTGATTTCCTATACGTATGCTTGCATCTTCACTATCCGCATTAGTTCTATAATTCATTAATTACCAGTAGCTCATCTGGACGATAGTTAGTAAATTATCAAAAAGGGGGAAAGATCTATTCACCCCCCCTCTAGATCTATTCAGTCAGTATCCAACACGTGGTATCAGAGCAGGTTCTCCAAAAATGTGGTCTAACAACCAGGAGAGACCGGGCGGACTGAACTCTAAAAGCCTCATAGCTGAGGGGCACTCTGTAACTAGACCTCCATATTTTGATGGAACTGATTATTCTTATTGGAAAAATCGTATGCAGGTGTTCTTACGTGCGCAAGACCACGAGATGTGGAGGGTAGTGAGCCGCGGACCTTTTGAGCTACCGGAAGATGAAGAAACCTGGACCAGAGAACAGGTCAGGAAATCAACTGTCAACTGGGGAGCCATGAACGTGATGCAGTGCTCACTACACCCCACAGAATTCTCAAGAGTTTCCCAATGCGCAACAGCCAAAGAAATGTGGGATCGTCTAAAGGTAATCTACGAAGGTACTTCCGAGGTAAGAGAGACAAAAGCAAATATGCTAGTCTCAGAATATGAGATGTTTAGGATGAAAAATGATGAAAGTATTTCTGAGATGTATGCCAGATTAGTACAATTGACTAATGGCTTGAAGAGCTTAGGGAAGACATACAAAGAGCAGGAATTAGTGAGGAAGATTTTAAGGTCTCTCACATCGATGTGGCATACCAAGGCCACAGTCATTGAGGACTCAAAGGATCTCACAACAATGACAGTGGATGAGTTAGTAGGATCCCTGATGGCCTATGAGGTCAATCTGAAGAGAAAGGAAGATGAGGGCAAGAAAAAGAAGCAACTTGCCCTAAAGACTAAGACAAGCACCTCTGAGGTGTCTGACAATGATGACTCATCTAGCTCAGGTGAAGAATCTGGTGAGCTAGCCATGCTTACAAGAAAATTTAAAAAATTCCTGCGGAAGGAAGGTAAAGGATTCAGAAATCCAAAGGGCATGGTAAGGAAGTCATCCCAGTTTAAATCTGATAAACATAAGGCTCCTTCTAACAAACTCATTTGCTACAATTGCAGGCAGCCTGGACATATGAAGGCTGAATGTCCAGAAGCTCCTAAGAAATCAAGCTTCAAGTGGAAAGGCAAGAAACCCAAGGCGATGATTAGCACTTGGAGTGAGGAGGAAGAGAGCAGTGAAGAGGAAACAACTTCCGAGGAAGAAGAAGGAAAGCTCTGTCTGATGGCCAAGGGAGACAACAGTGATCTTGAGGTAAGTTCCCCATTTCAAGACTTCTCTAGTTCGGATTGGGAAGCAGTATATTCAGAATTGCTTGATACTTATGAAAGAATAAGAAAGGAAAATAAACATTTGAAGAAGAAGATCAGTCAACTGAATAAAGACAGCAATTCAATGGATAACAAAACTGAACTAGAAATGGAAATCAAGTCACTGAAAAACAAACTGAATCAAATGGACTTAGATGAAGAAAACCACAAGAGAATGTCCGAAGAGAATGAAATGCTAAAAAACGACATTGATGAGTTAAAACTAAAGACTCAAGAATATGAACAGGAAACTAAGTTAAGTCAAGAAAGAAACAATTCACTCAAGGAAGAGAACAACCAACTCCTAAGAGAAATAGAAAGAATTAAGAGTGACCTGAAAAACAAACAGGAGACCTTGGAAAAAATGACTCAAGGTCAAGAAAACTTAAATGCTGTCTTGGGAATAAAAGTAAACTTTCAAAAAGAAGGGTTAGGATACAATCCTACGGCTGAAAAGGAATTCCAAATAAAAACCGCAACTGGGATTGCTGACTCAAAAGGAAAAAGGCCCCTGATTAATCTATACCAAGATAAACAAAAGGATGTAGCTGAATGCTCCTCCAAAAGGAACAATGTCACCAAGGAAGAGAGAAATTTTAAAGAGAAAACAGTCAATCAATATAAGATTCAAAATAATAAACAAGAAACCCAAATTCACAGAAATCACCAAACAAACCAAGGACTAAACCAAGTTAAAAGACATAAATCTGGAAAACAAGATGTCTGGAGACAGGCTGGTCGACAACAGACCCTTCATCTGTCGACCAGAGGATCTGCCAGAACAGGCGCTGGTTACTGGAGAAGCAGTGGTCGACCACAGGTACACCAGATGTCGACCAGAGGTGCTGCCAGAACAGACGCTGAGTTCTGGAGACGCGATGGTCGACCACAGACATACCAAAAGTCGACCATGGTCAGACAAGCAAACAGAAATCACAGTTTTTTTCGGGTAAAACAAAATGAAAACTTGAATACACAAAGGTGGACTCAGATTAAAGAAGCTTTAGAACAAAAGCAACCCAATCTGAACAAGTTCAGAAATAAAAATTTACACTGCTCTAACAGAATCTGGGTTCCCAAAGGATTACTGCAGCAATTTCATAATTTCACAAGCTATCTTGGACCCGGGTACCATTGGGGTCCAAAAGTTACTGTGTAACTTGTGATGCAGGTGTGTCTGGCAGCTATACACAACAAGTGGTACTTAGATAGTGGCTGCTCAAGACATATGACAGGGGATAAGGCAAAATTCTCCGAGCTAAACTCAAAAGATGGAGGACATGTGACATTTGGAGGAAATAACAAAGGCAAGATCATTGGGAAAGGTAAGGTAGGTAAGACATCTACAAATTGCATTGAAGATGTACTGCTAGTGGATGGCCTGGAATATAATCTTCTAAGCATCAGTCAGCTATGCGACAAAGGCCATCAAGTAGTCTTTGATTCTAAGATCTGTAAAATTCTTGAACCGAATTCGGCTAAAGTTAAGTTTATGGGCAAGAGAGTAAATAATGTCTACATGATAGACTTGGATGATCCAGCCCACTCCAACTTGTGCCTCACCGCCAAGAAGGAGGACCTGACTTGGTTGTGGCACCGAAGGCTAGGGCATGTTAGCTACAGGGTGCTGCACAAATTGGTTAAGAATAAAATGGTTTCTGGTTTACCTGAAATTTCGTTTGCTCAAAATGTCAAAGTATGTGAATCATGTACCCAAGGTAAGCAAACAAGAAAATCATTCAAAGGTAGAACTGAAAGTCAATCTTCTAGACCACTAGAACTTGTGCACATGGACCTTTTTGGCCCAACAAGAACTGCTAGTCTTAGTGGTAAGAGGTACGGTTATGTACTAGTTGATGATTTCTCTAGATTCACATGGGTAATATTTCTATCTCATAAAAGTGATGCTTTTTCTGAGTTTCAGGAATTCTACAAAAGAATGAAGCAGGATGGCAAGTCCAAAGTGTGTACAATCATATCTGACCATGGGGGAGAGTTTGAAAATTCTGACTTTGACTTATTCTGCAGAAACAAGGGCATAACCCACAGATTTTCCTCACCAAGGACTCCAGAACAAAATGGAGTGGTGGAGAGAAGGAATCGCACACTTGTTGAAATGGCCAGAACCTTGTTGGTTGAAGCCAATCTTCCAAGAAGATTTTGGGCTGAGGCGGTCAATACAGCATGTTACATTGTAAACAGGGCAATGGTAAGACCATCTAGTGCGAAAACTCCATATGAGGTGTTCAAAGGTAAGAAGCCATCTCTAGCTCATTTTAGGATCTTCGGTGTAAGGTGTTTTATTCATAACAATGACAAGAGATCATTGGACAAATTTGAACCAAAGAGTGACCCAGGAATATTCTTGGGATACTCTGACCGATCAAGAGCCTATAGAGTCTACAACACCAAAGATCAGCTAGTTGAAGAATCCCCACATATCACATTTGATGAAAATAATGACTTTGACAAAACTGGACAGGTAGGCAAAGATGAAGATGGGGAATTTCTGGAAGGCAAAGAGGAACCAATGGAGACTGAAGCAGAACCAAAGCAAGGTGATTCCAATAATCAACCCGAAGGAGAGATCATCCCAGGTAACAATTCTGAAAATCTGAGATTTCTCAGAGATCATCCTCTAGATAACATCATTGGAGGAATTAATGAACCGAGGAAAACTAGATCTCAGCTTAAAACAGTTGATGAACTAGATCAGCTAGCCCTTGTATCTCAAGTTGAGCCTAAAAATGTAGAGGAAGCTTTAAGAGATGAATCTTGGATAAATGCCATGCATGAAGAACTAAATCAATTTGAAAGAAATCAGGTTTGGAAACTTGTTCCCAGACCCTCATCTCATCCTGTTATTGGAACCAAATGGGTTTATAAAAATAAGCTTAATGAAGAAGGAGTTGGGATGAGGAACAAGGCTCGGTTGGTGGCTAAGGGGTATAACCAAGAATTTGGAGTCGATTTTGAAGAATCATATGCTCCAGTTGCAAGGTTAGAAGCCATTAGAATATTGTTAGCATTTGCGGCATCCCATGGAATTAAATTGCAGCAAATGGATGTAAAAAGTGCCTTTCTAAATGGCATTATAAAGGAAGAAGTCTTTGTGGAACAACCCCCTGGTTTTGAAAATGATGATCTTCCTAATCATGTCTTCAAACTGCATAAGGCTTTGTATGGTTTAAAGCAGGCTCCTAGGGCATGGTACGACAGACTGAGTTCATTCCTCACCAAAAAGGGCTACACAAGAGGTAAAATTGATCAAACATTATTCTCCAAGACCCAAGGTAAGAATATACTAATTGTGCAAATCTATGTGGATGATATTGTGTTTGGATCCACTGAAGCTTCATTATGTACTGAATTTGCAAATCTAATGACCAATGAGTTTGAAATGAGTTTAATGGGTGATTTACAGTTCTTTCTTGGATTGCAGATTCTACAATGTAGAGAAGGCTACTTCATAAATCAATCCAAGTACATAAAGGAGATGCTGAAAAAGTTTGGCATGGAGAGCTGCAAACCAATAGAGTCACCCATGGGGACAAATGCAACATTGGAGGCTGATGTAAAAGGTAACATGGTAGATGCCAAGAAATACAGAGGTATGATCGGATCCCTACTATATTTAACTGCCTCTAGGCCAGACATTCAGTTCAGTGTATGCATGTGTGCTAGATATCAATCTAGCCCTAGAGATTCACATTTAGGGGCTGTCAAGCGTATCTTTCGTTACCTTGCCGGTACCCAAGAATTGGGTTTATGGTATCCTACTTACTGCAAACTAGACTTGATTTCATATTCAGATGCTGATTATGCTGGTTGCAAAATTGATAGGAAGAGTACTAGTGGTTATTGTCAAATATTAGGTGGATGTTTAATATCATGGGCTTCTAAAAAATAGCATTCTGTGGCACTCTCCACTGCTGAGGCTGAGTATGTCGCAGTAGGGAGCTGTGGTACACAGGTTTTGTGGATAAAACATCAACTCCAAGACTACAATGTAGATCTTGGATGTGCACCTATTTTCTGTGATAACACTAGTGCTATTAATTTGTCTAAAAACCCCATTCAACACTCTAGGACAAAACACATTGAGATCCGTCATCACTTTCTAAGAGATGAGGTCTCCAAAGGAAATTTCATGCTTCATTTTGTAGAAACTGAAAAACAACTGGCAGACATTTTCACAAAACCCCTTAACAATGACAGATTTTTAACTCTAAGAAGGGAGTTAGGAATTTGTAGAATCTCCTCTGAAAATTCTTGAAATAATAATATTCTTATGATCAATGTACAGTCTTTGTCTCTACTGTTCTTAGTTGTGTCAACTAGGTCTTAAGTACTAGATAAGTCCTGAATTTGGAGGTTATAGTGTTGGGTGCTACTTCAGCAAGCTCTGAGGAACTCTGGTTTATCTTCGGATTACTTCCCATGGTCAACCACAGACAAGGCGCTGGTCGACCAAGGCATCAGGACAGGAAATGGTTAACTCTGGGACTTCGCAGCTGTCGACCACAGGCGATCCAATGGTCGACAACAGGTTTGACAGAACACAGTCTGCTCAACAGGAAGGTTCTGTGACAGCACAGAGGTCGACCACAGGCCACTCCATGGTCGACAATGGACCTAAACAAGGGAAATTGGATCTATTCAAGCTGCTGGCTTTGGTGGGAAATCTTCTGAACTTTTTGGACTCTGAGCTCAGTTTTGCTTTACTCACTCATCCTTGTTCACACTTCCCATTCCTTGTGTCTCAATATCTCTTTGTGGTCAACATATTGTTTTTTAACTTCAGCAAGGACTCACAAATTGAGGGGGAGTAAAAAGTGTAAACTCATTCCTTAATAAATCATTGAACAACCCAACCATATCTTACAAGAAAATCACCAAAGTCATCAATGAGAGTAAATGTTAAGTGTAGTAATGAGAATTTGACCTGTACTACTGCAATAAATTCAAACCATAACTATGTCTCTGACTCAAGACTATTGAGAACTTATGTTTTTAGTAATGAGACTGTTTCTCTACCTGTGTCTGTGTTGGACAATGAAAATAAACGCTGCTATAGCATGAATGTATATGGAATACGCCATAATTCTGCCCTCTTGGTAGAGCAATGGACTGAGCTCTGAGAAACTACTGTTCTCTATCACAAAGCAAAATTGGCTGAAAAATTAAGTGGGAGACATGTATGTCATGAAGACTCAATCTACCTCTGCCACTCTCAAAATTATTAATTGGGCATCCTGAGTAACTGGGGATATTGGCGTCTGATAAACGTATATCCTCACGGATAAAAAGTGTGTCCCAGTTAAAAATGGAATGGTTAGGCATGCTAAGTAGCCGGGGTTTCTGGCGTGTAAAAAGCGTGTCTCCTCGTGTGGAAAAACATGTGATAAACCTGACCACAGCTCTTAAATATTTCAAAACGAAAAGGCAACAAAAATGGTTGACCTAATGCACTATATGCAAATAGAGGCATAAAACACTGTTCAGCTTGTTCAGCTAGTAAAATTATCTCATGAACAATATTATAAGTTTAAGGAGCCGTGAGTAAGAAAGTGGATATGGGGAGTCAATTTATTGGGGCAATACTTTCAAATTCTTTGAACCACAAGACCCACTCGAATTTGTCACAAGGTGGTCTTTGAGAAAGGGAGGAAAGGTTACTTAAATGTCTTATTAAAGAAAGGGGGTACACTTCGATAATTTCCCAAAATATGAGTTATGCTGATTAAATCCTGACCGCTCGTTTGTTTCATCGCGTTGGTTCACTTTTTGCTGTTGACAAAGGGGGAGAGAGAAGCTTATGTGTCATTGTGTGCCTAGATGTGTGTCTAGATGTCAAGTTTACTTTGTCTTCGTGTCCTCAGTGTCTTTATCCTTTTTTGAGTCTCTCATGTAATTAGTGCTATTGTTTTTGAAAGCCACATCAAACGAATTGTCTGAATGAAATCTGTGCTATGATAGCCTTGCATGCAATATCAAATGAATTTCATAATCTGTTGTTTGTCACAATGACTCATGGTTGTCATCATCAAAAAGGGGGAGAATGTTGTGCATCCCTTGGTTTTGATGATGACAATAGGATATGTTTGACTAATCTAAGTTCTATCTTGTTTCTTAAAGCAAATGGTTTGGTTATTTGTGTAAAGATAGTGCATTGAATTAATGCCTATTTGATGATGACAAATATGCTTTTATATACATTTGGAACTTCAAGTCAAATCTTATAAGTTAAACAAATTTCAGGTTCACTGAAATCCAAGTGGTATCAACAAATCAGTATAAGCGTGAAAGACTGTCTGTCGACCACTGAAGAAGTTATGGTCGACCAACGAACTCAACCAGAAAAGAATCAGATCATCTGTCTTCTGGAAGCACCTTGGCTGTCGACCAAAGCCCCGCCTCTGGTCGACCACAGAAAAGACAGAAGCAACAGGCAGAACTGCTGGCCATCTGGAAACTGCCCCCTGTCGACCAGCGACCAGGCTGTGGTCGACCAACGGGCGACGTGAGTTTCAGCCAGAAGAACCGGCCGTCTGGGGACTGCCCATTGTCGACCAGCGACAGGGTCATGGTCGACCACGGGTTTATATATCGTCCAAAACCGAACTCTAACCGAATTCTGTTTTGGTTCCTTAAAACCTGCAAATGGTTGTTGCAGGTTGTTGGGCTGCTCAGGAGATAAGATTCCGCACGGGAATCAAGGAAACAATCTTGCTTAGAAGTGGTCAAACTCGTTCTAACGATTGGATTTAAACAGATCCCTGTTTTCTAGCAGATTGGCGCTCGATCTGAAAATTGAGCGGGAAGAGTTTTACTCTTGATAAAAGGGCTGTATGAAAAACGAAAAGTACATACATCACGAACAAGGGAGCAGAGAGAGAGCACGAAATAGAAGCCAAGGAAGATATACACAGAAGAGGAAGAAGGAGCTCTCCATCAATCAAAAATCTGCAGAAAGGTTAAAGGCGATCTCGTTGCTGCAGAAGGAAGACTTAGCTCAAGACTGTGCGATCTCCAGCAGCAGAACAATCGAAGGCAACTGACTGGAAGATCAACAGGGAGTCTAGGCTTCTTCATAAGCGTGATCAAGTTCCAGGCTGAATACCTATTCTTCTACATACGCCAATATTCAGTCCTGTCTTTCATCACCTGTTCTTATCATCTTTTCATTTCTGATTACAATTATTGTCAAGCTGTGAGGCAGCAGAGTCAAGCTGTGTGTCAGCAGGTACAAGCTGTGTGTCAGCTGTGTTTTTGGTTGAGATCAGAGATTCTCATAGTGAAGCCTTGCTTGAGTTAAGCAAGGGGTGGATGTAAGTCTCAGGAAGAGACTGAACCACCTTAAAAATCCTCTCTTGTGGTGTGCTTGTGTGTGTTTGATTTCCTATACGTATGCTTGCATCTTCACTATCCGCATTAGTTCTATAATTCATTAATTACCAGTAGCTCATCTGGACGATAGTTAGTAAATTATCAAAAAGGGGGAAAGATCTATTCACCCCCCCTCTAGATCTATTCAGTCCGTATCCAACAGAAAGTACATCATGCAGTAAGGAGGGTGGAGTGTACAAGCAACTCTCTAACTCTCGCTATCACCCTCCTGGTCATCTCTCTCCTCCCTCCTCTGACGGGGATCCCTAGGGGGCCTCTGCGACCTCTGCGAACCCTGAGAAGCCGTGCTCGCCTCGCCCTGCGGTGGCACCCCAGCCTCGAAGGCACGACGACGCTCCTCGACCGAAGAAACCAGATAGCTGCCCATGGAAAAAGAAGCAGACTGACGAAGTCGCGCCCCGCGTTCCTTCGTCCTCTGGTACCGCTCCTCACTCTCTCGAAGCCTCCCCTCCGCCTCGCGGAGACTCAATCGGAGCTCCATCAGCTGGGCCTCCAGAGCCCTCCTCTCGTCCTAGTCTCGCAGTCGCTCCGCCCTCCTGTCCTCTCTCTCTCTCTCTCTCTCTCTCTGTCCTCTCTCTCTCTCTCTGCCCTCTCTCTCCCTCTCCCTCTCCTCTCTCTCTCGCGTCGCCTCCCTCCTCGACAGTTCGAGGGCGATCCGCAAATCCAGCACGTCACGAGGGAGCTCCTCAGCCTCCCGTCGACGCTCCTCCTCCAGCTCCACAATCCGGGCGTCACGCTCCGCCACCCGAGCGACGCGCTCCTGCTCGGCACGAACAGCACACGCCAGGGCCTCTCGGATCTCAGCCACCTGTCAAAGTACGCGTGCATCGTAAGAGAGAGGTGAAGGATGAAAGAGTAACTAGAGGAGGGTCAGGGCCAATTAGGCACTCACTCGAGCCTCGCGGTCACGCTCGGCCTCCTCAGCCCGAGCCACCGCATACGCCAGCTACTCCTGAAGGGCAGAGATCTCCGGGGGAGGGCCCCACAAATTGGAACCCGCTCCACCAGCCGTCCCGACTGCTGCCACCTGGTGGGCCCACTGAAACACGGGACAAACGGCAATCAGAGGCTAAGCATCGGAATCCAGGTCACAAAAAAATGCATTGCATCGACTCACCAGGATCTCCAACTCCTGTCGGATGGCCACCAACTGCCGCCTGGCGTCCGCCAACTGGGCCCTCGGCTCGGCGATCATGTTGTCATGAGCATCCTGCATTGCACATAAGTTAGTGCCACATGCATATACATATAGAAGGGTGAAGCATTTTCATTTCACTTACCCCTGCCATACCACCAAGGAAGAGGCGATCCCTGTATGCAGCCCGGTATCGTCTCAGGTAATCAGTACTGTCCTGTACATGGGACACCACTGGGACCCCTCCTTGCTGCCAGTCCTGGTACTGTGCCAGGAAGCGCGTACGCCAGTCCACGATCTTCGCCTTCCCCTTGGTCTTCCGCCCGATGCGGACCGGCTCGTCTACATCGACCCACTCCTGGGCCAGCCCCAACGTCCTCATAACCAGCCTCAGCCGAAGCGGCTCGATCTCGTTCAGGCAATGGACCCACACGTCCCGCCCGAAACGAGGAAGACCCGCTACAACCCAAGGCTGGCCAGCGTTGCCCATGCCCAGGTAGGGTCTCCACACCACCTGCATCACCATACATACATCATGTTAGTTACCATTCAGTCACATGCATAAAAACACAAAAAATCATACGCATCATACCATGGCCTCGGGATACTCGCTCAGCTCCCGACGAAGTGACGCCAGCTGTTAGCTGTTTGGTGCCGCTACCACGACCGGCCTCCACTGTCGCGCTAGAGGAATGGCTCTCCTATTCCCCTGCCTGGCCCTCCCCATCGGGAAGTAGTAATAACTCCACACCTGCATCTATCATACATCATTAGCACGAGTGATTGCATATTTAACTACGGTAAAATGCATAAATAAATTGTGTACCTGGAGAAAAGGTGCGAAGCCGCTGACTGTCGTCTCCCTCTCTGAAGTCTAGGAGAGATTAGCAATCAAATGGGCAAGCAGAGCCGCTCCCCACGCGTAGTGCCCCACTCTGTCTAGGTCTGCCAGGATCCCGAGGAAGCGACAGTGGATACCGTCACCCTTCGTCCCCAGCAGAAGGCGGCCCAGGAAGAAGAAAAGAAATCTCCGGAGGTCTAGATCCACCAGCTCCCGCTCGCTCGGGTCCTGGGTAAAAGCTGCACGGGCATCTCCCTCCAGTCGTGCCAGAAACTCCACTCCAGTCTTGCTAACCCGCTGGCGCGGGTCGATGAATCCGAGCGCCTCCATAATCTCCACTCGGCCGACTACCCTGCTGTCTCTGTCGGTCACGCTCGTCTCTAACCACAGCAGGTCCAGGGCACTCTCTCGGTAGTCGGGGTAGGTGACCCCGCTGACCGCCTCTCCGTCAACTCGTAGCCCGGTAATCCGAGCTACGTCTTCAAGCGTCGGCACCATGTGCCCCCAGGGCCTCAGAAACGCCCGACTCGGCACATGCCACCGCTCCCTTAATGCCTGGATAAGAGGAAGGTCGAGCCGGAAGGGCTCGATCCTGAGGAAGGCTCCAAAGCCCATGACACACACCCTCTGGAAGTCTGGCAGCCCACGGTACGCTGCCACCACTAGAGACCAGCTGATCCGGCCCTTCATCACGCCCTGCACACCACAAAACCAACAGGGCAACACATCAGCAGCATGGATAGTAATAAACAATAACACTGTATATGCTACTTATTTATTTTATTTTTTATTTTATTTTTAAAAATATTTATGTTTTTCTTAGAGGCGTCCAACACCTTGGACGCCTCCTCTATATTTTCTTTATTTTACTTTTAGAAAAACCCAAAAAATAAAAAAAAAATAAAAATAAAAAAATATATATATTATCATGGAGGCGTCCCAAGCCTTGGACGCCTCCTTATTTTTAATCTTATTTTATAAATAAATAGATAAAAAGAAAAAAAGAAAATGTGGAGGCGTCCAGGCCCCTGGACGCCTCCCTCACTCACTCCTCGGCCTTCTCCACACAGCCTCTCGTCCGCCCGTTTAGCCCAGTGAACCAATAGAATGGAAGTCTAAGGGGCTTACCGGATCGTGCTCGTCCTCTCCCGCGTCACCAGCGCCCGCAGGGTCCTCCACGGCCAAAAGAGGAGCCTCCTCCTCCGCCGCAATCTCCTCCGCCACGGCAGCCTCCTCGGCGTCATCTCTCAGCCTCCTCAGACGACAAGCCCGTCGTTTCCGCTTCTCCCCACCACGGCTCGGGCCACCTTGCTCCATTGGAATTGGGAATGGGTCGTTTTAGAGTGAACGAATCTTCAGAATGAACAGTAGAAGTGAAAGGGGGGTGAGGCCCCCCTTATAAAAGAAAATTCCTTTTGTTGGGGCGTCCAGGCGCCTGGACGCCCCCACGTTTTTCTTTTCTTTTCAAAAATTCAAAAATTTAGGGGCGTCCAGACCCCTGGACGCCCCCAAACAAAAAAATCCAAAAAATAATAAAAAAGAAATTAGGGGCGTCCAGACCCCTGGACGCCCCCAAACAAAAAAATCCAAAAAATAATAAAAAAGAAATTAGGGATGTCCAGACCCCTGGACACCCCCAAACAAAAAAAATCCAAAAAAAATAATAAAAAAGAAATTAGGGGCGTCCAGGCCTCTGGACGCCCCCAACCAAAAAAATCCAAAAAATAATAAAAAAGAAATTAGGGGCGTCCAGACCCTTGGACGCCCCCATTAAAAATATTTTTTTAATATATATATTTACATATGATCATATTATGAATAAATAGGTACATAAAAAGAAAGAAAACACAAAAAATAGAAAAACGAAAAAATAAAGATCATAACAAAGGGAACATGGTCCAAAACATCAAATGCCAGATTTTATTCCATCAGAAAGCAGAACGAGCTACATCAGGGGCTTAGGCGCCTTAGGCCTTAACTTCCCCAGTTCGGTTACATAAGCTCTCCACAGCTCACATTCTTCCCCCACATGCGCTAAGGCCTTTCTCGCAACACTTGTCTTCCAGGGTACTTTGACGGCCTTCGCTTCCTTCGCATCCGCTTCACTGCCCAACTCTCTCTTCTTCAAAGGAACGATGCCAGTCGGTGGTGGGAACGAATGGTGTGGAATGCCGACCTGGAGGCAGCATCGATGCGCGTTATAAAGGACGAACTCAGTTGCGCCGATCAGTTGGAGATCAACTTCAGAGGAAGGCCTCATGAGGAGCTCGAGCAAAAGTAGACATGCCGGTGCGCAAGTAAAGAAGCTTTGTGTCACGGTTCGAAAGTGAGATCACCAGTCTTCACGTCTCTTTAGCCACAGAACACGGTTCGCCACGGTGCCACCAAAGCCTAACACGTCGGCTATATGATAAAGTGGGCTTTGTTGGAAGAGCTTCGAAGCGGTTGGCATTCCCTCACGGTGATCAAACTTGAAATGTAAATCCAGCCAGCAACTCAGGACAAGTGCGCAACCAAAAGGAGGCTTACCCTTGCTCGAGGCAGTAAGGCCACTATACAGGTAGGCAAGGACAGCGGGTCCCACCCTCTTTCCACGCCAGATCCCGCAGATAGCACTCAGTTGGTCTTCCTCCACCATGTTGTCGGTATAAGGAAACAAGAGAGCACCCGCCAGACAAATGGTGAACCCTTTCATGATTCCCTCCAAATAGTCATCGTCTGGTAACCCTCTCAGGGCCTCCATGACCCATTCCGCGAGCTTTTACAAGTCAATTCCCTTTTGAGTACGAACCTTTCGGGCTGCGTCAGGCGGCATGAAGCTTCCAAGGACGCTTTCGGAAGTCCCTCGTGTTAGCATCCGCATAGCCTTCACCTTCCCGTCACTCTTGAATTTCTTCAATCCGAGCAGAAGTTCCACCTCCTCCAGGAGGATGGTCGCCTCGAAGGTCGAGAAGATGAAAGTGTGGGTCTGGGGATGCCAGATCTCCACTAGTGCGCCCATAGCCGCCCAGTCCATACGAATCTTCTCGTATTGTTTGGCGTGAATAAGGAGCCCCTGCAGATGCCACTTCGAGAGTATGGCCCTCATACCGATGGATATGTTGGAAGTTAACTTTGAAAGCCAGGGCAATTTGGAAAACTTCCTCGGGCCCGGGAAGAGTGGATATGGCTGGAAGAGAAAAGAAAGAAGAAGAAAGGAAGGAAGTAAGAAGAAGGTTCACGTGGAGAAATTTGAAATGAATCAGCTTACCATATGCGACATGATCGTCCCACTCAGATGACCCTCGAGGTCGGAGAGTCGCCTGATCTCGCTGCTAGGCCTGCTCCTCTTCATAACGCGGGAAGACTCTCCTTCCATCCTAAAATCTCTAGATTCTCCTCTCCTTCCTCTCCTGAGCTTCCAAAACCCACCTTGGTGCATTTGAATGAACTAGCCTAAGGGGAGTTCTTATAGGAAGGGAAGATCGCTACAGGACAGAACATGTCACATCAGCAGTCAATGTCAGGATTTTGGCTAGATCTCCTTTCCATTGTGGTGCGATTCTATCACGATTCTGTTACTTTCTGATGTTATTAATCCATGCTGGCCTATGCAGGTTTTACTAACGGACGTCTTTGTCATATCTCCTGTCCCGCCTTTCATTGGTTGGTCCCACCTTGTCATGCATCGTAGTATATGATACCTACGCTACTAGAACATGTCAAGGACCTTGCGGCACGAATGAATCTGGGATTTGAGTTCCCCTTCAACAAAAACGGTGATGATCCCAGAAGAATTTGGGTTGTACGGATAGGCCGTTAACTTGTGATAGCATGGGGACGACGGTTCCATTCAGTGAGTTGGTGCGCGGATAAACGGGCCCCAGCCCAGTGTCGGCTCACCGGATCGGTATTCTGACCCGTTCTTAACAAGTTGACAATATTATCCTTGGCTATTTTCTATTTTAGTTTGTTTTAAATTTTTCTTTAAGCCCAGCATACATTCATATAGGACTTTGATTTATTGCGGAAGATCATTCAAGTGATTCGATTGCGAAAGCCGCTGTGCTTCAATTCTTACAAATATGAGATATTCCACTCCGAATGAAATGCTGAGTTTCCTTGAAACGGCCCAACGCTGCTCTTCCAAAGGAGACCCTTGTTTGGATAGACTCTCAGATATTTCTTTACTTTTTACCTTGTTTGACCCACCTTGGCCGCAGCACTTCCACATTGAGTTCTATCTTCTCGACGTACAAACGTCCTATATGGATGAAATTTATCAATTGGACCCTTCCAAGGAGCTGCTGTCGGGAGCGGCTCTTCAACAGGGAATGGGTACTGCTGCTCCTCCAAGCGAGCACCTCCCACATGGCATAAATGCTTCAAGGTCTTCAGGAAAGTGTCTTCATTGATAGCAGCAAAGACAGGGACAAGCGGCTCAGAACTCTTTTCCTTCAATGCCCGACGTTGAGTCAGATAATTCTCCGCCTCCCTCGGGTGCTGTGAGTAAAGTTTCTTCAAGTGGGCCTCAGGAATATCAAACACCGGCCCAGGTTGCTATTTCAGGAAGGAGCACTCTGCCACATCCCAGAAGGCACCCCTACCGTCCCTATAAAAACCGGTCCGGATATTCCACCATTTGATATATTCTGGTGTTACCCGGGGAACACGGTTAGAAACAGTGGGCACCCTGAAAACTACATCATCCTGGCGATGATAGAAATCCCACCACAACCGGCCCTCACCAACAATGATGGACCCGTGCTTGGCCCGGCTATCCAGGGGAAACTGGGCAACTGAGGTAAGAATATGCTGGTCGTAGCCGAAGTTTCGCCCAAATCGGAACGGATAATATGGCTCCAACAGAAGCAGGCCACCCTTCCTGTAGACCAAAACACTGGGCCGAATTGCCATGGACCATCTCACCAGCTCCGGTTCCAGGATTGGCCGGGCAGTGTTGACTCCTGAGACAGGATGGATATATGTCTCTGTCTCTTCCAGCTTGCACTCTCTCTGAGGATCAATCAAAGGAGCTGAACCTACCACCAAGCTCCAGAAATGTATGCTGCCACGGGCGTCCACTGGTACCCTTATCAGTCGGCCCCTTATTTTAAACAGCTGATCATAAAAGGGACCAGGCTCAGCGCTGGCAAATTCAACCATCCTGGGTAACACTGTATCCGCCTGCAAGGTTCTCGGAGCTAATTCAGGGAATATACTGCAGACCCAGGCGTTGAAGAAATGAAAAGGACCCACGGTCCTCAAAGAACGGGGAGTCCGATGCTTGTATAGGTCCCCCAAAGATTTATATATCAAACACAGGGCCACTGGGCAGAGCGACAGCTTCATCCCCCATGCCATCTGACAAGCTGGATATATGGCCTCTGGCCGAATAACTGTCTCGTCCCCTTGTGGGAGAGCGAAAGTGCACAGCCAAAATGTGAAATAAGCCGCATAGTGTGTGATGGGGTCTACGCCTGCTGGGTTGGGACCACCGCTGCCTGCACGGCGCAATGAGGATGGCAGCGCCGACTTATAGCGAGGGGCCCTTATCTACTTGCTAGCAGCCGGACCCATGGAAGGAAAGTCTGCATACTTCAGGGGACCGTCAAAGAAATACTGGATCCACTGCCCTATCCAGACCCTCAGTTTGCTGCCCTTCTCTCGGGGTTGATAGCCTTTAGAGGACCCTCTACTATACGCCAGACAGATGGAGCGGTATACCTTCATCAGATATCGATATGAGAAGCCAATGGAATACTTGCCCTCGCCATCAGAGCTATCCTTCTCGGAATCTGACAAGCAAACTTCCTCATACGGCTCGCCATCAATGGGCAGGCCGGAGAGCTGTGATAAACTCCAGAGGTCCAGGGATGTCTCCCCCTCTGCTGTATAGAAAGTGTTGAATAAAGGGCAGAACACTTCAAACATTCCACAGCACAACCCTCGGGATATGGGATACCGGAATCTAGAAGCGAAGACGCTGTGATACACCCCGGCTCTGATCAGCAGAGGGGCATATTCCTTCAGAACAAACTCGGTAAACTCCACTGATCCTACTCGGAATAAGTGCGCGTCAGTGATTTTGGTATCCCCGAACCAACCAGCGGCCAGATGGTACTTGAACTGAACGGCCGAACAATTCAGCACGAAGGGCTCTTCGCGATATCCCCACTTCAATGGTGCCAAGAACATGCCATAGCCGGGCTTCTCCCTATGAACTCGGCCGCTAGCATTATCCCACCGGGCAGGTGTGAATTCCGGGGACCGGGCCAGCATCTTCTTCTCTGGTTCCAGCTCCGATATGCCGAGGACTGCATCCCAGTCGCGCTTTTCCCCAGGAAGATAGATGGCCTTGCTGCGATACACTGATTCCTTCAGACTATCTCGCTCAGCAAGGATGGCAGCTTCAACTACGCGAGCTATCCGGTAGTCTCGCATGCCGCCAACTGTGAAAGTCCGGATGAACGACATCAAATGCCGGTCCTTCGGATGGTCTGGCCGATAGCCACCATCCCGCCTGAAGCATGTCTCGGTCGCCGTGGAGTATACCCGGGCCGTCGACACTGTGTCAGTCTCAGAGTCAGATGACTCATCGACTGAAGCAATCCTGTCGTATCCGAAATCCAGGCTGTGCACATTCAGCCAATTTACTGTGGCCCGAGATATGTCTGGCTAGGCCGATGAGCTAGCACCAACAGCTTCGGAAGATGCAGCATCAGAGCTGGAAGCCATTACAGTGCCTGCAGTCGGAGAAAAAGTGTGAATTAAAAGCCAGTCTTATAAAGATTGTAACATGAGACTCTATGAAAATTTCGGCAGCATCTCCCCTTATTCAGGGTCTGCCCAAGGAGAATAGGGAGTCACCAACCAAGAGGGGGTGATACCGAAATAAAAAGGGATTAAATCCCAAAATAGCGTCCTACCCGGGCGAAATCCAACCAAACGGGAAGAAGAACGAGAGCGGCCGAGAGGAGAAGAAGCTCCCGCCGATGAAAGAAAAATGAGGAAAGAGAAAGAAGAAGCAAGAATGAAGAAAAAAGGCTTTCGGCGCCTTAATATAGGGCCCGAGGCAGATGGGTTCTCGGCGTGGCCAAATGCGCGCCGAGAACCGCCTAGGCCGAGAGCCCCCATCGGCCAGAAGGCACGCCGAGAACCCCCAGGCCGAGAAGCCCTGGCCGAGGCCCCCTTCCGCCAGGGCGTGCCGAGAAGCCCCAGGCCGAGAGCCCCCTTCGTCCGCGCCGAGAAGCTCCGCGCCGAGAGGTCCCTCGCGTCGAGAAGCTTCGCGCCGAGAGGCTCATGCCGAGAAGCCTATGGCCCTGTGCCGAGAAGCTCCGAATTGCTGAAAATAAAGAAAATATGAAGAATGAAAATATGAAAAGGGAAGATAAGTGTGCAAAATATTGTTGCATCAAGATGATCGGGTCTGAGAACCCGATTAAAGACAAATTGAGGAAGATACCCTCGAATGATGAAAGACACCTGCAAGCCCCGTGCCGCTTATTCTGCGCTTACGCCGCCCGCAGGTGGGGGGCATTTGTTGACACCTGGAAAATGAACAAGGGTGAAAACATAATTGAAAAGAGGGTCGGACCAACAGTGAAAGACCAATGATGAAGCTCATCAACTGTCTACCCGGCTAAAACCCGTGTCGGCAAAGCTGTTGCCCGGTGCCAATGTCACTCAGACGGCAGCACTGATAAAGCAGCAGTCACTCGACTGATGAGACCTTCCAGCCCTTTAATGAGAGCTGTACTACCGTTTCGTCCAAGAATCCACGGATGATATGTCAGGGTAAGTCAGATGTCGGCTTACTGACAGATGTAATATGAGATGAAGATGAAGCCGGTACCGGCAGATGAAGATTGCAAAGGCTTTTGCAAAGTCAGAACAGAAGAAGAATGGTCTCCACAGATTATATACCCGACTGAGGTCTTCCCAGACTAAAGCTGATGTCCGAGCTCGTCACCATTCAAGTGACGGTGTCGATAAGATAATACCCGGTTTTGTCACCATTCAGATGGAAATACTGATGAAACCCCTGTCTACGGACTGATGAAACCCTTGTCTACGGACTGATGAGACCCCTATCTACGGACTGATGAAAACCTTAATAATGATACAAGCTGTGTCACCAATGGAAGACCCTTTTTGGGTGAGGATGCCCTTGAAAGACCCAAATAGGCCTGTGAAAGTGGCTAAAATACTTTGATTGGGCCTGCAATATTAGCACCGAGAGTCACTTGCCGAAGCCCAAAAGGTGGCGCCGAGAGGCACTGGCTGAAGCCCAAAAAGGTGGCGCTGAGAGGCACTTGCTGAAGCCCGAAGGGTGGCGCCGAGAAGTTGAAGGCAGGCGCGCCGGGAAGCCCGTTTGAGGCGCGCCGAGATGGTGTCTGCCGAGAAGGAAAAGGCTTGATGAAGCCTGCCGAGAAGGGGGGAAACGCTTATAAAAACCCCTCCCTTCGAACAGAAAAAAGGGGAAAAAGAGAAAAAGAAAAGAGAAGACGCCGAGAGGAAGAGAAAAAGAAGCCAGAAAAAGAGAGAAAAGAAAAGAGAGGGAGTCCTGCCAAGAGAGAATCCCCCCTCGGCCGAGAGAAGAGAAGAAGCAGAAGAGAGGAAGAAGCAGACAAGCTTCAGGTGGGCTACTTCGGGGAGGGAGAGGAGTCAATGCTCCGCCCTCCCCATGCTGTCTTTTCTTTCTACTGATGTAATCTAGCGAGTCTCCCGTCTCGATTTATCAATGTAGCTAGCGAGTTTTAGGTCTCGAGCTCCGTCTCTCTCTCTCTATTTTGCATTTCTCCTTTACAATCAGTGTAAGGCTTCGAGCAATGCAATGAAATATCAACGTGACCCATTTGGGGATCCACTGATTGAAATGTCTGTTCCCCTCTGATTGAGAGATGTGATCTTCGTCCTCCGTGTATGCTTATTGTTTATGCGAAATGTCTAATGATTCATACGAATCTTCTATTCAGAGGCATGGGAACAGAACCCCTACCCTTATCTAATGGGTCACTGGGTTCTGTCACCTTCCCCCCTTTCTGTCTCGAAGGTAGATCAATCGCACCCTTTCGAGCTTTCTTACAAGGCCCCTTGAGGCTCCTCTATGTGCCGTTCAGGACCAGAGACATCAAGCTCTTGGATTCCTGAACTGCCGACTATACGAGAGGACATGCCGATTCTACAGACCGTTGTTATCCCTCTGATTCTAGTGAATGACGATCTCAATCTCTTGACCCTCCATTCTAACCCCTTGGATGATTAGGGTCTAGAGTCTCGATGCTAAAGGTTTCGCCGCCACCGATTTTTAGATGCTACTGGGTTCGTCCAGGGGGATCAGAGACAGTCATCTCTTGATCCCCAGAAGGCCGGCGGCAGAAATAAACAAAAAATCTTCAGAAATCCAGACGATGGTCTCGTTCCCCATTGATTCTACCCTCCAGATCCCCTTTGGCCCTTCCTCAGAGAAGCTTCTATTGAATCCCCCTCCTGCACTTTAAATTCGACTTCAATCGCAGCCAGAAAGCTCAGGAATCCTAGAAACAGAGCATCGTTTGAGCTCTGTAAACCATGAAATCCTGTAGCAATTCCATCTTCTCGGCGTGCAAAATTCCCCGCCGAGAACTACGCTGCCGAGAGGCCTCCCTCTTCAGCAAACCGACAAAACTCAACCTGTAGCCCTCTTCACGCAAACCTCCCTGGCCTACAGCCTCCTGGGGCCAGCTTCCCGGCGCGGTGACGGGCGCGCCGAGAAGCCCCATGCTGAGATCCCCCTATAAGCCAACCCCCCTTTGCAGGCCTCCCAGCCCTTTTCGGCGCCACCTTCCCGGCGCGGCCATGGGCGCGCCGGGAAGTCTCGCGCCGAGAAGCCACCGCCGAGATCCCCCCTTTTTTTGGCTAAGGAGGCCGCGCCGAGACCCCCTTTTTAAGCCAATAAACCCACGCCGAGAAGCCCCCTCTTTCGGCCAACTAAAGCCATCGCCGAGACCCTTCTTCTTGGCCAATTGAAGTCCAGTCAGAGGCTCTTCTCTGCACTGCCATCTGTCAACCTTCTGATTTCTTCAGACATATGCCCCGGGGATGTTCAGAGATCGTCATGGATGCCTTGAGAAGACACAGTAATGGGGAAGACCTCCCCTACAGTCCTCATTCCCGATCCGGATTTCACCCTTATGAACCCAAAGGGCCATGTCATTATATGAGTTCCGAGGGATTTCAAGGGGATATTAAACGATGGCATAAATGCAAGCGATGTCCCGGGGCCCGGTGCCCATCCTCGTTCGATCGTCATCCCGGCTTTCCGTGGATGATGACCTATTCTCTCTTGGCATAATCCAAGTTGAGCGGACATGCTGCCGAAATTTATGCATATCCTATTGGGTGACTGTGATGTTCTCCCTCTCAACCCCGTCGGCCCACGGAGTTATGCCTTTGCATGCCCTCCGATGGTCCCTCCAAGGGGGATATAGATGTGCCATCGCACCCACATGGAGCGTGCCGTGTCACGCCGGTCCCCATTCGGACTCCGGGTCAATTATGCCCGATCTTTTCCGGATCCTACTCTGCCACCGCATGGGTAGTTTCCTATTCCCCACTTGGCATAGTTCAAGCTGGTGGGAATATGCCGTCGGAGCTATCCCCTAAGATAACGAACCCCTGCTTCGTCTAATCCATTTAGCGTCTTGCAAATGAATGAATTCCGTTTCTTTTGAGTATGTGGCTTTACCGATGTCCTCCTCCTATCTTAGCGTTTAATCAAGGGTTGTCCTCCTTAGGGAGGACGTAATTAACGTCATAGCGTTCAGGGTATGACGGATTTCTGGTCCCGACTCGGACTTCACAATCGACTGACCATGTCAGATCGAGCGCACAATAAAATTGTCACCCCGGTGACTGGCACACCAATAAACCAACAAACGAATAAATCAATAAATAATGAACAGATAAGATTTAAATAAGAGGATAATAAAAATCTGCGTCCACAAGTCTGGCACGCCCGGTGGGACTGAGTCTCCCTTCATCTTTACGCTAAAGTAGGAGGCCCAGCGGGCCCCCCTTAAAATTCTGATTCTGTGTACTTTCCTTATTTTCAGGAATCTACAATGACAGTCGGAATCATGTCCGTTTGCTTCGACCAACAGCCGATTGACATGCATGTGTGAGAAGGCTACCTGGCGGTACCTCTCGCATTCAGATCGATGCCGCCTGCCGTGGGGCTGCCCAACTGCTTGGGCGTCGTCTTCATTGACCTTCTGCAGGTCTATGACAATGAGCAAGGCACTGCTGCAAGTGCCCCGGTGAAGATCACTGACTAGAAGAATATCTTACCAGAGAAAACGGTCCCCACGGCCGTCGCCTGCTACGTCCATCATGTCCAAAAAAGGGGCCTGGTCCCTGCTGCTGCTCAGAAGGGGAGAAGAACCAACCGGAGGAGCCGGTATGATGCTGTTGACCGTCGTCTTTCCAACTCCGGAAAGACCATGATGATTGGAGGTGTCCGGGCAAACATGAATGGTTGCCCAAGGGAGGTCAAGCCGGACGTGATCATCCCGATGGTGCCCACTACCAACAGATTCCAGACTCTGGCCGCCAGGCAGGCCAATTGGGAGGCTGATGAGAGGAAGCCGCTGGCGCCCAAGCCAGCGAAATACAAACAGGTCTGGCGACCGAAGAGGATTCAGAGCTGGGTTCCAGCTCGAGATGAGGAGAAGGCTACTGAAGATGCTGTTGCCCGCTTCAGGGCAGAAAGCCGAAGAAGAGAGGGAAAAGAGACAAGAAATGCTGTTGCTGCTCGCCCCAAAGCCTGGGACAGAAGAGATGAGAGAAATGATGAAGAAAGAAATTTGACTGATGCTCGCCCCATGATGAGGGGCAAAAGGGATGAGAGGAAGGAAGACCTTACTGTCACCCGTCCCAGGGCTGGGGGCAGAAGATGGCAAAGAAAGAAATATGATGCTGCTGTCAACTGCTGCCGAAACGGCAATGTGGGAATGAGCGAACCAGTCACGGTCGCCATCCCAAGAAGACCGAGGGCCTGTGCCAGACAGGTCGACTTGTTCAGATATTCCAAAGCCGAGCATTTGAATGCTCAGGTAACAAGACTGGCCTATCAGCAGAGAAGCCAGGAAAGACTAATGCTCCAGCCTGAGCCACAGAGGCACAATTCTGAAGAGATGAAGCAGATAGTCCAAGACTACTTCCACTACCTGGGGAGCTCTGCCCTCGGTCAACAAAGACTATCCCGTGTCTTGGGCACCAGAGGTGAAGAAAAAGAAGAAACACTTCGAGAAACGATGATCGGAGCCTCTTCCTCCGATTCAAATCACTATGAAGAAGGTCTCAGGGCCGGATATGACAAAGAAGACCTATACCGGGAAGAAGCCAAAGAAAGAATATCGGTCTTTGACCGGCTCAAATATCCTGACCAGGTGAAAAGAAAGGTCTACAGGCGGAAAGAAAAAATGCAAATCTTCGCCTGCAACATGGCTGGACTTGCCAGGGGGCAAGATATACTACCAACTCGGCCGGATGAACTGCTCAGGTTGGCTACTAGACCTGGTCCTGTCACAAGAAGAGGCCAGGCCGCAAAAGATAAGATGAAGAAATATGATGAAGCCCGCAACATCACCACCATGACAGTCAATGTGGTGACGACAGAGGATGAGGACAATCCCCTTATTGATGATGCTGAAGGGACTTCTGAAGATATGCAAATCCCATCAGCCTTGGATCCTATGGTCCAGATGATGTTCAGAAGATACCAGCAGGAGATCAGTGCTCTCCGAAGGCAGCTCAATGAGAGACATGAAGCTACATCAGTCTCAAAGCAAGCTGAACCTGCGGGGCAGACATCCAGCTCAGCAGAGACGGCTATCCCAGCTAACCCTCTCCTAGCTGATAAGGGCAAGACACCGAGCCAACCTATTCCACAGCAAACAGCAGCTCAGCCCTCTGTGTCTCAGACACAGCCTACCGCGCCCATCTTGCGCGCCACTGTGATGACAACTCCTCACAGCCAACAACAAGCTCACTTCTTTCCAGAAGACATAGATCCAGCTGTAGCCCACAAGCAGATGATTGAAAGAATTATGGAAATGAAGCTGTCAGAAAAGACTGGTGGTGATGCTGGTACCTATGATGTGTACAAGGTACCGTATCCTCCCCAGTATGCTGCCAAGAGACTACCCCCAGGCGTCAGTAAGCCGTCGAAGTTCGAGAAATTTAATGGCCAAGGCTCCCCTAGGGAGCATATAGCCTACTACACTACAATCATGGGCGACCTAGCAGTCGATGAAGCTTATCTACTCAAGTTCTTTGGCTCATCCCTCACTGGGTTGGCCTTTGAATGGTACTCAAGCCTGCCAGCTGGGTCAGTGGTGGATTGGCCTGATATGCAGAGAAAATTCCGCGACAGATTTCATGTCACGGAAAGGGAAATCACGATAGCAGAGCTATATGCAACCAGGCAGAAGCAAGATGAAACTGCACTGGACTACATCAAAAGGTGGAGGAACTTAGCCATGAGATGTCGCAGACCTCCTCATCAAGAAGATGCGGTGCAGATATGCAAGCAGAGCCTCAGGAGGGAGGTGCTAGAAAAAATGATCGGTGCAGATGTCAGAACATTTGACCGACTGAACAATGTAGTGGCAGAAGTCGAGACGTTCTTGTCCAAGCGTCCGACCGCCAATGTCCCCACCATGCCGAAGGGAAAATCCAATGAGCGACGGCCATCACACTCTGAGGCCAACACCGTCGATTTCAGAACCTTCGAGCAACAGAAGGGGAAGAAAGGGGCAGATGAAGCTCCCCTGCTGGCAGATACAGCAGAAAGAAAAGATAAAGTCTCTCTGAGAGACAAGATGAGAAAAGCATATTCCTTCCCAAAAGATAAGACGGCCGCACTGTTCAACTGGGCATACAAGTTCAATAAGGTAACATTGCCTGAACCCAAAAGACCAGCAGATGCAGCAAAGAAAGATGATCCGTTGTTCTGTCCATTTCACCATGCGCTGGGGCACGCAATTGAAGATTGTTATGTCTTCAAAGATATCATGGAAGGAATGGTCAAGAAAGGTGAGCTGCAGCTGGGAGATTACCAGGTAAAGCCGCCCCATCCACATGAGCCTCCACCCTGGAGAATGGCTGCCAATATGATCTCAGTCTACCAACAGTTGCCCAAGGAAGCCGTTGAAGAATGCACCAAGCACACCTATGAAGCTTGCTTCCTCACCCCACAGAAAGATCAGGAAGGATGGCAGATGATACCCATAAAAAGCAAAAAGAAGACTCCTGCAGCCAGTACCAGCGGAGCAGTTATCCGGGGTGTTACCCCAAGGCCCGAGCCGCCTCCGATAAAGCCAATATGGCATACAACTGAGACTGGACCAGTCATCCGGATCCCTACTCACAACCGGAGGAGACAAACTCCCCTCCCTACACATAAAGAAGTAAGCCTTGTAGCCAGGCGTCTGCAGCAATATATTAATGAGCTTGATGAGTACGAGCAGAAGAAACCCAAGCATCTGCTGATGAAAGACTGCATACCCTGGGAACAGCTCGAAGAATTGAAAATCAAAGAGCAACCAGAGGCAGAACAAGAAAAAGCTGAGAATGAACCCTTCTGGGGGCAGGAGCTAGCAAAGCCAAATTCCCAGAAGAAGAGGAGACGACCCAAGTCCAAGAAGGGAAAGAAGGTCACGACATTACAATGTAACACTCTGTCGGTACTCTTTTCCTTGCCCGGGGAGGATGATGAGCCAGAAGCATCCGACGCCCCGCTAGAAGCTAACCATGCCGAAGCCTCCACCTCGGCCCATGCAACACGTTCTGGGAGAAGATGGGGGCGCCCACCACCAGCCAACCATAATATTATGTTCAGAGGGGAGCAACCCTATCAAATCCTGGAACCAGAGATACGAGGTGCCCAGGTTCCTCCCCCTGCCAGTCTGTACCAAGACAAAAAGAAGGCAGATGAAGCCCCTTCATTCCTGGAGTTCCTGTCCAGCTTAGAGAATGAGCAACCGGCTCATACTGCTCCAGCTAAAAGCAATAAATGCCAGCAGACAGCAGCTAGAAAGCAGAAACAGCATGAAGAAAATGAAGAAAGTAACCCTCTAGCAAAACCAGGGGCAGTCGCTACAGAAGAAGCCTTCCGGGAGACCGATGAAGAAGATGAAATTGGGACTGGGCAGCAAAGGCCACAGGCACCACATGAACCTCCAAGACCCCGATGGGCAGAGGAGATGAGACTATCTAATGTCCGGGTGGGCAGTCGAGTCATGAAAATGCTGAAGAAGCTCCCTACCAGATTCTCCATCTGGGAAATTCTCTCTCTGAGCGAAGAAGCTCGCCAAGCAATCGTGGATGCCCTGCAGTCTCCGGCACAATGTGAAGCACTCCTGGCAGAAGTGAATGCTGGGCCATCGGTCACCTTCACGGAAGATGATATGCTAATCCCAAATACCGGTCACAACAGACCGCTGTATATGAGGGGCTCCCTGAACTGTCAGTCGCTGAGCAGGATACTGATAGATCCCGGGGCTGCTGTAAATATCCTTCCCTATCGCATCTATCAGAAATACTACTTTGACCTGCAGCTTACCAAGGTCAGAGATATGAAGATTGCAGGGTTCAATCAGAAATGTGAAACACCTCTGGGGGTGGCTGATTTCAACCTCACACTGGGCGACCTCACTACCGTGGTACGATTCTATGTAATCGACTCCAACACCACGTATAAGGCCCTGCTGGGAAGACCGTGGCTGCACGAATATCAGATAGTGCCATCCACACTACACCAATGCATAAAATACTGCCATGAAGGAAAAGAAGAAAGGGTGTTTGCAGACCTACATCCCTTCGAAGTGTTCGAGTGCCATATGCTCGATGCATCCTACTACACTGAGGTGTCACAAAAGGATAAAGGAAAAGAAGCTGTGGTCAGCCAGAAAAAGCCGGCGACGAAGACAAGAAACTGGTCTCCGCCGCCGCCAAAAGGCTACATTAAAAAGCATGGAGTATCTCACAACTCTTATGCTGGTGATTTTGCTCGGATCACTCCTCCTAGCATACACCCAGATGATACTGAAGAAAAAATGAAAGAAAAATACACACAGGTGGAAGTTCCTCAGGGTCTAGTCAAGCCCATAGCCAGCATAGAATACCAGACGGTGCTGCCACTGAAGACTATGGAAATCCCTCGCTTCTGCGAACCCCCTATTATATTCTACACCAGGGAGCCAGTCGAAGAAGATGATCAAGACTGTATGGCCCCTGAAGAAGCTGCAAACCTGATGGTACCGATTACAGGCTTGGATTATACTATCCAACGGGTTTCACAAATGTTCTCCAAGATGCAAATGCCATCGATGCAGCCTGCTGCTCAGAAGAAAGTATTCAAGGAGCTATGGGATCCGCCTCGAGATAGCAAGGAACTGAGGAAGATCACACAGCACCCAGGACTGGGTTATACCCTGCAAGAATACTATGAAGCCGAGGTGGATGTCATCTCTGCCTTCTACCAGAATGAAGATCCCCCTGAAGTGGGATATGATCAATACCCCTTTGAAGATGAAGAAATTATGTATCAATCCATAACAGACAATGAAGCCCAAGACAACCAGCCGGAGGCAAGGATGTCTGATGAGACTAAGAAGGGTTGGTGCTGGGAGAATCCATCTTGCAAAGAGGATCTGTTCCAGGCCGAAGCACAATTTGATACGGGAACCCCGGATGAAGATCAAGTAGCCAGAGAGCTGCAAGAGTGCCTGGAGTTTGGGCGCATTCTAGAAGAATTCCGAGCTCTACATAATGATGACCTCTCAGGGGAGCCCACATCAGAAGAGCCTCTAAGCACGGAAGACTCCACTTCGAAGTTTTCCGCTGAGCCAGTCACGTCCTCGGGGCAGACTGAACAGAATCCGGCCATATTGGCCTTATACGATGCACCAGCATCTGCCGATGATCGGTATGATGAAACAGAAAATCATGAGAATGAAGAAGATTATATCCCGGGAGGCTTTATTGATTTGCAAGAAGCCCCACCCGAAGTTGAAGACGGAGGCCAAGCCACCGTCGATGAGCTGATAGAAGTAAATCTGGGGTCAGCAGATGAGCCAAGGCTGACATTCCTCAGTGCACTGCTGGAGCCAGCTGTCAAAGAACAGTATATTCAATTTTTGAAAGAATCCGAGACTGCTTCGCATGGACATATGATGAAATGCCAGGACTGAGTTCCGATGTGGCACAGCACCGATTGGCGATAAACCCAGAGGCAAGCCCTGTGAAGCAGCCTTCCAGGAGAATGCATCCCGAACTGATAAATCAGATCAACAAAGAGGTCGACAAGCTGATTGATGTGGGCTTTGTTGAAGAGAACCAGTATACTACATGGCTGGCCAATATAGTGCCCGTGAAGAAGAAAAATGGGCAGATCAGAATATGTGTAGATTTCAGGGACCTGAATAAGGCTTGCCCGAAAGATGATTTCCCAGTGCCGATCACTGAAGTCATGATCGATGCAGCCACTGGCCATGAAGCCCTGTCATTCATGGATGGGTCATCCGGATACAACCAGATCTGGATTGCTGAAGAAGACAGAGTGCACACTGCATTCCGCACCCCGAAGGGGATATTTCATTATAAAAGAATGCCGTTCGGCCTTAAGAATGCCGGCGCTACCTATCAGAGAGCTATGACAAAGATCTTTGATGATTTGCTCTTCAAGAAAGTAGAGTGCTACATTGATGACCTGGTGGTGAAAACCAGCAGAAGAGAAGATCATCTGCAAGACCTGAGGATAGTGTTCCAGAGGCTGCGCAAATATGAACTCAAGATGAATCCTATGAAATGTGCCTTCGGCGTGTCCAGTGGAAAATTCCTTGGGTTCATTGTCCGTCATAGGGGCATTGAGATCGACCCATCCAAGATTAAAGCTATCCAGGAGCTCCCTCCACCAAGGAATCTCCACGAGCTGAGATCTCTACAAGGGCGTTTGGCCTATATCCGACGATTCATATCAAATCTGTCGGGGAGATGCCACCCTTTTCACAAGCTCATGATGAAAGATGTACCGTTCCTCTGGGACGATGGCTGTCAGGAAGCCTTTGAGAAGCTGAAAGAATATCTCAAGACCCCTCCAGTGCTGGGGGCACCTATTAAGGGCAGACCCCTGATACTGTACATTGCAGCCACACACTGTTCCCTGGGGGCAATGCTAGCACAGATAAATGAAGAAGGCAAAGAGCAGGCTCTATACTACCTGAGTCGGAGGCTGATTAGAACTGAAGAAAGCTACACCTATATAGAAAAGACATGCTTGGCACTAGTCTTTGCCGTTAAAAAGCTCCGGCACTATATGCTGTCACATGAAATCAGATTGATATCTGCAGCAGATCCACTCAAATACATACTGACTCAGCCAGTACTGAAAGGCCGGTTGGGCAAATGGGCAGTAATTCTGATGGAATTCGATATCACATATATACCCCAGAGGGCAATAAAAGGACAGGCCGTGGCCGATTTCTTCGCAGAGCATCCTGTGCCAGAGAATGATATGTTGGGGACTGAGTTACCCGATGATGAGACACTAGAAGCCTGCCAGGCTCAGTCAACTATGTGGCAGCTATTCTTTGATGGAGCATCTAGAACAGAGACCGACTCCGATGGAAAGACCAGAATACGGGCCGGAGCCGGTATTGTGCTAAGATCACCAGAAGGGGAGGTTGTGCATACTTCCTGTTCTATAAACAAGCCCTGCACCAATAATGAAGCTGAATATGAAGCTCTGATAATCGGGCTATGTATAAGCCTCAACATGGGTATCCAGATGCTTCAGGTATTCGGGGATTCAATGTTGATAATAAAGCAAATCCAAGGGGAGTTCGAAGTGCGAAAGCCGGAGTTGAACCCCTACCACCAAAAAGCTGTGCGCCTCATGGCGAAATTCTATCATATTGAGCTCAAGCATGTGGGCCGTGGACATAATGCCCAAGCTGATGCACTGGCAAAACTAGCCAGCTCAATAGCAGTCCCACCAAATGAAACACTGAACATTGTTGTTATAAACCGGCGGCAGGTCCCCAGCATGCTAGAAGAGTGCCCCGAAGAAGAAGAAGTTGCTACTATCAGTACAGAACAGGCATCTGATTGGAGACAACACCTGCTACAATGGTTTTTACACCAACAGCTGCCGCAGAAAAGAGAAGAAAAGATGAAACTTCTAAGGATCAAAGATTCTTATGAATTCAGAAATGGAACTCTGTTCCGAATAATGGCAGATGCACGCAAGAAGATTTTGCTCGCTGCCTGTCTACTGAGGAAGCTTGGCAAGCAATGAAAGAAACACATGCTGGGACAGCAGGTGCCCACCAGGCCGGTCCAAAGATGAAGATAGAGATTAAGAAGCTGGGCTACTACTGGCCCACCATGTTTGAAGACTGCTTGCAAGTTTGCAAAGTCATGCCAGAAATGTCAGGAGCATGCTGTTGTGCCTAGAAGACCACCTGCCGTTCTGCACCCTACAGTCCCTAGCTGGCCGTTTGCACAATGGGGAACTGATGTAGTCGGCCCACTACCGACCTCCTCGGCCGGACATAAGTACATACTGGCAATAACAGATTACTTCTCCCGATGGGCGGAAGCTATAGCATTAAGAGAAGTGACTGGTGAGCTAGTCTCCAGATTCATCAAGCATAACATTATCTTCCGGTTTGGGATCCCCAGCCGGATAATATCTGATAATGGAAGTCATTTCAGAAATCAAAAGATCTATCGGCTTGCCGAAAAGTATAAGATCGAATGGAGGACTTCCACTCCTACAATCCACAGGCAAATGGATTGGCAGAAGCCTTCAATAAAACTTTATGCACCTTGCTGGCTAAAGTCGTCAGTTCTAATAAGAAGGACTGGGAAGAAAGGATGTATGAAGCTCTGTGGGCGTACCGCACTGTCTTCAAGACACCTACAGGGTGCTCGCCATACTCACTGGTATACGGCTCAGAGGCAGTAGTTCCACTAGAGCTGGAAGTCCCGTCACTCAGAGTGGCTGTCCAATATGACCTGGCCCATGGCGAACAAACCAATGCAGAAAGAAGATTACAAGAATTGGCTGAATTGGAAGGGAAGTGCCTCCAAGCTCAGAAGAATATCCAGATGTATCAGGCCCGCATGGCCACTGCATTCAACAAACTCGTAAAAGGACGAGAATTTAAGAAAGGTGACCTTGTCATGGTCAAGAAAAGAGAAGTCATGGCGTCCAACCCAAAAGGAAAGCTAAATCCTAATTGGGAAGGTCCTTATGTGATACATAGGGTCTACGAAGGTGGGGCCTATATGGTTGTCAACCATCGAGGGGAGATCCAATTCTCGCCACTCAACGGTAGGCACCTAAAGCTGTATCATGCTGCACAACCGACGTTCTCCGAATAATCGGGCCAAAAGTTACCCTTCTTTCTTGGTCTAGTGGCACTCCGCCCTAACCAAGCTACTTCTTTCTTAGTCTAGGGGCACTCCGCCCCAACCAAGCTACCCTTTTCCTTGGTCTAGCGGCACTCCGCCCCAACCAAGCTACCCTTTCTTTGGTCTAGCGGCACTCCGAGCCACCTCTTCCTTGGTCTAGCGGCACTCCGTCCTAACCAAGCTACCCTCTTCCTTGATCTAGCGGCACTCCGTCCTAACCGAGCTACCCTTTTCCTTGGTCTAGTGGCACTCCGTCCTAACCGAGCTACCCTTCTCCTTGGTCTAGTGGCACTCCGTCCTAACCAAGCTACCTCCTCCTTGGTCTAATGGCACTCCGCCCTAACCAAGCTACCCTTTTCTTGGGTCAGTGGCACTCCGCCCTAACCGAGCTACCCTTCTTTCTTGGTCTAGTGGCATTCCGCCCTAGCCAAGCTACCTCCTTCTTGGTCTAGCGGCACTCCGCCCTAACCAAGCTACCTCTTTCTTGGTCTAGCGGCACTCCGCCCTAGCCGAGCTACCTCATTTCTTGGTTTAGCGGCACTCCGCCCTAGCCGAGCTACCCATTCCTCGGTTAGCGGCACTCCGCCCTAATCAGGCCACTTCATCTTGGTCAATGGCACTCCCCCCTGATCAAGCTACCCTCTCCCTGGTTCAGTGGCATCTCGCCCTGCCCAAGCTGCCCTCTCTCTCAGCTCGCATACCAAATAAAAAAAAAGAAGAAAAGAAAAGAAAAATGGGGTTAAAAATAGTGATACCCCGCCAGTCTTGTTCAGATATTCTGAACAAGGGCAAAAAAATGGCCAAAAACCCGGCTGTGGTGAAAACCCGAAAGGGCACTGCAGGCAAAATCGGGTACCCCGCCACGTGAAAACCCGAAAGGGCGCGTGGGCAAAAGCAAGAGGGGGCTGGCTCCGGTGAAAACCCGAAAGGGCACTTGGGTCAGTAATGTGGTAATCCCAAAGAAAAGCCTCACCTCCCACCATAAAACTCCTCGTCAATCGACCGGCGCCTTGCCCGATCGACGATTAGACCCACTCAGTATAGGCCCTACGTTTATCCTGATAAAAGCCCTCATACCTTGTCCCAGGTCCCACCGTGATGAAACCTGCTGCTGATCAATGGGCACACTCACCCGATCAGCAATGAAACCTGTCCGGTTTAGACCTTACGTCTATGCCGATAAAACTTATGAAATCCTTGCATTGGTATAAACCCAACACCGTGATGAAACCTGCTGCTGACCAATGGGCACACTCACCCGATCAGCAATGAAACCTGTCCGGCTTAGACCTTACGTCTATGCCGATAAAACCTATGAAATCCCTGCATTGGTATAAACCCAATACCGATGATGAAACCTGCTGTTGATCGATTGGTACACTGCCCGGTCAATGATGAAACCCATCCAGTTTAGACCTTACGTCTATCCTGATGAAGCCTATGAAATCCTTGCATCGGTATAAACCCAATACCGATGATAAGAGCAGTCACTAATGGAGCAGCACATCGCCTGATCCGTGCTGAAGTCCCAATTCAAGAAATATATATACATATATATAAATAAAAAATGGGGTTAAAAATAGAGATACCCCGCCAGGCTTGTTCGGATATCCCGGACAAGGGCAAAAATGGCCAAAACCCAGCTGTGGTGAAAACCCGAAAGGGCACTGCAGGCAAAATCGGGTACCCCGCCACGTGAAAACCCGAAAGGGCGCGTGGGCAAAAGCAAGAGGGGGCTGGCTCCGGTGAAAACCCGAAAGGGCACTTGGGTCAGTAATGTGGTAATTCAAAAGTTCCATGCCAACAGGCACGCTACCTTTACCTCCCTTTCACTGATGAAACCTCCCGTCGGTCAGTCGGCTTCATTCCCCACCGATGATAAAACCCTTCCGGGATAGACCTTACGTTTATCCTGATAAAATTCACATACCCTCTTTCAAACGTCCCACCGACAATGAAACCCATCACCATTCTGATGAAGCCTGTCCAGCTCAGACCTCACGTCTGTCCTGATGAAGCCTACGCATTTCTTGGCAAGCCTCACCTGCGATAAAACCTGCTGGAATAGACCTTACGTCTATCCTGACGAGACCTACGCCTCTACCGACATCCCACTGTTGATCGATTGGCACCCTGCCCGATCAATGATGAAACCCTAGCCAGTTTAGACCTTTCGTCTATGCTGATGAAACTCTTCTTTGCGTCGATATAAACCCAATATCGATGATGAAACCAGTTGTTGATCGACCGGCACCTTGCCCGATCAATGATGAAATCCTGCAGTTTAGACCTTTCGTCTATTCTGATGAAATCTATGAAATCCCTGCATTGGTATAAACCCAATACCGATGATGAAACCTGCTGTTGATCGATTGGTACCCTGCCCGATCAATGATGAAACCCTAGCCGGTTTAGACCTTTCGTCTATGCTAATGAAACTCTTCTTTGCATCGATATAAACCCAATATCGATGATGAAACCAACAGTTGATCGATTGGCACCCTGCCTGATCAATGATGAAACCCTAGCTAGTTTAGACCTTTCGTTTATGCTGATGAAACTCTTCTTTGCGTCGATATAAACCCAATATCGATGATGAAACCAACTGTTGATCGATTGGCACTTTGCCCGATCAATAATGAAACCCTATCCAGTTTAGACCTTACGTCTATTCTGATAAAACATATGAAATCCCCCTTGCATCGATATAAGCTCAATATCGATGATGAAGTCAACCGTTGGCTGATCGGTACATCGCCCAGCCAATGATACAATCTGTCCAGTTCGTTCTTTATGTCCGTTCTGATGAAAACCCCATACCCTTTTTCAATGTCCCACCTGCTATAACCTCTACCCAGTCTAGACCTTTCGTCTAGTCCGATGAAACCTCTTCTTTCACATTTCTGCAAATTGTCTCCCTCGCAGCACATATTGCCAAGAGGGACGATTGCTGCTACCAACAGAACCCGGTTTAAGCACCTCCCCGGATGCCGTCACGCGGTGGAGCGAGTTCCCCATCCTTTCTCTGAGGGGGTGGACGCTCTCCTGCCAAGTACGGGCCATTCGCATGAGGAATTGCTAAAACCGCTACCCCACTTCTCAAAGTGATAAAACCACATGCAGAAGAAAATGGATACGCGTGAAGCCAAAGATTTCTTTTCATTAATAAGTGAGTACATAAAGGGCCCCGAGGGGACGTTGTATCGCAAAAGAGTACAAAAGAAAAAGAAAGAGAAGATGGTTCATGGCTGCCTGAAGATATCCTCGAAAGCCAGAAGACCCACATAAGGGGCGGCTCCCAGTTCATGAAGACGAGCCTCCTCCTCCTGCAGTCGAACGGACTCGTCTTGAAAGGACGCCACCTGCCCCTCTAATAGAGCTGCTTCTTCCTCGAGCTGCGGTCGAGAAGTTGTTAGCTGCGGCAGCTCAGCTCGGAGATCGGACAGTTCAGCTTCCAGGGTAGTTATCCGGTCGCGCACAAACTGCTCCCGCTCCGCCAAAGACTGCATTTGGCACTGTCGCTCCTGAAGAATAGAGTTCGTCTTCGCCAGCTCGGATTTGCATTCCATTCTTTGCAACTTCAAAGCCGCCAGTTTGTCAGACATGATATGTGTCAAGAAATCCCGGCGATGAACAAATTTTAACAATAAAAGAACCCGCTGGGCCCATATTTCTGTGGGACATCCCATCGCCTGCAAGCCGGCGGTGAAGCGCTCAGCTATCTCCTTCAACTGTGGATAGGTTAGTCCGGGCTGGGACTCCACTAGCTGGCGCAGCATGCCCAGATGTTGCCAGACAAAACTCTCAGGTGAAGTAAAGCCAGGCAAAGGAAGAGGAGCTACTTCAAAGGTTACTTCACTATCAATGTCCGCCCATAGGGTAATATCCGGCTGCGAAGAAGAAGATGGGAGGTCTACCGAAGGTACCAACTGAGCTCTCCCTGCAACCTCTGGCGTGGCCAAGAGATCTTCCACTTCCATCTCCTCGGAAGCGGCCGTCTGAATACTCCCGGATGCAACTTCAGGCACCTCCTCCTCAGATTCTGAAAGTATGGAGATAGAATCCGGGGCAGTTACAGGCAATACTCCCAGTTCCGCAGCAGCTACCTCTCCTTCTTCCATCTCCGCTTCGGTGGCCAATTCCTTCAACGTCGAGGCCGCGGAGGCCACAGTCTGAAGAGGCAAAGGTTCACCCTCCATGATTGATGTTGTGGGAATTGTTGACTCAGGAGCGATGGTCATCACTGCGGCCGGTATGAAAGCAGAACTTCTGGCTAGATCAGCTTCGGCTCTGAAATCTGAAGCCCTGATAGGAGTGCATCTGTCTCCTGAGGCCCCCAGGTCCAACGATGCTAAATCTGTTGAATACTGTATTCGCATTGGAACAGGGCGAATGACCTCAGGAGCCCCCATGCAGGATAAAGGTAGAAAAGGGACAATAGCCCAGTTTGCAGAAGAAACCTCCATAAAAGTTGCAGTTGTGTCTGAGCTGACGGTGATAGGGCCCTGAGACCAAAGCAAAACAACCTTCAGCACTAAATGAAGATGCAGATGAAGCAGCAAGCCTGAAAGGGGACCCACCTTTGAAGCAGGGTTCGCATCCTCGAAGTGGGGCGAAAGAGGAGGAAACTCCGAAGTTGAAGCGACAAAGAGTGAAGATATGTCGATCTCGGTGTCGAGCCCGGCAAACTCCTCTTGCAACTCCTCCTCGGAAGATGGCACCAGCAGCTTAGCAGGCTGAAAAGACAGAGCACCTTTTGCAGGTACAGGCGGGGCTTCTGATTCAGGAGCATCCCCCTCACTGCCGCTGAAAGCCACTTCCTCCTCATCAGAGACGGTTGTAGAGCTACCCGATGATATTTCTACCCTGGCTACATGCTGTGGGGACGCCTCTAAAGCATGTCGGGATGTGGACCGGGTAATTATGCGCCTGGCCGGAACAGTACCCCGCTTCGACTGAGTCTTGTGACCCTCCGGAGGTTGAATCGGCTCTTCTGTCATCCTTTCAACCTCAGCCTGCTCCTCGGCTGCCATTTCAACAGAAAAGCGATCTCTGAGGGTTATAGTAGAAAAAGCAATAGAAGTGTGAAACAGATGAGAAAGCACACTTACCCCCCGCCTCACTAGCCGGCGTGGGGGAAGGCAGCCTGGTCTCTGCTTCGGAGGGTGCCACAATTGGCTCTTGAGCTGCGCAAAAAGGGAAGGGGTCAGAGTCGAAGACTTCTTTGGAAATCTGCAAAAGATGATGAAGAATGCAAATGCAAGCTAATGATGTTACCCTGAACCGGTGTCTGAGCAGCCTCCCTTTGCAACTCAAACTCATCGAATGAGGGAATGTCGGGGAGAGGGGTCCCAGTGTCCATCGCCACCGAAGTCGACTGCTGAACATGGGCCTTTTTGGCCTTCCTAGCCTTCCCAACTGCAGCCTTGACTGCGGAAGCCTTCCTCTTCTTGCCAGGAGGCAGGGGAGTAGTGGTCGGTGCTGCAGCCGGGACTTCAAAATAAGTAGGCTTCTCGGCCTGCGCAATAATCTTTCTATAGAGCCCCTGCCGCTTTATATCAGGCCGGTCTGTTGAAAATGGCAGAAGGGCGATGGGATCAGTGGGTGCGAAATTCAGATGCTAAGCAGAAAACACTGCAATCAGAAAAGAAGAAATCTTACCTGCCGGGCCGTCGTAGAATACAGAAAGTGGCCAGTACAGATAAGCTACCTCCTTGGAGCGGGAAGCAGCCTCCTTGATGAGCCAGCACACATCACCAAATATCTGGCACTTCTCTACTAAAGCTGCCAGATCATTATGGCCGTGAGAGTCAAGGCATCGAAATAAGTCAAGATGGTCCATGCCCCAACCATCGACATAATGAAATGATATAAACAGTGGCTTGTTCAATATGCCAGCTATCGGGCTTTCTGCAGATAATCCATGCAAATTCAGCAGAATGAACAGCCAGGACGTTTGCCTATAGTACGTCTGAGTTCTATCTTCTCGGCGTACAAACGTCCTATATGGATGAAATTTATCAATTGGACCCTTCCAAGGAGCTGCTGTCGGGAGCGGCTCTTCAACAGGGAATGGGTACTGCTGCTCCTCCAAGCGAGCGCCTCCCACACGGCATAAATGCTTCAAGGTCTTCAGGAAAGTGTCTTCATTGATAGCAGCAAAGACAGGGACAAGCGGCTCAGAACTCTTTTCCTTCAATGCCCGACGTTGAGTCAGATAATTCTCCGCCTCCCTCGGGTGCTGTGAGTAAAGTTTCTTCAAGTGGGCCTCAGGAATATCAAACACCGGCCCAGGTTGCTGTTTCAGGAAGGAGCGCTCTGCCACATCCCAGAAGGCACCCCTACCGTCCCTGTAAAAACCGGTCCGGATATTCCACCATTTGATATATTCTGGTGTTACCCGGGGAACACGGTTAGAAACAGTGGGCACCCTGAAAACTACATCATCCTGGCGATGATAGAAATCCCACCACAACCGGCCCTCGCCAACAATGATGGACCCGTGCTTGGCCCGGCTATCCAGGGAAACTGGGCAACTGAGGTAGGAATATGCTGGTCGTAGCCGAAGTTTCGCCCAAATCGGAACGGATAGTATGGCTCCAACAGAAGCAGGCCACCCTTCCTGTAGACCAAAACACTGGGCCGAATTGCCATGGCCCATCTCACCAGCTCCGGTTCCAGGATTGGCCGGGCAGTGTTGACTCCTGAGACAGGATGGATATATGTCTCTGTCTCTTCCAGCTTGCACTCTCTCTGAGGATCAATCAAAGGAGCTGAACCTGCCGCCAAGCTCCAGAAATGTATGCTGCCAGGGGCGTCCACTGGTACCCTTATCAGTCGGCCCCTTATTTTAAACAGCTGATCATAAAAGGGACCAGGCTCAGCGCTGGCAAATTCAACCATCCTGGGTAACACTGTATCCGCCTGCAAGGTTCTCGGAGCTAATTCAGGGAATATACTGCAGACCCAGGCGTTGAAGAAATGAAAAGGACCCACGGTCCTCAAAGAACGGGGAGTCCGATGCTTGTACAGGTCCCCCAAAGATTTATATATCAAACACAGGGCCACTGGGCAGAGCGACAGCTTCATCCCCCATGCCATCTGACAAGCTGGATATATGGCCTCTGGCCGAATAACTGTCTCGTCCCCTTGTGGGAGAGCGAAAGTGCACAGCCAAAATGTGAAATAAGCCGCACAGTGTGTGATGGGGTCTACGCCTGCTGGGTTGGGACCACCGCTGCCTGCACGGCGCAATGAGGATGGCAGCGCCGACTTATAGCGAGGGGCCCTTATCTGCTTGCTAGCAGCCGGACCCATGGAAGGAAAGTCTGCATACTTCAGGGGACCGTCAAAGAAATACTGGATCCACTGCCCTATCCGGACCCTCAGTTTGCTGCCCTTCTCTCGGGGTTGATAGCCTTTAGAGGACCCTCTGCTATACGCCAGACAGATGGAGCGGTATACCTTCATCAGATATCGATATGAGAAGCCAATGGAATACTTGCCCTCGCCATCAGAGCTATCCTTCTCGGAATCTGACAAGCAAACTTCCTCATACGGCTCGCCATCAATGGGCAGGCCGGAGAGCTGTGATAAACTCCAGAGGTCCAGGGATGTCTCCCCCTCTGCTGTATAGAAAGTGTTGAATAAAGGGCAGAACACTTCAAACATTCCACAGCACAACCCTCGGGATATGGGATACCGAATCTAGAAGCGAAGACGCTGTGATACACCCCGGCTCTGATCAGCAGAGGGGCATATTCCTTCAGAACAAACTCGGTAAACTCCACTGATCCTACTCGGAATAAGTGCGCGTCAGTGATTTTGGTATCCCCGAACCAACCAGCGGCCAGATGGTACTTGAACTGAACGGCCGAACAATTCAGCACGAAGGGCTCTTCGCGATATCCCCACTTCAATGGTGCCAAGAACATGCCATAGCCGGGCTTCTCCCTATGAACTCGGCCGCTAGCATTATCCCACCGGGCAGGTGTGAATTCCGGGGCCCGGGCCAGCATCTTCTTCTCTGGTTCCAGCTCCGATATGCCGAGGACTGCATCCCAGTCGCGCTTTTCCCCAGGAAGATAGATGGCCTTGCTGCGATACACTGATTCCTTCAGACTATCTCGCTCAGCAAGGATGGCAGCTTCAACTACGCGAGCTATCCGGTAGTCTCGCATGCCGCCTACTGTGAAAGTCCGGATGAACGGCATCAAATGCCGGTCCTTCGGATGGTCTGGCCGATAGCCACCATCCCGCCTGAAGCATGTCTCGGTCGCCGTGGAGTATACCCGGGCCGTCGACACTGTGTCAGTCTCAGAGTCAGACGACTCATCGACTGAAGCAATCCTGTCGTATCCGAAATCCAGGCTGTGCACATTCAGCCAATTTACTGTGGCCCGAGATATGTCTGGCTGGGCCGATGAGCTAGCACCAACAGCTCCGGAAGACGCAGCATCAGAGCTGGAAGCCATTACAGTGCCTGCAGTCGGAGAAAAAGTGTGAATTAAAAGCCAGTCTTATAAAGATTGTAACATGAGACTCTATGAAAATTTCGGCAGCATCTCCCCTTATTCAGGGTCTGCCCAAGGAGAATAGGGAGTCACCAACCAAGAGGGGGTGATCCCGAAATAAAAAGGGATTAAATCCCAAAATAGCGTCCTACCCGGGCGAAATCCAACCAAACGGGAAGAAGAACGAGAGCGGCCGAGAGGAGAAGAAGCTCCCGCCGATGAAAGAAAAATGAGGAAAGAGAAAGAAGAAGCAAGAATGAAGAAAAAAGGCTTTCGGCGCCTTAATATAGGGCCCGAGGCAGATGGGTTCTCGGCGCGGCCAAATGCGCGCCGAGAACCGCCCAGGCCGAGAGCCCCCGTCGGCCAGAAGGCGCGCCGAGAACCCCCAGGCCGAGAAGCCCTGGCCGAGGCCCCCTTCCGCCAGGGCGCGCCGAGAAGCCCCAGGCCGAGAGCCCCCTTCGTCCGCGCCGAGAAGCTCCGCGCCGAGAGGTCCCTCGCGCCGAGAAGCTTCGCGCCGAGAGGCTCATGCCGAGAAGCCTATGGCCCTGTGCCGAGAAGCTCCGAATTGCTGAAAATAAAGAAAATATGAAGAATGAAAATATGAAAAGGGAAGATAAGTGTGCAAAATATTGTTGCATCAAGATGATCGGGTCTGAGAACCCGATTAAAGACAAATTGAGGAAGATACCCTCGAATGATGAAAGACACCTGCAAGCCCCGTGCCGCTTATTCTGCGCTTACGCCGCCCGCAGGTGGGGGGCATTTGTTGACACCTGGAAAATGAACAAGGGTGAAAACATAATTGAAAAGAGGGTCGGACCAACAGTGAAAGACCAATGATGAAGCTCATCAACTGTCTACCCGGCTAAAACCCTTGTCGGCAAAGCTGATGCCCGGTGCCAATGTCACTCAGACGGCAGCACTGATAAAGCAGCAGTCACTCGACTGATGAGACCTTCCAGCCCTTTAATGAGAGCTGTACTACCGTTTCGTCCAAGAATCCACGGATGATATGTCAGGGTAAGTCAGATGTCGGCTTACTGACAGATGTAATATGAGATGAAGATGAAGCCGGTACCGGCAGATGAAGATTGCAAAGGCTTTTGCAAAGTCAGAACAGAAGAAGAATGGTCTCCACAGATTATATACCCGGCTGAGGTCTTCCCAGACTAAAGCTGATGTCCGAGCTCGTCACCATTCAAGTGACGGTGTCGATAAGATAATACCCGGTTTTGTCACCATTCAGATGGCAATACTGATGAAACCCCTGTCTACGGACTGATGAAACCCTTGTCTACGGACTGATGAGACCCCTGTCTACGGACTGATGAAAACCTTAATAATGATACAAGCTGTGTCACCAATGGAAGACCCTTTTGGGTGAGGATGCCCTTGAAAGACCCAAATAGGCCTGTGAAAGTGGCTAAAATACTTTAATTGGGCCTGCAATATTAGCGCCGAGAGTCACTTGCCGAAGCCCAAAAGGTGGCGCCGAGAGGCACTGGCTGAAGCCCAAAAGGTGGCGCCGAGAGGCACTTGCTGAAGCCCAAAGGGTGGCGCCGAGAAGTTGAAGGCAGGCGCGCCGGGAAGCCCGTTTGAGGCGCGCCGAGATGGTGTCTGCCGAGAAGGAAAAGGCTTGATGAAGCCTGCCGAGAAGGGGGGAAACGCTTATAAAAACCCCTCCCTTCGAACAGAAGAAAGGGGAGGAGAAAAAGAAAAGAGAAGACGCCGAGAGGAATAGAAAAAGAAGCCAGAAAAAGAGAGAAAAGAAAGAGAGGGAGTCCTGCCAAGAGAGAATCCCCCTCGGCCGAGAGAAGAGAAGAAGCAGAAGAGAGGAAGAAGCAGACAAGCTTCAGGTGGGCTGCTTCGGGGAGGGAGAGGAGTCAATGCTCCGCCCTCCCCATGCTGTCTTTTCTTTCTACTGATGTAATCTAGCGAGTCTCCCGTCTCGATTTATCAATGTAGCTAGCGAGTTTTAGGTCTCGAGCTCCGTCTCTCTCTCTCTATTTTGCATTTCTCCTTTACAATCAGTGTAAGGCTTCGAGCAATGCAATGAAATATCAACGTGACCCATTTGGGGATCCTCTGATTGAAATGTCTGTTCCCCTCTGATTGAGAGATGTGATCTTCGTCCTCCGTGTATGCTTATTGTTTATGCGAAATGTCTAATGATTCATACGAATCTTCTATTCAGAGGCATGGGAACAGAACCCCTACCCTTATCTAATGGGTCACTGGGTTCTGTCACCTTCCCCCCTTTCTGTCTCGAAGGTAGATCAATCGCACCCTTTCGAGCTTTCTTACAAGGCCCCTTGAGGCTCCTCTATGTGCCGTTCAGGACCAGAGACATCAAGCTCTTGGATTCCTGAACTGCCGGCTATACGAGAGGACATGCCGATTCTACAGACCGTTGTTATCCCTCTGATTCTAGTGAATGACGATCTCAATCTCTCGACCCTCCATTCTAACCCCTTGGATGATTAGGGTCTAGAGTCTCGATGCTAAAGGTTTCGCCGCCACCGGTTTTTAGATGCTACTGGGTTCGTCCAGGGGGATCAGAGACAGTCATCTCTTGATCCCCAGACGGCCGGCGGCAGAAATAAACAAAAAAATCTTCAGAAATCCAGACGATGGTCTCGTTCCCCATTGATTCTACCCTCCAGATCCCCTTTGGCCCTTCCTCAGAGAAGCTTCTATTGAATCCCCCTCCTGCACTTTAAATTCGACTTCAATCGCAGCCAGAAAGCTCAGGAATCCCAGAAACAGAGCATCGTTTGAGCTCTGTAAACCATGAAATCCTGTAGCAATTCCATCTTCTCGGCGTGCAAAATTCCCCGCCGAGAACTACGCTGCCGAGAGGCCTCCCTCTTCAGCAAACCGACAAAACTCAACCTGTAGCCCTCTTCACGCAAACCTCCCTGGCCTACAGCCTCCTGGCGCCAGCTTCCCGGCGCGGTGACGGGCGCGCCGAGAAGCCCCATGCCGAGATCCCCCTATAAGCCAACCCCCTTTGCAGGCCTCCCAGCCCTTTTCGGCGCCACCTTCCCGGCGTGGCCATGGGCGCGCCGGGAAGTCTCATGCCGGGAAGCCACCGCCGAGATCCCCCCTTTTTTTGGCTAAGGAGGCCGCGCCGAGACCCCCTTTTTAAGCCAATAAACCCACGCCGAGAAGCCCCCTCTTTCGGCCAACTAAAGCCATCGCCGAGACCCTTCTTCTTGGCCAATTGAAGTCCAGTCAGAGGCTCTTCTCTGCACTGCCATCTGTCAACCTTCTGATTTCTTCAGACATATGCCCCGGGGATGTTCAGAGATCGTCATGGATGCCTTGAGAAGACACAGTAATGGGGAAGACCTCCCCTACAGTCCTCATTCCCGATCCGGATTTCACCCTTATGAACCCAAAGGGCCATGTCATTATATGAGTTCCGAGAGATTTCAAGGGGATATTAAACGATGGCATAAATGCAAGCGATGTCCCGGGGCCCGGTGCCCATCCTTGTTCGGTCGTCATCCCGGCTTTCCGTGGATGATGACCTATTCTCTCTTGGCATAATCCAAGTTGAGCGGACATGCTGCCGAAATTTATGCATATCCTATTGGGTGACTGTGATGTTCTCCCTCTCAACCCCGTCGGCCCACGGAGTTATGCCTTTGCATGCCCTCCGATGGTCCCTCCAAGGGGGATATAGATGTGCCATCGCACCCACATGGAGCGTGCCGTGTCACGCCGGTCCCCATTCGGACTCCGGGTCAATTATGCCCAATCTTTTCCGGATCCTACTCTGCCACCGCATGGGTAGTTTCCTATTCCCCACTTGGCATAGTTCAAGCTGGTGGGAATATGCCGTCGGAGCTATCCCCTAAGATAACGAACCCCTACTTCGTCTAATCCATTTAGCGTCTTGCAAACGAATGAATTCCGTTTCTTTTGAGTATGTGGCTTTACCGATCTCCTCCTCCTATCTTAGCGTTTAATCAAGGGTTGTCCTCCTTAGGGAGGACGTAATTAACGTCATAGCGTTCAGGGTATGACGGATTTCTGGTCCCGACTCGGACTTCACAATCGACTGACCATGTCAGATCGAGCGCACAATAAAATTGTCACCCCGGTGACTGGCACGCCAATAAACCAACAAACGAATAAATCAATAAATAATAAACAGATAAGATTTAAATAAGAGGATAATAAAAATCCGCGTCCACAGAAGACCCCCTTCATCGACCGGCCGATAGAAGGTGGAGGAAGGAACCCACATCCATCCCGCATCCTATTATCACCAGGTATCCGCGATCATCTTTTCTTCTTATTGAGGTAACCCCTCTGGCGATCACTCTCCTTAGTAGCACCACGTGCTCTTTTACTCCCCTTTTCATTATTATTCTTATGCTTATTATATTCTTGTCTTAAAAGTGGATTATTATCCATGATCTACAAATTGGCGATCACGGTGGGACTCCCACTATTTTTCTTTTGATTACCATCTCCTTTTGGCACCCACGCGTGCCCTTTCCTATTGGCACCCACGTGTGCCCTTTCCCCTTTGGCACCCACGCGTGCCCTTTCCCTTTGGTACCCACGGTACCCCTCCTTTATGCCCCATGGGCACCCTCCACTGTGCACACTGCACACTCCCCGGGATCAGCCAGCTTGTGATTAATCTATTGCTGTTTTTGAATTAACGCCTTTCACAAAGGCGCCGTTTTATTTAACGCCTTCATCCAGGGCGTCTGTTTTATGTTTAACGTCTTCCACGAAGGCGTCTTTCATCATATCTGCTTCTTCTGTGAATTTGCGCCCTCCCCTCGGGCATCTTTTTATTTGGCAGCGCCTCGCACCAAGGCGCATTTTTCGTCGATCGGGCGCACCACTCACATTTGACGCCCTCTGTCAGAGGCGTCTTTATCACGTTTAGCGCCTCACACCAAGGCGTGTGTTGCACGGCCTGTGAGCCTCTCCCAGTGATTCACGACAGCTACGATGTCGTCTCTTTTGTTGGTAGCGACTGCCTCCAGGTCGCCTCTTTCCTGTGTGTTTACAGAGCTTTGCTGTTTCTGTCTATTCATGTTGGATTCATACTTACATTGATTATTTGATTATATTACTGTGATTGGCTTATCATATTGTCTTGCATTTTCGTGGCATTTGGTTGGGAGACCTCCTCTCTCTACACTAGGATTCCACACACCCTTCTTGGAATTGGAACAACCCTCCATTGAGCACTCCGTCTCTTTGGACCGGAAATCCCTTTTCCAAGACCTCCGTAAGTCCCCGCACCCGTGGATTCCCTCACGGACGCTGGGCAGGTTGTACCTTTGAAGTCCCGAGTTTAGTTGGCCTATGCACGGTGAGAGAGTGTTCCTAGTTGGCATCGAAGTGGACTTATATTGAAACTAGGTCCCTCCCTTGTGTGAATCACTCCAAAGTTTGTTAAAAATCACTTTAACTCACCAAGGTTCAAATAAAAGAAATAAAAGGTAACCATCCCAACTTGTTTGCTATCTCTGTGAGCTGTTTTGATTGCACATTGAATTGTTTCGATTACCTTGATAAGAAAGTCAACATGTTTAACTCAATTAATGTTCATGAGGGTGATCAACCTAGCACATCTTATTCCCCTCAAATTCAACATATTCATCACAACTCTCACCATAATCTTTTAAAGGGACCACGCCCTCACTTTCACGATATTGCCCCACCCATGGGCAATATCCAATCTCATGGCCCCTCGATTCAATCACGAGCCACTACTCCTACGGGACCGTCTCCTCCCGACGATGAGAAGGTCTCCCAGTTCTTGCATGCATTAGATCATCTCACCCCTCAACAAATCCAAGCCCTTAAGGCCGTCGTTGAGGGTGCATCTTATTCCTCTCACCCTTCTTCCAATCCTACGCAGGTGGCCCATCACCCACTTCCCTCTTCTATTCACATTCCTACTCGGGTAGCCCATCACCCATCTCCTCTTATTCACCCTTCTCCTTGGGTGGTCCAATACCCGCCTCCTTCTATCCCTCCTCCACCACGGCCCCAAGGCCCATTTGTTCCTTGCAACCCAGCCCATCCGGGTTATCCTATGGGTCATCCCATTAATCCCCTTCCACGGCCTTTTTATGCGGCCCCTCCTTCAAGGCCATGTCAACCCTCTGTTGCTCAAGTCACACCCCTCCAACAAACTCTTCTCGACAAAGTCACTTTGTTGAAGGAATAATTAAAGAGGGATAGGAGCCCACGGCTCGCTCCTCCTACTCCAGTCAATCCCCTTTATGCTGCTCTAAATGACATTACCAAGATGGAGAAAGATTGGAAGGATAGGAGAGGCGGCTACGGCATCGACAGTTCAAGCGAGCAAGAACCGACAGATTTCAACGTTCAAGTGGACGCTGTCCATCCTCCACCCATTCATCCCGTTCATTCATATGGCCCTCCGCCTCCGCCTACGCATTCACACTTGCATTCACCACATCATCCACAATACCATTACATTCCACCACCTACTAATACATGGCATCCACTTGAACCCGATAATGAAGAACCGGCAATTGAAGAATTCAAGACGGCGCATGATGATGAAGCTCTGCAAGCACACCTTCCGAGTTTCCTTCGCTTCCCTCTCCCTTCTCTATCACTTGATGAACCCCTTGCTTAGGACTATGCCACGGTCCCCGTCCAACCCCCATTTATGAGACCTCTTGGTGTTACGATGATGGGTCGACATTTCAATCACCCATACCGCCACACCATGAGTCTCATCCTATCCCTAACACCTCACGCCCCATCCGGCATTTTCAATGCACTAAACTTTCTCCGTTCACCCCTCCCGTAACCACACCAATAGCCTCCATTCCATCAGCTAAAGGAAAGGAAAGAGAACTGACTAAACTCCAGATAGGAATCTTCAGCCAACCAAATCAAGCGAGAGATCGAAGGAAACCCTCTAATTCGGAGTGGAATAATTCTCCCTCATTCGAGATTAAGAACACAGCTATTCACCATCATCGAGATACCTTGAACAGATGAAGCACATGAACGCTCAAAAGATGCGTATGATGCATGCTGGGCTAAAGAAAAAGAAATCTTTAAATCAAATGCAAAGAAAGATAAAATAAGAAAATACTCGAGAATAGTATTGCTAGACCGGAGAAATCAGGGTCAGGACACCATATGCAACCACGGCGTGCAAGACAGAACCATCGTCCCCAAAATTTTCCAACCTAACGGCCTATCCAACGATTAAACATGTGAACTTAGATCATCATCATTTTTGTTTAAGGGGAACATCAGATCCTAGAATACATGAATGACCAGCCGATTCTCGAGATAATATATCATAGATAACATATAGTAATGCATTAAAGGATAAGGGAAAGAGATACAATACCTGACTTACCTGCCTGACAATCGACAAAGCGTGATGTTTGATCATAAGAAAAAGGTTAGCCAATAATTGATATGAACATGAAACAAGGCATAACCATTTGTACGTGTGAGAGGCATCAATAATGAACAACACGAAAGGAAATGGAATCATTTTGACATCAATTAGACAATTTAATTCATCAAGAAACTTGCAAGTTTGTAACGGTCTAGTGTAAGGGCGTCACACCAAATAACGGACCAGCACTGGGCCGTCAAAACCAGGCAGTTCACATTCTTCAATAAAATAGGGCCAACAGATTTAACGGTCGAATACAGACGCGCCAGAAGGATGTGACGGTCGGTTGATAGACCATCACATTTCCTGAGCATTCAAAAAAAAACGCGAACGGTCATAGCCCATTCAATCCACATTCAACACCCCAAAAACCCTCAACCGAGAAACCCTCCGGCGACCACCAACCCCACCGCTCCAATGGCCGGCGACGAGCCATCCCAGCCGCCACCAAAGAAGAGGGAGAGAGGAAAGAGGAAGGCAATACAGCAGTTCCACCGCCGGCTAGAACGGGAGGCCATCCCGCCGGTGGAAGAAGAGCAAACGACGAGAAGAGATCCAAGGGAGGAAGAGGAAGCTCCCACGGCTGCAGAGGACCAAGAAGAAGCCCCCTTGGGTGAAGAGGAACCCAAGGAGCCAGCAAAGAAGAGGAAAAGAGGGCAAGATCACGAGGTTGGTCCCCTCGCCCTAATTTCAAAATTTTTATTTTTTTTATGTTTTTTTATTATGGATGCATGTAGGATTGGGGGGTAAAAATGGGTCCACAAACCCGTTAGGATTGCCTGTAGGCCATTTGGCCAAGGTGGGAAACAAAATGGGAATGCAAAGGGAAAAAAAACCAAAGGCAGACGATGTGACGGTCCTGCCAGCGACTGTCACACGCCTGACGCACTACGCCGAATGCGTTGGAGCCAAGTAATGCCCCACCCCAGGGCCGTTACATCTACCAGAGACCCAAACTTGTTTTTAGGTTTTCCAATTTCTGAATTTTTGTTTTGTTTTCATTTTATAAATGTTTATGCAATGATTTTATGATGCAATTGACTACCCAATGATCTACATGAATGCAGGGAAAGAGAAGAACACGGATCTCCTGGCTGCAGATCGGGAAGTGTACCAGGCATTGCCGGATTACCAGAGAGAACGATTGGCCGGGATGGGATTCGCCGAGGTGCTCAGCATCGAGGTGATCCGGATGGACACGCCGCTGCTGTACGCCTTGCACGAGAGGTGGGACCCAGTCAGCAGAGCCTTCATCTTCCCGTGGGGCCATATGATCCCCACACTAGAAGACATAGCGAGGATTACAGGATTGAGAGTCCACGGAGCTGCAGTGACAGGATGGACATACGGCGACTACCGGGAGATGGCACAGCAGTTGCTCGGGTTGGAATTGATCAGACCGGGATAGTCCTCATCTCAACTCTCGAGATCAGTACTGCAGGAGAGCTTGGGGTTGAGAGGAGCAGCGATCGCCGTAGGAGAGCTACCCGAGGAGCATCTGGGCAGAGTGATAGACCAGGTGCACCCTCACGTGGCGGCGGAGGCAGGACCTGAGGGAGATAAAGTACTGCGACGCTTTCTGATGCTGCTATTCGGGAAGCTCCTCTTCGCGACTCGAGCGGACGTTATCAGCTGCAGACTGCTTCCGATGATAGAAAACTTGCTCAGAGTCGGGAGATATGCATGGGGAGCAGCAGTGCTTGCGTTCCTGTTCGAGTCCCTCAGCACGACGGACCGACAGACGATGCTGGGCGGCTTCTCGCCTTTTCTACAGGTGAGTGCAATTTAAATGCTTTCTATATTATGCAAAAAAATGTCATGCAAATGACTATGCAATTTGACTGACTTGATTTCTAAAATGCAGATCTGGAGCTACATGTATCTCCCGGGCATCGGGAGAGGCACACTACTCCACCCCGGCCGCATCCCGATCGCGAGGCGATGGACGGTAGCGAGGGACACAGGGTCGATCATCAGACTGACCCGGACGATCCAGTACGACCTGGACTCCTACCCACACACGTCGGTACGTCCAGAACTCGAAATGATTTCTACATGCTTTTAAATGCTTCAACACGCCTTTAAATGCTTTATTAAATGCTTCTACATGTTGTCAATATTTCTAAAAATGTTAATGAATGGACTGAATGCTTTCAGGTGAGATGGACCCCGTACCACGACGAGGGTTACACTGGTCAGCCGTGGGTGGAGGCGGCCTTGTCGTACCGGGGACGAGACATATGGTTGCATTGCATCCATATCATCGAGCCTCTGCACTACAGGCTGATCCTGCGGACTCGGGGACTACACCAGCCCGAGGTGACCTTTCCATGCCACAGTGATGACCACCCAGGCAAGTCGGCAAGGGGCATTAGTGGCAACGTGGATTGATGCGCCCGGAAGGTGAAGTACGTCCACGACTGGAACAAGCGGGGCCGAGCGGTGAAAGAGCGAGACGAGAGCGATAAGGCATATCTGAAGGCCTTCGCTCGACTCTACGGCGACCGGGTGTACCGAGGTACCCGACGATCGGTATGCAATTCTAAACCTTAAACTCTTTATATGCAAAAAATGCAATGCTATATGTAAATGACTCACATGCTTTCTAAATGCAGCTAGACCCTGAGGGACGGATAGCCGAGCTGGAGGGATTACTTCACTCCACCATCCAGCAGCGGGACGAGTACCGGACCGCCCTGGAGCTCCTGGTGAGACTCTAAACTTAAACTTAAATGATTATGATTATGATGCTTAATGTGATTAATCATGACTCCTAACCATGATTTCTTAATTCAGTGGGCCGAAAGAGCCCAACGAGCTAGACCGGATGCCCCATCGTCTTCCTCTCAGCCTGCGGGAGGCAGGGCAGAGCATGACGCCGAGTTTGCTCGGGCGGTTGCCCGGGCCGAGGAGGCGGAGGCCACCCTGGCAGAGCGGGTAAGATGCTAAAATGCATGCTCATGATGATGCCAATTAAATGCCTTATGATTAACTATATGAAATGCAATCTACAGGCGAGAGAGGTAGCCGCAGCAGTGGCCGAGGCGAGGCTGGCTCGGTCAGAGGCAGAGCGTCTCCAGGCGGAGATAGAAAGGAGCCGGGCCGAGACGGAGAGAGCCCGAGCAGAAATAGAGCTCGTGCGGGTGGAGATGGCCAGATTGCGAGCGGAGACCCCGCGACGCCTGGATGACGGAGAGGTGGAGCGACTCAGGGCTGACATCGCACGTGTAAGAGGCGAGAGAGATCAGTTCCGAGTGCAGACATTCGAGATGAAGGGCGCGATTGGGGCCTTGAAGGATGCACTCCGGCTTCTAGGGAGGAAGTCGGGGACGAGCAGCCGGAGTCAGAGCGTGGCCCCTATCAGCGGAGTTCACGGGTATTTTACCAGTTCTTCCGGCCATCGGAGGAACGAGGAGGCGGACCAGAGATGACAGCCAGAGGGTGAGTACAGCGCCATGGGACCAACAGCCAGGCAGCCCGTGGGTACCGGAGATAGTGATGGCGGCCCGGGAGATAAGCCGGCAGAGTGATATATATATTTTTTTTTCTTTGCCTTTTGTTATCACTTGTAAATGACTTATATAGAAAAATGGAGTGAAAAATGAAATTTCTTTTTGGTCTTTTGTTATTTTGTGCAGGAATGTGTGTTTGTGAAATGCCAAAAATAAATGAAGGATTATATGTGATGATGAATGTGTAAGATGTGTGTATGAATGCATGTGTAGGAATGCATGTATGTGAAGAATGAAAACAGTTGTGCATGAGAATGTGTGGAGAAGGAGGTGTAAAATGTGAAAGACCGCCAGGTCTAGGCAAGGGCAGGAAGGAATAGCCTCAATTCAGCAGCAGATAATGTAACGGTCCAGGTTCAGACTGTCATAATCAAATAACGCGCTGGATAAGGGCCGTTAACCATGACAGTGGTCAAATTGTAGCTGGGGCTGCAGGAAAAGTGACGGTCAACGGAAGGCGCATCAAAGACAAGTAACGGCCTAATGCTAGACCGTTGATCATGGCAGAGCAATGGTTTGCAGGGCAACTAGCAGGAAATGCGACGGCCCAAAGGAGACGCGTCAGGGTGAAGCAACGGTCCTGACCAAGACCGTCAGGAAATGTTTAGCCCAGAAGCCAAGGAGCTGAACGGCTGAGGGTGTAACGGCTCAGGGTTCACACGTTACGAAAGAACGACGGTCAAACGCTGGACCGCCAAACTTCACAGAACAGGATCGGGCGAACTTGAACCTACAGGAAATGCGACGGTCCCATTCTGGTGCGTCAGAGACAAATGACGGTCCCACGATAGACCGTTGGAGCCTGAGTTGTGTTCCGAGACGGATTGAGCTGTGAGAGCCTAAACCCGAGATTTATCCACTTAATCTCCTACTAGAACTTATCTAGATTGAAGATAAGGCCTCCTAACTCAAGTCTTATCCTTCTAAAACCAAAATCAAGCCTTTAAAACTTGGAAACTCAACCAAAAAATGTAGCTTTGCTGAAACCTCTGCTCTAGGGCTGAAAGACCACTCCTAAAGGCAGAAATCAAGATGAAGAGAAGCTTTGAGGTGATGGCTATGGAGGAGAAGGTCTACATCGGACCTAAGGCTGCAAGAAAGGAACACAGAGAGCTTCAACGGCTAACCTCGATTCCCAAGCACCTAAGCTCTAATGCTCAAAGGGTGGTAAGTCCCAATAACCCAGCCAAGTTCAGAATTTTCTACACTTCAATTCCTTTCATGACTTCTTCTTCTTCTCCTTCTTAAGCCCCTTCCTGGCCCAAGATGCTATTCAAATTTGAAGTGGGTGGCTCCCATGGTAAAGGCACTCCCTATAGAAGTCACATCAATCCTTAAAGCATGGCACCTTCAACCTCTCTTGGTCTTAGGCAAAAACTTCCAGAAATTATCTTTAGATTGGCCAAGTATTTCAGCTCTTGTAGAACTATGGCATCCACAAACTCATACCTTCATCTTCCCTTCCTTTGAAGCGACAGTCCTATTAGAGGAGGTAGAGACCTTCCTAGCCCTTCCTAAGACTAAGGTGGGGGATGAAGACCGGGTTTGCTACACGGTTGAGCCTATTGACCCGTCCTTGATCTTGAGTGATTTTATCCATAATCCGAAGGACGTGAGGACCATGATCAGCCCACACCACATTCATTTGATACCCTTGGCACAATGGATAGTGTCCCATTGCAAGAACAAGTGGGAGAGACACGAAGCAATAGCCAAGGCGGTGGCGGTGTGCTTATGCGGAGTCTTCCTTTTCACCACAACTGACCACCTTTTAGACATAAAAAATCTCAGCATTATTAGTGGGTTGTGGCGGGGAATGTCCCTCTCTCAAGCGATCCTCTCATACCTCTATGAAGGACTCAGCTCGGATTGCCTAGGAGGACCTTTGTTCGGCTCCATGATACTTCTTGAGTGTTGGATGGGAGTGAGAATCAAATTCCAACCAAAGGAAGACATAACTTCAGCCAGCCGAATCTTCGGGAGCCACCCTCTCTTCTTCATTGGAGGGGCATTTGGATACTCTTCACAGGTTGAATGCAAGACGGCGGATAAGAAAACTCGGGATTAATGGCGCCTCTTCTTCAACACTTTGCCAATGGACAAGTTCAATATGCGACCAAGAATCCTTCGAAGCACTCATCTTAAAATACCACGGCGTCAAGGCCTGGACCTCCAGCTAGTGGGGAACACTACAATGGCGATCTAAAACCCGCACCGGTGCCATCTTCAGATCGGACTTCCAAGAACCCAAACTCCTGCACTATCACACTACCCTCCCCTTCTATCTAGGAAGATGGGGACCGAGGAGGATGAAAGAGCGATCCGGAACGCGCTGACCATGTGGGAGATCAGCAAAGTGCGCCCGTGGCAAGAAGAAGTTGAAGAGAACGATGAAGCACGCCGAGGCTACGTGAAAGAGTTGAGGAAGATCCGCCCTCTTGCAGATAAAAAACTGAATGTAGCTTGATTTATTTTTTTTATTTATGAGAGATGTTGCTTGTATGACAAAAAGTTGGAATTTTGTGAATTCATTTTTCATTAAGCCTGATTGAATGAGATGAGATTGTCTCAGGTGAATGAGCAAGAGTTTTGTGGCTTGATCGTCTGGAATGATGTGAACAGGCAGAGCCTCTGGAGTATGTAACGGATGTGCAATGGGCCGTTATAAATAAACGACGGTCTGACGATAGGCCGTCAGAATGGAAGCACGAAGAACCCTGTTCTCTGAGGGATGTAACGGTCAAGACTCAGGCCGTTAGAGAAAGTAACGGTCATAACCCTGGCCGTCAGAATGATAAGCTTATGCAAGAAGAGGAGTGACGGTAAGGATATGACCGTTGGATGACTGTAGCGGCCTGGTGATGACGCGTTACAGCCTTTGAATCTGCATAATTGTGAGCTTCTCACTTTGATCTTGATCCTGTGTTCTGCGCACACTTTAAACATGAAACAAGTTAGACATGTTCTTAGACTCAACCCCTTGCCTTGAAGCAAGTTAGATAATGACCGTTTCTTAATATTTGGTCAAGGGGTGGAGCCTTGTTAAATAGGCGGAAAACATAATAAAAATAATGCAATGCATGCAATGCATATGATGGTGTTTTTCGGGGGTTTTGGAGAATATCTGATTTTTGTGAGACTTTGAAAATATTTGATTTGTTTGGGTTTTGAAAATATTTGATGTTTTTGGATTTTAGAAATATTTCAATTTTTTTTGGATTTTAGAAATATTTGATGTTTTTGGATTTTGAAAATATTCAATTTGTTTGGATTTTGAAAATATTTGATTTTTTTTGGATTTTGAAAAATATTTAATTTGTTTGGATTTTGAAAATATTTGATTTTTTTGGATTTTGGAAAACCAGTGCTTCCCCAGCAGTGTAAGCCCTTCCTTGTTGATATCGAGTCCGAGGGTTGGTGTGAGAGAAGGTGACGACCCCTGGACAAGGTCCAATTGTCATGACGGTGTTTCTGCCAGGGCCATACGCAGGGTACTAATCTTGGTCCTAAAAGAAAAACAGAATACGGGGGGTAAGCTTTAGGCCAGATATAGAAGTTTTTTAAGACTTGATTTCCTTTCCGTACAACCCATTAGAGATTTGGTCTGTTGTGCCGGGACTTTGAGTCTGTCATCGAACCTTAATCCACCCTAGGCATGCATGCGACCGGGCTCATAACGTCCCGCGGGGAACTGTACTGCCACTCTTGTCATGCCTAGCTTTTCTTGCTTTGCCTTTCTGGAGCTTTGGAATTCATAATTCATACTATATCGACTTTGAGGTGATGCTTTTGATTTTGTCATTGAGATTGCCCCTTCGCTGTCTCTTTTGTTTCTTGTGACGTCAGGTCATAACAGACTGCCCCTATTTGAGACCTCCTCTCGTGAGGGTGTTTGGATCGGTTATCGCCTCATTATTCACCTCTTGCCCCTGGTTTTAGCTGAAGGAAGAAACGGACAGGGACCTCGACTTTCCCCCAAAGCATGGCCAAGGAGAAACGTTGTCCTTTCTCAACGTGGAAAACCTGACCAGGGACGTTGTGTAGTGTGTGATTGCCTCACTCGGGACTCCTTTAGTGAAAGGAGGAACATCTTGCTGCCGGGGTAGCACATGGTTAGACTCTAAGGAAAGAAATGCTTAAGATACAACCCATTCCACGGGTGAGAGAGCTCCTCACCTTTCGCGTTTACTAAACGATAAGCATTTCCCGGATAAGCTTCTTTTACGACAAACGGCCCTTCCCAATTAGGTTGTAATTTAGACCTAGGACCTGCAGACCGAATGAATTTTCATTTCAAAACCATATCACCCTTTTGAAACTTACGTTCGATTACCTTCTTTTGAAAATAACGCGAAACCCTCTTCTGATAAACGGATACATGATCGGCCGCATTCATCCTCTTCTCATCTAAGAGTTCCAACTGAACCAGCAACGCCTCTCGACGTTCATCGAGATTAAGTTCCTTATCAAGCTGCACTCTAAGGGAAGGGATCAGGATCTCATATGGGAGCACCGCCTCCATCTCGTAGGTAAGAGAATAGGGAGTTTGTCCCGTAGGGGTACGGACGGAGGTGCGGTAAGCCCACAGAGCTTCCACTAATCTTTCTGGCCAATCAGAAAACTTATGAGCTTCACATGTTTTCTTGATGATTTTAAGAAGGGTTTTATTAGTGGCCTCGGCTTGACCGTTGCCTTGAGGATAATATGGAGATGAATGATGCAATGCAATCTTGAACTTCTTACATAGGTCCTTAAGCTCTTGGGAAACGAACTGGGGTCCGTTGTCGGTGATGATGCTGCTTGGCACTCCGAACCGCGAGATGATATTCTTCATAATAAAGCGGCACACCGTTGTAGCTTTGATCTCTGTGTACGCCTCGGCTTCGGCCCACTTGGTGAAGTACTCAATGGCGGTGAGGATAAAGGATTTCTGCTTGATCTGGGAATTAGGATCACCGAGCGGGCCGACAACGTCAAAGGCCCACATAGAGAATGGCCAAGGAGCGGTCATAGGATGGAGAGATGAAGCTGGAGAATGAATTTTATCAGCGTGGAGTTGGCACTTAAGACACCTCAGGACATAGAGGGAGCAATCTTCCTCTAGAGTGGGCCAATAGTAGCCCTGCCTTAAGATCTTCTTCGCTAGAGCCTGGCCATTGACATGACCCCCACACTCACTAGAATGGGCTGCTTCAGCCACCTTCCAAGCTTCAACATCATCTAAGCATCTCATGAGCATCCCATTAGTAGCGTGCTTGTACAGTTCTCCTGCAACAACGGTGTACCTTGCGGCGGCTCTTCTGATTGACTTGCGTTGCTCAGCATTTGCCCCTTCTGGGAACAATCCCTCCTTACAAAACAACTCGATTTCATGATACCAAGGCAATTCTTCTTCGTCCAGAATCTCTTCTAGCTCGGTTAAAGATACTTCCTTAAGATCTTCCTTCTCAGCTCTTGCCTCTACAGATTTCCTAAGATTGATGTACCAAGGATCCTGAAGAGAGGGTGCGTCCAATCTCTGAACGACGATAGTCTCAGTGTTCCGACTGAGAGAAAAAGACAGAGAGGAAGCAAGAGATGCTAGAGCGTCAGCTAGGATATTCTGAGAACGAGGAGTATGGATATAGATTAGCTTACGGAATTGCCTAGCAAGAAGCGTGACCAGATCTTGATAAGGCTTGAGCTTGGGGTCACGAGTACGGTAAGTGGTCAGAACTTGCCGTAGGACGAGCTGAGAATCTCCTATAATGTTTAAATAACGCGCACCTAAAAGGTAGGCGTGCTTTAGTCCAGCCAGGAGAGCCTCATACTCAGCGATGTTGTTGGTAGCAGGAAACTGAAGTTGATAAGCAAAGGGGATGGTCACCCCCTATGGAGTAAGCAGAACAGCACCGATCCCTCGGCCTTGAGAATTGAGTGCACCATCGAAGTGCAGAGACCAGAAGGCGTGATGAGAGATAACAGAAAGATGCTCATCAGGGAAATCATCCTGGATGGAATCGGTGTGAGGAATGGGGAGATGAGCGAGATGCTCAGCAATGGCATATCCTTTGACCGCCTTCTGAACAACAAAAGTGATGTCGAACTGAGAGAGGAAGCTCTGCCAGCGAGCCAACCTACTAGGAAGGACAGGCTTTTCTAAGAGATAGCGAATCGGGTCCATTCTAGAGATCAACCTAACTGGGTGGGCAAGAAAATAGTGTTTAAGCTTCTGAGCTACCCACACTAAGGCGGCACAAGTCTTCTCCATAGCGGTGTATCTGGACTCAGCTGGGTTAAATAACCGAGAGAGGTAATACGCAGCCCGCTCTTTCCCTTCATCATCTACTTGTGCTAATACCGCCCCTAGGGAGTCTTCGATAATTGAGATGTATAGGATTAGGGGTTTCCCAGGGACAGGAGGTTGCGAAACTGGGGGATTGGATAGATATTCCTTCAAGTCCTCGTAGGCCTTTTGACAATCTTCATTCCATTCAAACTTAACCCCCGCCTTAAGCAATTCATAAAATGGACGGCACCTTTGAGAATGTTGGGATATGAATCTTCTAATGAATTACAATCGGTCGATCAATCCTCAAAGTTCCGTAATGTTCTTAGGCGGAGGCATATCCATGACGGCCTGTGCTTTGTTAGGATCAATCTGGATCCCCCATTTGCTCACTATGAAACCTAACAGCTTCTTTGAGGAGACTCCGAATACACACTTCTTCGGATTCATCTTAAGCTTGTACTCCCTGACTCTTTGCAGTACCTTAGCCAGAATAGAGGGGTGTTCTTCTTTGGTTCTTGACTTCACCAAAATGTCATCCACGTAAGCTTCCATATAGATATGCATCATGTCATGGAAGATGGCCATCATCGCCCTTTGATAGGTGGCACCTGCATTCTTCAGACTGAACGGCATAACCACATAACAATATGTACCCCAGGGCGTGGTGAAGGAGGTTTTCTCTTGATCTTCTGGAGCGAGACGGATTTGATTATATCCTGAGTAACCATCCATAAATGACAACGATTCGTACCCGGCGGTACTATCGACCAATACATCAATGTGAGGCAGCGGGAAATCATCCTTGGGACATGCTTTATTAAGATCCCTGAAATCGATGCAAATACGCACCTTTCCATCCTTCTTGATGACAGAGACTATGTTTGCCACCCACTGAGGATATAGGACAACTCTAATGAATCTGGCCTTATATAACTTGTCAACTTCTTCCTTAATCCTTAAGGCCATGTGGGGGTGAAATCTTCTTGACCGTTGTTTCACCGGTGTTGCCCCTGGTTTAAGCACGAGTCGATGTTCTACTAAAGAGGGGTCAAGACCTGGCATGTCCTCATAAGAGCAGGCGAAGGAATCGCTATACTCCCTTAGAACTTTGATCAAATCTTCTTCTACTTGTGGAGGGAGATTAGCAGCAATAATGATGGGCCTGGGGTCTTCTTCGGTTCCCAGATTGATTTCTTTCGTAGGTTCATCCACTGCTGATGACGGCTCGTCAAATTTCTTAAGTCCTTGCGCGTACAGATCAGCAGTGTCATCTACGTCGCTGTCCTCATTAACAGGATCTTTTTCACCCAGGATTTCATAGACGCCGAGTCTGTCATCGCCCCACGCCCCTTCTATTTCTTCTCCATCCTCAATCGTAATTACCGTAGCAACAAATTCCGGACATTTTAAAAGGGCATGACAGTGCTGAGCTAGGTCTTGCAAGAACCTATCAGGAACAGATTTGGGAGGACGCGCAAGCGGGCGCGGCTCAGAGGAGGAAGGGTTGGATGACCTAGAACAAGACCCTACTTCTTTAGATCTAACTAATTCTACTTCCCTAGACTCGATAGACCCTAATCCTAACCTAGGAGAAAGGAGACCTAGTGGAAGGGAAGGAGCAGGGGACTCGTGCCCCTGGGATGAGGATGAAGACAGGGTAGCATAATCTTCCACTGAAATCTCCATTTTGAATTTGACGTTTTTTTTGGAGATCAGCAGAGACTATACAACAAGATGGAGGAGGCGGGAGCTGCATAGAGAATAGCTCGGGGAAGATGCAGTCAAAGAAGGGATCGGAAGATGAGAACCACATCTCGTGGAGTTGGGCGTTGGGAGGAGGAGGAGTGAATAGAGTGGATAGATCAATGGGCGGGCAGTGCCCGTAAGCGCAAGGAACAAATAGAATCTCGGGCGGATCACTGAGGGATGGATTTACCATGATAGGGGGAAGATGGGGTAAGAACTCCCATTGCTGGAGGAGAGATTGAAAGCGGGAGGGAGACCAAGAAAAGACAATCGGTGAGCTCCCCTCCTCCCGTGGATCATCGTCTAGCCGCTTCTTCGGTCTCCATTGCATGAGCCGAACCTCTTGCTTCTTTTGGCAGTCTTCTTCATGAAACAACCCCTGAAGGGCTTGACCATAATCAAGCATATCATGTTCTGGCCTTTTTAGTGCTGGCGGAGGATTGGCAATCGGACATACTGTATTTCTCTCTAACGGAGCTGGCTGCAAAGCTAATGTGCCGGGCTGGAGAGGCCCTCGGACAAAGTGCTGACGGTAGTCCCAGGTGAGTGGCCCAGAATCACCCATCATAGATAATGTGGTTTCTTTGTAGCCAAGACCTCTCCTGCCCATCTTTCTTCCCTTGGGTATGGGCTTGGTCATTCCTTGTAATTGTGCACCGAGGCCTCTCCCCGGTTGGTAGCCCAGTTTCAGTATAATGTTCCAGCCTTTTGAGTCTCAGATCTGGGGCTTCATCTTGATGTTAACTGGAGTAGTGATGGGCCTAGGAGGTGTATAAGCCCAAGGGAAGTTTAAATCCAGCACTGATATGACGGGTCGACTACTTGGCCAAAGTGTAGGAAGAATCTGTTCTGAAATGGTCTTAACCGATTGCACTGTAGATAGGCTTTTGACCTTGACGACCCTCCCTTGGAAAGGGAATTTGATGCACTGATGTGCGGTGGAGGGCACGGCACCGAGCGTATCCAGCCATGGACGACCCAAGATAGCCTTGAACATAGGGTCGATGTCTAGTACATAGAATTCCATGGCCATTGTAAGGGGTCCGAGCTCTGCTTGGATAGTGACCACCCCGTGACATGCTCGCCTTGAATTGTCATATGCCGCTATAGTGGTAGGGGTAGGTCGTAATAACTCTTCAGATATGTTGCAAGCTCAGAGGGTACTGAGTGGGCACACATTGATTGAAGCCCCTGTGTCAACCAGTGCTGCTTCAATGCTGACTTTGTTCAGAGTGATTGTAATGCAGAGCGGCATTTGCCGAACTTCCGGGAGTGCTAGCTCGGATTCTGAAAATGTGATTGCCGGCCCTTTGGAGATAGTTGCTAGTGCCGTTGGTAAGCCGTCGACTGCCATATCCTCGCTAACCATCACCTTTTGTAAGAAGTCCCTTAATGCATCCTGGTGAAGGGTAGACCTTTTAATGAGCTCCAGAACAGATATCTTGGCGGGTACTCGGTCCAGATGATGCAATAAGTCATACTGAGTACCCGACAGAGGTTCGGCTTCTTCTTGCTCGGCTGTTGGCTGAGAGGACTGGGGATTGGAATTAGTAGGATAATTCTGATGAAATAACTTCCCGCTCCTTAAGGCGCAACTTGTAGCGGCCGCGGCATCGATGGATAGTATGATGGGCCCTGCGGGGTGAATAAGCGGAGCAGGCTGTGTAAGGGAGATGATTTGGTGGGGTGTGAGGTTAGTGGGGGTAATAGGCGGCGGTGAGCGGATGATGGATGAAGGACTGGTGAATGGCGGGATGGTGATGAGTGTTGGTGCAGGTGGAGGGGATGTTGGGGGGAGCGTAAAGACAGGTGAAGGGTTGAGTGGTGGCGTAATGATGGCAGTGGGGGTAAGTGGTGGAGGGTACGATGGAGTGGTGGTAGGTGGTGGATTTGTTGGAGCAGATGTGAATGGAAGAACTAGCGGGGAGGGTGCTGGGGATGCAGGAAGGATGAAGGAAGGGGTGAGAGGATTGCAGTAGTTGTGGTGGAGGGCCATGACTTGCGGTGTGGGGCCATCATCGTCGAAAGACCACCCGGCAGTGAGGGCCGGAGGTTGAACTACGTTCACTTGTGCTGGTGCCCGCGGCTGCTGTTGCTGTAGAGCAGGCGGATGATTTGGCATCAGATCTTGATGGATGCCCAGATCTTGAGCCTGTTGTGGTTGCTGTTGTGGTAGTGGCTGCTGCGGCTGCGGTGCTGGATGCTGCTGCACTTGTTGCCTTGGCGGCTGCCTTCTTTTCTCTTTGATTTCAACAATGGCCTAATGCATCTCGGCCCAATCGATTCTCTGTCCTTCATGGAGATCGTATACCAGATCCCGGAACTGATAACATCCTTCGATAGTGTGGCCTGGCTGCCTATGGAACATGCAATATTTCGTCTGATCAACGGCTGGGTTCCAGTTAGGCCATTCCGGAGGAAGTTGAATTGCATTCACCGACATAAGAGCCGAGAAGATATCCGTGAGGGTCTCTGGCAGTGGAGGATATTGTGCCCTCTTGGGAGCCGGGCGCTTGTTGTTCAGATTGTTGTTATAGCCGTTGGGTGGAGGGACATTGTGGTATTATGGAGGTGGTGGGGGTTGTTGTCGAGCGATGAAGGCGTTTTGTGGAACGGTGAAGGCAGGCGGAGGGTTTTGTGGAGCGGCTTGAAAGTTCTATGGAGCGGGATTTTGTGGAGTGCGGGGGTTTTGGGGGAAGCGAAATGGTGCGGCTTGGAATGGAAAGGCAACGGCTTGTACCTGTTTGTTTGTCTGGACCCCCTCGGTAACCGGCCCTTGTGGTATCTTGTGGGATTTGGGCTTTTGGTTTTCAAATAGGGCGTGTATGGGGGAATCCTTGAACTAGGTTTGTATGAAGCGCGCCCGGCTGTAGAGTTGATGCATGTTAGCTATATCATTCATTGCCAGGATGTTCCTGAAGGTCGGGGTAGCATTTGAAATGAGCAGCTTGACTTTCTCTTCCTCCGGAATATGGCCAGGCACTCTCGCGGCCATTTGTCTCCACCTGTCTGCATAAGTGGTGAATTCCTCATCTGGCTTCATTTTCTCGGCCACTAGATCTGTAAATGAGTATTCCGGGCCGACCCTATCTTGGAACCGCTGGATAAGTTTGTCCCTCACTACCTTGAAACTTTCAGCCTCCTCTAATGGCAGAGAGTAAAACCATTCCAGAGTAACACCATCCAAAGATCGGCAGAATAAATACGCCATGAGGCGATCATCATATTGGAACTGCGCCGATTCATATAGGAAATCCCTCACATGAATAAAGGGGTTGCCGTTCCCATCGTACTTGCGGTAGTTAGGGAGTTCCGATTGCGGAGGGAACCGGATGTTCTGGAAGCTCGGGACAGGAATATCTGCCAAAGATTGTGGGCCAACCCGCTTCTGGAGGAAATCGAGTTGCTGTTGCATGGTGGCCCATTTATCAAATAGTTCCTGCTCTCGAGAGGGAGCAGGGGTAGTGAAAGATGTTGTTTGGACTTGAGGAGCGGACGGAATGATTGTAGCAGAAGGTGGAAGCCCATAGGAAGGAGCAGAAGGATAGACAGTGGAAATAGGGGGCCCGTAAGAAGGATATTGGGCCTGAGCTTGACCCGGATTAGAATAAGCTTGGGCCACCCCTTGCTGAGGGCGTAGGAAATCGGAAGGGCCCAGGAGAACTTGCGGAGCTATCGGGCCAGAGGTGTGACGATCCACCTGAACAAACGAAGGGATATGTGACTTCCCTTTATCAAAAGATTGGTGGGCTGAATTGGAAGACTGGCCCGTCTCCATGCCAGTGAAGGAAATGGTCCGGGGTTGGACCGGAGTGAGATCAATCGGAGTGGGCTGAATGGAGGGCCCATTAACCCTAGATGGATCAATAGAGAGATTGGATTGGCCTTGGATAATGGTAGAAGGAGAAGCATTGGACCCTTGCATGGCCTGATAGAGAACCTGAAGCTGGGCCGGGTCCAATTGGGCCATCATGTGAAGAATTGAGCCTGCGGAAGGAGTGGAGAAAGAAGGGGTAGCTTGACCGCCTTCCATGGAAGTGGAGGATAGAAAAGGGGCGGTCCCTTCCCCGGAAGTAACCCTAGGAAGGTTTTCAAGAAGCCCTTGAGGAAGCGAGTCCTCTTGGGGGTGGGGAGGATTGAAGGATGCCATAGCGGACTCGAAGAGTGGATTAGAATAGAACTTGACGAAGGAATTGATCCTAGGAGATGATTCGGATGGACGAAAATAACTCCACATGCAACGAACAACCTTTGAAAAGATGCAAACAACACAACGCAAACAATCACACAATGAGTAGCCAAACTAAAATGACCCCGATAAAGATGTAAGTGACAAAAGATGAAAACACCCAAAGTCAACCAAGTTTGCTTAAGATGATGCAGCAAGATTCTTGTGATTTCTCCCTTGGAACTTTTATGGATTGATTAATGTGTGCTCTCAACAATGGGTTCCTGGTAGGAGGTGGATATAAGGCTTGGTTTGATTCTAAGTGTAATCACTCCTTTACCTATGCAACCCTAGACACGGGGTGGGAAAGGTACAACCAGCCCGGCGTCCGTGTGGGAATCCACGGCTCGCGGGGACTTACGGAGGTCCCTGGTGTGATTTCCTAGTCGGCCCCAAGGAATATGGAGACGAGAGGTCCTCACAACAAGGTAGGAAAATGTAATCTAAGATATAAATGTATGAATGCCCCTATGTGCACCGGAGTGCATGCAAAGTCTAGCCTATGATCTAACAAACAATGATGCACACAATGATATGGATATATGTAACAAAGCAAGGAGGAAGTCAGGTATCACCCAAGCAAGGAACCACAGCAGAAACTGCGGAAACAAAATGCACCTCGGATGCGTACCTGTCTGGAGTATAACGGTCAATAATCCCTGCGTCAGAGGTAAATAACGGTCGAAGGCCAGACCGCCAGAATAAATGTAACGCAGGGAGATAAGACCGCCAAATGTGCCAGAGAGCCAAAAATCAACCAGAAGTAAAAGGAAAACCTGTGGAAGCCCACACAGCAGAACAAATTTAACGGTCTACAGCCCCTGCGTCAGAGGAGTATAACGCAGGGACACAGGGCCGTCAGAGCACTCAGAAAACCAGAATCATCAGGAAATAAGAGGGCAATCCAAAGGGAACTGAATAAGCAGATGATGGCAGGTTTAAACAGATATCAAAAGCACGATTGGCACAAGTTGTCCCACCGTGATCGCTAAAAAATTATCTGTTGATTTTATTTTGCTTCTCTATCTTCTTTTTCTTGGGGTCTTAATGATGATATGTAGCAAGATGACAAGCAAATAATCAAAGATCTGCACTCAACCTATGAACATGTGATCATGAACCTAGGCAACCAAAGCAAGCTGTAGCATGGGCATGCTATCTCAACCAAACTAAGCTAAGGAATAAAGGAAAAACACACGCCGGGGCGTGGAGCAAGGAGTAAATAGAAACACACCGCAAGGGGTGGAACAAGCAAGGAAATAAAAGATGTGAGATGCGAAAGAGAAAGCTAATGCCCAATACTTAAGAAAGATGTGATCGCCACCAAAGTAAAAATAAGCCAAAGACCTGAAAATACCTTGGAAATAGGTGGATGAAGCACCCACCCACGGGAGAGGAAACCCAAATAAACCTACAGGTTAGCTTGATGTAACGGTCAGAACCATGTGCGTCACTTGGAAGTGACGGTCGCTCGATAGACTGCTGGAAGAATCTGACGCGCCTGCACAAGACCGTCAAATAACCTGCAGTAGCAAAGCGTGAATCCTTTTAACTCCAACTCTTCCAGCCGGCTAGAAGACTTGGGCCTCGTGCAAAGAACCTGTAAACCTGCCAAAGACGTAGAGAACAAGGACAAATAACCCAAATTAGCCCTTTCAACAATATATCATCAATTCTTCAATAGACTCAATATCATCAAAAGGAAAGGGGAATACCGGGAAGGTTTTGGTTTTTTAACCCCTCTGGGCATTTTTAAAAGATTGGGAGGATGTTTGTATGACGAAGAACAGTGAAAAACATGGAGAAGGAAGTGGGAGAATGCTTATGATGAAAGGGAGATGGAAAGAAACTCAATATGCAATGATGAACTTTAAGAACCAAAGGAACAGGTACTCCCTTCACCAGGCAGCAAACGAACGTGGAAAACACTTCTCCTTGATCAAACGTGGCTCTAAAATGCGGCAGCACTTCGACGTAAACTCCAGAATTTCCTCCTCTCTGGCCATGAAGTCAAGGGTTCTATTTATAGACCCTCAAACCCTCAGGTCGAGCAGAGGAAAATCCAGCAAGATAAAGGGATAACTCTTAGCAAATCCTTGAAGAAAATATCACCAAGAGTCCATAGAATCAAACAAAAGGTCCTGAGGATTAGATTTGGAAGAGATATCGTCAATCCAAGTTCTTATCTCGACCACGGAGTAGCAGAGAAAAGGCCTGAACTGCCAGGACTCTCTGAAGGAAGTAACGGCTGCACGACAGACCGCCACAGTGAAATAACGCATCAAGGAACATCCGTTACTTTCAACCTTATCCCCAAAGAGATAAGATCAACAAGAAGAAGATCAAAACAATAGGACTCTGTAAAGAAAGCAACGGCCAAGGCATGGGGCGTCAGAATGAAACAACGGCTGCACGACAGATCGTTATATTCAACATATAGGCCAAAGGATAAGCTTTGGAACAAAACCTTAAGCTTCAGGACTCTTCAAGGAGCAACGGCCCAGGACCCATCCGTTAGAAGGAAAAAACGCGCCTGGGACAGACCGTTATTATCAAATGGAGTTCAAAAGAAGGAATGAAGGTTTTGCTAAGCTTTAGTCAAAATGAAATGCCACAAAGGACCACATCCGATCAAGGAGTCAAGACCCCACCCAAGAAATGATCTTCAACTAAACAAAGAGACTCGATGAAGAGTGAACAACTCGGAGCATCATATATAATGAATAAGGAGATGACCCGACTTATTGGTCATGAAACGGGTGTCAATAGATGCCCCTCCTTAACGTCCTCTTTGCAGGGGAGCGAGCGGAGGTGAAGCGGAAATGAAAATGGAACATGGAGATGAAGCGGAAGTGAAGCGGAGTGGATCAAAAAGTGGGCGTTAAGGTAAAACGACACCCGTTCTTTACCAACAAGCCATAGGAATTTTCTGAAAAAACTTCGAACTGATCACAAGGAAATAGCCAACCAAAGGACGCAAGTCTGGAGGAACTAATAACTAAGGAAAGGAAACACGGCTAGCCGCCAGAGGCAATGGAAAGGAAAGAGAACTGACTAAACTCCAGACATGAATCTTCAGCCAACCAAATCAAGCGAGAGATCGAAGGAAACCCTCTAATTCGGAGTGGAATAATTCTCCCTCATTCGAGATTAAGAACACAGCTATTCACCATCATCGAGATACCTTGAACAGATGAAGCACATGAACGCTCAAAAGATGCGTATGATGCATGCTGGGCTAAAGAAAAAGAAATCATTAAATCAAATGCAAAGAAAGATAAAATAAGAAAACACTCGAGAATAGTATTGCTAGACCGGAGAAATCAGGGTCAGGACACCATCTGCAACCACGGCGTGCAAGACAGAACCATCGTCCCCAAAATTTTCCAACCTAACGGCCTATCCAACGATTAAACATGTGAACTTAGATCATCATCATTTTTGTTTAAGGGGAACATCAGATCCTGGAACACATGAATGACCAGCCGATTCTCGAGATAATATATCATAGATAACATATAGTAATGCATTAAAGGATAAGGGAAAGAGATACAATACCTGACTTACCTGCCTGACGATCGACAAAGCGTGATGTTTGATCATAAGAAAAAGGTTAGCCAAATAATTGATATGAACATGAAACAAGGCATAACCATTTGTACGTGCGAGAGGCATCAATAATGAACAACATGAAAGGAAATGGAATCATTTTGACATCAATTAGACCATTTAATTCATCAAGAAACTTGCAAGTTTGTAACGGTCTAGTGTAAGGGAGTCACACCAAATAACGGACCAGCACTGGGCCGTCAAAACTAGGCGGTTCACATTCTTCAATAAAACAGGGCCAACAGATATAACAGTCGAATACAGACGTGTCAGAAGGATGTGACGGTCGGTCGATAGACCGTCACATTTCCTGAGCGTTCAAAAAAAACCCGAACGGTCATAGCCCATTCAATCCACATTCAACACCCCAAAAACCCTCAACCGAGAAACCCTCCGGCGACCACCAACCCCACCGCTCCAATGGCCGGCGCGAGCCATCCCAGCCGCCACCAAAGAAGAGGGAGAGAGGAAAGAGGAAGGCAATACGGCAGTTCCACTACCGGCTAGAACGGGAGGCCATCCCGCCGGTGGAAGAAGAGCAAACGGCGAGAAGAGATCCAAGGGAGGAAGTCCCACGGCTGCAGAGGACCAAGAAGAAGCCCCCTTGGGTGAAGAGGAACCCAAGGAGCCAGCAAAGAAGAGGAAAAGAGGGCAAGATCACGAGGTTGGTCCCCTCGCCCTAATTTCAAAATTTTTATTTTTTTATGTTTTTTATTATGGATGCATGTAGGATTGGGGGGTAAAAATGGGTCCACAAACCCGTTAGGATTGCCTGTAGGCCATTTGGCCAAGGTGGGAAACAAAATGGGAATGCAAAGGGAAAAAAAACCAAAGGCAGACGATGTGACGGTCCTGCCAGCGACTGTCACACGCCTGACGCACTACCCCGAATGCGTCGGAGCCAAGTAACGCCCCACCCCAGGGCCGTTACATCTACCAGAGACCCAAACTTGTTTTTAGGTTTTCCAATTTCTGAATTTTTGTTTTGTTTTCATTTTATAAATGTTTATGCAATGATTTTATGATGCAATTGACTAACCAATGATCTATATGAATGCAGGGAAAGAGAAGAACACGGATCTCCTGGCTGCAGATCCGGGCAGTGTACCAGGCATTGCCCGATTACCAGAGAGAACGATTGGCCGGGATGGGATTCACCGAGGTGCTCAGCATCGAGGTGATCCGGATGGACACGCCGCTGCTGTACGCCTTGCACGAGAGGTGGGACCCAGTCAGCAGAGCCTTCATCTTCCCGTGGGGCCATATGATCCCCACACTAGATGACATAGCGAGGATTACAGGATTGAGAGTCCACGGAGCTGCAGTGACAGGATGGACATACGGCGACTACCGGGAGATGCCACAGCAGTTGCTCGGGTTGGATTTGATCAGACCGAGACAGTCCTCATCTCAACTCTCGAGATCAGTACTGCAGGAGAGCTTGGGGTTGAGAGGAGCAGCGATCACCGTAGGAGAGCTACCCGAGGAGCATCTGGGCAGAGTGATAGACCAGGTGCGCCCTCACGTGGCGGCGGAGGCAGGACCTGAGGGAGATAAAGTACTGCGACGCTTCCTGATGCTGCTATTCGGGAAGCTCCTCTTCGCGACTCGAGCGGATGTTATCAGCTGCAGACTACTTCCGATGATAGAAAACTTGCATAGAGTCGGGAGATATGCATGGGGAGCAGCAGTGCTCGCGTTCCTGTTCGAGTCCCTCAGCACGACGGACCGACAGACGATGCTGGGCGGCTTCTCGCCTTTTCTACAGGTGAGTGCAATTTAAATGCTTTCTATATTATGCAAAAAAATGTCATGCAAATGACTATGCAATTTGACTGACTTGATTTCTAAAATGCAGATCTGGAGCTACATGTATCTCCCGGGCATCGGGAGAGGCACACTACTCCACCCCGGTCGCATCCTGATCGTGAGGCGATGGACGGTAGCGAGGGACACAGGGTCGATCATCAGACTGACCCGGACGATCCAGGACGACCTGGACTCCTACCCACACACGTCGGTAAGTCCAGAACTTGAAATGATTTCTACATGCTTTTAAATGCTTCTACATGCCTTTAAATGCTTTATTAAATGCTTCTACATGTTGTCAATATTTCTAAAAATGTTAATGAATGGACTGAATGCTTTCAGGTGAGATGGACCCCGTACCGCGGCGAGGGTTACACGGGTCAGCCGTGGGTGGAGGTGGCCTTGTCGTACCGGGGACGAGACATATGGTTGCATTGCATCCATATCATCGAGCCTTTGCACTACAGGCTGATCCTGCGGACTCGGGGACTACACCAGCCCGAGGTGACCTTTCCACGCCACAGTGATGACCACCCAGGCAAGTCGGCAAGGGGCATCAGTGGCAACGTGGATTGGTGCGCCCGGAAGGTGAAGTACGTCCACGACTGGAACAAGCGGGGCCGAGCAGTGAAGGAGCGAGACGAGAGCGATGAGGCATATCTGAAGGCCTTCGCTCGACTCTACGGCGACCGGGTGTACCGAGGCACCCGACGACCTGTATGCAATTCTAAACCTTAAACTCTTTATATGCAAAAAATGCAATGCTATATGTAAATGACTCACATGCTTTCTAAATGCAGCTAGACACTGAGGGATGGATAGCCGAGCTGGAGGGATTACTTCACTCCACCATCCAGCAGCAGGACGAGTACCGGACCGCCCGGGAGCTCCTGGTGAGACTCTAAACTTAAACTTAAATGATTATGATTATGATGCTTAATGTGATTAATCATGACTCCTAACCATGATTTCTAAATTCAGCGAGCCGAAAGAGCCCAACGAGCTGGACCGGATGCCCCATCGTCTTCCTCTCAGCCTGCGGGAGGCAGGGCAGAGCAGGACGCCGAGTTTGCTCGGGCGGTTGCCCGGGCCAAGGAGGCGGAGGCCACCCTCGCAGAGCGGGTAAGATGCTAAAATGCTTATGCTCATGATGATGCCAATTAAATGCCTTATGATTAACTATATGAAATGCAATCTACAGGCGAGAGAGGTAGCCGCAGCAGTGGCCGAGGTGAGGCTGGCTCGGTCGGAGGCAGAGCGTGTCCAGGCGGAGATAGAAAGGGGTCGGGCCGAGACGGAGAGAGCCCGAGCAGAAACAGAGCTCGTACGGGCAAAATTGGGTATCCCGCCACGTGAAAAACTGAGAGGGCGCGTGGACAAAAGTAAGAGGGGGCTGGCTCCGGTGAAAACCCGAAAGGGCACTTGGGTCAGTAATGTGGTAATATAAAAAGTTCACTTCATGAATCTCCTTCGGCAGCACATCCACCGCATGTCCCACCGATGATGAAACCCCGTTGATCATAAGGCATATCATCTCGATCAATGCTAAAGCCCATCTCGGAATAGACCTTCCGTCTGTTCTGATAAAACCCTTCCACTTTCTGCCTGAGACCCACCACGGTAAAACCTATCCAGTTTAGATCTTACATCTATTCTGATGAAACCTATCATATGTCCCACCGTGATGAAACCTGCTATTGATCGATTGGCACACTGCCCGATCAACGATGAAAACTGTCCAGTTTAGACCTTACGTCTATCCTGATGAAACCTATGAAATCCTTGCATTGGTATGAACCCAATACCGATGATGAAACCTGATATTAATCGATTGGCACACTGCCCGATCAATGATGAAACCTATCCGGTTTAGACCTTACGTCTATCCCGATGAAACCTATGGAACTCCTTGCATTGGTATAAACCCAATACCGGTGATGAAATCAGCTACTGATGGAGCGGCACACTGCCTGATCGATGCTGAAACCCATCCAGGGTAGACCTTCTGTCTGCTCTGATAAAAACACACCATATTTCCTCAAGTCAATCCGGACCTTCCGTCTGGATGGATAATGAAATCCCATTCCTTTGTGTTAATGTTAAACCCCACATTAACGATGAAATCTACATCCCTAGCGAACGGCTTCGTGCCCAAGCTGCTACCCCCATTTCTTTAAGTCAATCCGGACCTTTCGTCTAGATAGATGATAAAATCCTACTCCTTTGCGTTAATGTTAAACCCCATATTAACGATAAAACCTGCATTCCCAGCGAATGGCTTCGTGCCCAAGCTGCTACCCACATCTCTCGAGTCAATCTGGACCTTCCGTCTGGATAGATGATGAAATCCTATTCCTTTGCGTTAATGGTGAACCCCACATTAACGATAAAACCTACATCTTCAGCGAACGGCTTCGTGCTTAAGCTGCTACACACGTTCTCAAGTCAATCCGGACCTTCCGTCTGGATAGATGATAAAATCCCATCCCTTTGCGTTAGTGTCAAACCCCACATTAACGAGGAAACCTACATTCCCAGCGAATGGCTTCGTGCTTAAGCTGCTACATACATTCTCGAGTCAATCCGGACCTTCCGTCTGGATAGATGATAAAATCCTATTCCCTTGTGTTGATGTCAATCCCCACATTAACGACTACGGTCATGCTCCCGGCGAACGGCTTCGCGCCTAAGCCGCAAAACACACTCAAGTCGACCCAGGCCTTCCGCCTGGGTGGACGATGAAACCCCATACCCCTTGCATTGATCTTGACACCCACATCAATGACGATGCATACACAGTTGAGCACATGGATTAACAATTTACAAAGCCAAAGTCCCAGTTCAACAAGAAAAAAGAGAGAGAAAAAAAAAGAGAGAGATAAAATGGGGCTAAAAATAGAGATGCCCCGCCAGACTTGTTCAGACATTCTGAACAAGGGTAAAAATGGCCAAAACCCAGCTGTGGTGAAAACCCGAAAGGGTACTGTAGGCAAAATCGGGTACCCCGCCACGTGAAAACCCGAAAGGACGCATGGGCAAAAGCAAGAGGGGGCTGGCTCCGGCGAAAACCCGAAAGGGCACTTGGGTCAGTAATATGGTAATTTAAAAAGTTCCATGCCAATGACATGCTATCTTCATCTCCAACCATTTACAAGAACCTTCCATTTCTCGCTCGGTATCTTACCCGATCAGCGATAAAACCCTTGCAAGATGGACCTTACGTCTGTCCTGATAAAGTCTTCATGCCCCTTTCAAAAGTCCCACCGGCGATAAAACCCATCACTACTCTTATGAAACCGGCTATTGGTCGACTGGCACATTGCCCGATCAATGATGAAGCCCTACCTAGTCTGGACCTTATGTCTATTCTGATGAAACCTATAAAACTTCTTTGCATCGATATAAACCCAATATCGATGATGAAACCAGCTATTGATCGACCGGCACCTTGCCCGATCAATGATGAAACCCTATCCAGTTTAGACCTTCCGTCTATTCTGATGAAACATACGAAATTTCTCTGCATCGATATAAACCCAATATCGATGATGAAACCAGCTATTGATCGAACGGCACCTTGCCCGATCAATGATGAAACCCTATCCAGTTTAGACCTTCCGTCTATTCTGATGAAACTTACGAAATTCCTTTGCATCGATATAAACTCAATATCGATGATGAGACCAGCTATTGATCGACCGGCACCTTGCCCGATCAATGATGAAACCCTATCCAGTTTAGACCTTCCGTCTATTCTGATGAAACTTACGAAATTCCTTTGCATCAATATAAACCCAATATCGATGATGAAACCAGCTATTGATCGACCGGCACCTTGCCCGATCAATGATGAAACCCTATCCAGTTTAGACCTTCCGTCTATTCTGATGAAACTTACGAAATTCCTTTGCATCGATATAAACCCAATAATCGATGATGAAACTAGCTATTGATCGACCGGCACCTTGCCCGATCAATAATGAAACCCTATCCAGTTTAGACCTTATGTCTATTCTGATGAAACTTATAAAACTTCTTTGCATTGATATAAACCCAATAATCGATGATGAAACCAGCTATTGATCGACCGGCACCTTGCCCGATCAATAATGAAATCCTATCCAGTTTAGACCTTTCGTCTATTCTGACGAAACTTATGAAATTCCTTTACATCGATATAAACCCAATATCGATGATGAAGCCAACCGTTGGTCGACCGGCACATTGCCCGATCAATGATGAAACCTGTCCAGTTCAGACTTTACGTCTGTCCTGATGGAAACCACATACCCTTTCATGTCCCACCTACGATAAAGTCTACCCAGTCTAGACCTTACGTCTATTCTGATGAAACCTATAAAACTTCTTTCAATCGATATAAACCTGATATCGATGATAAAGTCATCCACTGGTCGATTGACACATTGCCCCGACCGGCCTTGAAACCTACCTGGGATGGACCATTCGTCTGTTCCGGATGATACTCTAAACCTTTTCATTCACATTTCTGCAAACAACCCCCCCTTGCGGCACATATGGCCGAAAAAGACATCCGCTACTACCAACAAAATTCGGTTTAAGCACCCTCCGGATACCGTCACGCGGTGGAGCGAGTTCCCCATCCTTTCTCTGAAGGGGTGGACGCTCTCCTGCTAAATACGGGCTATTCGCATGAGGATTGCTAAAACCGCTACCGAATCACCATGAAGTAATGATAATGCAATAAGCAAAGAACAACCACATATGAGACCAGCATGAAGATTCCTTTTCACCATATAAAGAAGAAAAAGAGTACAAAAGGAGCCCCTGAGGGGGAATTGTGTTACAAAAAGAAAAAAAAGAAAAAAAAAAAAGGAAAAGCAGAGATGTTCACTGGCGCCGGAAGATGTCTTTGAAAGCCAGAAGACCCACATACGGAGCAGCCCCCAACTCATGTAGACGAGCCTCCTCCTCCTGTAGCCGAGCGGACTCGTCCTGAAGAGACACCACCTGCCCCTCCAACAGAGCTACCCCCTCTGCGAACTGCGGCCGAGAGGTTGTTATCTGTGGCAGTCTAGCTCGAAGATCAGCCAGTTCTGCTTCTAGAATGTTATCCAGTTGCATATAAACTGCTCCAGCTGTGTCAGAGACTGCAGTTGGCCTCGGCGCTCCTGAAGGATAAAGCTCATCTTCCCCAGCTCAGATTTGCACTCTACCTTCTGCAACTTCAAAGCCATTGCAGTAAAGAAATCAAGCTGAAAGTTAAAGAAAACCAGTATTGAAAGGCTGAGAAAGATACTCTCAGATGCTAAATGATGCACCTGCGGACACCGTGCCGCTTATCCTGCGCTTACGCCATCCACAGGTGATGAAACTAACCGTTGATCAACCAGTTAGAAAATAGATGAAATGTGAGCAGAGATAGAGATGAGACCGGAATCGGCAATGAAGACCCTTGAAGTTTCTGCAGAGTCCTCACTATTAGTCATCTACCCGGCTGAAGCCCTCTCCGGCCAAGCTGATGTCCGGTGTTGTCATCGCCCAGGTGGCAGTACTGATGAAAATTATAGTCTACCGACTGATGAGAACCTCCAAAATGTTCTAATGAAAACTATACTAACTCACTGATGAAGAGGCCTTCGCCTGTTCTGATGGACTCGAAGGGATAAACAGATGAAAAGGCAGGGTGGACGGCTCTGATAGTTTAAGCCCGCTGACAAAAGGAATGTAAACATCAAAAAAGCCCTAAGTGGGCCTATGAGTATGGCGCCGGGATCCTTTCAATCAAGTCCAGTTGGAATCTTGCGCGCTGGGAAGCCTCTTCCCTTGGTTGAGGCGCACCGAGAACACTCAAGGGGCGCGCCGAGAAGCCCACTCAACTGAGGCGCGCCGAGAACCATCTATCTCCGCGCCGGGAAACTGTGGTGCGCCGAGAACCAGGCCCTTTGCGCCAAGAAGCCATCTGAAGCTATTAATGAAGCAGAAATTGTTAGAAAATATGGAAAACAAAGAAAAAATATACTGAAGCCATTACATGAAAGCTGTCAGGCTGAAGATCAAAGAAAATCAATATTGAAAGGCTAAGAAAGATACTCTCAGATGCTAAATGATACACCTGCAGGCACCGTGTCACTTATTTTGCGCTTACGCCACCTACAGGTGGGGGGCATTTGTTGACACCTGAAATATAATCAAGAATAAAGATGGCACCGAAGAGAAGATTGGATCAGAAATAAAAATCCCATGGATTCTTGCAAAGCCAGAACTACAGAAGAGTCGTCACTAAAACTATCTACCCGGCTGAAGTCCTCCCCGACCAAGCTGATGTTCGGTGTCGTCATCGGCCAAATGGCAGTACTGATCAAATTGCAAGTCTATTGACTGATGAAAACCTCCAGAAGCGTTCTGATGAAACTATATCAACTCACCAACGAAGAGGCATTCGCCTGTTCTGACAGACTCAGAAGGGTTAACAAATGAAAAGACTTTTTCAGGCTGGATAGCTTTGACAGCTTATGCCCGCTGATAAGAAGAATTAAAACATTAAAAGCCCTAAATGGGCCCATGAGTGTGGCGCCGGGAGCTCCTCACCAAATCCCAGAGCCCATCAGGGTGGCGCCGGGAAGCTTCCCATCCGAACTAAGGCGCGCCGGGAAGGTGCGAAAGATGCGCGGAAGTGGAGCAGGCCAAGAAGGAGGGTGCTGTGCCTATAAAACCCCCCATTTCTTCCACTTACGAAGAGAAGGAGAGGAGATATAGTGAGAGCCATCCAAGAGAAGCAAAAGGAGAAATTCAGATAGCCAGATAACAAAAGAGAGGGAGAGATAGATAAGAGCCATCAAAGGGAAGCGAAGAGAGAGATATCCAGATAGCGAGATAACAAAAGAGAAGAGAGAAGAGAAGCTGCTGCTGAGGTTGAAGGAAGGAGAAGGTGTGTTGTAAGGGGAGGGAGAGGAGTCAATGCTCTGTCCTCCCCCTTCGTTATCTTTTCTTCTCGCTTTCCCTTTCTCTGATGTATAGCTTTGATCATGCTTTCTGCTTTCAAAGTGAAGAAATCTCCCGGTTGTTGAGGAGACAGTGTACCCGTCTCTTTTCTTTCTTTCCTCCTGTTCTACCTCTGTGAACGATGTAAACAATGAAATAGTGAAACGCGATTTCGTGATTGTCCCGCCGAACTCGCGATGGTTAGCTTCTTTCTTTCTTTGCTTCCTCGGAATATACGTTGTCCTCTGTGTGTTAGTTGTTCTGACGTTTAGAACTCGGGCGATTTCTTGCGCTCACATACATGCTTGTTTCAAAAGGGGCAGAGGTAGAAGAGCCCCAATCCTCACCTCTGTGGATCTTTGGGCTTTGCCCTCCTTCCCCCCCTCGATGACGTCGATGGCATTGACGCTGTGAGGTTCTTCTGTTTTCTTTTGAGTTCCCCAAGCCACTAGGTCATCACAGGAATCAGAGACAGCCATCTCTTGATCTCCTGGACGACTGGCGACATAAAAAGAAAACATATCTCCAGAGGGTTGTAAACTGAGGATGACATCGATCCCTCACTAAACTCTACCCCTCTTTGATCCCCCGGCATTGCCCCAGCATAGGCCTTGGTCCAGTCCCCTTTTGCATCCCAAATCCTGCCTCAATCGAAGCCTGAACCCCAAAAACCCTTAGAACAGAGCTCCGTAGAAACCCTGAAAAACCCTGAAAACTTCCCGGCGCCCCTACCTTCCCGGCGTGGTGAATAGTTCCCGGCGCGACACTTTGCGCGCCGAGAACCTGGCGTGCCGAGAACCTGGTGCACGCCGAGAAGCCACCACCTTCTAGCTTGCCGAGAAGCCCACTCCAGCTATGCCGAGAACATGCTAAAAGGCGCGCCGAGAACCCACCTGCCTCCATGCCGAGAACCCACCTGCCTCCATGCCGAGAAGCCCTTCTACACTACCTTCCCGGCGCGAGACCTTCCCGGCACGGTGAATAGTTCCCGGCGCGGCACTTCGCGCGCCAGGAACCCCTTGCGCCGAGAACCCTTATCTACATGATAAGCTGCTCTGAGAACCTCCATTGTGCCCGTCCAGGGGATATCCAGAGCTCATCATGCACACCCTGGGAAATAAATTAACGGGGAATGACCTCCCCTACATTACTCGGTCCCGATCCGGATTCCTCTGTAACCCTATGAACCCAAGAGCTCTGCCACTGCATGTGCTCCGATGGTTTCCAAGGGAATATCAACCGGTGCTATGAATGCAAACAGTGTTCCCGGGCCTAGTGCCCTTCTCTTTCGGCCTTCGTCCCGGCATCCCGTGGATGATGGTCTATCTCTCCTTGGCATGATCCAAGATAAGGGGATATGCTGCCGAAATTCACCCACATCACACCGAGTGACTACGGTATTTTCTCCTAACCCCGCTGGCCCACGGAGTTCTGCCACTGCATGTCCTCCAATGGTCCCTCGAAGGGGGATATTAACAAAACATCACACCGGTATATGGTGTATTATGGTACATCAGTCCCTCTTCGGATTCCGGGTCAAATATACCCGATCCTTCACGGATTCAATCCTGCCACTGCATGGATGGTTTCCTATTCCCACTTGGCATAGTCCAAGATAATGGGGACATGCTGCCGGATTTACTCCGCACCTGATATACCCTCGCTTTATCCGGTCTACTCAATGTCTTGCAGATAAATTAGCATGCTCTCATTTGGGCTTTTGCCGCCGGTCTCCTCTTACTTTGGCATTTAATCAAGGGTTGTCCTTCTTAGGGAGGACGTAATTAACGTCATAACCTTTATGGTATGACGGACTTTTGATCCGAACACGATCACTCACAATCGACTGATTAGAAGTCAGATCGAGCGCACAATGAAATCGTCACATATGTGACTGGCACGCCAACAAATAAACAATAGAAATAAAAGAATAAAAATCAGAATAAAAGCGCGTCCACAAGTCTTGTGGGGACGGCTTTTTATTCTTTTCATGATATTATTATTTATTTAAATTTATCTACTTGGTTTGTTGGAATATTAGGCGTGCCAGTCACCGGGGTGACAGTTTCATTGTGCGCTCGATCTGACTTCTAATCAGTCGATTGTGAGTGATCGTGTCTGGACCAAAAGTCCGTCATATCATAAAGGTTATGACGTTAATTACGTCCTCCCTAAGAAGGACAACCCTTGATTAAATGTCAAAGTAAGAGGAGACCGGCGGCAAAAGCCCAAATGAGAGCATGCTAATTTATCTGCAAGACATTGAGTAGACCAGATAAAGCGAGGGCATACCAGGTGCAGAGCAAATCCGGCAGCATGTCCCCATTATCTTGGACTATGCCAAGTGGGAATAGGAAACCATCCATACAGCGGCAGGATGGAATCCGTGAAAGATCGGGTATATTTGACCCGGAATCCGAAGAGGGACCGATGTACCATGATACACCATATGCCGGTGCGATGTTTTGTTGATATCCCCCTTCGAGGGACCATCGGAAGACATGCAATGGCAGAAATCCGTGGGCCAGCGGGGTTAGGAGAAAATACCGTAGTCACTCGGTGTGATGTGGGCGAATTTCGGCAGCATATCCCCTTATCTTGGATCATGCCAAGGAGAGATAGACCATCATCCACGGGATGCCGGGACGAAGGCCGAAAGAGAAGGGCACTAGGCCCGGGAACACTGTTTGCATTCATAGCCCCATTTGATATTCCCTTGGAAACCATCGGAGCACATGCAGTGGCAGAGCTCCTTAGGTTCATAGGGTTACAGAGGAATCCGGATCGGGACCAAGTAATGTAGGGGAGGTCATTCCCCCGTTAATTTATTTCCCAGGGTGTGCATGATGAGCTCTGGATATCCCCTGGACGGGCACAATGGAGGTTCTCAGAGCAGCTTATCATGTAGATAAGGGTTCTCGGCGCAAGGGGTTCCCGGCGCGCGAAGTGCCGCGCCGGGAACTATTCACCATGCCGGGAAGGTCTCGCGCCTGGAAGGTAGTGTAGAATGGCTTCTCGGCATGGAGGCAGGTGGGTTCTCGGCGCTCCTTTTAGCATGTTCTCGGCATAGCTTGAGTGGGCTTCTCGGCAAGCTAGAAGGTGGTGGCTTCTCGGCGTGCACCAGGTTCTCGGCACGCCAGGTTCTCGGCGCGTAAAGTGTCGCGCCGAGAACTATTCACCGCACCGGGAAGGTTCCACGCCAAGAAGGTAGGGGCGCCGGGAAGTTTTCAGGGTTTTTTAGGGTTTCTACGGAGCTCTGTTCTAAGGGTTTTTGGGGTTCAGGCTTCGATTGATGATGCGGGACGGACACGGGAGACAACACTATTAGGTGCCACCCTCGGACTCTAGATGAAGACCCGACCAGCAGCACACACCAGGGAGACACTAAGCCCGACACTACGAGCTCCTAGTGGCAAAACGTTGCTAACAGAAGTGGAAGCTCACTCGTCGTCCCAAGCGAGGGAAAGCGCGGACCGTGCGCGGTTAAGGAACCGGCGGAGGTCAAGGGTAGTCCGACTCAACTTCCGGACTCGGATCGAGTCACGGGACGGGTCACTCTCACTCTCACAGCGGTGACATGGACACACGGGCTAGTACCTACACTCTCGGCAGCGGCAAAAGACCGTATACTAGCTAAGCAAATGAACGCCAAGAGGTTCGGACCATTACCTCCACGCACCCGGCGTGGCGAAGACAACCCCGGCCGAATCACAGACTCCCGGTTAAACAATATCACAGCAATACAAAGATTTGACCCACTCCACGCAGGGAGGTAAAAGGTCACATGTGGAGTCTGGGAATCACGCAACTCGGGTTGACGGGCAGCATCTTGATGTCGCCCGGCGGTGCCGAACTCCGTATTTTCGTGCTTTCCGAACGGCGGGTTCTGCGGGCCCGCGGGACCCACGGATGGCGCTGTCCTCCGGATCTGCGGGGGTGGGACCCACTATGATGGGGACCCCTGGTGGCACGCCTCCACGGACGGCGGTCGGCCAGGAACACCGATCGGGGGTCGATCGGTCCCGATATCCAAGCTTTGAACTAGCTGCCCACGGATTTTGATTTCTGTTTTCCGGCCCGCGCTCCGGCGAAAATGGCCGCTGTGATCAATCCCGACGTCGGATCGGGACGCATAAGCTATCGTTGGAAAGCTCTCTTCAAATGCTTCAATATAGACCCAAGGAGATCTGCTGGATCTGGTCGGATCAGAACTTTAATGAATTTATAAGTCCCTGTTGTACAGTAACCGAAACATCAGATTTACAGGGTACTTGTCTAAGAACCACCATTGACTGCCTAGTAAACCTCCGATTCAGCTCTTGAGCTCTTCTTCAAACTTGTAGGAGATCAAACCATGGAACTGGGGCTATTTTTGGAATTGGATTTGGAGGTGGTGGCGATTTGATATGATTTTTGGAGTGACTGGTGGTCGGATCTGGGAACTGGGGGACAGAACTGTAGCTGGGACTGAGAACGATTTTTATAAAATACGAAATGGATGAACAAAAAATAAAAAAAAATAGTGGATGAAGGGATGGATGCAAGGAACACCCAGTAAAATTGGGCGAATCAAAGAAAATCAAAAAAGGGACCTAATACCTAAAACTCAGGGCGGAAATGAATCTGGACAGACTCCTGGCAGAACTGAAAGGGAAGAGTGGACGAAAATCTAAAAATATGGAACGGGATTTAAATGACAAACCAATTTTTTGGGGATATCCTTGACACCTATGGAACCTCCAGTAAAATCCCCAGGTCGATCAGAGCTCGTGGTTGATGGCTGAATTTCGTGGAAGTTGCTGTGATACTGCGCAGGCAGAACTCCGATGAAGACGATGGCGGTGCGGTGGCGGCTCGTGGCGGCGGCGAGGATGACCGGAACTGATAGGGGAGGAGTCACACCTCCAGAGGCAACCTTCACAGCTGCAAGGGGGGAGAGAGGGTCGCACCAAGCTGGAGCTCCAACAATTTCTTTGATTCAAAATGGCATTAATTCATCAAAATGGGAAAATACAAGCATATATAGGTCACCCATCTAATCCATCCTCCACCGTTGGATCTAGGGGTGTGAGATGGAGGGTTGGGATGGCTTGTGACCATTCCACAAAAATACAATTAAAAAAATAAGGGGGGGACAGCCTATTGACTAGGGGGAAACAAGCTTGACATGGTAGGTGGGTGTTGGTTGGAAATGTTGACTATTTTGGTCCCTTGTCCCCCATGTGGACAATTGACCATTCAAACTTCTAGATGCCCCATGTGGCATGTTGACTGACCCCATGTGGGACCCTAGGCTGAGGTGGCCCAATGGGGTGGGGCCTGGGGGACCCGTGGGGCCCACGGGGTCCGAATTGCACCTAAGCCCCTATTACAAGCAAAATGGCAAACCGAATTCAACGAAATAAACACAAATTAAACACACATAAAGTCTAACTAAATATAATAAATGGGGAGGCTCAAGACGGAGTCTCCAGGCTGTCTCCGAGCCAGATGGAGGCTGAGGTGGCTCGTGTCGTGCTCCGCGTGCGGTACCGGTGGCTCGACGTATCGTGCTGATCAGCTGCTCGGGTGTCCGCACCAATTGAGGCAGGATTTTGGATGCAAAAGGGGACTGGACCAAGGCCTATGCTGGGGCAATGCCGGGGGATCAAAGAGGGGTAGAGTTTAGTGAGGGATCAAGGTCATCATCAGTTTACAACCCTTTGGAGATATGTTTTCTTTTTATGTTGCCAGTCATCCAGGAGATCAAGAGATGGCTGTCTCTGATTCCTGTGATGACCTAGTGGCTTGAGGGGCTCAAAAGAAAATAGAAGAACCTCACAGCGTCAATGCCATCGACGTCATCGAGGGGGGGAAGGAGGACAAAGCCCAAAGATCCACGGAGGTGAGGATTGGGGCTCTTCTGCCTCTGCCCCTTTTGAAACAAGCATGTATGTGAGTGCAAGAAATCGCCCGAGTTCTAAACGTCGGAACAACTAACACACAGAGGACAACGTATATTCCGAGGAAGCAAAGAAAGAAAGAAGCTAACCATCGCCAGTTCGGCGGGACAATCACGAAATCACGTTTCACTATTTCATTATTTACATCGTTCACAGAGGTAGAACGGGAGGAGAGAAAGAAAAGAGACGGGTACACTGTCTCCTTGACAACAGGGAGATTTCTTCACTTTGAAAGCAGAAAGCATGATCAAAGCTATACATCAGAGAAAGGGAAAGCGAGAAGGAAAGATAACGAAGGGGGAGGACAGAGCATTGACTCCTCTCCCTCCCCTTACAACACACCTTCTCCTTCCTTCAACCTCAGCAGCAGCTTCTCTTCTCTCTTCTCTTTTGTTATCTGGCTATCTTGATATATCTCTCTTCGCTTCCCTTTGATGGCTCTTATCTATCTCTCCCTCTCTTTTGTTATCTGGCTATCTGAATTTCTCCTTTTGCTTCTCTTGGATGGCTCTCTCTATATCTCCTCTCCTTCTCTTCGTAAGTGGAAGAAATGGGGGGTTTTATAGTCACAGCACCATCCTTCTCGGCCTGCTCCACTTCGGCGCGTCTTTTGCACCTTCCCGGCGCGCCTTAGTTCGGATGGGGAGCTTCCCGGTGCCACCCTGATGGGCTCTGGGCTTTGGTGAGGAGCTCCCGGTGCCACACTCATGGGCCCATTTAGGGCTTTTAATGTTTTAATTCTTCTTATCAACGGGCATAAGCTGTCAAAGCTATCCAGCCTGAAAAAGTCTTTTCATTTGTTAACCCTTCTGAGTCTGTCAGAACAGGCGAATGCCTCTTCGTTGGTGAGTTGATATAGTTTCATCAGAATGCTTCTGGAGGTTTTCATCAGTCAATAGACTTGCAATTTCATCAGTACTGCCATCGGGCGATGACGACACCGAACATCAGCTTGGTCGGGGAGGACTTCAGCCGGGTAGATAGTTTTAGTGACGACTCTTATGTAGTTCTGGCTTTGCAGGAATCCATGGGATCTTTATTTCTGATCCAATCTTCACTTCGGTCCCATCTTTATTCTTGATTATATTTCAGGTGTCAACAGGATGTTCGTCACCCGAAGGGATGGAGAGAGAAGTCTATTCATTCAATGACCTGGACGACAGGTCCAAGTCAAATGGGTATTCGTCACCCGAAGGATAGAGAGAGAAGTCTGTTCATTCAATGACCTGGACGGCAAGGTCCAAGTCAAATGGATATTCGTCACCCGAAAGGGACGGAGAGAAGGGTTTATATATTCCATGACCTGGAGGGAAGGTCCAAGTCAAAGGGGTATTCGTCACCCGAAGGGACGGAGATAAGAGTTTGTTGATTCTATGACCTAGACGGCAGGTCCAAGTCAAAGGAGTATTCGTCACCCGAAAGGGACGGAGAGAAGGGTTTATTGATTCCATGACCTGGACGGAAGGCCCAAGTCAAATGGGGTATTCGTCACCCGAGGGGACAGAGAGAATGGTTTATTGATACCATGACCTGGACGGAAGGTCCAAGTCAAAGGGGTATTCGTCACCCGGAGGGACAGAGATAAGAGTTTGTTGATTCTATGACCTAGACGGCAGGTGCACGTCAAAGGAGTATTCATCACCTGAAAGGGACGGAGAGAAGGGTTTATTGATTCCATGACCTGGACGGAAGGCCCAAGTCAAAGGGGGGTATTCGTCACCCGAAGGGACGGAGAGAAGAGTTTGTTGATTCCATGATCTGGACGGAAGGTCCAAATCAAAAGGGATATTCGTCGCTCGAGAGGACGGAGAGAAGAGTTTGTTGATTCCATGATCTGGACGGAAGGTCCAAATCAAAAGGGATATTCGTCACCCGAAGGGACGGAGAGAGGGTCAAGTCGTTGACACGGGCTAGTGTTAGCGCAAGTAAAAGGGGATGATTCCTTACCCGAACGGTAGGCTCGGGCCAGGGTGAAAGGTTGTTTTGTTCTTTAATGCACCGTGGGTACCGACTGTATGAAGGGTCTTTTAATTAATTCTTTGGCTGGACGGAAGGTCCGAACCAGAGTAGAGAGAACCTTTTAGTTCTCTAGCCGGACGAAAGATCCGACCTAGAGTGGAAGGGTCTTTTTATCCTCTAGCTGAGTGGAAGGTCCAATCTAGAGTGGAGAGAGTCTTTTGTTCTCATAGCCGGATAGGAGGTCAGGTCTAGAGCGAAGAGAATCTTTTTATTCTTTTAACGCGCCGTGGGTATCGGTTACGAGATCCGAACCCAAGGAAGTGGGCCGCAAGGGCTAGAATCAGTGTTGCAGAAGTAGGCCGTGAAGGCCGAGATTGGGGAAGCGAGCTATGAAAGCCGCAATTGGGAAGCTAGCTACAGAAGCTGAAATTGGGGAGCAGGCTGCGAAAGCCCAGATTGGGGAAGCGAACTGAAGAAGTCGAAGTTGGGAGATTAACGAGCCGCGAGGGCAGGAAGTTGGCCGTGAGGGCCATGATTGGGCTGTACAAGCCAGAACTGGGAAAGCAGGCTGCGATAGCCAAAATTGAGTTTATTTTTATTATTATTATTTATTTCTTTACTAAAGCATTCAGGCATTCGTCAGCAGGCATAACATAAGTATGAATATGGCAGCTCCCTCTATAGGGGATGGGATAGGGATATTACCCATAATTCGCAGACACGGTGCGGGCCAGAAGGCACAGCTAAGGGGTGGTGCACCCATCAAGAAGATATCGCATGTCTTGCATGCATAGCTTAAATTCACGCATTTCACCCGAGGCAATTCTCTGTGGCGTGGCGGTGCAAATGTGTGAATCAAAGAACCCTAACCATAGGGATACATAGGTTTTCCTAGCGACACTCGAGGATTACTCTAGTTCCTACACATGAGTTTCAGGCTTTCGACTTTCGATAGCTTCACACAGCCCCTAGCTGTTTATTATTTGTAGTGGATTTCACCGTTCGGCACGAGTTTCCTCATATGTCTCAATGGGGATTCCCGGCCACCAGACTTCATCCTTATTGTAACTCGCTTCACCATTTCGCGCGTCTCCTCATTTGTTTCAGTGGGGATTCCCGGCTACTCGGATTTACATTTTTTTTACAGTGGGGGTAGGTAACTTTTTCCTCACGATTACCTTTCACATGGGTGCAGGCATTCAAGTCTCCGTAGAGTGCTAAGAAAGAATTCGGGCAATCCCTATGGTTGAAAGCTATTGAACACATTAAGTGCGAGGTGTGGGAGCGTTGCCTCAGGTTTATTTTGTGAGTTGGGTTTAGCAATTCAGCCATGACTCTTCCACGCTGGTCCTGGCCAAAGCTATTTCTCTTTGAACGCGCTGGTCCTGGCCAGCGCGACCTTAAGAACGCGCTAGCCAGTGCTAGCGCGATCATGTCTATATATATTTTTTTCATATTATATTATTTTGACCCCTGAAGACCCGGGGTTAATGGTCTGAATGCGCTAGGGGAGACTAGCGCGTTCATGAAGAACGCGCTAGGTACCTATAGCACGACCAGGAAAGTATATTTTTTTTGAAAATTTGGTCAAAGGGACGGGGTCATGAACGCGCTATATCAGGGCAGCGCGTTCAGAAGGCGCTACTGAGGTATAGCGCGTTCTGGACCTGATGAAAAAACGGGAATACCCCTCCAATCAAATGACCATAACTTACTCATTTTATAACGGAATTTAACAAATGAGCTATCAATGGAAAGAGGACAGAAAAATGAACAACATGGCATGATTTAATTAGAGTTTAGCCTGAGAGACACCTACCTTTAGATGGATCTAAAGAAATATCCCCAAATATAGGAAAACCCTTTGATCTTCCAAATCTCCCTTCAAATCTCCACCAATCTTCGCAACAGCGTATACTTAACCTCCAGGGATGGTTTGAGGGTCGAATGGGATTCTATTTATAGCCAAAACTTGGCCAAATGTGTCAAGATTCCTTGCCTAACAATGCCAAACTTTCCAACTCCGAATTAGAAGAAAAATGCCATTTCTCCTCTTAATCTAGCCCATCTTAGGTGTGAAAACAATGCAATTTCGGCTGGTCTAAGGTGGGCTGTTAGGTAAGGGTCGATTTTTGAGTCAAACTTCTAGAAATGGGGTTATTATAATCCCTTCAATATCATATTAAACACATGTTACGAATTTAAGGTTAATTTAACCTTTATTGAATCCTTTAACCATTAATTCAGCCCATTATGAATTATCCAATGGGCCAATTATAAACCTAATCCATTACATGGACTTTTATTGGGCTTACTATGATTTATCTAAGGTTTAAAGCATTTAATATCTATTTACTTCTAGTTAATTCAAGTAAATTTAATAAACTAGTTTATTTCATATAGTAAAAATGAAATTTGATTATTTCATGAAAATTTTAATTACATAATGAAATTGAAAATTTTATTTCTCATTTTTGATTATCGGGTTTCTACATATGCACCCGCCATAATTGGGTTCCCTTCGAGCGTATGCCGCGACGCACCTGCATCCGGAATCGGGGCATTATTATTTAGCAAGGAAACAAGGTCCTAAAAAATTTCAAGGAGGTGTATTATTCTATATTAAGCAAACATGCAAGCAGGGTAGCCAAGCAATTCTTATATTTTTCTTTTCTTTTTTTCTTTTTTTTGCCTAAGAACATACTGTTGTTACGTATAAGCGTAGTGATAGTAAAGGTATTAGGGAAGCAGACCACGAAGGGCCGAAAGGATATTAGGGAAGTGGACTTTAAGCCGAAGTTGATATTGGAAGTAGGCCACAATAGCCAAAAATCGAGGAGAGCGGGCCGCGAGAGCCAAATTATGGGAAGCGGGCTGCAGGAGCTGAAGTTGGGAAGCGGGCTGCAGGAGCCGAAGTTACGGGAAGCCGTGAAGGCTAAATTCTGGGAAGCAAGCCGTAAAGGCCGAATTCTGGGAAGCAGGCTGCGGAAGCCAAATCGGGAAGCGGGCTACAAGAGCCAAAATTAGGAAGCGGGCTGTAGGAGCCGAATTCTGGGAAGCAGGCCGTAAAGGCCGAATTCTGGGAAGCAGGCTGCGGGAGCCAAAGATATTGGGGAGCGGGCTGCAAGAGCCGAAATTATGGGAAGCAGGCTACGGAAGCCAAAGTTGGGAAAGCGGGCCGTGGAGGCCAAATTCTGGGAAGCAAGCCGTGAAGGCCAAATTCTGGGAAGCAGGCTACAAGAGCCGAAATTTGGGGAAGCAGGCTACAGGAACCAAAGTATGGGAAGCAAGCTGCGAGAGCCGAAATCGAGAAGCATGCTATGAACCCGACAGATATCGGAGAGCGCGGTGGGACGGATGGATTAATCCTGATAATGGGCCTTGGCTGAAATGGCTGAGCCGAAGGGCATCGGGTAGCGGAATGTGAGAGCCGAAGGGAAGGGTCTCTTTTGTTCTCTGGCCGGGGAAGGGTTTGGACCAAAGTGAGAGGTATATTCTTTGATTCTCTGGCCGAGGAAGGATCCGAACCAGAGTGAAAGGTTGATTCTTTACTTTTCTGGCCGAGAAATGGATCCGAGCCAAAGTGAAAGGTTGATTCTTTGATTCTCTGGCCGGGAAAAGGCTCCAAACCAGAGTAAAAGGTTGATTCTTTGATTCTCTAGCCGGGAAAGGGATCCAAACCAGAGTGAAAGGTTGATTCTTTAATTCTCTGGCCGGGAAAGGATCCTAGCCAAGGTGAAAGGTCGATTCTTTGATTCTCTGGCCGGGAAAGGGATCCGAACCAGAGTGAAAGGTTGATTCTTTAATTCTCTGGCCGGGAAAGGATACGAGCCAAAGTGAAATGTTGATTCTTTAATTCTCTGGCCAGGAAAGGATCCGAGCCAAGGTGAAAGGTTGATTATTTGATTCTCTGGCCGGGAAAGGATCCGAGCCAAGGTGAAAGGTTGATTATTTGATTCTCTGGCCGGGAAAGGGATCCGAACTAGAGTGAAAGGTTGATTCTTTAATTCTCTGGCCGGGAAAGAATTCGAGCCAAAGTGAAAGGTTGATTCTTTGATTCTCTGACCGGGAAAGGGATCCGAACCAGAGTGAAAGGTTGATTCTTTAATTCTCTGGCCGGGAAAGGATCTGAGCCAAAGTGAAAGGTTGATTCTTTAATTCTCTGGCCTGGAATAGATCCGAGCCAAGGTGAAAGGTTGATTCTTTGATTCTCTGGCCGAGAAAGGGATCCGAACCAGAGTGAAAGGTTGATTCTTTAATTCTCTGGCCGGGAAAGGATCCGAGCCAAAGTGAAAGTTTGATTCTTTGATTCTCTGGCCGGGAAAGGATCCGAGCCAAAGTGAAAGGTTGATTCTTTGATTCTCTGGCCGGGAAAAGGATCCGAACCAGAGTGAAAGGTTGATTCTTCGATTCTCTAACCGAGAAAGGGATCCGAACCAGAGTGAAAGGTTGATTCTTTAATTCTCTAGCCGGGAAAGGATCCGAGCCAAAGTGAAAGGTTGATTCTTTAATTCTCTGGCTGGGAAAGAATCCGAGCCAAGGTGAAAGGTTGATTCTTTGAATCTCTGGTCGGGAAAGGGATCTGAACCAGAGTGAAAGGTTGATTCTTTAATTCTCTGACCGGGAAAGGATCCGAGCTAGAGTGAAAGGTTGATTCTTTAATTCTCTGGCCGGGAAAGGATCCGAGCCAAAATGAAAGGTTGATTCTTTTTTTTTAGTGGCCCAAAGGCCGAAGGTGAGATATTTGTCGGCTTAGATGGCGAGAGTGCCACCGGCAATGGGTTTATGCGCCAACCTAGACGAAGGAGTCATGATGCTGGCAATGTGTTGATGCATCGGCATAGACGGAAGGTCATGGTGACGACCATAGGCAAGGTCTCTTGATTTTGTTGGGTGGCCAAAGGCCGAAGGTGGAGGGTGAAAGACCATGTCTGTCTTAAGGCTCACTTCCTTTTCTTCTCTTCCTCTTTTATGTAAAGAGGCGGGTTCGAAGACCACGTATGCCTCATGTGTCTTTTCTCTCTTTTCTTCTCTTCTTCTTTTATGTGAAGAGGCGGGTTCGAAGATCACGTCCGCCTCATGTGTCTTTTCTCTCTTTTCTTCTTTTCTATTTTCTTCTTTTGTGGAGAGGCAGGTGCAAAGACCATGTTTGCCTCGTGACTCTTTTTTGTTCTGCTCTTCCTTTCTCATTGATGCCCCCGGACTGGGGTGTTTTTCTCTAAACATGCCCCCAGGTTGGGATGTAGCTTTTCTTTTGTGCCCCCAGGAGGGGTGTGTTTTTCATGGCTTCTATGCCCCCCAGACGGGGTGTAACTTCTACTTCTTATGCCCCAGAGTGGGATATGTTTCTCTTCGAATGCCCCTAAGCAGGGTATAGTCTTTGCTTCTCACGCCCCCCATCGCAGGGTGTAGTTCTTCCTCAAATGCCTCTAAACCAGGGCAGATTTTTTTTAACACCCCTAAGCCGAGGTGAATTCTTCATGGCTTCCATGCCCCCAGGCGGGGTGTATATTTCTTCTTCAAATGTCCCTAGAGTGGGGGTGTGTTCTTCATTTCTTATGCCCCTAGAGCGAGGTGCATTTTGCTTCTGATGCCCCTAGACCGGGGTGGATTCTACTCCTTCTACCCCTCAAGACAGGGCATATTTCTCTTCATATGCCCCCCCTCGGAGCGGGGTGTAGTTTCTTTCTTTATATTTCCCCTAGCTCGGGGTGTGCTCTTGCTTCTTATGCCCCTACATCGGGGTGGATTTTCCTGCTTCTTATGCGCCCAGGGCGGAGGGTGTTTCTTTCCTCGTGTGCCCCCATGGCAGGGTGTGCTTCTTTTTTTTTTCGTATGCCCCCATATGGGGTGTATTTCTGGCTTCCTGTGCACCCAAGGCAGGATGTGTTTCTTCTTTGCGTACCCCTGAATCGGGGTGTAACTTCGTGCCTCTTATGCCCCCAGGCCGGGGTGGATTCCGCTTCTTTGCTTCTGTGCCCCCAGGCGAGGTGTATTTGCTTCTTGTGCACCCCGGGCGGAGTGTGTTTTTTTATATGCCCCCCAGGCGGGGGTGTGTTTCTTTCTTTGTGCACCCAAGGCAGGGCGCGTGTTTCTTTCTTCGCGTGCCCCTTAGGTCGGGGTGAGTTCTTCTGCTTCTTGTGCCCCCAAGACGGGGTGTATGCTTTTCTCCATATGCCCCCATGGTGGGGTATGTTTCTTCTTCAAATGCCCCTAAGTCGGGGTGTGCTTTTTTCTTTGTGTGCCCCCGGGCATGGTATAGTCTTTCTTCTCATGCCCCCAGGTCGGGGTGTTTCTTCTTCAAGTGCCCCTAAGTCGGGGTAGATTTTTTCGAATACCCCTAAGCTAGGGTGAATTCTTCATGGCTTTCACGCCCCCGTGACGGGGTAAGTTATTTCTTCAAATGCCCCTTAAGCGGGGTATACCTTCCTTCGTATGCTCCCAGGTCGGGCTGTGGGTCTCTTTGCTTCTGTGCCCCTTGACTGGGGTGTATTCTCGCTCTCTTTGCTTTTACATGCCCCTATGGTGGGATATACTTCTCTTCATGTGCCCCCAGACCAGGGTGTAACACTGCTGCTTATTGTGCCCTCGGACGGGGTGAGTTCTTTATGTCTTCTATGTCCTCGTGGCGGGGTAGCGTCTTTGCTTCTAATGCCTCCCGAGCGGGGTGAATTCTTATGCTTCTTATGCCCCCATGGCGGGGGTGTGTCTCTTTACGGCTTCTATGCCCCCGAAGTAGGGTATGTCGTTTCTTCAAATGTCGCTTGGGCGGAGTATATGTTTCTTCATATGCTCCCAGATCGGGATGTATGTCTCTTCGCTTCTGTGCCCCCGGGTCGGGGTAGATGCTTCTGCTTCTTATGCGCCACGGGCGGAGTGTATCTCTTTTTTGTGACCCCAGAGTAGGGTAGATGCTTTTTCTTCTTATGCGCCAAGGGTGGAGTGTATCTCTTTTTTTGTGCCCCCAGAGCGGGGTGGATTCTCTTCATGTGTCCCCAGGTCGGGATGTGTTCTTTGCTTCTTATGCCCCCATGGCGGGGTGTACCTCTCTTCATGTACCCCTTAGTCGGGGTGTAGCTTTGTCTCCCATGGGGGTGTGTGTTTCTTCTTCAAAGCCCCCATGCCAGGGTGTATTCTTCTCCTTCTTGTGCTCCCAAGGCGGGATGGGTTCTCTTCATGTGCCCCCGTGGCGGGGGTGTATCCTTTATGGTTTCTATTCCCCCAGGCGGGGTGTATGTTTCCTCTACAAATACCCCCAGGGCGGGGGTGTGTTCTTGATGGATTCTATGCCCCCGTGATGGGATATATTTCTCTTCACAATCCCTTGAGTCGGGGTGTATTTTTGTTTTATATGCCCCCAAACAGGGTATAGTCTTTGCTTCTTATGCCCCCCCCCAAGGCGGGGTGTGTTTCTTTCTCTGTGTGCCCCCAGGCGGGGTATAGTCTTTGCTCCTCATGCCCCCATGGCGGGGTATAGTTCTTCTTCAAATGCCCCTAAACTGGGATATAGTTTTGTCTCATATGCCCCTAGAGCGGAGGTGAGTTTCTTCCTTTGTATGCCCCCAGGCGGGGTGTGTTTTTGCCTCTTGTGCCCCCGGGCCGGGATAGGTTCTGCTTCTTCTGCCTCTTTCGGGGCAGGGCGTATTTCTCTTCATATGCCCCCCCAGAGTGGGATGTCTGTCTTTTTACTTCTGTGCCCCACAAGGCGGCGTGCATTCTTTATGACTTCTATGCCCCTGAACGGGATGTGTTTCTTCTTCAAATGTCCCCAAGCCGGGGTGTATTCTTTTGCTCTTTATGCTCCCAGATCGGGATGAATTCTTCGTCAAATGTCCCGAAGCCGGGGTGGACTCTTTTCTTCTTATGCTCCTAAGGCGGGATGTAGCTCTCTTCATATGCCCCTAAGCCGGAGCGTATTCTCTATGGCTTCTATGCCCCCCCTGGGTGGGGTACGTTTCTTCTTCAAATGCCCCTAGGCCGGGGTGTATTCTTCTCTTTCTCATGCTCCCAAGGCGGGATGTAACTTCTTCAAATGCCCCTAAGACGGGGCGTATTCTTCATGGCTTCTATGCCCCCTGGCGGGGTATGTTTCTTCTTCAAATGTCCCTAGGTCGGGGTGTATTCTTTGTCTCACATGTCCCTCGATTCGGGGTGCAGCTCTGTTTCTTCTTATGCCCCCAGGTCGGGGTAGATTCTTCTCACGTGCCCCCAGGGTGGGGGTGTATTTCTCTTCATGTGCCCCCATATCGGGGTATATTTCTTCTTCAAATACTCCCAAGCTGGGGTGCATTCTTGATGCTTCTTACGCCCCAGAGTGGGGTGTACCTCTCTTCATGTGTTCCTCAGTCGGGGTGTATCTTCTGCTTCAATGCCCCCAGGCGGGGGTATGTTCTACTTCTTTTACCCCCTCACGGTGGGGCGTATTTCTCTTTATACGCCCCCGAAATGGGGGTGTAGCTTTTCTTCATCTGCCCCCTAGGTCGGGGGGTATGCCTCTTCGCTTCTGTGCCCCCGGAGGGGTATGTTTCTTCTTCAAATGCCCCTGAGCCGGGGTATAGCTTTATTGTCTGTTGTGCCCCTGAGTCGGGGTGGATTCTCTTCATGTGCCCCTGGGAACGGGGTGTATATCTTTTTTCTGCCTCCTATGCCCCCATGGCGGGGTGGATTCTTTGTCAAATGCCCCTAAGCCGAGGTGTAACTTTTGCTTGATGTGCCCCCGAGTCGGGGTAGATTCACTGTTTCTTCTTATGCCCCCAGGTCGGGGTGCAACTCTGTTTCTTCTTGTGCCCCTAGGTCGGGGTAGATTCTTCTCACATGCCCCCGAGTCGGGGTGCATTCTCTTCATGTGCCCCCAGGAGCGGGGTGTAGTTTCTTTCTTTATATTCCCCCTAGCTCAGGGTATATTTCTTCTTCTTATCCCCTAGGGCGGGGTATATGCATGCTCTCTTCGGGAGTGGTGGCCGTGCTTGGCCTCATTGCTATAAAGTATCCCCCACAGTGGACAGGAATTCGTCAAGCTACAGTTGTGGCTTGTTGGATCTTCTGACAGCCACTCGAGAGACCATCTTGCGCTGGATAGAGGTAGAAGGAAGGTGGAACGGACCGGGGCATTGCACCACAGACTTGGACCTTCCTAGAGTCGGGCGGGATGCCGACCTTCTTCTTGTCCTTTTGGTCGGCGATGCTTGCCAAATTTTCTTTTTGTCCCTTCTTTTCTTCTCTTTTTTTTGTGTAATAGACCAAGGTAGGTGTGTAGGAGAGCGCTTACCCCCTCAAGGAGGGGATGAGTGGTTCGCTCCACCGCATCAACCCTGCAGTGGTAATCATCGTTCAGCACGGGTGTCGGCGGATACGGCCATACAACCCTCTCTCGTCAATTCTTTCTCCTCTTCTTCTTTTTTGTTTCTTTCTTTTCTTCTTTTTTTCCTTCTTTTCTTCTTTTTCTTCTTAGGGAAAGGGGGGTTTGATTTCTCCTCCCTTGTTCTCTCTTTCTCTTCTCTTTTTTTTTAGCGGCCTTCATGATTCCTGGAAGCTACCTGTGCCTCGGGGTAGCGTCATCGAGGCCGCAAAGGTAATTTCGCCTAATCTGGCTTTTCTCTTCATAGGGCTGGTAAAGATAGCGCCCTGCAATTCATCAAAGCGAGCAAACATTGTTTATTAGGAGGCCATGAGGCCCTTGACCCAGGCGAAGAGATGAAGGGTGGTTTAGGTCCCACCGGGCATGCCAGACTTGTGGACACACTTTTCGATCCATTAGTTATTGCGTTTCGTTTATTGGTTTATTAAGTGCGTGGGCGTGCCAGTCACGAAGTGACAATTTATTCGGGCTCCGAAGAGCCCATGGTGCGCTCGATCTGACTAATTAGACGATTGTATGGTTCGGGTCGGGACCAAAATCCACCGCGCCATAAAGGTCACGGCGTCATTTACATCCCCCATACGAGGGAACACCCTTGATTAATCGCCGAGAATCAGGGCCTCATGGCCAGGAAATTAATTGCATGAAAGACATATTAGGAAGTATTGAAATCCCCGTACGAGGGTGAAAAGAAAGCATTTGAGATCATGTCGGTCACGTGCTGACCATTTAATATTCGAACGAATGTCCGGCTCGAGAAAAGCGCAATCATCACGGGAAAACCGGAGCGTATGTATGCCGGGGTACGGCAAATTTATTGTTCGGAGGAACTGGAAACATTCGGTTAAATCCCGGTTAAAACGGCCAGAAACCAACAAATTTGTCGGCTCGGTGCAAGGTCAAGCCGCGACCATACTGCGGTGGGCCCCCCGCGGTCGAAACAAGATTTGCGTGAGCGTCATTAATATTTCCAGTGCTAAGGGGCAACGGGGGAGTGTCCCAGGATCGGATCCCAGAACCAAAGGCGTGTTCAAAGGGAACGGGCCATAGGCCGAGGATATAGGTCAGACAATGACCATAATTGGGACGAACCCGAGGTCTAAGTGTGACCCGTGAATGCCTTATTGATATTCCCATGCGAAGGGTCCGGGATGACGAGAACCACCTCATTCTATTCGGATTTTATCGGTCATTCACAGACCTTTTCATGTTCGGACACAGGTCCGTAATGGAAATGCGACGGAAATCGATATGAAGCCGTTCGAATGTCTGCCGAATGCGCGGAAATTTTAATAGTGGCTCGGAAGGAATCCTGCCTGAGAAATGGGTCTGGTTTAACCGGGATGTCGGCCCAAGGCGAGGTCGGGTCATGGCCATTTTGGGATAACTCCCAAGACTCGGGCCCGGCCTGTAAGGGCGGCACTGTTGTTCCTTCAGCACCAGGTCACGGGAGAGACTGGGCTGCAATGTAGATTTTATCATTTTTATTATTTAGGTTTTTTATTATTTTTGTCGCTTATCCCCTTTTTATGCATTTTTTGGGTGGGTTTATTATTTTCTTTCTGTTTACTGCACACGTTTTCCACCTTCTTTTGAGTTTATTTGTCATGGATTCGGATTCATTCGTCTATTGTAATTCTCATTATTATTATTATCACCGTCATTATCATTACCCTTTCTTATTACTATTCCTTCTATTTGGATCATTATCGTTATTGCATTCCCCCCTTTTCATCATTATTATTAATATGTTCTCCCTCTTCTGATTGGAGGTATGGTGGAGCAGAGATTGAGTGTGCCGCTGAGAGGCTGAGGGGCGCACCGCTGGAGAATAGAAAGTGTGCCGCTGGAAGGTGTACCACTGGAAGGGTTGGAGGAGTGCATTGCTGGAGGGTAAAGGGGGGGTGTACCGCTGGAAGGTTGAGGGAGGTGTACCGCTGGAGGGTTAAGAGGTGTACCGCTGGAAGGTTAAGGGGAGTGTACCGCTGAAGGATTAGGAGGTGTACCGCTTAGAGAGCAAAGGAGAGTGGTGCGGACACCAGAGAAAGCGAATAGCACGAGTCGGCGAACCGACGGTACCATACGCGGAGCACCAATCGGACTACATCAGCTTTCCTTGGAAATGGAGACAATTTGGCTTGAGTTTGGTTACTTTTAGCCTTTTTTTACATTGAAATTGGACTTGTAATGTGTCATTGTACTTGTGTTTTCATATTGGGCTGGTTGTAAGGCTCTTAAAGGGCCATCTTGGTTAAGCCCCTTTAGAATTCATTAAGAAGGAGTGGCCTTGGACCATTATGATGGATCCATAAGCTATGTAAGGCCCAAGTGGGCTTCCTTCTTTCATGGTCCATCTAGATTGGGAAGGCCTTAAGCCATACATGGTTGATTGGGCCTGGGTTGGCCATGGACCAAGCTTGGCCCAATGTTGGCCCATGAAGGGGGCGCCCCCTTTTTTGTTTGTATTAGGCTGAATTTTCTTTTGTTTTCCTTTCTTCCCCTCCCCATTTATCACATGGGACATAGAAAATGGCTGCTGGTCTAAAAGGAGGGCTGCCACCTACCCCTCTTCCCTTTGAAATTCAAAGGTAGGTGAAGGTAGGTGAAGTATGTTCCCTTGTCTCCCCCTCCCTTCCCATCTTAGTCAAAGGGGCGCAGCCCCCTCCCCTCCCCTTGGTTCCTTTGAACCTCCCCAGCCCCTCCCCTTGCCAAACCACTATATAAACACTTGTATTATGTTAGTGTAAAGGCTAATGAAAGATTTGTGAGTGAAATTTGCATTAAGAGTGTGATTATCTTTCCCCTCCCTTGGGTGTGATACCCTGCTCAGTCCTGTGACGGGACAGACTTTGGGCGTGTGACTCACCCCTATATCCTCCCCATCCCCTTATCATCTGCTTCCACCGAAATTCGCTGTCATACTTCTACGAGTCAGGAAGATTTCAGAGGTGGTTTCGCGTCAATCGGAGTTCTGGATCGCCGGTAGCAATTTTTCTCGTGACGGCGCGCAGATCTGCCCCAGCCTGCTATCCAGATCTGAAGTTTCCTGATTATGAATTTCCCCAGATCTCCTCTCAAGCCATCAGGCGCTTATTTTCAGCATGATTGTAGGATTTTGAGTCCTCTTCGTGCTGCAGCTGATCTCGCCTCGATCCGAGACCTGTGCTAATCGTGGCGACGATTCTCGTGGGGTCACGTGAACTGATCTGAGCAGGCCCGGCTCAGAACCAGAGTCGACTTCCAGAGTCTGCCCTGCCTTTTCCGGTCGAGATCTGAGCGAGCTCTTTGAACTACATCTTCCTCTAGACGTCACCAACGATCTCCCACAAACGGCACCTCGATCCGACATCGGCAACTAATTTTCCCTTAATTAATTATGTTTCTGTGCAGTTCTGGGTGCTCAAAACCAGAAGCCGAGTGTAATTGTTGTTGCGCCCAAATCTGAAAGGATCTGATCACGCCCTTCGGAGTGGACGAACTACGTCCAGTCGCCGACATTCTTCAATAAACGGCGCTTCGATCGGCCTTCGGATCTTGGCGTACCGGCCTCCGTAAGCTTGCTGCGCAGGGTGACCAGCACGGACAGAACCGAGTCGGCTTCCATTCGGCTCACCCGATCGGCTCCGACTCGCGTCCCTCGCCTCCTGCGAGTGTGGCCCGTCAACCTGGGTTCCAGCAACCCCAAATTTGGCCATTGTAGCTCTATACCTCCCTACGTGGAGTGGGCATTAAGTTCTGCAATTGTAATTTTAACCGTCGTGTGTATTGGGGTTGTTTGGATTCGGCCGGGAATTCTTCCCCACGCCAAGTCGTGGAGGTACGCGCACGTTCCTCTCTCACGTTGCTGGTTTAGTATATTATCATATATGTTGCGTTTATGAGATTAGGGCCGTTAGCTAGCTGCAAATCACCGTGATTGTGAGTTGTGAGCGCCCATTCCTTAGCTCCAGTCGAGCACCGAGCTCGGACTGCACCACCCTAGGCGACAGTGGTTCCTTAACCGCTGCGATCCCCATGTTTCCCTCGCAAGGGATGATCGTCGGGCTAGTTAGAGTGCTGTTGAGAGACGTCTCCACCCGGAGAACACCACGGTGGTCAGCCGCCCGGCTTGCCTTTAGCGTGTTAGTGCTGGCCGCACATCGAGTCCGTCGTACGTCTTAGCCCGGTCGTCATCCATCCTGCATCAGGGAGTGTATCGATGGAGGGTTAAGGGGAGCGTAGCGCTGGAGGGTTAAGAGGTGTACCGCTGGAAGGTTAAGGGGAGTGTACCGTTGATGGATTGAGAGGTTTACCGCTGGAGGGTTGAGCGGAGTGGGCAGTGTGCCGCTGGGTGGAACAGAGTTCAAGGGGGGGTCCCTCGTTCATGCAATTCTGATGAAGAATCTCAGATGGTTAAGCTTTCAATCTTCCTGTCACGTGATTGAGTCCCCAGTCATGTTCAGTGGTGCAGTTCTTTGAGTCTTGTTTAGTCCAATTCCATGAGCCTTGCATAGTTCTTTTGGTTGATTAAAATGTTTTATCGTTGCTTAGTCCGTTTGTTTGTTGCTTCTTTTTATCTTTTAACTTATTACTATTTCTGACAAAAATTCGGCAGCATCTCCCCTTGACCCGAATGGTAAGGGAATAACAAGGAACATGCCCATAGGGAGTGGCATGAACCAACAACTGAGGTGTGTGCCTAAGCAGCCACCTTTGGGGAAACTTCAGAAAATTCAGAGAAAACTCCGAATGGGAAACCAGTAGACCGATACAAGCTATGAGTGCACCGGAGAAGTGATAGCCAAGGTGCGCCGGGCTGGCAATCCGGGGGTGTACCGAGCAAACCATGGTCAGGGTGTGCCGATGAAGCAAGGCCAGGGAGTGTGCCGCTGAGCAAACAAGAGGGGGAGTGTGCCGTTGAGCAAATCAAGGGAGGTGTGCCACTAGGCAGGCCAACGGGAAGGGTGTGTCGTTGAGCAAACCAGAGAGGGGCAAAGGCAGATGTGCCGCTGGAGCTGAAAGGGGGGGGCTAGACGGGGAGATCAGGCCCTTGGGTAGAGCCCAAAGGGACGATGCAACGCCCTCGAGCAACTTGGGACTGTGGCCATGAGGGAGGACTCCAAGCTCACAGAAGCACCACTCACTGGTCAAATGAGCTCTGAGGGGGACCTCAAGGAGCGGACAATTATACAGGAAACCGTCAATGCACTGAAAGGGAAAGGGGTGGATTAAGAACACACAAGCAAGTGGACAAAGCAAACAGACAGTTTATTCATGAAGAAACCGTGAGGGGGTTACATGCTCAAGGAAAACAAAGAGAGAAAGAAAGAAAATAAAGTAATGAGACAGTGAGGGGTGAATGTAGTCCCTCCCGCTACATTGGAACATCTCTCTCCCTCTCTTCTTCCCTTCAACTTCCTTCTTTCACTCAGACGGTGGCCGGGCTCTCTTCGTCTCTTCTCTCTTCCCACATGAGTGGCAGTCGGAGCAGCCGGGGAGGGTAGCCCCTTTTCTCTTCTTATCTTCTTCTCTCTCTTCGCACAGACGGTGGTGGTCGGAGCGGCAGTGGGGGGTAAGAGGCGGGAACCTCTCCTCTTCTTCTTCTTCTCTTCTTCTTCTTCTTCTTCTCTTCTTCTCCTTCTTCTGCCCTCTGGGAGCTCCTCTTCGCATCCTCCTTTTTCTTCTCTTTGTGAGGGCTTTTTATATGTGTGTCGTCGACGGGGGAGACCTCATGATGGCGCTACCATCTGAGGTTGACCCGAGTCCCATCCTTATCAGGTAGAGGTCCCCTTCGTCCAACCGGAAGATGACACCTAGGCATGGGGCTAGCTGGCGTTGAAATGGCCATGCTGCGCGCCAAGGGGCTCCTCCAGTGACCGCTATGTATCTTGCCGGTCTGTACCGTTCGAAGGAATTTCACGTTGTACCGCTGGAAGGGGGCCAAGACGTTGTGCCGTTGAAGGGGCAGAATGCATGTGCCGCTGGAGGGCTTGATTGGGCGTACCGCTGAAGGCCTCTACATGGCGTGCCGCTGAAGGGGCTGGCAGGCGTGCTGTTGAAGGGCCAATAAGGCGTGCCGTCGAAGGGGCTGGCAGGCGTGCTGTTGAAGGGCCAATAAGGCGTGCCGTCGAAGGGGCTGGCAGGCGTGCCATTGAAGGGCCTCTACATGGCGTGCCGTTGAAGGGGCTGGCAGGCGTGCCATTGAAGGGCCAATAAGGCGTGCCGTTGAGGTCTTTGGAAGAAGTGTGCCGCCGAAGGGGGCTTCCATGGTGTGCAGCTGAAGGGGGCACAGGGAGTGTGCCGTTGAGAGGGGAGGCAAGGTGTGCCGCCGGAGGCGTCTGGGTGGAGCGTGCCGCTGGGGCACTTGAAGGGCGTGCCGCTGAGGGCTAGCAGGGGCGTGCCACTGAAAGGCCATTCGGAAGCGTGCCGCTAGAGGGGCACTTGAAGTGTGCCGCTGGAGGCATCAAAGTGGTGTGCCGATGAAGGCGTTTGGAGGGTGTCTCCTCTATTTTCTTCTCTTCTTTATTCCCCTGCATGTAAACATGGGGTGAGAATTTTTAGTGTCCACAGGGGCCTACGACGTCTGTTCCCCATTGGACAAACGGCCAACTGGGCACTGTTGGATGCAGCGGCACGGGCGGCGTTCTGGGTATGGTGGCATGTTCCTGGCACTTCTGGCATGACTTAGCATACTTGCAGCAATCGTCGAACATTGCCGGCCAGTAGTAGCCGAGCTTCTTTATTTCAATCTTCATTTTCACACCCGCCTGGTGTGCACTAGCCGTCCCAGCATGGACTTCCTTCATAACCCTCCAGGCCTCTTCAATGGACATGCATAGGAGGAGTAGCTTCTGTTTGGCGTCGGCCACAATTCGGAACAATATTCTGTTTCGGAGCTCATAGGAGTCCTTGGTTCTAATTAGCTTGATTCTTTCTTCTCTCTGCTTAGGCAATTGTTGGTATTTGAATCACTGCATCAGAGGGTCTCTCCAGTCAGGTAGGCCAACGGCTTCTGCTGCGGCGACCTCCAGTTGCCCTTCTTCTAGTTCTTCTTCCATCATGCTGGGCACCTGGCGCTAATTTATCACTTGAATATTGAGCGACCCATCTGGCAGTACTGCCAACTGTAGATATATTTTTCTCCTCTCACTTAATGGAAGATATGCTATGAGTAGATCAACAATGCGATGAATAAGTAAATGAAGAACAGTAGGAGGAGAAAGGAAAATGAAATTGACCGTGATCGCCACCAAAGCGTCGGACGTGATGAGCACGCCGTTCTTTGGAAAGGAAGGGGAGACACTCGCCTAGATGCAGCACTGGGTAGACGCGCAGTTGAGGAGGGACCGCCTAAAATGACACGCGGTCTTACGATAGACCGCGTAGGGGTGCTGCAGAACGTGCGGGAGGAAGCGCTCCTGGAGGATGGACGGCTTGAAGTAGACCGCAAGGAGAAGAAGGGCGGTGCAGTAAGAGCCGCTCGTCTTCTTGAACGGGCAGTCAGGAACCGCTCAAATCCACCACGCCAAGAGTTGCAAAAGGGGCTCACCTCCACCCTCTCCAGCCGGCCAGAGGGGATGGGCCTCGTGCTGATGAAGTGCTGACCTGCAAAACAACGTAAAGACACAAGAATAACACCCAGATTAGAACTAAATGGCGTAGTAAATGTCCGTATATGAAGAAATAAACATAAACCAATGGAAAGGGGAATACCTGGGGGGTTTTAAACCCCTAGGGTGACAAAAACATAGGTGGAGGTGTGCATGATGATGAAGACGAAGGGGGGACGTGGGGAGAAAGCAATGCATGCAAGGGACACGACGAAAACTATAAGAAAACACAAATGACTCAAAACTTGGACTACTCCCTGGACCGGGGGCTCATAGGGACGTATAAACCCTCCCTCCTTGGTGCTAGATCGCTCAAAAGTGCGGCAGGGCTTCGCCGTCGATCAAGATCGCCCCCCCTTTTCAAGTCCAGCCTTTAGGGTCTATTTATAGAGCTTAGAAAGCCACCCCCGAAACTAGGGTTTTGAGCCATTTTCGGGATGAGATTATTGAAGATAAATCGTAGATAATATAATTATCTCTCATTCAGTCGAAACGGCAGCCAAAATGGTTGAGTATCCACGGAGATATTGATAAAAGAAGTTGGGGGTAAAACCATGGATAAAAGGATTAAAATCCGTTAAAATTCAGCAGTCGACGGTATGAACGGTCTCACGATAGACCGCTCAACCAAGTGGGCGGTTATAATCTAACCGTCCATACCCGTCGGTGGAAATTCAAATAATCAGAAAATAATCCCAATTATCCCTCGAACTGACCGGAACGCCCGCCGTTGGACTCTCATAGATGAGCGGCTCTATGGAGACCGTTCAACTATAGAGCGGACAAGGGCAAACCATTCTAGCCTTGTCGGTGATAATTCAATTAGTTGGATAATTATCTGAGAAAGTTGTCAAGCGTAGGACTCTGAGGTATAAGTGGTTGAAATAAGCCCGTTCATTGAGTTGAACGGCTAGAAGATGACCGCACAGAGAGCCCTGTCGGTGAAAATTCAGAAAATTCTCAGAAATCAATCATAAATGTATGAACGGCCCATATCTAACCGCGCCAGTGTGGAACGGCTGAGGTCAAACCGTACATGCTTTTGGATGCTTGATTTTTCTAAACATGTTCAATCAACCAAAAACCAAGGCCCAACAAAACCCGAATCGCTGCGGACTCCACCAAGGAGGGAGATTATACATAAAACTGGCCCAAAATATACCTGAAAATAGTCCCGACGAGTGACGGTCAACCCGAGGCATCAACAAAAGTGAAATAAGAGAAACGACTCAACTTATCGATATAAAACGGGTGTCAACAGATGCCCCTCCTTAACGTCCTCTTTGCAGGGGAGAGAGCGGAGGTGAAGCGGAAGTGACATGGAACATGGAGGTGAAGCGGAAATGCAGCAGAGTGGACTGAAAAAGCGGGCGTTAAGGCAAAATGACACCCGTTTTCACCAACAAGCAACAAGAATCTTCGCGAAAACTTTGAATCAAACGTACGGAATGATTAAACCAAAAGCGACGCCCATCTGGAGGAACTAGACTAAATGACAAGACCAACCTCATGGGGGACACAATCCCGCGATCCAATGAGGATGCCACAAAAGAAAAATAGGCATCAAACTTAAAGGAAACAGGCTAAAACTCCAGATGGGGACCTTTCAATCGACCAAACTAAACAATTTGACCAAAGGAAACCTTCCAACTCAAAGTGGAATTAGTTCCTCTTACTCGAACACTTGAACGCACAGCTGACCACCACTGATGGGACATTCTTCAAGCAAACCATGGGGGCATGAAAGCTCAAAAGATGCGTATGATGCATGCTGGGCTAAAAATAAAAGAAATCGTAAAAATGAATGCAAAGAAAGATTAAAATATAAAATACTCGAGAATAATATTGCTAAGCTGGAAACATCAGAGTCAAGATACCACCCGTAACCACGGCGTGCGGGATAGAACCATCCTCCCCGTGACATCCCAACTTAATGGTCTATCCGAAGATTAAGTACGTGAACCTGGATCATCATTATTTTTGTTGAAGGGGAACATCAGATCCTGGAATACGTAGATAACCAACTGGTTCTCGAAATAATATACAATAGTACCATATAGTAATGCAATAAGGGATGTAGGGATAGAAAGCCATACCTGACTTACCTGTGCAGGCGAAACGGCGGGACTGAATGGAGTGACCCTGCATAAGATGGTTAGGCAATAATGTTCCCAAAAGATTGACATTCATGATTCAAATTCATCACCCCAAGATAAACGGTCATATTTACACCACATAACTTATAAGAACGGTCTCCATTTAACCGTGCGCACCTGGCATTTGAACAGATTCAAAGAGGCAGATCACCAGGGATGAACGGTCACTAAAAAACCGTCTCATGAAGAACGGTCCACCATGGACCGCTCATACCAGGAATTCAAACCAACTTAAAGCTAACGGCCATTGGGGATGCGCGGTCAGAGTTTAACCGCTCAAATGTAAACGGTCTAACGATAGACCGTTCATCTCTGTAATCTCGAAAAATTGAAACCCCTTCGCCTCCCTCCACCGTAACCCACGGTGGAGAGGACGAAGGGGCCACACACACCCCATTCTCTCTCAATCGTCTCTCAAGCTCTCTCAATCTCTCAAACCCCCAAGCCCTTTCTCTCCATCTCAAGGCCCCCCTCCTCACCTCTGCGATGACGAGGACGAAGCATCAGGCGGCACGACCGTCGGCCACCGGTGAAGGCTCGCCGTCGCCGCCGCCACCGTCGGCCGGGGGAGAGGAGACGCCGGAGGTGACTATGGAGGAGCTCGCCGTGGTTGCCGCCGAGGAAGAAGCCTCCGTCGGGGAGGGAGAGGTCGCCGGAGAAGATGCACCGGCAAGGGCGGTCAAGAAACCCCGCGACCCCGAGGTAGGCCTCCCCCTTTCTCTTATTTTCTTTAATTTTGTTCAATGCATGCTAGTTTAGAGGCTTTTTTGGGGGGTTAGAGATGCTTAGGGGCCGGTTAGGGGAGCCATGGCGGCCCCCCTCCAGCGGGGGAACCCTCACCGTCGTCGGGGAAGACGACGGTAGAGTGGTTGAACAGAAACCGCACAAACCAAACCATGCGGCCCTCTTAGGACTGCCCAACATTCATACGGCTAGGAACATGCCGTTCAACTTCACTCAACAGTAGAATTGAACAAAGCAGGGACGGTGAGAGGATCACCGTACAAAAAACATACGGGCCACTTTGGTCCGTTCAACGCACCATCAACGCAGAACAATGCGGTCCCCATAGGACCGTCCAACATTTACACGGCCCAGGAGTGGTCGATCTACCCTAGGAAGCTTGAGGGACAAACGGTGCATGATGACCCGTCCAAGTTAAGGACGGTCAACATCAGCCCGTTCAAATCGACAGAACCAGAGGAATAAAGCGGTGAATATGGGACCGTTCAAGGGACGAGCGGCCCGTTGTGAACCGCTCTTATGACAGAGATTCAAAGCCTGATCTTCTTATTTAGAAATGGAACAAAAAACTTAAATTAATTACTAAAATGAATCTAAAATGAATGAATGAATGCAGGGAAAGCACAGGACCCGTGCCTCGTTGCTGCAGGTCCGCGCAATGTACTTAGCACTGTTGGACTTTCAGAGAGAGCGGTTGGCTGCCATGGGGTTCGCCCCATTCCTGAGTGTTGAGGTGTGTCGATTTGACGCAGCTCTGCTCTATGCCCTGCACGACCGCTGGGACCCAGTGAGTCGCACGTTCCTTTTCCCGTAGGGGCATATGGTCCCCATGTTGGAGGACGTGGCCAGGCTTACTGGCCTTCAGGTGCACGGGTCACCGGTTAGTGGGACTACTTTTCCCGACTACCGGGGGATGGCTCGGGAGTTGCTGGGCCTAGAGCTACGACGCCCCGAGAGGCAGTCGACCCTTCTTCCCTGGGCTGGTCTGCAGGACAGCCTGGGTTTGCGGCGAGTAGGAGTTGCGGTCGGGGAGCGACCGGAGGAGCACTTGCAGCGGCTGGTGGAGTTAGCGCGACCGCGGGTAGCTGCTGGGCCGGGAGCGGAGGTAGACCGAGTTCTACGGCGGTTCCTGATGCTGCTGTTTGGGAGGCTTCTCTTCTCCACGCGAGTGGACGTGATGAGCTGCCGCTTCCTCCCCTTTCTTCAGGAGCTCGAGCACGTTGGGGACTACGCCTGGGGAGCGGCGGTCCTCGCCTTCCTCTTTGACACCCTGAGTTCGACGGGGCGTCGGACAATGCTTGGGGGCTTCTCCCCCTTACTCCAGGTACGACTCTCTATCTTAGACTTAATTATGCGATTCTATATGCTTCTTAAATGCTGACACGATGTTGTGATGCAGGTGTGGGCCTACGTGTGCTTACGGGGGCTGGGCAAAGGCGAGGAGACCCGTCCTGGGCTCCTGTCGATTGCACGGAGGTGGATAGCACCTCGGGAGATGACCGCCCTGAGACGACAGGTCTGGGAGCTGCAGGATGACCTAGACGCTCTGCCGTACACCTTGGTATGCTTCTGAACTTAGACTTTTAATTTAGATGCAATTTCTATATGAGACTGATGTCGATGTGACTTCCTACTCCTTGCAGGTACGGTGGACGCCTTATGCGGAGGAGGGCCAGGAGGGTCAACTGTGGGTGGTCGGCACCCTTTCCTTCTCTAGACGAGACGTGTGGCTTCACTGCATGAATGTGGTGGAGCCACTACACTTTAGATTGGTGATGAGGACCATCGGGGTCCATCAGCCCGCGGTGGAGTTCCCTACGCCTGAGAAGGCGGGGGAACGAGTGACGAGGACGACGCGAGGACTTGGTGAGGCGTTCGACTGGACAGCGAGGAACGCCACACAGGTCACCGACTGGACCGCACGAGGGCGAGCAGTGACTGCCCGAGCAGAGAGTGACAGTGCGTACTACACTGCGTACGCTCGGCACTACCGAGACCAGATGTTTCGGGTGTTGTGCCCCTTGTGTCTTGTTGATGATGTGGTGTTTTAATGATAGTAACATGAATGAGTCATCACATTGTTTTGAATATATCTGACCTATTCTGTGGAAGAATGCATGTGTTTAACTGATATACTCTGTGGAGAATGCATGAGTGTGCTGGAATGAATGAATGATTTGCATGTCTGTACATCGTGCATTACTGTTCTTCACAGCAAGCCTATACACTGCTCCCTCATATAGGAAGTATGTACATTGCATTGGCTTAGGCTAAGTCTATACAGCCTACGTCTCATGCAGCGTCAACGCTGTATGCATTTCGCAAGTCATGCAGCGTCAATGCAGCAAGTGTGTCTCATGCATCATGCGTCGACGCCCTCAGACTTCAAAGTCTGTACAGCCTTTCATATGAAAGTCCATACATTGGATTGTCTCTTCCAGCGTCTCACGCTACCCAAGTCCGTACAGCGTCTGTCTTCATGCATTAGCCAAAGTCTATTCATTGGAGCGTCTTGCTCAGCGTCTCATGGCATGAAGTCTGTACACTCGATTCGCCCTTGCTTTGGTCAAGTGTATACATTCCTTCACTGTAGCTTTCACGTATCCAAGTCTACACATCGTGAAAGTCTATACACTCATCACTGACCTTCGTTCAAGGCAAAGTCTATACGCTGGGTTTGATGCCATGTCTATACGTCGACTGGCAGTCTTCAGCTAAGTGTATTTCTTGCTTCATAACATGAAGTATATACATTGCATGTTCTTTTAATCAAGTCCATACACTGAGCAAGTACATGCATTGTCAGCCTGTCGAGCTTCAAGTCTACACATTGGGTTGTCAGGCTTCAACTCTCTACACTCGTTGTTAAAGTCCTGAACTTTACCAAGTCTATACACTGGACCTTGGTTTACCAAGTCTGTACACTCGCTGCACTGCATCAAGTCCATACAATGGCAACTCTGCTTAAGTATATACATTTGTCTGAACTAAGTTCATTTTCCTCTGTCCGTCTGCAGATGATTCAGGTCATCAAGACTTGGCACGTAATCCAAGAGGCTGAAATGCTGACACGTGGACACAGCAGTTCAAACAATCTAGAAAGAAGCTCCTGGATTATTCTGGTGCGTCAACGCCTTGATCAAGTAGCGTGGACGCAGTAGTTCAAAAATTCAAGAAAGAAGCTTGTGGATTACTCTGGTGCGTCAACGCATTGATCAAGCAGCGTCGACGCAGCAGTTGAAGAAGCATTCAGCCTCACAGGCTATTCCACTGCATCAACGCCACAATTAAGCAGCGTCGACGCAACAGCTAAAGAGACGAGGCTAATGGCTACTGGAATGCCTCACTGCGTCAACGCCATGGGTCGGAAGCGTCGACGCAGCAGTTAAAAAGGCTAGACTGTTTTGTTCACTAGAACGCATCAATGCGTTAACGCCATTGCTGATAACGTCGACGCAGCACGCCCATCTGTTGAAGACTTGATCACTGGATCACAGATGCGTCAACCCCTTTAAGCAAGTGGGTTAACGCCCAAAATTGAGTTAGTCTTCAACTTCTCTCTCTTCGTTTCTAGTGAGAGAAACTCTGAGTGTTTCCCGCTCCAATCTCCCTTCGCATTGCAGAGCTTCCTCCCCGCCGGCCATGGTGGATGCGGCGGGGGAGGCACAACCTCCCGGAATTGGGACCGAATCTTCAGCAGAAGATGCTCCTGCTATTCCTCGGAAGTCTTATGCTCAATCTCTACTGGAATCTCGTCAAATGCCTCATCGTCGCATTTCGGTGAAGCTTCCTGCGTTCACTGACCAGGGAGAGCCGGCAGTGTTTTTCTCGCAGGAAGATATTCAGGTATCTTGCGATTATCTCCAATATGCTATAATTGCTAAATGCTCATATGGCCGTCCTTCGATCCCTGAAGTCAAGGCATGTTTAGTTCAATACCTTCATCTGACTGCCGAGCCGATCATCAGTCGTATGAACCCTAGACACCTTCTAATTCGTCTGGGAAACGAGAATGACTATCTGAGGGTTCTTTTACAGAAAAGTTTTTTCATAAAAGGATTCATGTTCAGATTTTTCAAATGGCAGCAGGGTTTTGATTTTGTGTCTGATCCGCCAATCATTCCAGTCTGGATTGGCTTTCCGGAGATTCCTGTTAATTTTTACCATGAAGACATGTTGCGATCTATTGCTGGTAATATTGGTCAGGTGCTTCGAATTCATGAAACCACAGCTGCGATGACGAATACTTCAGAAGCCCTGGTCTGCATAGAATTGAATCTCGACAAACAAAGGAGAGATAGGATTTGGATTGGTATGGGCAATGGAGGTTTCTGGCAGCCGGTTAACTATCATAGAGTCCCTCAGTTATGTTCATTCTGCCATAAAATAGGTCATTCGGACAAGGAATGCAAAAAGAAAAAAAGTAAAGTTTCCTCCAATAAAATCACGGAGATGCATGAAGAACAGAGGAACATACGGCAAGCTTATAAGCCGAAGAAGGTCACAATGGATGAAATTCCAGTTACAGATGCAAATAGATTTACAACCCTCAATCATGTTGCTGAGGAAACTGATTCGGAGATGGTGAATATCCAAGTTAAGAAAGTTAATACAGCTCCTTCAGGAACAAAAGGACATTGCAATGTTCTGTCTTCTGCTTCTTCTGATTTGTTGGAAGATGATGAAATTAATGGTTCTAAGCCTATGAAATGCTGTAAATCTGCTTCACCTTCAAATCCTGTCTCCCCCCCTTGTATTTCAGAATATGAGGAGCTGCCTTCAATCCATCAATCTTCAGGGAAAATGCAGGGGACTTTTCATGATCATAGTCTGGAAAAATCAGCAGTGGATCAAATAACTATTAAGGCTGTCAATATTGATGTGGTCTCAAAATTATCTGCTGCTGAGAATGTTAAAATGGTATATCAATTTGGCGAATGTTCAAAGAACTTACCTCTGAAATCAAATTCTGATTCTGTTCTGCCTGGAGTTTTATTTAGTGATGCCCGATTGACAAGGGCCAAAGCCAAGGTATTGGCTGTTCATTCTTCCTCCTCCTTTAATAATGATTAAATCAGCATTGGTGTGGAATGTCAGAGGAATTGGAAATAAGGCCACCATCCAGAGTCTTGCACAGCTAGTTAGAGCTCATGATGTTAAATTGGTTGCAATATCTGAACCTTGCATCAATTTTAACCGTGCTCCTAGAGTAGCCAGGAAAATTAATATGCAGTCTATGATTGGAAACAATGGTGACTCTTCTAAAATTTGGCTATTTTACAACTCTAGTTTAAATTTGCAAATAGTGCAATTGCATCCTCAGTACTTGACTGTAGGCATTCAGGAAGAAGGCTCCATTTCTCTGTTGTTTACTGCCATTTATGCTTCGTGTAGTTGTGATACTCGCAGGGAAATGTTTGACTCCTTATTGGCTTTTAGTCAAGGGGTCTCAATCCCATGGATTATAGGAGGTGACTTCAATTGTGTCCTGTCTCCTGAAGAGAAAATTGGGGGTAACCTCCCATCAGTGGTAGCAATGTCTGATTTTCAAGGATTTTTATCAGCGGTTGGTTTTGTTGATGCTGGTTATTCAGGCTCAAATTTCACTTGGTCAAATAATCAGTTAGGCCCCACTCACATCAGAGCTCGGCTGGACAGAATTCTATACAATTCCTATTGGTTGGAAAAAGGAGTTAATCTGTCAGTAAAACACTTTCCTAGGGGCCCCTCTGATCATGCCCCCCTTTTGTTCTCGACAAGCTCTGTCAGGTCAACTCCGGGGAGGTTTATTTACCAACATATGTGGCAAACTCATCCTGAATTTCTGGATTTTGTAAAGGTTCAGTGGAATAAAGTTACTCAGACTGATGTTCATCCTTTTCATGCTCTTCAAAGTAAATTGAAAAGTTTAAGGCTCCAACTAAAAAGCTGGAATAAAGATATTTTTGGCAATATTCACAAGCTTAAAGAAGATACTAATCATGCTGTGGAAAGAGCTCAGGATTACTATGATGAGAACCCTACTGCTGAGAATAGAGCCACACTTAACAAAGTAAATGCAAAGATGAAGATGTTATTGGCTAGAGAGGAGATATATTGGTATCAAAAATCTAGAATTCAGTGGTTGCAATCCGGAGACAGAAATACACAGTTTTTCACCATTATACTAAGGTCAAACAACAGAGGAATTTTATCCAAAAACTTAAGGTGAATAACATATGGGTGGAAGATCAAGCCTCTTTACTTAACGGGGCAACTGATTACTTCAAGTCTTTGCTTGCTTCAGAAGAACACATCCTAGATGAAAATTTATTCTCAACAATTCCTTCTCTGGTTACAGATGATCAGAACACCTCATTGTGCTCAACTCCTTCTGTTGATGAGATCAAGAATGCGGTTTTCTCACTGTCAGGAAACAGTTCTCCAGGCCCAAATGGCTTCACAGGAGGATTCTTCACCTTTTGTTGGGACATTGTTTGCTTGGATGTGATTAAAGCTGTTCAGAGCTTTTTCCATGGATGGGGTCTTCCGCAGGGGATCACCTCCTCTATTATATGCCTGATTCCTAAGGTCAAGAATCCATCTTCATTTGCTGATTTCAGGCCTATAAGTCTATGCAATTTTGTTTATAAAATAGTGTCTAAAATACTGAGTGACCGGCTGAGGCATGTCCTTCCTATGATAATCTCAAGTGAACAAAGTGGGTTCATCACTGGAAGACTGATAACTGATAATTTCCTCCTGGCCAGGGAGCTTTTTATGGAGTTAGACAGACCGGTTAGAGGGCATAATATGTTAATTAAACTTGACATGGCCAAAGCCTATGACCGCATTGAATGGGATTTTCTTCTCTATACATTGAGAAAATTTGGTTTTTCTAACAGGTTTGTGTCCCTCATAGCTCAACTTTTGATGAATTGTTGGTTCTCTATATCCTTGAATGGACAGATTCATGGTTATTTTAAGTCATCTAGAGGGGTTCGACAAGGAGATCCTTTAGCACCTGCATTGTTCATCTTAGCAGAGGAAGTATTGAGCAGAGGGCTAAGTTTCTTATTTTCTTCTGGTAAATGTAAATTGTATCACCTGCCTCGAGGTTCGTTTCAGCTATCCCACATCCTTTATGCTGATGACTCAATTATCTTTCTGAATGGGAGCATCCCCTCAGTTAAGCAGCTATTGTCTTTCCTTGGAAAATATGAATTGTCCTCTGGACAAAGAATAAATGCTTCCAAAAGCTGCTTTATTGTTGGAAAAGGAATGCCAGCCTCATCTATCAACAGATTAAAGCAGTTGACTAGGTATCAGCACAGAACAAATACAATCACTTACTTGGGGATTCCTTTGTTCAAAGGAAAAACTAAGGTCACTTATTTCAAATATCTAATTGATAAAATGAACAACAAACTAGCAGGTTGGCAGAGCAAATTTTTATCTCAGGCTGGCAGAGTTGTTCTCATTCGTACTGTGCTGTCATCATTGGCAATATACTCAGCTAGTGCAGTTTCAATTCCTTGCACCATCCAGACACAGATTGAAAAACTGTGTGCCAATTTTTTTTGGCAAGGGATTGACACCTCTCACAAGAAGCATTGGGTTTCATGGGACAGAATTTGTAATCCTATTGTCAATGGAGGCCTGGGCATTAGAAGTATTGCTGATATTCAGTCCTGCTGCCAAGTAAAACTCCTGTGGCTTTCTATATTCAGTGATTCTCTGTGGGCTCGGTTTGTTAGATGCAAATATTTGCAAGGCTGTCATATTTCTGATTGCACCTCCCCATATCCAGCAGGAATTAGAACTAGAGATTTTGTAAAAGCTAAGACTATTCTTCTCTCTGGCTTTCGGATGATCATAAAAGATGGTTCATCTATAAACTTCTTTAAAGATACCTGGTACAAAGATAAAGCCTTATCTGAACAGGCTTCTTCTCAATCTTCAATTGAGGATTATTTGGCAAGAGCTGTATTAACAGAAGAACAACACAATGCTTGGAATCTTATAACTGATCAGCAGACCCGAAGGGATCTTCAGAACATTATTTTACAGAATGGCAGGGATATTCCCATCTGGTCATTATCTAATTCTGGAAAATGTAGCATCAAATCTACTTACAGATATATAAAGGGGCAAACAACTCAACAGGACAGCTCAGGATTTAGCAAGCGTCTGAATTTCAAATTTCCCCTAAGGGCAGCATTATTTTGCTGGAAGCTCATACAGCAGGCGGTTCCCACTGACAGTAGAGTACAATCATGTGGTGTACAGATGGCATCTTGCTGCTCTTGCTGTCAACTTAATAGGAATAATGAAGATGATGACCACCTATTTCTGAAAAGTGAACCTGCTACCTTCCTATGGAATAAGTTTGGACCCCTCTTACCAGACTTAAAACCTTCATCTAATTTCCGATTATGGCTAAAGCAATTCATTACAGAAATTCAAATTACTTCTCCTAAAGGCTTTATATCTCTTATGATGGTGATTTTGATAACTTGGGAGATTTGGAAATATAGATGCTTGGTCAGGTATGAAGGAATTTTTTCCAATATTTTAAGGGTGGCTGATATCATCCTTTTGGAGATTAAACAAACTGTGCAGCATTCCCATTTCAGAAAAGGCATTAGTCATAGTCAATGGAAATTGATTCATGAATTTGGTATTGAAGTGAACATCAAACAGTCGGCATTTAAGATCATTAAATGGATGCCTCCTTCTGTTAACTATTCTCTAAATATTGATGGGGCCTGCAAGGGCAATCCAGGCCCGACTGGAGGGGGTGGCTGCATAAGAAATTCTTATGGCCAAGTTCAGTTAAGTTTCTCCTATTTTTATGGGAATGGTACAAATATGCTTGCTGAAGGAAGAGCTCTCTTGGATGGATTACGCCTAGCCAGCCAGCATTCTATCCCCCTATCAATCATCTATACAGATTCAATGGTTATGGCTGATATGCTAACCAATAAGAAAGATCCTCCTTGGTCCCTTCTTCCATGGTGGGCAGATATTCAAGAAGAATTTCAGTCGTGTGGCTGCCCCATCTTTCACACCTATAGAGAGATTAATCAGGTTGCGGATGCCCTTGCCAACCATGCAATACTCATTGGCTGCAACAAGGAGTTCTATTCTTTCAAAGAATTGCCCATACTAGCCAAAGCTTATGCTTTGGCGGATGCATCTTCTGTTCCCAACTTTCGTAGAATTTTTGTATAGTCTTTTTTCATACTCATTGTACTAGAGACTTGGTTTCATCGGTCTCTATTGATATGTACAGATTCTACACAAAAAGAGAAGTTATAAAATCAGCATTTAGTGGTTCGCTTGCTGGAGTGAGAACATTTCCTTCCTCTGGAATGGGGGTGCACTCTCCCTTCGGCCATTAGATGACTTTGTGATTGAGATAAAAAAAAAGTGGGTTAACGCCACCTGACTCTAGTTGCTGAGCGTGCTAATAAAAGGCACGTGATCCGAGGTGGCAGGCTCGTGAATCAGGATGCTGCCACGTGGTCCGAATTTTTAGGGCGAGAGCTGTGGAAGCCACACGCGCCCTGGCTGCTGCTGCTGGTGGTATATAATGAAGCCTTCGTCTTCAGATGGAGGTTGATCGAAGAAGAAGCCTGAAGAGCAGAAAGCCCTTCGATCCAGAAAAAGAGAAAAAGGAGAAAAAGAGAAGAAAAAGTAGAGTGGAGAGAAGCTGTCGATCCAGCACAAAAGAAGAAAGAAAAGAGAGAGAAGAGAAGAGAAGAGAGTGAGAGATTAGAAGAAGCAGAAGAGAAAGATGCTGTGAAGAATTAGTGAAATCGAGAGAGGAGGAGAGTAGCTGCCTGAAGATTAGTCTTCACTGGCCGTGGATCAAATCCAGACCAGTCAGCTCTTTAAGAGCCACATTGTGCTTTTCGTTTACGGCTTTCCGATGCTGCTATCTTGTCTGTTGTTTTCTATTTTACATTCTCTTTCAAGCTGTTAGCCAGCGGTTTGCAGAGGAGGACTCCTCTGGACAGCAAGCTGTGTTGCTCAGCGGGCAGTGGAGGTTTCCACTGGACGGGTAAGCTGTAATCCCCAGCGGTTGCAGTGGTGGATTCCACTGGACGGCAAGCTGTGAGGCCTAGCGGTTGTAGGCAAGCTGTGATGCCCAGCTGTTCAAGCTGTGAGTCAGCGGAATCCACACTCGGGTTGGGTGTGGGGTGGATGTAGGTCTGCAGGACCGAACCACCTAAAAACCCCTCTTGCATTGTGGTTTGATTGCTTATGGTTTGCTTCCGCTAGATGAATGCATAGGGGCGCTCCATGTGTTTGGCTTCTGGTTGAGCAGAAGAGTTAATTAGTTTTCTGATTAGCTAAATTTGTCTTGTTAGCACTCTAGTGATCTCACTGTGTGTTTGTTTCAGTTTCGCAACTGGCCATTAGCCTTCAAGGTTGTTCAGTTTGCGAACTAGCAATTTTTAGTGAGCATTAGATTTTAATTGAGCGAAATCTTTACTGGGTGAAAGTTTTTATAGGCTATATTCATTCACCCCCCCTCTGAATACTTGCACCGAACCCAACATCGGGGTGCTCACCGACCGGTGCGACTTCTAAACTTAAACTATGTCTATCATGCTTATGATTCCTATATGGTGATGCACTGACACATGGACTTCTAAATGCAGATCGACCCTGTGGGACGACTGGCGGAGTTGCAGGGACTTCTGCACTCCACCATCCGGGAGCGAGACGAGGCCCGGCAGGCCCTAGCCTTACTGGTGAGTCTTCTAAACCCTAAACTCCTTAAATTGTGCAATCTTATATGATTATGCATGTGACTGACCTGGAGTATTTGGATGCAGCGCGCCGAGGGAGCTCAGAGGGCGGGACCAGACGCTCCTTCCTCCTCCACGACCTGGACTCCAGCCGACTAGGCTGCGAGAGACGCCGACTTTGCCAGGATGGTGACGCGGGCCAAAGCGGCTGAGGTGGCGCTCACCGAGAGGGTACACAACTCTACACTTCCCTTTGCTTATTATGCTTAAAAAAATGAAATGTTTATGCAACTAACTAACAATGATATGTAGATGTAGACGTCCGAGCTGACCCGCCTCCGGGCAGAGCTAGAGCAGAGCCGGGCAGCGACTAGAGAGGAGGTGACCTGCGTGCGGGAGGAGGCTGCGCGGAGCCGACCAGCGGACACGTTGGAGACGGCACTTCTCCGGGCTGAGCTAGAGCGACTCCGGGCTGGTGCGACCGAGGCGGATCGCCACCGGGCCGAGGCAGAGCATTACCGGACCGAGGCGGAGCGGTGCCGGACTGAGGCGGCCGAGCTACGCGAGGAGCTGCGAGCATATAAGGACATTAGCCGGCGCTCACGCAGCGAGACTCTGAGCGTCAGCCACGGTACGCACGGTTCTGTCAGGAGTTACAACACGGGTTCCTCCGGTCAGCGGAGGAACGAGGAGGACGAGCAGCACCGGCGACGCCAGCGCGACGAGGCGACATCAGCGATGCCTCATCCGAAGAGGCATGAAGGTGGTGGAGGCAGCGACGGGGGCCAGGGAGAGGCTTGACTTTGTACTGGGCCCGGCTTTTGTATATGATGTGATATGATATGTCAGTGATATGCTTTTTTATTTTGTTTTATGACTAAATGAATGAATGTATGAATGAATGCGACTTGACTACTAGCGAGAGTGAGATAGACGGGCGAGATTGAGAGACACGCACGACTTGAGTGAGCGAGCGACGCACACGCCAACTTTGAGTGAGATGAGGGACGCACACGCCGACTTGAGTGAGATGAGGGACGCACACGCCGACTTGAGTGAGATGAGGGACGCACGCGCCGACTTGTGTGAGATGAGTGCGCCAACCTATACGACTTGAGTGAGATGAAGGACGCACGTGCCGACTTGAGTGAGATGAGGGACGCACGCGCTGATTTGAGTGAGATGAGGGACGCACGCACCGACTTGAGTGAGATGAGGGACGCACGCGCCGACTTGAGTGGCATGAGGGATGCACGCGCCGACTGTTAATCAAACAGGCTGACAAAGGGCTGCGGATCAGATGAACGGCTCTCAGTAAGCCACACAGAGGTTAAAACGGTTGATAATAGACCGTGCCAAGGGGTTTTGAACGGTTGACTGATAACCGTGTGGAATCGTGAACGGTTCATCATAAACCGCTAGTGAGTAAGAACGGTCAAGTTAAGTCCTCCTAAATAGACCGCCGTCAGACTCTTTGGAGGATGATGAACGGTCAGTTACAGACCGCACAAATGATGGGCAGTCTATCGTAAGACCGTCCAAGTGTTCACCCCTACGAATTCAATGGGGACTCTCCTGGAGAGTCCCTAACCCGAGGGCAAGTAGCTTTGAACCCATCCAAACCTCATCTTAATCTGCCCTAGACTTATCCAACCCAATCTCAAGGGGCCTAGGCTTCCTAACAAGCCTTATAAGTGGGGGAGGAAGCCTAAATTCGTATCTCTCACAATTTCCCCCTTCTAAGCCTCGAAACCCTTGCAATTCTCCATCAAACCATCATGAAGAGGGCCCTAGAGGGAAGCTCCATGGAGGAAAGGTTTTTTGAAGGGCCGAGAGCGGCGAAGAAGGAGCGGGAAGCGCTCCAACGGCTAAGCTCAATTCCTCGGCACCTCAGCGCAACTCCTATGAGAGAAGTAAGCAAGAGTTCATTCAATTCCTCTTCTCTCAATTTCACTTATATGTCCTCCTTCTCTTATTCTTTCTTCTTTCTTCTTCTTAGCTCCTTCCGGGCCCGAGGTGCTATTCTGGCTTGAAATGGGTGGCTCCCATGATCCGTGCATTGCCCCTAGGGGTGACTTGTCTTCTTAAATCCTGGCACCTACACTCCCTCCTAGTTCTAGGCCAGAACTACCTGAAGCTCTCTTTAGATTGGCACAGCATCTCAGCTCTGATAGAAACATGGCATCCTCAGACCCATACCTTCTTCTTCCCATCCTTCGAGGCCACTGTCCTATTAGAGGAGGTAGAGACCTACTTCGGGTTCCTTAGGTCCAAGGTAGGGGAGGAAGACTTGATATGTCATACTGTTGCCCCTATAGACCCAAAACTCATCCTAAGAGGATTCATACCAGAGCAGGGACGTTCATACCTTTGTAGGCCCTCGCCATATTCACCTTCTTCCTCTTAGTCAGTGGGTAGTGGAGCATTGTAAGAATAAATGTGGGTGGACCGAGGCCATAGCCAAGGCTGCATCCATCTTCCTATGCGGGGCCATCCTTTTCCCTTCCGCTAATCATGTCTTGGAGATCCCTTTACTTAGCACGATTAGTGGCCTGTGGCAGGGACTTTCCATCTCCCAAGCTATCTTAGCCTACTTGTACGAGGGTCTTAGCTCTGCAGCCCTAGGAGGTCCTCTCTTTGGCTCGATGATTCTATTGGAGTGCTGGATGGGAGTCAGGATAAAGTTCATTCAGAGAGAGGACATTACTTCTGTTAGCAGGATCTTCGGGAGCCGCCCCCTTTACTTCATAGGAGGCGCCTTCAGGTTCTCTCCACAGGTTGAGTGCAGGATGGCTGAGCTGAAGACCAGGGACGAGTGGCACCCCTATATCAACAGGCTGCCCCTAGATAGATTCGTGATGCGCCCGGATTTCCTCCATGACACCACCATCAGGCTACCTAGGAGAGCAGGCTTGGACTTGAGGCTCGTGAGCGACACTGCCTTGGCGATGTACAGCCCGCACCGGTGCTACCTACAGGCCGGACTACCCCGGACCGTGCTACCGACGCTACCCCACCTTCCCGTGCTACAGGTGAGGAGGATCGGGACAGAGGAGGATGAGCAGGCGGTTAGGAGCGCGCTGATTATGTGGGAGGTAAGCAGGGTGTGCACCCTACTGGCGGAGGTTGAGGAGGCTCCAGAGACACGACAGGCTTACCTTAGGGAGCTGAGAGAGATCCGTCCCCGCGGGGGTGCCTAGCGGCGGACTGAGTGATTGTTTTATCTTTCCATGATAATATTGATGTAGAGAGGGATGCTTAGAGTTTGATATGAGAATGAATAAGATTGATGATTGGATTGAGTCTGAGTTTTGGGCATTCTCTGATATGTTTGCATGTGTGCGCGTCCATGGCTTGACCATATCTTCAATCTTCTATCTGCCCATGTGCTTACACAAATAAACAGGTCAAATATGTTTTAGGCTTAACCCCTTGCCTACAGCAAAAGAATGATCAATTCTTGATTTTGATCAAGGGGGTAAGCCTTATTAAATAGGCAAAAATATAATGGCAAAATGCAATGCATGCGATGACATGATGGAAGAATTCAAATCTTTTTGAGATTTTTTAAATATTCATTTTTTTTAGGTTTTGAAATATATGATTTTTTGGGTTTTGACTTTTTTTTGAGTTTTGAAATATTTGATTTTTTTGATTTTTGAAATATTTGATTGATTTTTTTTAGTTTTGAAATATTTGATTTTTTTTGTGAGTTTTTTTTTTGTTTTTATTTTTGAAACCACCTCAGGATTAACAACGGGGAACCTCCCGTTTCGCTATGGGTTTCCCATATCCAGCGTGTGCGAAAAGGGGACTGCCGGTGGCCGGGGTCAACTTTGCTTAACGATGCCTCTGTCGAGGCCATACCCGGGGCGGGGTTCGTTCCTTGGAAAATTGAAAAAGATTTAGTAGTGAAGCTGGCGGTAGGTATAGAGGTTTTTAGGGCTTGATTTCTTCCCAAGACACCCCCCTTTTCAAAGAAGCTGGTCTGTTACACCGGGGCTTTGTGTCCATCATCGAACCTACATCCGCTCTAGGCATGCATACGACCGGGCTCATAACATCCCGCGGGAAAACTGTACTGCCACTCTTGCCATGCCTAGTTTTATTATTTGGGGGCTTTTAAATTTTGAGGGCTTCGAGCTTTGTGCTTTCAGCCTTGACTTTTGGTTTTGCCCCTTTTTCTTTCTTCGTCATTCTTCCTTTCCTTGCTTTTCTTTTCTTTGCTTTTTTGTGGAATAAGGTCTTAACGGACTGCCCCTATTTGAGACCTCTTTAGGAGGGGGATCCAGATCAGTTCTCGCCCCCTTATTCACCACTTGCCCCTATTTTCAGTCGAGAGAGAGGAAAGACAAGGACCTTCACCTTCCCCGAGCATGGCCAGGGGAGAAACGGTGTTGCGCGGTAGAAGGATACCGAACCACCGGCGGCCGTGTGGTGTGTGAAATGCTGGACCGAGGTCTTCCTTTCGTGATCAGGTGGGGTGTACCCTGCCATCAAGCCGTTGCTGGTTCTGACTCTATGGATGGAAACATTTTAAATATTGCCCATTCCACGGGTTTGGCAATTCCTCACCCTCCGCATTGATTAGACGATACGCGTTACCCGGATAGACTTCCTTGATTACAAATGGCCCTTCCTAGTTGGGTTGCAGCTTAGACCTGGGACTTGCTGATCTGATGAACTTGCGTTTCAAAACCATGTTACCCACTTGAAATTTTATTTCAATGACCTTCTTTTGAAAATACCGCGAGACACGCTTTTGATAAACTGACACATGATTGGCTACGTTAAGCCTCTTCTCGTCTAAGAGTTCCAATTGGACTAGCAACGCCTCTCGACGCTCGTCGAGATTAAGTTCTTTGTCCAGCTGCACCCTTAGGGAAGGGATCAGGATCTCATACGGGAGTACCGCCTCCATCCCATAGGTGAGAGCAAAAGGAGTTTGCCCTGTAGGGGTGCGGACGGAGGTGCGATAAGCCCATAGAGCTTCTACTAGTTTGTCGGCCCAATCAGCAAATTTATGTGACTCGCATGTTTTCTTGATAATCTTAAGAAGGGTTTTATTCGTGGCCTCAGCCTGGCCATTACCTTGAGGGTAGTATGGTGATGAATGATGCAAAGCTATATTAAATTTTTTACAGAGATCCCGGAGTTCTTGTGACACGAATTGAGGCCCATTGTCGGTGCCGACATCACTTGGCACTCCAAACTGTGCAATGATATTCTTCATGATGAAGCGGCATACTGTGGTGGCTTTGATCTCTGCATAGGCTTCAGCTTCCGCCCACTTGGTGAAGTACTCCGTAGCCGTCAAAATGAAGGATTTCTGCTTGACTGCGGAATTTGGGTCACCGAGAGGTCCGATGATATCAAAGGCCCACATGGAAAATGGCCAAGGAGCAGAGAGAGGATGGAGAGAAGAAGCAGGAGTATGGATCTTGTCGACATGAAGCTGGCATTGAAGACACCTACGGACATAGGAGGAGCAGTCTTCTTCTAGGGTCGGCCAGTAATAGCCCTGCCTAAGAATTTTTTTTTGCCAACGCTTGTCCGTTTACATGCCCTCCACATTCACTAGAAGGAGCTACTTCTACTACCTTCCAAGCCTCATCGTCATCTAGACACCTCATTAGAACTCCGTTTAGATCCCGCCTATATAACTCACCAGCAACAACTGTGTATCTTGCGGCGACTCTTCTAATGGCCTTTCGCTGCTCGATATTTGCTGCTTCAGGAAATGTACCATCCCTGCAATATTGCTCAATTTTGTAGTACCACGGCAATTCTTCTTCTTCGATGATCTCCTCAAGCTCAGTTAACGATACTTCTTTCACCTCTTCCCTTTCTATCTTCTTCTCCACGGACTTCCTAAGGTTGTCGAACCAGGGATCCTGAAGAGAAGGAACATCTAACCGCAGGACCACAATGGTCTCAGTGGCGCGACTGAGGGGGAACGATAGAGAAGAAGCGAGTGATGCAAGTGCATCAGCCAACATGTTCTGAGAGCGAGGAGTATGGATATAGATAAGCTTTCGGAATTGCCTAGCCAAGAGCGTGACCAAGTCTTGATAGGGCTTGAGCTTGGGGTCACGGGTGCGGTAAGTTGACAGAACTTGACGCAGCACCAATTGAGAGTCTCCTATGATGTTAAGGTATCGCGCGCCCATGAGGTAGGCGTGCTTCAGACCGGCAAGGAGAGCCTCATACTCGGCTATGTTATTAGTGGCAGGAAATGAGAGTTGATAAGTAACAGGGATGGTTACTCCTTCCAGAGTAAGGAGGACGGCGTCGATTCCACTGCCCTGGGAATTGAGAGCACCGTCGAAATGAAGAGACCAAAAAGGAAGATGAGTGATTACCGCCAAGTGCTCGTCAGGGAACCCGTCCTGGATCGAATCAGTATGAGGGATAGGAGAATGAGTGAGGTGCTCAGCAATAGCATATCCCTTGATTACTTTCTGGACGGTGAAGGTGATGTCGAACTGGGAAAGAAAGCTCTGCCAGCGAGCTAGTCGGCTCGAAAGGATAGGCTTTTCTAAGAGATAACGAATGGGGTCCATTCTAGAGATCAGCCTAACCTCGTGGGCAAGAAAATAGTGTTTAAGCTTCTGAGCTACCCACACTAGCGCTGCACAGGTCTTCTCTATGGCAGTATACTTGGATTCAGTAAGATTGAATAGCCTCGAAAGGTAGTATGCCACCCTTTCCCTTCCTTCATCATCCACCTGTGCCAAGATAGCTCCTAGGGAGTCCTCAATCACAGAAATGTACAAGATCAGGGGTTTCCCAGGGACGGGTGGTTGTAAAACCGGGGGATTAGAAAGATAAACCTTAAGCTCCTCGTAGGCCTTCTGGCATCGCTCATTCCATTCAAACTTCGCGCCTGCCTTTAACAATTCATAAAATGGGCGGCATCTTTACGAGTGTTGAGATATGAACCTCCTAATAAATTGTAAATGCCCAATCAAACCTCGAAGTTCAGTAATGTTCTTTGGCGGCGGCATTTCCATAACGGCCTTGGCTTTATTCGGGTCGATCTGAATCCCCCGCTTACTAACTATGAACCCTAGCAATTTCCCTGATGCAATTCCAAACACACATTTCTTTAGATTCATCTTTAACTTATACTCCCTAGCCCTTTGCAACACTTTGGCTAGAATGGCGGGGTGTTCTTCTTGAGACCTCGACTTGACCAAAATATCATCCACGTAAGCTTCCAAGTAGACATGCATCATGTCGTGGAAGATAGCCATCATCGCCCTTTGATAAGTGGCACCTGCATTTTTCAGTCTAAATGGCATAATAACATAGCAGTACGTGCCCCAGGGCGTGGTGAATGAGGTCTTCTCTTGATCTTCCAGAGCTAGACGGATTTGGTTATATCCAGAATAACCATCCATGAACGAGAGAGCTTCGTACCCAGCTGTATTGTCAACTAAGACGTCAATGTGAGGGAGTGGAAAATCATCTTTCGGACATGCCTTATTCAAGTCCCTGAAGTCAATACAGATCCGAATTTTATTATCTTTCTTCATCACCGGGACTATGTTCGCCACCCATTGCGGATATAGTACAACCCTAATGAACCTGGCCTTATGCAATTTATCAACCTCTTCCTTAATTCTCAAGGCCATCTGCGGGTGGAATCTTCTCGCTTTTTGCTTAACGGGTGTTGCCCCTGGTTTAAGAATCAACCGATGTTCTACCAACGTGGGGTCAAGACCCGACATGTCCTCATAGGACCAGGCAAAAGAATCGTTGTACTCCCTCAAAACCTTGATAAGCTCCTCTTCGACCTGAGGAGGGAGGTTGGCAGAAATAAGTATGGGCCTGGGATCCTCTTCTATTCCGAGATTGATTTCCTTAGTGGGTTCATCCACTGCCGAGGAAGGTTCGTCAAACTTCTTCAAGCCTTGTGCGTACAAGTCGGCAGTGTCGTCCACCTCACCTTTCTCATCATCAGCTGGATCCTTCTCATTCACAATTTCATACACCCCTAATCCATCATTGCTCCATACCCCTTCTAATTCCTCATCTTCTTCTAATACAATTGCGGTCTCTAAAAATTCAGGGCATCTCAGAAGAGCGTGGCCTCTTTCAGCCAGATCATGCAGAAACTTATCGGGAATGGTTTTGGGATGACGCGTTACGGGGTGCACCGCAGACGTGGATGGGCTGACTAGACTCGAATTAGATCCTACCCCAACTGACTCTTCTTACCTAGGAGTGATGTGAAACGACCACGGGGTATGCAGCAAGCAAACAGAAACTTAGGACCTATTTCGCAATCACAACCACATAGCAATTCAGTTGGCAGATCGGGCCAATTCGCCGTCGCACACACACGAGCCCGGGGTAACTAAATGATGCTAAGGGGAGGTGATGGATCAAGACCCTTACTGGTAGAGTGCCAGCAAGGCTAGGGTTGCCCTCCCGAAGGTACGAAGCCCACAATTAAGGGGTTGGCCGGGTGCCACTTGGAGCACTAGGTCCCTCTCTCACACACTCCACGGTGACCGCTCGTAAGTGGAGCACATGGGGTCGGACACTCTCTCGCTTGCTCAACGGAGCGGATTCTACGGATATTAAATGAACAAGCACCAGAAGGAAATGGAGCAAAGGTTAGAGCTCACCTGGTTGGTTTGAAGAAACCAACCCCGTTCGGAGACGAGGGCGAGCAGGGAAGTGTGGGTTCCCCGCACACTGCGCCGGTGTAGCTTGATCCCTGTTTAATAATAACATTCACTACGCCTCACGCAGGAGGGTGGACTTGGGGTGGGGATGATTTGTATTACATGCAAACACTACCTCCACGCAGGGAGGGGCGGTGAGCCGGCCAGGCGGGGAGGGGAGATTCGCCGAAAAGCGGGCGGAGAAGCCGACGCCGAATCTGCCGGATGTCTGCGATGGCTGACTGATAGTCGATATCAAGGTCGTAGATCTCGTTCTGGAATTTTGCTGATGACGAGACCAGTTGCGAACGCGTTGTAACTGGAATGGGGATGCCTCAGAATTTTGCTGAATTCTTCTGAAGAAGGTGCTGGTCCGGGAAGAGCTTCGAACAGAGTGACTGAATCTGGATGCAGTAGCTTCCTGTTTCTGACAGCAACTTGCATAGGTTTCCCCGACTGTTCTCGGACTCCAAATCATGAACCGCCAGAGTTTCTGGAACCATGGACAAGCCCTCTTCGCAGCAAAACTGACGGGAAAGCCGTCTGATGCTGGAGTGGATGGGGAGACTCCGAAGAGTGGAGGTTGGTCGCTGCAGACTGTGGGAGCCAGACCCGACCAGCTGAGGGAGAAAAAAGAGAACTCTGGCCTCCGGATGCCGAATGTAGTTCTGCTTCTTGCTTCTGATAGAGGAATGGAGGAGAAAGAAGTTTTTTGAAGGGCTCGTGGTCTGAATCTTCTGCTGTCTGGCGTGGTGCAGCGTCGAACCGTGTTCAGGTACTCTGCAGAGGGAGCCCAGTGTATCCGGGGAAGAATGGGGCACGACGAACTGTAGCGACGTCGGAATGAGATGATTCCACCTTTCTTGCGAAGAAGACTCGCAGACCTTTCCGTTGATGTAGACCACGCCCCCAGGAGCTCCGGGATGAGGTCGTGGACGGCGCTGCAACAGGGGGGGCGGTTCTGCAGAACTACAGCTGCTCACTAGTATATAGAAAATGGAGTAGATGGGGTGGGAGATGGGGTGGATGTGTGTGGGGGGCGACCCCGGGCTGTGTGGGGGTCTGGTATAGGGTGATCTAAGGTGTGGGAGGGGCAGAATGGGGGCTGGAAGATGGTCTAGCAGGTGGAGGAAGGGGGAGCTGCGAATTTGGGTTGGGATAGAGAGAGAGGGAGATCTCTCTCCTTTGGTTTGAATGAGAGGTTAATGGGGTTTAATGTTGCTTTGGGAAGGGGAAGGGTTGTGTTGGGGAGAGGAAGGGGTGCTTGGGAGAAGGGATTCTCCCTTGGGAAAATGAAAGGTTGTATGGGTAAGGGGAAAGGTTGCTTGGGAGGAGGGAGAGGTGCCTAGGAGAAAGGGATTCCACCTAGGGGTTGGAGGGGACTTAAATGGGAGGTATGGGGAAGGGGGAGGGGTCTTAATTAGAGGTTAATAGGGAGGAGAGAGAGTGAATTTTGAATTTGGGGTGGGGAGGAGAGAGAATGGGGACGCCCCTTTTAGAGAAAGATAGAAGAGGAGAGAGAGAGAGAGAGCTAGAGAGAGAGAGAGAGGTGCACTAATGCTTAAAATTCATTCAAACTTTCATTACTGAATTCAAGTGGAGTTGGGGTCCTATTTATAGGAATCCCAACATTTACAAAAAGTCCCTGGAGAAAGTGCTAAAAGCAAATAAGCAAGGGGGTGGGGAAGGAAGAGGGCGCCCATGGGCCAGGCCCATTTAATTGGGCCCATATGACCCCCTAGCCTAAAAAACATAGGTAAATAGCATGATGACCTAGGGACATGACTCAAAACAAAGGGGAAATTACATCAAAATGACTCAAGAAAGATATAAAAATACATAGCTGAACTTAGGAAATCAAGCTGAACATAATGGCAATCATCCGGACCCGTGGAGAAGTGGGAAGTGATAAGCGATGTCCCCATCAAGGAGATGCTACACACTGTACATCTACCCTAGGAGAGAGGAAATCTACTCGAAAAGGAACATGGGTCTCGTGCCCCTGGGAATCTGAGCAGAACACAGCGTAATCTTCCATTGAGATCTCCGTTTTGAAATTGGCATTTTTTTTGGAGGCCGGAGGAGATCACGCAGCACGAGGAGGAAGAAGGCGGAGGAGGAGGTAATTGCATGGGAAATAGTTCAGGGAATATGCAATCGAAGAACGAATCGGAGGAGGAAAACCACATTTCATGGAGCTGAGCTCTGGGGGGAGGAGGAGTAAATAGTGTTGACAGATCAATAGGCGGGCAGCGCCCGTAAGCACAGGGAACGAATAAGATTTCAGGTCTCTCCGTGAAGTACGGGTCGACCAGGACTGGAGGGGAACGAGGAACAGACCCCAATTGCTGAAACCAAGAGGCGAGATGGGACGGGGATATAGAATAAGTAGTGATAGAGCTCCCCACTTCCCGTGGCCCCTGACGGACCAATGGCATCGGAGGACGCTTCACCAGCTGCGTCTCCTTCTTGTTCAACTGGCTTTCTTTTTCACAAAACAACTTTCCAATACAATCAAAAAAATCTTCTAAATCACCCGCCAGCCCCTGCAGCGGCGGCGGCGGGTCAACAACGACACAGGCATCACCTGCCTTCTCTTCAAGACTGGGTGGCGGCTTCTTCAGGGTACCAGGCTATAACGGGCCCCTCACAAAGTGATGTCGATAGTCCCATGTCAATGGCCCGGAGTCTCCAAGTACTGACATTGCGGAGTCACGGTACCCGATGCCTCGGCGGCCCATTTTCTTGCCTTTAGGGACGGGATTGGTCCGACCCTACAATTGTGCGCCGAGACCCAAGCCCGGCTGATAACCTAATTTTAAAATCATATGCCACCCTTTGGAATCTCTAATCTTGGACTTGACCTTGACATTTGTTGGCACAGTGGCGGGCTTGCGTGACGCATATGCCCATGAATAATTCAAGTCCATAACTAATAGAACAGGCCTGTTACTCGTCCATAATGTAGGAAGAATCTTGGCTGCTATCGCATCAATATTTTGGACTGTGGAAATACTTTTTACCTTGACCACCCACCCCTGGAATGGAAATTTCAAACACTGGTGGGCAGTTGAGGGTACGACATTTAAACTGTTTAGCCATGGACGACCCAGGATAGCTTTGAACATTGGGTCTATGTCCAATACATAGAATTCCACGTTCATAACCAAAGGCCCTAGCTCGGCCTGTACAGTCACGACCCCGTGACAAGCACGTCTGGAATTGTCATATGCTGCTATTGTAGTCGGTGTCGGCTTGAGCATGTCTTCAGAGATGTTACAGGCACGGAGAGTACTTAATGGACACACATTTATCGATGCTCCCATGTCCACAAGGGCAGACTCCACGGCCACTTTATTCAAAGAGATGGTAATACATAGCGGCATCTGCCGTGCCTCGGGGGGTGCTAGCTCTAACTCAGAAAATGAAATAGAAGGCCCCTTGGTAATTGTTGCCAAAACCGACGGCAAGCTATCCACTGCCACATCTTCGCTCACCATAACCTTCTGCAGAAAAGTCTTTAAGGCATCCTGGTGTAGTGGCGACCTTTTGATCAATTCCAAGACTGAGATCTTGGCCGGCATCCGGTCCAAGTGCTGCAATAAGTCATACTTCGTGCCTGGCACAAGGTCTACTTCTTCTGTCTCAACTATGGAGGAAGGAACTTGAAGGTTGGGTGCAGACGCACCAGAGGGAGGAAACATTCTCTGGAAGGGACGCCCGCTCCGAAGGGCGCAATGTGGTACCGGCACAGCCTGAGATGGACCCCCGCTTGGCCCGGTGGGGTAGGTGGAAGGTGTAGAGATGGGGGTGAGGATGGCGGAAGTGGGTCTAATATGCCCTGGTGGAGGGGAAATGGGCAAGGGGTTGAGCGGAGGGGTGAGGATGGAGGGTACGGTGGGCGGTGGTGCAAGGACTGGCGGTGCCGGGGGAAATGCGACGGGCCTGATGGGTGATGCGGAGGGAATAACGAGTGGGGTAGTGGTCAGAATGGTGGGCCTGAGGATGGATGGGATAGCAGGTGCGGGGGAATGGTTGTGGTGGAAGGCCAAAAGGTGTGCGGGGGTTTCATCATCAAAAGTCCACCCAGCGTTGGGGACTGGGTGTTGGACAATGTTCACTTGTGCTGTTGCCGGTGCCGGCGGCTGTTGTTGTTGCTGAGGAGCGGGTTGATGCATTGGCATGGGATTCTGATGGATCCCAGGTCTTGTTGCTGCGGCTGGGGTTGCTGTTGCTGCTGCTGCTGCTGGGGCGCCGCCTGCTGCGGCCTGGCTTGTCTTTGCCTCTGCTTGATGTCTTCAATCAGCTGGTGCATCTGGGCCCAATCGATCCTCTGGCCCTCATGCAAATCATACACCATGTCCCTGAACTGGTAGCACCGCTCTATCGTGTGCCCGGGCTGCCGATGGAATATGCAATATCGAGACTGATCGGCGGCCGGATTCTAATTTGGACGCTCAGGAGGTAATTGAAGATCACCAGTATACATCAAAGCAGAGAAAATATCGGGTAAAGTTTCGGGAAGAGGAGGGTAATGGGCTCTTTTTGGACTCGGTCGAGCAGATCCATAAGCGGCGGGTGGAGGAACATTGTTATATTGTGGTGACCGCTGAGGTTGTTGGGGTGGAGGTGGTTGTTGTTGCGGGTATTATGGAACCTGGAAAGTGGGCTGGGGAACTTGCGAAGTGGCGAACTGGGGGTTGCGTGGAGGCTGCGGGAAGCGAGGTGGTGCGGCTTGGTGGGGGAATTGAACAGCCTGGACCTGCTCGTTAATTTGGACTCCCTCAGTGATGGGGCCCTGGGATTTTCTGGTAGTTTTGGGTTTCTGGGCCTCAAACAAAGAATGGATAGGGGAGTCCTTAAACTGGGTTTGCATGAAGCGAGCTCTACTGTACAACTGGTGCATATTCGAGATGTCATTCATTGCCAATATGTTCTTGAATGTTGGCGTGGCATTGGAGATTAACAACGTCACCTTCTCTTCTTTCGAGATTTGCCCGGGCACACGTGAGGCCATCTGCCTCCATCGATCAGCGTAGGTTGCAAAATCTTCTTCCGGCTTCATCTTCTCGGCTACCAGGTCAGTGAAGGAGTATTCGGGTCCGACCCGGTCTTGAAATCTCTGAATAAACCTCTCTTTGACGATCTTAAAATTCTCGGCCTCCTCCATGGGCAAAGTGTAGAACCATTCCAAGGCGACCCCTTCCAATGATCGGCGAAACAAATAAGCCATCAGGCGCTCATCTTGCTGGAACTGTGCTGACTCATATAGAAACTCCCGGACATGGATGAACGGGTTGCCATTCCCGCCATATTTACGGTATACGGGGAGCTCGGACTGAGAAGGGAAACGAATGTCCCTGAAGTTAGGAATAGGGACGTCAGCCAATGATTGCGGGTCGACCCGCTTGTGGAGGAGATCAATTTGTTGCTGCATAGCAGCCCATTTATCGAGAATCTCCCGTTCTCGGGAAAGAGGAGAAGGAGCAGAAGGAGTAGTGCCTGGATATGTAACCTGGGGATAAGTCGATTGAAGGGGCGGCCCGTAAGATGGATAATGGGTCAGGGGAGGGCCCGCATCCGCCTGAGCCAGCTGGGCGGCCCCTGGTTGCAACCTGGCAAGATCAGCCGGGGCCAGAAGGGCCTGCGGCGACGGAGAGACAGTAGCATATGGATCAAGGTAAAGAACAAAGGGGATTTGAGGCTTCCCCTTATCAAGCGGTTGATGGGCCAAGGTGGAAGCCTGGCCCGCCTCCATATTGGAGTACCGGAGAACCTGGGGACGAGTAGGAGTAAGATCAATAGGGACCACAGAGGTGGCCCCAGCAACAGCGGAGGTGGTGGCAACCGTGGTCACACCACGGGAAGGAACTGAACTCGGGGCATCGGCACCCTGCAAAGCTTTCCGAATAAGGTGGAACTGGGTGCGGTCCAGCTGAGCCATCATGTTAAGGATCTGACTAGCCGGATTCTGAATGGAAGGATTAGAGAGAGGGGGGTGAGATCCCTCACTGAGAATAGTCGGGAGGGGAGGGGCAGTCCTCTCTCCTTCCTGCATGGGGGCGACCCTGGGTGGGTCCTCCAGAAGTCCGCGAGGAAGAGAGTCCTCGTGAGACTGAGAGAAATCGTAGGACGACATGGAGGATGGTGAATCGAACAGGGGATTAAAGTAAGATCGTAAAGGAGAACTGACCCTAGGAGGTGATCCAAAGGGGGAAAAACAACTCCACATACACCAAATGGAGCAGAGTGGAGGGACAAGACCGCCCTAAACCAAACCACGCAAACAAACAAACACAGACGTGCAACGAGAAAAGGAAATGAGAGAAGAATCACCCAATTTAAGCAATCAAGTTGTTAGATGATGTGCATCAAATTCTTATAGTTTCCCCTTTGAACCTTAATGGATTAATCAAAGTGCAAGATTCACTCAATCAATAGGTGCCTAATCAGGGTATGGACAGGGGAACTGGGTGACTCTAAGGAACTCTCACTCACTGATGCAAACCCTAGACTGAGGTGTGGCAACGGTACAACCGGCCCGGCGTCCGTGTGGGAATCCACGGCTCACGGGGACTTACGGAGGCCCTCGGCAAGATCACCTAGTCGGCTCCAAGGAATATGGAGACGAGAGGAAACCCTACCTCGGTAGGGATGCAACTACAGATGAACAGAGATGAATGCTCCTATGCGCACCGGAGTGCATGCACGATCTAGCCTAGCAACTATCAAACAATGATCAAGCAAATATATGAGCAATAAAAACAACGATGCAACAATGGTAGGGGGAGATCAACAACTAGCACCAAACTGACAAACCATGTGGAATATAGCCATTAAAATGAATAATGAGGGTGCTGTGGCACTAGAAGGACGGTTTAAATATGACCGCGCAAATGTCAGACGGTCTGTAGAGGACCGTGTAATCCAGGGAGTAATAGAACGACAAGAGGACAGCAGTGATGAGGAAAGTACCGGAAGGACGGTCTATAACTGACCGCTCAAGCTCTGGGATGGACCTCCAACAGCCGCGTACCTGCAGCCAGGAAAGAAAGAGGCGTACCTGTGCCGAAGCGATGGATGGCCAGAAATGGACCTCTCAGAAAGATAGACGGTCAATGGTACACCGTTTGCAACAAGGCGCTGAAGGGAGACTGGCACTGGTAGCAAGAGACGCGCGGTGGATGCGCAACAGCGCCAGAGGATGAACGGCTATGGACGAATCGCTCACGTCCCAGAAAATAGAAAGTACGCCCAACCTGCAAATCACTTCAAGAGGCAAGCTAGACAACGAAAGGGGGTCAGCAATTCACAAGCACGATGGGCACTAGGGGTCCCACCGTGATCGCCACAAAAGAAGGGTGTAGATATATTTTTCTCCTCTCACTTAATGGAAGATTTGCTATGAGTAGATCAACAATGCGATGAATAAATAAATGAAGAACAGTAGGAGGAGAAAGGAAAATGAAAGTGACTGTGATCGCCACCAAAGCGCCGGACGTGATGAGCACGCCGTGCTTTGGAAAGGAAGGGGAGACACTCGCCTAGATGCAGCACTGGGTAGACGCGCGGTTGAGGAGGGACCGCCTAAAATGACATGCGGTCTTACGATAGACCGCGTAGGGGTGCTGCAGAACGTGCGGGAGGAAGCGCTCCTGGAGGATGGACGGCTTGAAGTAGACCGCAAGGAGAAGAAGGGCGGTGCAGTAAGAGCCGCTCGTCTTCTTGAACGGGCAGTCAGGAACCGCTCAAATCCACCATGCCAAGAGTTTCAAAAGGGGCTCACCTCCACCCTCTCCAGCCGACCAGAGGGGATGGGCCTCGTGCTGATGAAGTGCTGACCTGCAAAACAACGTAAAGACACAAGAATAACACCCAGATTAGAACTAAATGGTGTAGTAAATGTCCGTATATGAAGAAATAAACATAAACCAATGGAAAGGGGAATACCTGGGGGGTTTTAAACCCCTAGGGTGACAAAAACATAGGTGGAGGTGTGCATGATGATGAAGACGAAGGGGGGACGTGGGGAGAAAGTAATGCATGCAAGGGACACGACGAAAACTATAAGAAAACACAAATGACTCAAAACTTGGACTACTCCCTGGATCGGGGGCTCATAAGGACGTATAGAGCCTCCCTCCTTGGTGCTAGATCGCTCAAAAGTGCGGCAGGGCTTCGCCGTCGATCAAGATCTCCCCCCCCCTTTTCAAGTCCGGCCTTTAGGGTATATTTATAGAGCCTAGAAAGCCACCTCCGAAACTAGGGTTTTGAGCCATTTTCGGGACGAGATTATTAAAGATAAATTATAGATAATATAATTATCTCTCATCCAGTCGAAACGGTAGCCAAAATGGTTGAGTATCCACGGAGATATTGATAAAAGAAGTTGGGGGTAAAACCATGGATAAAAGGATTAAAATCCGTTAAAATTCAGCAGTCGACGGTATGAACGGTCTCACGATAGACCGCTCAACCAAGTGGGCGGTTATAAACTAACCGCCCATACCCATCGGTGGAAATTCAAATAATCAGAAAATAATCCCAATTATCCCTCGAACTGACCGGAACGCCCGCCGTTGGACTCCCATAGATGAGCGGCTCTATGGAGACCGTTCAACTGTAGAGCGGACAAGGGCAAACCGTTCTAGCCTTGTCGGTGATAATTCAATTAGTTGGATAATTATCTGAGAAAGTTGTCAAGCGTAGGACTCTGAGGTATAAGCGGTTGAAATAAGCCCGTTCATTGAGTTGAACGGCTAGAAGATGACCGCACAGAGAGCCCTACCGGTGAAAATTTAGAAAATTCTTAGAAATCAACCATAAATGTATGAACGGTCCATATCTAACCGCGCCAGTGTGGAACGGCTGAGGTCAAACCGTACATGCTTTTGGATGCTTGATTTTTATAAACATGTTCAATCAACCAAAAACCAAGGCCCAACAAAACCCGAATCGCTGCGGACTCCACCAAGGAGGGAGATTATACATAAAACTGGCCCAAAATACACCTAAAAATAGTCCCGATGAGTGACGGTCAACTCGAGGCATCAACAAAAGTGAAATAAGAGAAACGACTCAACTTATCGGTATAAAATGGGTGTCAACACCAACGAGCTTGCTAGCTTTGCCAGGGCGTCGGCTTGTGCATTATCTCCTCTGGCGACATGGCCTATTTCAAGGAAGTAGAACCGTTCCATGAGCGCCCTTGCCTTAGTATAGTAAGGGAGCAGCTCGGGTTTCCGGACATCAAACTGCCCCTGGACCTGCTTGATGACTAGCAACGAGTCGCCGAATACTTGAAGCATTTTAATCTCCATGTGGAGGGCCACCTGGAGGCCAATGATCATAGCTTCATACTCTGCTTCATTATTCGTGCAGGGCTTGTTGATGTAGCAGGAAGTGTGCAATACTTCCTGATGCGGGATGAGACCACGGACACGACAAGCTCGCGATTGTCCCTTAACGAGGGAAGCGTCGGACGTGCACGGTTGAGAAACCAGCAGTGAGCTAGGGTGGTCGGCTCTCTCGTGTGCCCGGATCGGGTCACGGGACGGTCACGCTCTCTCTCGCAGCAGCGGTGATATGAAAATATATAGCAAGTTAGGTCCTAAAACATGCTCTCTAGCAGCGGCATATAAAGCATATATGAAAATAAGTGAAATGCCAAGCAAGGAGCGAATACGATACCTCCACGCGCTCGGCGTGGGGAAGACGGTCCCGGCCGAAACTCGTACTCCCGGAACAATACTACACAATATTACAGAAATACAAGTCGCTGCCCACTCCACGCAGGGAGGTAAAGGGCTACACAATGGGGTCCGGGAGGATCGAATTCAGGTTGACGGGCGGCTTTTCGCGTTGATTCGGCAACACCCGAACTAGTGACGGTGGGGCCCACGTGCTATCCGGAGGGGCCGTGTGGGACCCGATGGCACTGCTGTAGTGGAGGATGCCTAGAAGGGCGCTCCCTGGAGTGGAGGTGCGCTGGTTCACCGGCTGGAGGCCGGGCGGCTCCGATCGGCATCGGTCGGAACAACCGGCCACGGATCTGCAGCTTCTGGGTTTCAGCGCGCGTCCCGGTGAGAACGGACGCGGTGATCAGCCTCGATGTCGGATCGACACGAAACTGGTGCCTTTGAAAAGCTAACTTCAAATCCTTCAATCTAGGCCTAGAGATCTGGTCTGGATCTGCACGGATCTTGGCCTTAATGAATTTTTGAGTTGCTGTTGTATAGTGACCGGATTCTCAGATCTGCAGAGAACTTGTCTGAGAACTGCCTTTGACCGATATGTGAACGTCCGAATCTGACGTGGTGTCTTCAGCAAAGTTGTAGGAAATCAAGCTAGGAAAACGGACATAGTTTTTATGAAAGGTTTGGAGGTGGCTGTGATTTGTTTTGATTTTTGAACTGGAAGGTGATCGGATCTAGACCTTGGCTGAAAGCACTGTAGCAGAGATAGAACACGAATTTTAAAAAATGGATAGAGGGCAGATAAAACATCAAGAAAATTGGTGGATGTAGGGGATGATGGAGAGAACTCCCAGTAAAATTGGTAGCCCTAAAAAAAATAAAAAAGAAGGTCTGAGATGGGAAACTCAGAGCTACTGTCACTGTAGACAGAGACAGGACAGATCTGGGAGTGATTGAAGACCGAAATTGCAAAAATATCAAACGAAGGATTTTCCACCTGAATTTTTTTGTGGATGATGGGATGGAAGATAGGAATACACTATAAAAATTAAAAACCACGAAGAGGCCGTGGCTGGTATCAGGAATTTCGGGAAGACACCTCTGTCCAGCAGGATAGAAAACCGAAGACGGATTCACGACGGCTCGAAGGCGGCACGAACGGCGGCGGCGGCGGCACCAATGAAGATCAGAGGTTGAGAGGGGGAGATGGAAGATTGAAACACTCTAGAATGGGAGGTTTGAGGAGAGGAAACCAGGGGGAGAGGGCTGGGGTGCAAGAGCCTTCTTGGCTTACACACAAAATTTTTTGATTTTTCCTTAATTTTCACATGAAAATACATGGTTTTATATGCTTCCAACCAAATCTAACCTCCACCCTTAGATCTAGGGATGAGAGATAGATGGTCTGGATTGCATGTGAATAACACACAAAAATTAATAAACTAATAAGGGGAGAGGGGCGCCCCCTTGACCAAGGGTAGAAGGTTGAATGGGGGTAGGTGGCCAACCATGGAATTTTGACCCATTTAACCCCATGTGTCCATATGACATGCCCACCCTTCTAGATGTCCACCTAGGAAGGTTGGCCAGGCCCACAAGGTGACATGGACCAATGGGAAAGGGCTGAGGGCCCCCTTGCTGGTCCTACTGCATAATTGCATAAAAACCCACACAATCCATGGGAATGACTCCTTGGCTTATAAAGCCTTACATTTGCGTACATACTTTCCCAAGGATATAAACACAAACTAAAAGGACATAAATGCAAAAGAAAAAGTACAGGCTCGGTGTCGATTCCCATCAACTCTCCCCGGGTGGGAGGAACTCGACCCCGTCGAGTCGGGGTAGGGATGCTTGAGTACTCCGGCGGATCTGTCACCGTGCCAAGTAACGCGGGTATGCTCCACTCCAAGTGACCGTCACCTGCTCATTCCATATATACTCGATATGCACAAGCTGCTATGGGCCAGAGGTGGACACTCCGAATGGGGCACTCTCAAAAAGGGAGGTGGCGGCTCGAAGACTCACTAGGAATCACCGCTGAGTCCCTGTAGGTGACTGATCCGAGTATAGATGTAGAACCGATCACATACTCATCGAGTGTGTCGACTCGCTTCACACTCATAAGGGACTGACATCGAGCTTACACAAGACACATACAGACTCACCATGCACTAACACACATATGCAAACCACACAAAGAAAACACACTGACTCGTCTATGACCCTAGACACACCTAATGTTAGTCTGACCCGCACATGGGTGACGGCGGACCAGGACACCCGAATGTGTGCCATGCATGCATTTGACGTAACCGGAGGTTGACGTCATGGGGAACTCCTAAACATACTACGATGCACCAATCATGGACATTGGGCTTGGATGCGGGAAGTCCGGGAGGTGCGGCTGGTTTAGAGGGATCGGGGAAACCAAAGTCTTCCTTACCCCCGAATGATGGTTCGGACCTATGGCTATGTGGAGTTTGCTTGGCCCGAGTGGAAAAGGTGGGATAGTGAACTCCGCGGAAGAAGGGTAGTGAGTATGAAAACTCGGGAGGTTCACTAGTGAAGGGGTCAAAAGGGTCAAAGAAGGTGTGACCCCATGAAGTGGGTTCCAACCTGACATGGTCCCAAGTTTAGAATTCATAGTCACCGCCATACATTATGATCGGTGGGACGACGGACATGTGTATAAAATAGGATTCCTCCCTTGGGCAAAAAGGAACGAAGTCAGACTCGGTCGGCATCGGGAGGAGTAGAAGAATCTCCGTGGTGACACACCCCACGGTGCACACGGAGGTAATGGATCCTAAGGCCGGATGGGTGAAGCTAAGACTAGCGGGTTGGTCAAAGCCTCGGGCCCAAAGATGCGTCAACTTCCATTGTGAATCTAATCCCATAATAAGGTCATCCAAAGTATCGACATGGTGACTAGACCGAAAAGTTGTGTGGTAGGAGTTGACGGGCACTAGAGATAGGATGGGGTCCATGAATGGGAAGGGAGGTGGGACCAAGCCATCCTTGAGCCAATGACGAAGCGGCTCGGCTATGAAAAGCGTACCCGTTAGAAATACGGGTGGCTCAGGCCTTGGTGGTTCCAAATGAGAGGATTCTGAATCAAATTCAAAAATAGAGGGGGATGACATTGGAACTCTCTCGAGTGGTGAAGGCCATGGTGTAGGCGGCTGGGAGGTGGATGCTTGTCGAAAGCCACCATACCGAGAAAAGTGTGACTCAAATGGCTCGACCACTAGAGCGACCGTATAGGATTCCGCTAGAGAGAATGCATTGCGGATAAGACATTCTAACTGGAAGTGAAGGCGCAAACCTCTCCGGAACTGAAATGCGGCCGTGTTGCTCTCCTCTCCCAAGCCATGTTCCAACCAATACCTATGATATGCCCGAATGTACTCGGACACGGACCTATCGCCTTGGACGGGTCAAGGCCATAGTTGCCAAAATACGGGAATGGATCCCTAGTAATGGATATGCAAGGCCATTTGGACATGACACTAGACCGACTATGCAAGGTTGGGATGCATGCACACTAAGGACAAGACACCAAGACTCGGTACGGGGCGGAGTTAATCAATCCGAAGATCACTCGCGCAAGTGTGTGACCTTCTCGATAGGCGTAGCCTAACGTTCGGACAACACCTTTTTATATACCGACTAATGGTATGCAAATGCAACTCCTAAAACTGACTTAGACACTTAGACTTAAATGACACTCTTTTTTTTTTTTTTTGGACACCCTAGACTCAAACTGGCTCTGATACCAAATTGATGCGGGACGAGACCACGGACACGACAAGCTCGCGATTGTCCCTTAACGAGGGAAGCGTCGGACGTGCACGGTTGAGAAATCGACAGTGAGCTAGGGTGGTCGGCTCTCTCGTGTGCCCGGATCGGGTCACGGGACAGTCACGCTCTCTCTCGCAGCAGCGGTGATATGAAAATATATAGCAAGTTAGGTCCTAAAACATGCTCTCTAGCAGCGGCATATAAAGCATATATGAAAATAAGCGAAATGCCAAGCAAGGAGCGAATACGATACCTCCACGCGCTCGGCGTGGGGAAGACGGTCCCGGCCGAAACTCAAACTCCCAGAATAATACTACACAATATTACAGCAATACAAGTCGCTGCCCACTCCATGCAGGGAGGTAAAGGGTTACACAATGGGGTCCGGGAGGACCGAATTCGGGTTGACGGGCGGCTTTTCGCGTTGATTCGGCAACACCCGAACTAGTGACGGTGGGGCCCACGTGCTATCCGGAGGGGCCGTGTGGGACCCGATGGCACTGCTGTAGTGGAGGATGCCTAGAAGGGCGCTCCCTGGAGTGGAGGCGCGCTGGTTCACCGGCTGGAGGCCGGGCGGCTCCGATCGGCATCGGTCGGAACAACCGGCCACGGATCTGCAGCTTCTGGGTTTCAGCGCGCGTCCCGGTGAGAACGGACGCGGTGATCAGCCTCGATGTCGGATCGACACGAAACTGGTGCCTTTGAAAAGCTAACTTCAAATCCTTCAATCTAGGCCTAGAGATCTGGTCTGGATCTGCACGGATCTTGGCCTTAATGAATTTTTGAGTTGCTGTTGTATAGTGACCGGATTCTCAGATCTGCAGAGAACTTGTCTGAGAACTGCCTTTGAACGATATGTGAATGTCCGAATCGGACATGGTGGTCTTCAGCAAAGTTGTAGGAAATCAAGCTATAAAAACGAACATAATTTTTATGAAAGGTTTGGAGGTGGCTGTGATTTGTTCTGATTTTTTAACTAGAAGGTGGTCGGATCTGGAACTTGGCTGAAAGCACTGTAGCAGAGATAGAACACGAATTTTGAAAAATGGATAGAGGGCGGATCAAAAATCAATAAAAATGGTGGATGTAGGAGATGATGGAGGGAACTCCTAATAAAATTGGTAGCCCTAAAAAAAATAAAAAAGAAGGTCGGAGATAGGAAACTCAGAACTACTGTCACTATAGATAGAGACAGGACAGATCTGGGAGTGATTGAAGACCGAAATTGCAAAAATATCAAACGAAGGATTTTCGACCTAAATTTTTTTGTGGATGATGGGATGGAAGATAAGAACACACCATAAAAATTACAAACCACGAAGAGGCCGTGGATAGTATCAGGAATTTTGAGAATACACCTCTATCTAGCAGGACCAAAAACCAAAGATGGATTCGCGGCGGCTCGAAGGCGGCACGAACGGCGGTGGCGGCGGCACCAATGAAGATCAGAGGTTGAGAGGGGGAGATAGAAGATTGAAACACTCTAGAATGGGGGGTTTGAGGAGAGGAAACCAGGGGGAGAGGGCTGGGGCGCAAGAGCCTTCTTGGCTTACACACAAAATTTTTTGATTTTTCCTTAATTTTCACATGAAAATACATGGTTTTATATGCTTCCAACCAAATCTAACCTCCACCCTTAGATCTAGGGATGAGAGATAGATGGTCCGGATTGCATGTGAATAACACACAAAAATTAATAAACTAATAAGGGGAGAGGGGCGCCCCCTTGACCAAGGGTAGAAGGTTGAATGGGGGTAGGTGGCCAACCATGGAATCTTGACACATTTAACCCCATGTGTCCATATGACCAGCCCACCCTTCTAGATGTCCACCTAGGAAGGTTGACAGGCCCACAAGGTGACATGGACCAATGGGAAAGGGCCGAGGGCCCCCTTGCTGGTCCTTCTGCATAATTGCATAAAAACCCACACAATCCATGGGAATGACTCCTTGGCTTATAAAGCCTTACATTTGCGTACATACTTTCCCAAGGATATAAACACAAACTAAAAGGACATAAATGCAGAAGAAAAAGTACAGGCTCGGTGTCGATTCCCATCACTTCCCCATCTGGAGATTTGAGGACGATGCCGGCCCTGGCCCGTACCTTAGTGCGTCCGGACGGGGTCATTTCTGTTCTTGAGGCCCCGTCAAAGTACAGCCGCCAAATGGCTTCTTGGACATGGTCTACCTCCAACGTTTCATCTTCAGGTAGCTCCGTGGCCAATGGGGAGTCCTCGGGCATAGGGTGCGCCGCGAAGAAGTCGGCGACGGCTTGCCCCTTGATGGCCTTTTGCGGCACATAAGTGATGTCAAACTCCATGAGCAGCACGGCCCACTTGCCGAGAAGCCCCTTCGGGACCGGCTGGGAGAGAATGTGCTTGATAGGATCAGCTCTGGATATTAGACTCACTTCATGGGACAGCATGTAGTGCCTCAGCTTCTTGACTGCGAAGACCAAGGCAAGGAGACCTTCTCGATCGGGGTGTACTTGGCCTCCGCACGTACCAGTCTTCGGCTGAGGTAGTAAAGAGCATGATCCTTCCCCTCATCATTATTCTGGGCAAGCATTGCCCCCAGTGAATATTCGGTAGCCGCTATATAAAGAATGAGCGGTCTGCCATTGACAAGTGCCCCCAGGACTGGCGGAGTTTTCAGATAATCTTTCAACTGGTCGAATGCGTGCTGGCACTCGTGCCCCCAGTTAAAGGGTGCATTCTTCATCATCAATCGGTGAAAGGGCTGGCAGCGTCCCGACAAGTTGGAGATGAATCTGCGGATGTAAGCTAGCCGACCCTGCAGAGACCTCAACTCCCCTAGGTTCTTCAGAGGGGGCAGCTCCTGGATGGCTTTTATCTTGAAAGGGTCAATCTCGATCCCTCTGTGCCGGACAATGAAGCCTAGGAACTTCCCGCTGGAGACACCGAAGGTGCACTTCATGGGGTTCATTTTCAGCCCGTGCTGCCGGAGCCTCTGGAAGACGACCCTGAGGTCACTCAGATGATCACCTCTTTTCTTAGTCTTGACGACCTGATCGTCGATGTAGCATTCGACCTTGCTATACAACAACTCGTCGAAGATCTTGGTCATCGCCCGTTGGTATGTGGCACCGGCATTCTTGAGGCCGAAGGGCATCCTCTTGTAGTGGAATATCCCCTTAGGCGACCTAAAGGCTGTGTGAATCCGGTCGTGGTCGGCTATCTAGATCTGATTATAGCCGGACGATCCATCCATAAACGATAGGGCCTCGTGGCTAGTAGTTGCATCAATCATTACTTCGGTGATAGGCACCGAGAAGCTATGGTGGCAGTGGCTTCTGGCAACCGTTGGTGTACCCCAACCCACCAAGCTTCTGCAGCACCTGAAGGCGTCTTGGTCACGACCTCCTCAAGTGCAATAAGCCTCCAGCTCGCCCTTCTGTCATGGAGCCGCCTAAGCCTGCTTCGAGGCCTCTTCAGCCCCCACAATACATTGTGAAGGGCTCTGATGCTCTGCTCCTGCTCCTGCCCCTGCCCACCCCAGCCCCTACTGGCGATGCCACCCCCTCTCCTGCGGACAGTCTTGGTCTCTCTCAGCCGTATCTCCTAGCTGGGGTTGCTGCTACCTCTACCGAGGATGGGACCTCACTAGTGCCCCCCTCCATGCTTGGTCCCCCCTTGGGGCATGCTCCACCGAACTCTAGGAGCGCGGGTCTCATTGGCTCCCCCCCTTCGGCATAGGGGCCGTCTCCTCCTCTTGCTCATGTTTCGGCATCTTTACCGGAGGTCTCTGCTGGACCGGGCCCAGCTGCTGTAGAGGGGACTAAGGATGTGGCGCCCCATGCCTCTGCTAGCAGTGGGGAGCCCAAGCCAGCTTCATTACTCTCTGCTCCCTTATTCTCCGTGATTCCTGGTGGCGATGCTTTTGTGGGAGCCAGCCCTTCGTCTTCTCCTCTCGTTGTTGGTCGGGCGGGACTTTCTGTGACTGGTTGTCCGGCCCAGCCTTTGTCGGACTGCCACCCCCTTGCCCCTGTGGCGGTCGTTACTCCCTGCCCTGTTGCCTCCCAGGGGCTTCTCGCCGCCCCGACTTTCGCTCAAGCTGTTGGTGTCGAAGGTTTACAGCCGCCCTCCTTCGACTTAGACCTTGCAGGTGGCCCATCCTCATCCACTGTGGTTCTCCGACCTGTGGCTGCTTTTGGTCTGGGCCTTGAACCGGGTGGGCCTCTAGGTCCTCTGGGCTCACCCCTTTCAACCTCTAGTGGCCATGCCTCCGTGGGGACCAGTTCACTTCATGCCACTCCTTCTGCGCATCCGCCAGCGGGGTCTCACCCCCTGCTACTCAGGCTTCTGTCCGTGGGGAGGATGCTCCACCTCCGTGCGCTGCCTCGTCGGAGGCTGTCCCCCTGCCGACCACCTCGTCTGCTGCTCTCCGGGCGCCGGATGCTCAGCCCCAAGGTGGGCCCTCTTTGCCTCCTCCTGGTCTCAATGCCGCTGCTGTGGCTTGGTCCCCAGGGCCGCAGCACCCCCCCATGGCGGGTGGGGTTGCTGAGCCGGTGCCACCTTCCTCTACTCCAACGCCATCCCCCCGTCTCTCCTTTGCTCAAGCTCTGAGGAAGAAAATCAACTGGGAGCTGCCCGGTTCGTTTGTTGACTCTGCTCCGCCCCCAGTTCTGTTGCGTCCTGCTGATGCTGCGCCACCCTTGGTTCTTGGTTCTGGTATCAAGCTCCCTCAGCTCGTACAGGTTCTCTCCTTCCCCGGGCTTGAGCCGGCGTCGGGGTTCAGTGACTTTGCGGCGGCTCATGCGGCTTTCGTGGGCAACCCTGCCATGGACCGTTCGCGGGTGGGGTCGAGGACAGAGGCCGGTCCGTCCCGGCGTTCCTACCGGCGCTCCAACTCCACTTCCTCTTCCCGCGATCGGCAGTGCATTTTTGACGAGGCTCCTCCTCCTACCCGTCGCTCTCTTCGGCTCCAGTCGGTCCCCCCCGCCGGTCCACTCTTCCGTCTCTGAGGACCCCGATCACGATGGTTCGGACCTTGACCCTCTTGATTGGCCAGGATCTCCAGACCGTCGGCGCGGAATCCGTTCTTCGTCCTCATCCGACTCTGAAGGGGCTTTCGATGAAGATTCTATCTTGTTGGGAATTTGAACTTTACTTGTGCTGTGGGTCCCTGGTGATGCGGGACGGGACCACAGACACGACAAGCTCGCGATCGTCCCTTAACGAGGGAAGTGTCGGACGTGCGCGGTTGAGAAATCGGCAGTGAGCTAGGGTGGTCGGCTCTCACTTGTGCCCGGATCGGGTCACGGGACGGTCACGCTCTCTCTCGCAGTAGCGGTGATATGAAAAATATAGCGAGCTAGATCCTAAAACATGCTCTCTAGCAGCGGCATAAACAAGCATATATGAAATTAAGCAAAATGCCAAGTAAGGAGCGAGGACGATACCTCCACACGCTCGGCGTGGGGACCACGGACCCGACCGAAACTCGTACTCCCGGAACAATAATACACAGTATTACAGCAATACAACTCGCTGCCCACTCCACGCAGGGAGGTAAAGGACTACACAATGGGGTCCGGGAGGACCGAATTCGGGTTGACGGGCGGCTTCTCGCGTTGATTCGGCAGCACCCGAACACGTGACGGTGGGGCCCACGTGTTGTCCGGAGGGACCGTGCGGGACCCGGTGTCACCAATGTGGTGGGGACACTTGTGGATGTGTTCCCTGGGCTGGCGGCACGATGGTTCGCCGGTCGGAGGCCAGGCGGCTCCGTTCGGCACCGGTCGGAATGACCGGCCACGGATCTGCCGGTTCTGTTTTCCGGCGTGCGCTCCGTCGAGAACGGACGCTGCGATCAGCCCCGACGTCAGAATGCGACGAAAGTGGCGCCGTTGGAAAGCTGCTTCGAAGGGCTTCAACTCTCTATGATTACAGAAAAATAACAAAGCCTGCACTTCCAATTGGTGAATTTTGAAGGTTGCTGTTGTACAGTGGCTTAACTCTCAGATCTGCAGGGCTATCCTCTGAGAACTGTCATTGATCGCAGGGTAGATGTCCTATTCAGCTCTTGAGGTCTTCATCAAAGGTGTAGGAAATTGAGCTAGGAAGACGGAAAAACTAGTTTGGACAAGTTTGAATGTGGCTACGAATTGATAGGATTTGTTTACTAACAGTGGGTCAGATCTGGAATCTGACTAAAGGCACTGTAGCAGAGATAGAACACGAATTTTGAAAAATGGATAGAGGGAAGCTCAAAAATCAGGAAAGATGGTGGATGTAATGGATGATGGACAAAACTCCCAGTAAAATTGGGAGGGTTTGGAAAATTCAAAAAGGTGGTCGGAGATGGGAAACTCAGAACTGTTGTCACTGTAGACAGAGACAAAACAGATCTGGGAATGCAAAATGAACGAAAATGGAAAATTACTAAATGGAGGATTTTGGACGTGAAAATTTAGGAGGAGGTGGGGATTCAAGGCAAGAACACACCCTCAAAATTTCAAATCCATCTGAGCTCGTGGCTGGCAGCAAGAATTCACGAACTACACCTATGTCCAGCAGGACAGAAACTTGAAGACGGCTCCGCGGCGGCTCGAAGGCGGCACGAACGGCGGCGGCGGCGGCACCGATGAAGATCAGAGGTTGAGAGGGGGAGATAGAAGATAGATACACTCTAGAATTACAGAGGGGCTGAGGGGAGAACTCCAGGAGAGAGGAAGGGGGGGCAAGCTTCAAGCTTTCCAAATAATTTTCTGATTTTTCACTAATTTTCACATGAAAATACATGGTTTTATATGCTTCCAACCAAATCTAACCTCCACCCTTAGATCTGGGGATGTGAGATGGATGGCCTGGATTGCATGCCACAAACACAAAAAAAATAAATATAATATACAAGGGGGGGCGGCCTATTGACCAAGAATGGCAAGGGGGACAAGTTTGACATGGTAGGTAGCATACCATGGAAATTCTTACCCCCTTATCTACCCATGTGGCATATGACTAGTCCAACCTTCTAGATGTCCACCTAGGATAGTTGACCAGCCCCACAAGGTGACATGGACCAATGGGAGAGGGCTGAGGGCCCCCTTGATGGTCCTACTGACAAATTACATAGAAACCCACACAATCCGTGGGAATGACGCATTAGCTTATAAAGCCGTACAATTGCGCATATACTTTCCCAAGGATATAAACACAAACTAAAAGGACATAAATGCAAAAGTAAATGTACAGGCTCGGCGTTGATTCCCATCAACTCTCCCCGGGTGGGAGGAACTCGACCCCGTTGAGTAGGGGTAGGGATGCTCGAGTACTCCGGCGGATCCGTCACTTTGCCAAGTAACGCGGGTACGCTCCACTCCAAGTGATCGTCACCTGCTCATCCCATATATACTCGATATGCGCGAATTGCTATGGGCTAAAGGTTGACACTCCGGGTGGGGCACTCTCAAAAGGGAAGGGAGCAGCTCGAAGACTCACTAGGAATCACCGCTGAGTCCCTGTAGGTGACTGATCCGGGTGTAGATGTAGAACCGATCCCATACTCATCGAGTGAGGCGACTCGCTTCACACTCATAGGGGACTGACATCGACGAGCTTGCACAAGACACATGCAGATAAACAAATGACACACAAACCATGCAAACAAACCACACAAAGAAAAAGCACACCGACTCATCTATGACCCTAGACATACCTAAAGTTAGTCCGACCCGTACATAGATGACGGCGGACCAGGACACCCGAACGTGTGCCATGCATGCATTTGACGTAACCGGAGGTTGACGTCATAGGGAACTCCTAGACACCCTACGATGCACCAATCATGGACATTGGGCTTGGATGTGGGAAGTTCGGGAGGTGCGGGTGGTTTGGATGGATCGGAGAAACCAAAGTTTTCATTACCCCCATATGAAGGTTCGGACCTATGGCTATGTGGAGTTTGCTTGGCCCGAGTGGAAAAGGTGGGATAGTGAACTCCGCGGAAGAGGTGGAGTGAGTATGAAAGCTCGGGAGGTTCACTAGTGAAGGGGTCAAAAGGGTCGAAGAAGGTATGACCCCATGAAGTGGATTCTCCCATGACTCGGTCCCAATTTAAGAATTCATAATCACCGTCATACATTGTGAGCGGTGGGACGACGGACATGTGTAGAAAATAAGACTCCTCCCTTGGGCAAAAGGGAATGAAGTCGGACTCGACCGGCATCGGGAGGAGTAGAAGAATCTCCGTGGTGACACACCCCACGGTGCACACAGAGGTAATGGACCCTAAGGCCGGATGGGTGAAGCTAAGACTAGCGGGTTGGTCAAAGCCTCGGGCCAGTAGGTGCGTCAACTTCCATTGTGAATCTAATCCCATGACAAGATCATCCAACGTGTCAACATGGTGACTAGATCGAAATGTGGTATGGAAGGAATTCACCGGTACTAAAGGGAGGATGGGGTCCATAGGTGGGAAGGGAGGTGGGACCAAGCCATCCTTGAGCCAACTAAGAAGCGGCTCGGCTATGAAAAGCGTACCCGTTAGAAACACGGGTGGCTGGGGCTTGGGTGGCTCCAAATGAGAGGGTTCCGAATTAAGATCGGAAGGTGAGGGTGACAATGGAGCACTCTCGGGTGGTGAAGGAATTGGGTTAGGTAGTCCGACCGGCTCGGGACTCGGTTGTGAGGTAGATGTTTGCCAAAGGGTTCGACCTCTAGAGCGAGAAAAATGAGACTCAAAGGGCTCGACCTCTAGAGCGACCTTATAAGATTGCGCCAGCGAGAACGCGTCGCGGACAAGACATTCAAGTTGGAAGTGAAACCGTAAACCTCTCCGAAAATCAAAGGCAATTGTGATGCTATCCTCTCCAACTCCATATTCCATCCGGTATTTATCATAGTCCCAAATGTACTCGGACACGGACCTATCGCCTTGGACGGGTCGGCATGGGTTGGCCATAGTTTCCAAAAAGATGGGATTGGATCCCTAGGAATAGATATGCAAGACCATGTGGACAAGACACTAATACTCGGTACGGGGCGGAGTTAATCGATCCGAAGATCACTCGCGCAAGTGTGCGGCCTTCCCGATAGGCATAGCCTAATGTTCGGACAACAACTTTTTATATACCGGGTTATTGGGATGCATTGTAAAAAGACACTTTTTTTTGTTTTAAAACAATGATGACCCTAAACACGACTTAGACAATGACTAATGACTAAATGACACTCTTTTTTTTTGTTTTGGACACCCTAGACTCAAACTTGCTCTGATACCAAATTGATGCGGGACGGGACCACGGACATGATAAGCTCGCGATCGTCCCTTAACGAGGGAATGTTGACAGATAAAACATGAACAAAGATAAAGATGAGACCGGACCAGCAACGAAGACTGGAAGATTTCTGCAAAGTCAAGATTGAGGGAGAGCCCTCACCACCAACTACTAAACCAGCCAGGACCTTCTCAGGCCTGGCTGATGTCCGGTGTCGTCGTCGTCCAAACGGCAATACTGATGAAACTCCAGTTTGTTGACTGATGAGAAACCTCTGGATTATTCAAATGATGATGCATACAAGGGGCCTTCGTTAGTTCCAATATGATCAAAGGAATCCAACGAAGCTAAGGACAATAGGAGCTTTAAAGGGGGAAAAAGCCTTAAATGGGCCTATTGAATGGGCTTCAATGAAACTCTTTTGCGCCGAGAGCTTGGGAGAGAGCATGCGCGCCGGGAACTTGCCCACTGCTGCCCCTGCGCCGGGAACCTCTTCCACCAAAGCAAATGCACCGAGTGCCATCTGCAAAAGGAAGGGCTTATATAAACCCTTTCTTCACCCACAAGAAGGGGAGAGGATAGAACGAGAGAGCCTCCTCCGCTGAGAAAAGAGAGAAGAGACCAACAGAGCAAGAGAGAAAAGAAGAAGAGAAAGAAGGAGAAGAAGCTCCAGGTGGGCAGCCGGGGAGGGAGAGGAGTCAATGCTGCGCCCTCCCCCTCTTTTTTTTTTATGTTTCTTCTTCATGTAATCATACAAGTTTTACCTCGATTCATCGGATGTAACCGGGATATCCCGGCCTCTGTTCATCTCCCTTTCCCTCACTCCCTCCTTGTGATTGGTGTGAGTCTTGGAATGATGTAATGAAATGAAATGCTACAATGGCCCGTTTGGGCGTTGGGTGATTGAAATATATGCCATCTATCTCTCCGCCTGCTGCTGTGTTTTTCCTTCATATGTTTTCGTCTTTAGCTCAACTGAAGCGCACATGATTCTCTGATGGGTCCTCGGGCTCAGTTGTCTTATGTAGCTCTAGTTATACCGATGTTCCTCGCCATTCATCGTCGTTTGCATAGAGTCTTCCAGGCTTGCCCCAGGGCCAGAGACAGATCATCTCTTGGCTTCTAGGGCAGTCTGCTACCGATATTGGCAGTACCTTCAACGGCCTGCTTGAAACCCCCCTTCCCGTAGAAATAAGTAAACTACATTGATGGATTTATACCGAGGGTCTCTAATATAATTTCTGTCTGACTAGCTCCATCAAGGTCATCCCCGGGACCAGAGACAGTCATCTCTTGGCCCCCAGGGCGACCAAAGATGCCAATGAATGATCCCTGAGGGTCAAAAGTACACGACGACTCAAAGCTCCCTCCAGTGATTTGCTTCTGAGATTCCTTTTGAACCCAGCTCATCCTTGACGAATTAAACCAATGTCCATGTAAATCTAAGCAACTGGCAGGTCTGGAACCCTGTGGACGCGCTTTCGGTTTGTTTTTTCTCTCTTTATCTTTCTTGGAGCGGTGCGCAGGTTTATTAAGTGCGTGGGCGTGTCAGTCACCGGAGTGACAATTTATTCGGGCTCCGAGGAGCCCATGGTGCGCTAGATCTGACTTCGTCAGACGATAGTGGGGTTCGTGTCGGGACCGAATCCCGTCGCGCCATAAAGGTCACGACGTCATTTACATCCCCCATATGAGGGAATACCCTTGATTAATTACCGAAATTAGGGGCCCTGCGGCCGAAAAGAATAATGCTAATTGCGTGAGAAAGAGGCAGGAGAAAATCACACCAAAGTACACATTAGGATGCAAACCACTGGCCATGTCGGTCACTAGTGGACCTTTTAATATTCGCACACGGGTCCGTGATAGAAACGTGACGGAAAACTGGGGCGATGAATGAATCCGATCTGGTTAGAATGTTGGCCCAAGACTGGGTCGGCGCACGGTCATGTCGGGACGAATCCCAAGACTCGGGCCCGGCATGTGAGGGCGGCATCACTGTTCCTTCTGCGTCGAGTCACGGAGAGAGAGGGCTGCAATGTAGAATTATTAATACCTCGTAATGTTTTATCATTATTATTATTATTATCCCGTTGCTCATTCCTCTTTTCGCATCTGTTCCGGGTGATCTCCCTCGTCTTGCTCACTGCTATTATTGCCCCCCCCCCTTTTTTATTATTATTATTATTGCCTCTTATTTCACCCGTCATCATTATATATATATATATATATATATATATATATATATATTCAGGTTTATTTATTCATCATGGCTTTTATTAGTTTGTTAGTGCTGCCATTAGATGCCTATATGTATATGTATATGTACGTTCATGTATTATATATATGTATATGTTTATTACATTTTTTTTTGAGAGAATTGACCCTTGGTGGGTTGAAAAGGGGGCTGAAAAGGGAGTGTACCGCTGAAGGAAGGTAGGCAGAAAGGTGTGCCGGCGAAGGGCTGGGGATGGGTGCCACCGAAGGGCTTAAGGAGGTGTGCCGGCGAAGGAGGGCGGCAGGCTTGCCGGCGAAGGGCTGGAGACATGTGCCGTTGAAGGACTTAAAGGGTCGTACCGGTGAAGGCCTGAAGGAAGTGTACCGCTGGGGCTATAGCTGGAGAGTGTATCGGTGAAGGAGGTGTATAATTGTAAAGTCTGTACGTTCCTCAGCCTAAAGTCCATACATTGTCTATTCAGCCAGTACACAAAGTCTATACGTCCTTTAGTCTAAAGTCTGTACATTGTCCATTGGCTGCGATCCGAAGTCTGTACATTGATAGCCCCAAAGTCTACACGTTGCAGCCCAAAGTCTATACGTTGGCCAGCACGAAGTCTATACATTGCAGCTCAAAGTCTATATGCTGGCCAGCATGAAGTCTATACATTGCAGCTCAAAGTCTATACGTTGGCCAGCATGAAGTCTGTACATTGCAGCTCAAAGTCTATACGTTGGCCAGCATGAAGTCTATACATTGCAGCTCAAAGTCTATACGTTGGCCAGCATGAAGTCTATACATTGCAGCTCAAAGTCTATACGTTGGCCAGCATGAAGTCTATACATTGCAGCTCAAAGTCTATACGCTGTAGCACAAAGTCTATACATTGCAGCTCAAAGTCTATACGTTGGCCAGCATGAAGTCTATACATTGCAGCTCAAAGTCTATACGCTGCAGCACAAAGTCTATACATTGGCCAGCCCTAAGTCTATACACTGCAGCATGAAGTCTATACATTGCTTGCTACTGTATTTGTGCCTCCATCTGCCAAGTCTGTACACTGGATCTGGTTGAGACGGTGGATGAGGATGTACCGGCGAAGGGAGGGAGTGTGCCGCTGAAAGGGCCAGGAGGAGTGTGCCGCTAAAGGGTGTGTCCATGGGGGCAATTAGGGGCGTACCGCTGAAGGTTCAAGGGGCATGCCGGGGAAGGCTTTGAAGCGTGCCGCTGAAGGCTGGGAGGAGTGTGCCGCTGAATGGTGTGTCCATGGGCAATTAAGGGTGCACCGCTGAGGGTTCAAGGGGCGTGCCGGGGAAGGCTTTGAAGCGTGCCGCTGAAGGCTGGGAGGAGTGTGCCGGCGAAGGGGTTGGATGAGTATGCCACTGGAAGATAACTGGGGTGCACCGTTGAAGGGCCAATCAAGACGTGATGGTGGAGGTTCAATCAGTCTCTAATTTCTTATTTTTTTAAGGCTTTTCTTTTCTTCTTGTTTTAATTTCCATGTAATTTTATATAAACTCCCCCCTTGTCTCCATTTTGCTCGGTTCAGCCTCCTTTCTTGCGGGTCGGGCGTTCGGGCTGCCGGGTATTTAATCAGTTCGGTTCTCATCATGGTGCCGGCAGTGGCGTGATTGGCTGGGAGGTTCATTGATTATTCCATTCGTTTGTTGCTTCCTTTTGCCTCTTTTAATGCTTTGTTATTTTCTCACAAAAATTCGGCAGCATCTCCCCTTAACCCGGGGCGTAAGGGAGATAAAGGGAACGCGCCCACATGGAGTGGCGGAACCCGAAAACTAGAGGTGGGCGCCCGAGGGCAGCAACACCTTTATAGAACCTCGGAAAACACGAAGGGAACAACAGTGGGCTGAAGGCCTCCCAGGCTAAACAAGGTGGACTGGGGCTCAAAAGGGAGTACCGCTGAGGGCCTGACGGGGAAGGTGTACCGCTGGAGGGCCACCATGGGGTGTGCCGGCCAAAGAGACAGAAGGGTGTACCGTTGAGGGCTGAACGAGGTGTGCCGCTGAGGGCTAATGGGTGTGTGCCGCTGAGGGCCACTGGGTGTGCCGCTGAGGGCTGGAAAGGTGTATCGCTGGAGGCTCAAACACGGATAAGTGTGTGGGCTGGGAGACCTGCAGGCTATTCAGGGAAAGAAGAGGGGGGGTTCAGCGATGGGGGTAGGCTACTGGCCACTGGGTGTTCGGAGAGAGGGTAAGGGTCTCCCCCTCCCCTGGGCCAATGAACATAACGGAGGGCCATGGAGGGGAGCGAAGGGCCCATGAGGCCAAGGCTCATGGGAGAAATCACATGGCTATGGAGGTTCCAAAGAAACACCGGGGGGACGTAGAAAGCGAACGATATACCACATGCACTGTGAAGGCGGGAATAAATCAATAGAGACTACAAGAAAGACCCAGGGAGGGTGATTCTTCATTCATGGGAGGCAAAAGGCCGTAGCCCTACATGCATATTACAAAAGAAAAAGCCCACGCGAGGCCATGGACAAAGGGAAAAATCCAAGACAAAGAACGGGAGAGGAATGGAATACAAAAGGGAAGAAAGCATTGGGGCTTAAGACATGGGCCACCGTCCCCAACCCTCTCCCCCCCCCCCCATTACATCAAGCCCTCTCTCTCTTACTCTTGCTTCTTCCCGGTGGTCGTCGGAGGAAGCTCCCGCCGGGACGCCTCTTCTTCTCTTCTCTCTTCTCATCTTTCTCTTCTCTGTGTGTTCTCTCCTCTGAGCTATCCTCCGTCTTCCTTCTTCTCATGCCTCCCCCCTTTTCCTTTGTCGAACAAGAGGCTTTTTATACTCCCAGCCACCGACGACTTCGAGCACGACCGTCGAAGGCGAGAAGCCGACTGTGATGATGGGTTTGACCTGCTCCTATCCTGGCTGTCAGTGGGGTAGCCTGCGTGGCCCAACCCATGGTTGACACCTCATAGAGCTCACTGCGCGTCAAGGATGCATAGGGCATGGGTGCCATGTCGTTTAGCCATTGAAAAGGCTTGACGCTGTGCCGTTGGCGGGCTGCACAGGCGTGCCGAAGGGGAGCCAAAAAGGCGTGCCGCTGGAGCTCCTGAGGGCGTGCCGCTGGAGCTCCCAGGGGTGTACCGCTGAACAGCCTGAAGGGCGTGCCGCTGAAGTCCCTAAAGGGCGTGCCACTGAAGCCTCTGATGGGCTGTGCCGCTGAACCCCCGTGGGGGTGTGCCGCTGAAGCCCCTTGACGGGCTGTGCCGCTGAAGCCCCCCCCCCCCACCCCCCCCAAGGGGGGTGTGCCGTTGAAGACCCCCCAAGGGGGTGTGCCGCTGGAGCCCAAAGGGGCGTGCCGCTGAGCAGCCCAATGGGGTGTGCCACTGGGCGGCCTGAAGGGGCGTGCCGCTGGAGCTCCATTAGGGCGTGCCGTTGAGGCCCCTTGGGGGCTGGGCGTGCCGCTGAAGGGCTCCCCACGGGGGGCGTGCCATTGAGGCCCCTTGGGGGCTGGGCGTGCCGCTGAAGGGCTCCCTACAGGGGGAGTGCCGTTGAGGGCTGGATGGGCAGTTTTGAGCCCGTTGTGGGCACGAGTTGTGGCCCATTTGATTTCCTTCGAGGCCCATAGATTGTGGGGCTCTTGGTGATTGATTTCTCTTCACTAGCGTGACTCCGGAGGCGGCTTCACGGCGGTGTGCACATTTGGGTAGTCCGGACGACCCGTCTCTCGCGGGCCTCTTCACTCAGCGCCGTTGTTGATGCGGGGCCGAGTGGGACATCTGGGTGTGCAATTTTCGGTGTCCACAAATGCCTCCCACCCACGGGTAGCGCAGGCGAAGGATGAGCATGGCGGTGCCCGCGGGTGCAATGGTCTCTTCTTCTCTTCATTGACGTTGTTGATAGAGTGTCAGTGGCTGGTCTGGTCTATTGATCTCTTGGTCTCTTTGTCAGCGCCGACGGGGTGCCGGGAACTGAACCAGCATATGTGGGTCTCTTTGTCTCTTCATCAGTGCCGACGGGGTGTCGGGAACTGAAGCAGCATGTTATCTCTTTTTTTTCTCTTTTTTTTTTGAACCACATTACCGATACAAGCGCCCTTTCAAGTTTTCGCCGGTACCGGCCCCCTCTTACTTTTGCCCACACGCCCTTTCGGGTTTTCACGTGGCGGGGTACCCGATTTTGCCCGTAGCGCCCTTTCGGGTTTTCGCCACAGCCGGGTTGTTGCCATTTTTACCCTTGTCCCCGTGTGGGGACAAGTCCGGCGGGGTATCTCTATTTTTAACCCCATTTTCTTTTCTTCCCTTTTTTTTAAAGTTGAGTGATATGCGAGTGTAGGCTAGGGCACGAAGCCTTGCGCCAGAAAATAAGGTTCTTTCGTTGCCAAGAACAGAATGCCTGCGCAACGGGAGAATGTAGGTCTCTTCATCAGTGCCGACGGGGCGTCGGGGACTGAAGCAGCATGTTGTCTCTTTGTCTCTTTATCAGTGCCGACGGGGTGTTGGGGACTGAAGCAATTTGTTGTCTCTTTGTCTCTTCATCGATGCCGACGGGGTGTCGGGGACTGAAGCAATTTGTTGTTTCTTCATCTCTTCATCAGTGCCGACGGGGTGTCGGGGACTGAAGTAATTTGTTGGTCTCTTCATCAGTGCCGACGGGGTGTCGGGGACTGAAGCAATTTGTTGTCTCTTTGTCTCTTCATCAGTGCCGACGGGGTGTCGGGGACTGAAGCAATTTGTTGTTTCTTCATCAGTGTCGACGAGGTGCCGGGGACTGAAGTAGCATGTTGTCTCTTCATTTCTTCATTAGCACCGACAAGGTGTCAGGGACTGAAGCACTTTGTTGGTCTCTTCATCAGTGCCGATGGGGTGTCGGGAACTGAAGTAGTTTGTTGGTCTGTTTGTCTCTTCATCAGTGCCGACGGGGTGTCGGGGATTGAAGTAATTTGTTGGTCTCTTCATCAGTGCCGACGGGGTGTTGGGAACTGAAGCAGCATATGTTGTCTCTTCATCAGTGCCAACAGGGTGTCGGGAACTGAAGCAGCATATGTTGTCTCTTCATCAGTGCCGACGGGGTGCCGGGAACTGAAGCAGTTTGTTGTTTCTTTGTCTCTTCATCAGTGCCGATGGGGTGCCGGGAACTGAAGCAGCATATGTTGTCTCTTTTCTTTTCTTTCCCCTTTTTTTTGAACCACATTACCAATACAAGCGCCCTTTCGGGTTTTCGCCGGTACCGGCCCCCCCCTCTTGCTTTTGCCCACACGCCCTTTCGGGTTTTCACGTGGCGGGGTACCCGATTTTGCCCGTAGCGCCCTTTCGGGTTTTCGCCACAGCCGGGTTGTTGCCATTTTTTACCTTTGTCCCCGTGTAGGGACAAGTCCGGCGGGGTATCTCTATTTTTAACCCCATTTCATTTTCTTCCTTTTTTTGACGAGCGGGTGATACGTAAATGTCGGCTAGGGCATGAAGCCTTGTGCCGGTAGGTAAGGCTCATTCGTTGGCAAGAAGAAAATGCCAGCGCAGCGGGAGAATTCGTGCCGATTCGACGTAGGGTTTGTAATGGCAATATTATGCAGAGTGGGTGGCTAGGGCATGGGGCCTTGCACCGGCAAAGGGTTTATTCGCTGGCAAGGGACGAATGCCAGCGCAAGGATAGAGGTTCCGCCGATCCGGGCGTAAGGCCTGTGACGGCGATTTTGTATGGTGGGGGAGGGTGGCCGAGGCACGAGGCCACGTGCTAGGAAAGGCCTTGTTTGTTGACAAGGTAGTGGTGCCACAGCAGGGGTAGAGTTGCAGGGGTAGAGTCGTCTTCACTTGTACGGACGCTCGTCAGCACCGGGTCGTGGGGATGGAATGTTCCCCCAGAGGCATCTATTATTGTGCATTATTGGCGCGTACCTCTACGTGCATGAGTAAATGCGTATGTACATATATGCGTGTATTCATATATATATATATATATATATATATATATATATATGTATTCATATTTATTTAGTAATAATATTTTTTTTATTTTCTCCTTTTATTCCTTCTTCTCCTTCTTCCCCCTTTTGTATCCCCCTTTTTTTCTTTTTTATTTCATTTCCCCCATTTCTCTCTTCTCGTTTTTTTATTTCCTTTTCCTTTCCTTCCCCTTCTTTTTTCTTCTTCTCTTCTTTTCTCTCCTTTTTCATTTGTTCTTCCCCTCCCCTCTCTTTTTTTATTTTTTTTCCCATTTTCTTCTTCTTTTTCTTCTTTTCTCCTTTTTGTGTCCTTTTTTCTCCTTTTTTATTTCCCTTCTCTCTTTTTTTTGCCGTATAAAAGGGGCGGGGGCAGTTCATTCGAACCACCCCCGTTCAAACTCCCCCTCCCTCTTCTCTCTCTTCAGCAGACGAAACCCCCCACCCCTCCTTCGTCTTCTCCGTTGCCGAGCGCCGCCGTCGCGGCCGTCGTCGTCGTTGACATCGTAGTGGTGAGGGGAACACCGCGGGGAGGCTCTCCTCATCCTCTCCTTTCCTCTTCCCCCTTTTCCTCCCCCCTTTCTTTCTCGGTTTGAGGAACGACGGAGGGTGAAGCACCATTTCTCTCTTCTCCTTCCTCCCGTCCTCTTCTCCCCTCTTTTCTCCCTTACCCTCTCTCTTCTTCTCCATCTCCTCTCCTTCCTCTCCTCTGATGTCGTGGTAGGAGAGGCCATCGGGCGCCGGCGAGGAGGTGTGGAGGCGTGCCGGCGGGAGAGCGTCGGGGCGTGCCGGCGGGGAGCCCTTAGGGCGCACCGGGGAAACCTCACAGAGTGTACCGGGGGAGCGGCATATGGCTGTGTCGGGGAGTGGATAGAAGGTGTGCCGGGCAAGGGCTCGAGGAGTGCGTCGGGGAAGAGGTCCCCCATGGGCGTACCAGCGAGAGGTCCCCCATGGGCGTACCGGCGAGAGCCCGCGTGGGTGTGCCGGGGAGTGGGCAGAGGGGTGTGCCGGTGAGGGAAGCACGGGCATGAGTGTGCCGGCGAAGCCCTGTGGACGCGGATTTTATTCTATTTCATTATATTATTTATTTATATTTTTATTTGGATTTTTGATTTATTAGGCGTGCCAGTCATCGGGGTGACAATTTTATTATGCGCTCGACCTGACTTGGTCAGCCGATTGTGAAGTCCGAGTCGGGACCAGAAGTCCGTCATACCATAAAGGCTATGACGTTAATTACGTCCTTCCAAGGAAGGACAACCCTTGATTAAACGTCAAAATAGGAGGCCTCGAGAGGTAAACTTGTATTCATGTGCGCAAAATGGAACTTCATACCAGAGCCAGGAAGGCGGGCAAGATAACAACATCAGCTGTAGAAGCAGACGGTATCGTTAATTCAGCGGCTCATAGACGATATCGTTAAGTCAGTGGTTCAAAGACTGAGCCGTGGCCGTGATGGAGGTTTAAAGCATCGATCAGTATTTCGACAGCATTTCCCCTTTATCTGGATTATGCCCAGGGGGAAATAGGCTATCACCCACGGAGTGCCGGGATGAAAGCCGAGAGAAAGAGAGAGGCCAAACCTCCCTACCTATATATATATGCCATGGGGCAATGTTTGATTTTCCCTTAGGGAAGCCGGCGGAACTCATGCAGTGGCATAGCCCTCCCGAGATAAAGGGGTTACTCATAAATCCGATGCGGGACGACGGAATGTAAGTGAACGCTCAATGTTGCGCCCTCGCACGCGGATCGACCTGCGCGGTCAGGTCGCGGGGATCAAAGGCAAGATGGCCAGGGGATTGCCGGCGCGCAGGCAAAATGGCCAAGGTTCCCGGCGCAGGAAGGGGGGTTCCCGGCGCGCCCAGGAGATGAGGTTCCCGGCGCGCCCAAGAGATGGTTCTCGGCGCATAGGGAAGCCAAGGGGGGGGGTTTCGGCGCAAGGGCCAAATGTCCAGAGGTTCCCGGCGCGCTAATAACAAGGCTCTCGGCATGAGGCCAAAGAGGTGTGCTTCTCGGAGTGGGGTTCCCGGGGCGGGCCACGCCGGGAGCTATGGCGCCGGCAAGGTTTGACGATACTCTGCTCTGGGGTTTGCTGGCGGGTCAGAGGATTTCTTGGAGATCCAGGTCAAAATAGATGGGCCCTGGGTGATCAAAATGCATCTATTCATCGGGCTTCAACTGATTTTGGTTTGTGTTTCAAAAGAAGGCCAGAGGCTGAGAGGAACTGAGGAAGACCAATCGAGCATAGAGGACCTCTTTCACCATTGATGTGCAGAGTCCCGGGGACAGTTCAATATTGTCTTTCATCATCCCGGGAGAATTTTGGCAGCACCTCCCCTGGACTTAGTATTTGCCAGGGAATGATAGGCAATCACCCACGGAGTGCCGGGATGAAAGCCACAATAGAGGGGTATTGGACCCCTGCCCTGTGTATGTGCTTGGAGCACTAGCTTAATATCCCTTTTGAGGCCATTGAAGCTTATGCAGTGGCAGAGCTCCCTTGGCTCGTAAGGTTATGTGGGGGTTATCCCCATTAATCATTATCCCTGAGGTGCATATGATGACCTGGGGTGCCCTTTGACAGAATAAGAGGTTACGTCTAGTAGACTATAAGGGGTATCTGTATGGTTTCTTGGCTGGTGGCAGGGAGGCTTTCATCCGGGATTCAAGGGATAGAGAATCCATAGTGTCAAAGGGTGGATGGCAAGAGGGGTGGTTCCCGACCTGGGTTTTTATTGGCCAAAGAAGGAGCCTCGACGTGGGTTTTATTGGCCAGGGGGAGCTCTCGACGTGGCTTTTATTGGCCAAGGGGGGGGTTCTCGGCGCCAAGGGTTCTCGGCGCGCTCGTCACCGCGCCGGGAACCTAGCGCCGGGAAGCCCCCGGGCCGGGAAGGGTATATTGAAGGGCTTTATTGACTTGCTGAAGGGGCTAAAGAAAGGGACCTCTCGGCGGCGTAGCTCTCGGCGGGGAAATGACCACGCCGGGGAGGGGCTAAAGGGTTTATGGCTTGATTGCGATACTCTGCTCAGGAGACTTCTGGGATTTCTGGCTCGGATTGAGGCAAGATCTGGAGTGCAGGAGGGCATTACATGGAGGTTAGCATCAGTCGAAGGGCAAGATCATCCATTATTAAACCCTCGGGGATGAGGGGTGTTTTTCTGGTCACCTGCTGCTCAGACGATCAAGAGATTGATGTCTCTGACCCCGAACCAGCTGGGAGCTTGGCAGAAATCCACAATATGCGGGAAAGTCCATCATCAGAGGGAGGGAAGGAGGAGGACAGAGCCCAATAACCCATTGAATGAGGGTTGGGGCTCTGTCTTCATCCTTCACGAGAGAACGACTCGAGCCGGAAATCCGGAGCATCTAAGCAAACAAACGCTTCGAAGAACATCGGATGAAAAGAAGGGGGGACAGATAGTAGATATTTCAATCATTCAATGCCCAAACGGGCCATCGTGATATTCCATTTCATTGCATCATTCCAAAACTCACACCAATCACAAGGAGGGAGTGAGGGAAAGGAGATAAAACAGAGGCCGGGAAATCCCGGTTACATCCGATGAATCGAGATAGAGCTCGCAAGATTACATGATGAAGAGAAGAAAACATAAGAAAAGAAAACATGGGGGGAGGGCGGAGCATTGTGTTGGAGATGTATGCCCTTCAAGCCAATCACAAGTGTTGTGATGGCGACATTTCTTGTTCAATTTCGTTCGATATACTAATGGCATTTTCTTCATTATATTCTTAGCACGTTATAGTATGTTTGTTGTAATATGATGAAGTCCTTGAATATGAGCTATGATGATTGGATCATAATGAGATTGTGATAATGAGAACAGTCATCTAGATGTTTATATTCTAAATGTTCCTGGTCATAGGATCTTCAAGAAGGGACATTGAAGATCCGGATAGACTGGTGCACGTGGTACTCACTCATGTGATGAGGGTGGTCGATCTCATAATCACCGGTGTGGTGACATCAAGGTACGCGTGCAGGTGCTCGTTAGTGGAATGAGTTCACTGAACTGACCCGATCTAGAATTCCTGAATGGTAATCATGCTGACTGTCAATCAGGAGATTCTAGTGCCACAGTAGCATAGTTGGATCTTTGACCTGAGTCACTAACGAGGTTTTGTGTGGACTCCACTGAGCGCTTGATTGCTGACTTATGAACTTCAATCTTGTGGTTCTTAATAGTTAGCTATTCGGACTCAGTGGGATTCATGTGAAAACACTTTGGTGGACAACAAGGGATCATTCACTCTCTGCATGGATTAAGAGAGAGAATGCTCTATGGACATGTACTTAGAAATCCCTGGCCAGGGTATGGGGGTTCACTTAGAAAAGGAGTTTTCTAGTGAACTGTACTTAAGAGTACAAGGGTCCATAAGATCATGATGTTTTAGGGTTTGACAGTTTGACCGTACCCTAATTCTGATTGGAGCATTGTATGAATGAGGATCTATAACTGTGCGGAATCTGATGACGGAAAGGTTCAATATGGGTTGCATCCCTCCCAAAGTCATTTGGGATCACGAGGTGTTGCTTGGTGCCGTTTGTGGTCGGAAAGCCTGTTAAATCCATTAAGAGTTATTGGATTATAACTAATTAAGTTAAGAAGAGTTCTTAGCTTAATGGGCTTGAAAACTAAACAGACTATTGGGCCTAGAGGGTCACACACATTAGAGTAGTGGATCAGACGGAGAAGGACGGTAATTATAGACCGTTTCTGGGTTTTTGTGAAAAATGCCAGAGTCTATAAATGCACGCTCAGGAGAGAAACCCTGGCCAAGCACTAGGGTTTCTCCCCTGGCTGCCCCCCTCTCTCTCTCTCTCCTCCCTGACCTGGGCGCATCCCTCTCTCTCTCCCTCCTCCTACGGCAGTGGATGGTGGTGCTGAGGAGTGGCCGACGTGTGGAGATCGAGAAGGAGACTCCGTCCGTTCCCGCTGCTCGTGTGGATACATCTAGAGGCCGGACACTTGGACAGCTAGCAGCCCGACGAGCCTCTACTCGATCGTCTTCGGGCATCTGGGAATTGATTAATCCCGCAAAGGTATAGAACTGTTCTTCCTTGGCGGGTTCTACGATGAATAGTTTTTGATTTTGATCGCCAGCAACGATATGACTCTTAGGGTTTCGTTGTTTCCGCTGCTCCTCTGATCGAAACCTTACAGTGGTATCAGAGCCAGGTTGTTGGTTTGATCAAAATTGAGATTATTATATATTATTTTTCGTCCTTCACGTTCATGCTTAGGGCTCAATTTAGGTTGTTCGATTGAGTCTCTCACGGATGAGTTTTTGGTCAATTGATCCCATGGAATTATTCCTGGTATCAAGAGGATCAAAATGCACGTTTTGGTGCGTTGATTGACCCTATGGTGAGGGCGACGGGTCTTCGGGGCGGTGGTCACCGTTCGCACAGGGAGAGGGAGGCCGATTCAGGCCGTTAATCTCCAATTCTGGATGACCATGGGGCTGGCAAGGGTTGCTGGACAATTCCCCATGGCATCCCACGGTGTCTGCGTCCGTGTGGTGGCCGGATTTGGGGCTCCGACGAAGTTCGCGGCGAGCTTGTTGGGGCGGCGGCGTGTTCTTCGCGGCCTTCTTCTCCGGCCACGGCGTCGAGGGCGGTGGCCGGCGGAGGTGCTGGCGGGACCCCAGGGGTCGTCCGCGGTGGTCGGGGGTGGCGGACAGGCCCCCTGCGGTGAGCACCGGGGGCTAGGGTTTTACCCCAGCCCCGGGGAAGACGACCCCCGCGGGTATCCCGCGGGTGGATCCGGCCCGCTCCCGGATCCCGCGCGCGCCCGGACCGCGCCCGATTAGGCCCCCCCCCTTTAATTTTTTTTTGAATTTTATTCATTTTAAAATGTTTAAAATGCATATAATGCCATAAAAATTTTGGGAAAATTCTGAAAAATATTTTAATGGATTATAAAATTGTTTTAGAAATCTGTTAACTTATTTTTCATTATTGGCCCTTGGTTAATTAGTTAATGGGAATTTTAAAATGGTTTTAAGTATTTCCTATTATCTAATTAATTAATGTTAATTACTATAAGGATGTGATTCTTATGAGGTTAATTAACAGTATATTATTGTTGAGCCCATGCAGTGAATGTGTATGACTTTTGTCTAAAGTTGTTTAGACTTGATTGTTTTAACTAAATTGTTTAGTTAATTAATGTTGCGTGATTTCAAAACTAATTACTATTATTTTGAAATCAATATCTCGCTGTAATTATATGATAATTACTTAATGATGCATGTGATGTGTCATGTGTGTGGATGGATGGTCATGGACTTAGATATCATGTGATGGTATGGTTTGTGGTGAATGGATCATGATGTGATTATTGGGGCCTGCGTGCCTCCTTCTCTCCCTCTCTTATTAATCTGGGTTGTACATTCTATCTCCCACCTGTGTTGTACTCCCCTTGACTGGTTCAAGGTTTCTTATTATTATCTGATGTATATTTATGGGCCTGCGTGCCCAATATTTCAAATTTACTTGTAATAATGAGAAGCGGATGGAGACTAAGAGGGAGGCCGACTACGATGGCTCGGGAGATTCTTCACATCCTGTAGGAGCATTGGATGCTCCATGTCTTTGAGTATTTACCATGTTGTGTGTACATTACCAACTGGCTCTGGTAATGTTGCTAGGTTTAAAGTCCATGATCATCCATCGGTGTTATAGCATATATTTGATATATGTGGTTATGCTACTAATTGTATATATATACATAATTTTAGAGTATATTCGATACTCCAAATTATTATTATATATATAGCACCTATATTGATGAGACCAAAATATTCAAATCCCCTTCAATCAAATATTAGGTCGATAAGCGTGAGACATTAAGAATGTTCCACGTAGCCTTCCGTTGTTATAGTCAAAGTGAGCCGTCCTTAGACTGTGGGAGTTTGTTGTGCTACCACAAGACTATCACAGCAAGGGGACGGAGACTTAGGCTAGGGCTTGGGCCGAACCTTGGGATGGGGGCTGGCATGGCTTTGTTGTGCTACCACAAGAGTTATGTCATAAACCCACTCTCATAACGTAACAACGGGTTGGACCTAACCAACGCTCATGGTTTGTTGTGCTACCACAAGATCACGAAGTGTTTGGAGGCTAAATTACTGGGAGTTACAAGGAGTTGTAATTGGCAAGAGTTGCCTACCCATTAAGTATGGGGTAGTTTGTTGTGCTACCACAAGACTACTTCCATAATGTTAATGGGATCCTAGTACCCACTAGGACACAGTCGTTGTGTCCCGTCTTTGCATGTTAGGGGTTATGCAAAATCGTCAAAAATTAGTGGGAGTATTAAGTTAGCATAAAAGTCCATGTCTTAATTTAATATCATGAATATCTGCAATGTTGTTCTAAATTCTGTTATTTCCTCTTATAGATCGCAATGACGAACCACCCATTGAGCGGCATATTGGATGCCAACAGGCTGACTGGTCCAAATTATGTCGATTGGCTCAGGAATCTGAGAATTGTTCTCACGGCTGAGAAAATAGCCTATGTCCTTGAGCAGCCTGTTCCCCCTGTTCCTGCTGATGATGCCGATGAGGCTGAGGTGATTCTTTATGAGAAGCATAAGGAAGATGCCACTCTGGCCCAATGTTATATGCTAGCCTCCATGACTAATGAGTTACAAAGGCAGCATGAAAAGATGGATGCTAGATCCATCCTATTCCATCTGGAGGAGCTCTTTGGAGCTCAGAGTAGAACAGAGAGATATGAGATATCTAAGAATCTGTTCGGGGCCAAAATGTCTGAGGGAACATCTGTGCAGACACATGTTCTCAAAATGATAGAGTGGATTGAGAGGCTAAAAGAATTAGGTTTTGATATGAACAAGGATTTGTGCATTGACCTAATCTTGCAGTCTCTCCCATGTTCATTCTCCCAGTTCATAGTGAATTTCAACATGAATAAGATAGAGTGCTCTCTAGCAGAGCTTCTTAATATGTTGAAGACAGCTGAGGGGACAATGAACAATGGGAAATCTTCTGTGATACTTGTTGGTAAGACCAACAAGAAGAGAAAGAATCAATCTGTTTTTAAGAAAAACAAGAAGAAAAAGTAGGATAAGCAGGGAAAGACTGCCAAGAAGGATGAGGCTAAGAAGGACAAGGGCCAATGTTTCCACTGCCATAAGGATGGTCATTGGAAGAGGAACTGTAAGTTGTATCTTGCAGAAAAGGCAAAACAGAAGCTTGGAGAAGCTTCAGGTATGTTCATGATTGTTGACCTAAACTTGTCTTATAGATCCACATCGTGGGTATTAGATACTGGATGTGCATCTCATATCTGCAATGACTTGCAGGTGCTGACAAGCAGTAGGCAATTGAACAAAGGCGAGGTTGACTTGCGACTGGGAAATGGAGCAAAGGTTGCTGCGCTCGCAGTTGGGAAGGTGAACCTCCAGATGCCTACAGGAGTTACACTAGAGCTTATAGACTGTTATTATGTTCCTTCTATAATAAAGAACATTATTTCCATTTCTTGCTTAAATAAATATGGATTTGTTGTAAGTTTTGGAAACAATGGTTGTTCTTTATTATTAAATGGTGAATTGTTTGCCAGTGGGAGCTTAATGAATGGTTTGTATATTTTAGATGTGGCATCTTCTGTGATGTGTGTGGACAAACCTCTTAAGAGAAAAAGAGGCAATGTGAATAGAGCTTATCTTTGGCATTGTAAGCTTGGTCATATCAATGAGGAAAGATTGAAAAAGTTGTGTAAGAATGGATACCTTGATCCATTTGATTATGAATCATTCACGACTTGTGAATCTTGCCTCATGGGTAAGATGACCAAGTCTCCATTTTCTGGACATGGAGAAAGAGCAAGTGAGATATTAGAACTCATACACTCTGATGTGTGTGGACCTATGTCCATACATGCCAAAGGAGGTTATTCATACTTCATTACATTCACTGATGATTTCTCAAGATTTGGATACGTGTACTTAATGAAGTACAAATCTGAAGCTTTTGAGAAATTTGTCGAGTTTAAGAATGAAGTAGAGAAACAAACCGGGAAAAGTATTAAAACTCTTCGATCAGATCGAGGGGGTGAATACTTGAGTACGGAGCTCACACAGTTTTTAAGGGATAATGGAATATTGTCTCAATGGACTCCTCCTTATACACCTCAGTTGAATGGTGTAGCAGAAAGGAGGAATCGTACCCTATTAGATATGGTACGGTCCATGATGTGTTTTGCTGGTTTACCCTTGTCCCTCTGGAGTTATGCCTTGGAGACTGCTGCACACTTGTTGAACAAAGTCCCATCGAAGTCTGTCGACTCCACTCCATATGAGATATGGAAAGGAAAGAAGCCAAATCTTAAGTACTTTAAGGTTTGGGGTTGCCCTGCCCATGTAAAGAAACATGACTCTAATAAACTGGGATCTAAGACTGAGAAGTGCAGGTTTGTGGGATATCCTAAGGAAACTTATGGATATTATTTCTACCAGCCTAGCGATCAAAGAGTGTTTGTAGCTAAACGTGCTGTATTTCTTGAGGAAGAGTATATCCTTGAAGGAAACAGTGGGAGCTCGGTAGAACTAGAAGAAGTTCTAGAACCACAACCTGTTAGTGTACCTTCTCAAGATCCAGTACAAATTGACCCACAAACTGTGCGTAGGTCAGGCCGGATACCTATTCAACCAGATAGATATGTAGGACATATTTCTGGTAAGGTATCACATAATGAGGATGATGATCCTAAGACCTACGAGGAGACAATGAGTGTCATTGACTCCAGGAAATGGCAAGAGGCCATGATATCTGAAATGGATTCCATGTACTCCAACCAAGTTTGGAACTTGGTGGATCCACCTGAGGGTATTATACCTATTGGATGCAAGTGGATCTTTAAAAGAAAGATTGGAGTAGATGGAAAGGTTGATACCTATAAGGCAAGGCTTGTAGCGAAGGGATATCGTCAAAGGCAAGGGGTTGACTATGACGAAACCTTCTCTCCTGTAGCCATGCTAAAATCCATTAGAATTTTACTTGCCATTGCTGCACACTATGATTATGAAATCTGACAGATGGATGTGAAGACGGCATTCCTCAATGGAAACCTTAAGGAAGAAGTGTAAATGACACAGCCTGAGGGATTCACATCCAAAGAGTATCCAGATAGAGTGTGCAGGCTTCAGAGGTCCATATATGGACTAAAGCAAGCATCTCGCAGTTGGAACATAAGGTTTGATGAAGCAATCAAATCTTATGACTTCGTTAAGAACGAAGATGAGCCATGTGTGTACAAAAAGGCAAATGGCAGTGCAATCACCTTTTTAGTACTGTATGTGGATGACATACTACTCATTGGGAATGATGTAGGTATGTTATCGTCAGTCAAAGCCTGGCTGTCAAAGTATTTCTCCATGAAGGATTTGGGAGAAGCATCCTATGTGTTGGGGATTAGGATCTATAGAGATAGATCAAAGAGGATGCTAGGCTTGTCCCAATCCATGTACATAGACACCATTGTCAAAAGGTTTGGCATGGAAGACTCCAAGAGAGGTCTAATACCAATTAGACATGGAGTCTACCTCTCTAAGGAAATGTCCCCTAAAACTCCTGAAGAGAGGGAGTACATGAGTAGGGTTCCCTATGCCTCTGCCATAGGGTCCATCATGTACGCGATGTTATGTACTAGGCCTGATATAGCTTATGCTCTAAGTGTTACGAGCAGGTATCAAGCAGATCTAGGTGAACAACACTGGATAGCTGTGAAATGTATCCTTAAGTACTTAAGAAGGACTAAGGATCTATTTCTGGTATATGGAGGAGAGGACTTGAAACTGAGAGGATACACTGACTCTAGTTTTCAGTCTGACAAAGATGACAGCAAGTCAACCTCTGGGTTCATTTTTACTCTCAATGGTGGGGCAGTGAGTTGGAAGAGTTCCAAACAAGAAATCACTGCTGATTCAACAACCGAGGCTGAGTACATAGCTGCTGCCGAGGCGTCAAAGGAGGCGGTCTGGATGAAGAAGTTCATCGATGGATTGGGAGTTGTCCCAAGCATCTCTGATCCTGTCCCCGTGTTTTGTGACAACAATGGGGCAATTGCACAAGCAAAGGAGCCGAGGTCTCATCAGAAGTCCAAGCATATTCTGCGGCGTTATCACTTGATCAGAGAGATTATAGCTAGAGGAGATGTGATAGTAGATAGAGTATCTTCTGCTGATAATATTGCAGATCCATTGACTAAGCCTTTATCTCAAAGTGTGTTTGAGCGTCACCTTGGGCTGATAGGGATCAAGCATGTGGGTGATTGGCTTTAGTGCAAGTGGGAGATTGTTGGAGATGTATGCCCTTCAAGCCAATCACAAGTGTTGTGATGGCGACATTTCTTGTTCAATTTCGTTCGATATACTAATGGCATTTTCTTCATTATATTCTTAGCACGTTATAGTATGTTTGTTGTAATATGATGAAGTCCTTGAATATGAGGTATGATGATTGGATCATAATGAGATTGTGATAATGAGAACAGTCATCTAGATGTTTATATTCTAAATGTTCCTGGTCATAGGACCTTCAAGAAGGGACATTGAAGATCCGGATAGACTGGTGCACGTGGTACTCACTCATGTGATGAGGGTGGTCGATCTCATAATCACCGGTGTGGTGACATCAAGGTACGCGTGCAGGTGCTCGTTAGTGGAATGAGTTCACTGAACTGACCCGATCTAGAATTCCTGAATGGTAATCATGCTGACTGTCAATCAGGAGATTCTAGTGCCACAGTAGCATAGTTGGATCTTTGACCTGAGTCACTAACGAGGTTTTGCGTGGACTCCACTGAGCGCTTGATTGCTGACTTATGAACTTCAATCTTGTGGTTCTTAATAGTTAGCTATTCGGACTCAGTGGGATTCATGTGAAAACACTTTGGTGGACAACAAGGGATCATTCACTCTCTGCATGGATTAAGAGAGAGAATGCTCTATGGACATGTACTTAGAAATCCCTGGCCAGGGTATGGGGGTTCACTTAGAAAAGGAGTTTTCTAGTGAACTGTACTTAAGAGTACAAGGGTCCATAAGATCATGATGTTTTAGGGTTTGACAGTTTGACCGTACCCTAATTCTGATTGGAGCATTGTATGAATGAGGATCTATAACTGTGCGGAATCTGATGACGGAAAGGTTCAATATGGGTTGCATCCCTCCCAAAGTCATTTGGGATCACGAGGTGTTGCTTGGTGCCGTTCGTGGTCGGAAAGCCTGTTAAATCCATTAAGAGTTATTGGATTATAACTAATTAAGTTAAGAAGAGTTCTTAGCTTAATGGGCTTGAAAACTAAACAGACTATTGGGCCTAGAGGGTCACACACATTAGAGTAGTGGATCAGACGGAGAAGGACGGTAATTATAGACCGTTTCTGGGTTTTTGTGAAAAATGCCAGAGTCTATAAATGCACGCTGAGGAGAGAAATCCTGGCCAAGCACTAGGGTTTCTCCCCTGGCCGCCCCCCTCTCTCTCTCTCTCCTCCCTGACCCGGGCGCATCCCTCTCTCTCTCCCTCCTCCTACGGCGGTGGATGGTGGTGCTGAGGAGTGGCCGACGTGTGGAGATCGAGAAGGAGACTCCGTCCGTTCCCGCTGCTCGTGTGGATACATCTAGAGGCCGGACACTTGGACGGCTAGCAGCCCGACGAGCCTCTACTCGATCATCTTCGGGCATCTGGGAATTGATTAATCCCGCAAAGGTATAGAACTATTCTTCCTTGGCGGGTTCTACGATGAATAGTTTTTGATTTTGATCGCCAGCAACGATACGACTCTTAGGGTTTCGTTGTTTCCGCTGCTCCTCTGATCGAAACCTTACACATTGACTCCTCTCCCTCCCCCAGCTGCTTGCCCACCTGGAGCTTCTTTTCCTTCTCTTTCTCTTCAGATCGATCTCTTCTCTCTTTTCTCAGCAGAGGAGGCTCTCTCTCTCTCTCTCTGTTGGTCTCTTTTTCCTTTTCTTTCTCGGGTGGATGAGGTTGTAGGTTTCTTCGATGCCCCCCTCTTTTCTTCTGGTTATCCTCCTCTCTCCTTCCTTTGACGGAGGGAATGGCTTTTATAAGCCCATTCCATTGGCTTCTCGGCGTGGCCACTGTCGGTGCGCCTTTTGGTGGCAGTGGGCCTCTTCAGCAGCTTCTCGGTGCCACCGATATTGGCCCATTTAGAGCTTTTGGGCTTCTTGTGTTCATTTCTTCAGTTGTGAGGGCTGACGCATCGGCTGACATATCTTGTCGGCCGGCTTCTTTCTTGTTCATTCGGGGATGGTCCCGAGTATCTCCCGAGGTCTTGTGTCTCGTTTCAGTGGTTCTCTATTAGAGCCGGCTGTCTCTTCTTTTCTCCTTTTATTCCTGAAAACAAGATAACAGAAATAAGACATTTTATAAAGGTATTTTAGGGTTATTATTATTATTTCATCGCTGCTATTATTATTATCTTTATTTTAGGCGTCAACAAGCCCCCTACCGGGTGTGCCGGTGATGAAGGCGCCTAGTGTGCCGGGGAAGAGGCATGTGGCTGTACCGGCGAAGACCCACGGGGGTGTGCCGGTGAAGGTGCCCCGGCGGTGTACCGGTGAAGGCCTCCAGGGGGGAGTGTACCGGCCAAGAGACCAGGGGACTTTTAGCTAGGGAAGAAGACTTCTTCGATAGGCGGACTTCTGGTGTTACCTTTCGGGGCCCACCATGACTTTGTTGGGGCCGTCACTCCTTGTGGACGTGCACCCGTGTTTTCCCTTACGCCTTTGGCCTAGGGGAAACTCTGTCGAAATTTCGTCAGAAATTGGCAATATTTTGTTCATTTTACTCATAGTAAAGCCCCCTTTGCAGCTTTTCACTTTTCTTCGCCTACGGCTTAGTCTGATCTTCTATTTGTTGCCTCTTTGGAGATAAATGGCTGCCCCAAGTGGTTCTTCTGTCCCTGCTACTGCTGTCGGTGCCGACCTCATTCCGCGGGCTTCCGTGCTAGCGGTCACGTGGCTTAATGTGGAGGACCTGGACCGCGAACATGCGGAAATAGCTGCCTTGGCAGAGTCGTCGGGGTCCGACCGGGAGAGCGTCGACTTCGGCCGGCTTGCCAGAGTTGACAGTGGCTTCACATTTGATCGGGCCACCGGGGAGTACAGGAAAGACTTCCCGAAGGATAGGCACCATGTTCGATTCCTGAAGCACCTGCGCTCCCGAGAGGGGCGAGACTTTCGCACTATAAAAGCCGTCGAGCGGGCCATTCTGCATGCCCGGGACAGTCTATTGTACAGCGTCCCCAGGAGCATTCCGATGTATTTGGTGGGAGAAGCCCAGGAATGGAAGCCGGTCTTGGGTATTGAGGGAGTGCTGCCGGCTGAAGACAAATTAGTGCGGGCCCCTCAATTTACACTAGCAAAGTGGGATATGTCTGCAGGGAAGGTGCAGGGCGAGCCGCCCCGATTTGGTTTGTTCTTGGCTCCCCTGAAATTGGGTTACAGGGAGGAACCCTTCGTCTTGGACTGCTTGGCCGTCAAATTCAAGTATGAACTATCACTGGGCTGGTTCGGGGAGCTGAAGCTTCAAGACGCTCACAGTTTCCAGGAAGGGGCAGTGGAGTTCACTGAATATGTACTGTTCAACTACGCCCCACTGCTGGTTCGGGCCGGCATCTACCACAGCGTATACGCCTCCCGGTATGGCTACCCCATCTCCAAGGGTCTCTGTTGCGGCATGATGGAGGTATTCAGCGCAGAGACTAACACCTTCTACACGGCAGAGGGCGAGACTTCTCTTGACTTATGGAGTCTCAGTCAGCTGAGTGGCTTGCCCATCGATGGGGAGCCTTATGAAGAAGTGTGCCTCCCCGATCTAATCAAGGATGAGACTAACGGGGATGGCTATTATTCTCTTGGGTACTCATACCGGTACCTGATGAAGGCGTACCGGGAGCTGTACCAGTTGTCACACAAGGGAAAGCAGCCCGCCCGCGGGGACAGGAAGAGGGTGCGCATGCCCCTGTGGCTGGAATATTTTTATGACGGGCTGAAGCAGTACGAGGAATTTCCGTGCGTCGGCACCGCCGTTGCCCCTAAGAAGCGTGCGAAGCCTAAGCTCGGCGTGAAGATCCCCTCCAGGGGGCGTCGGAGCGGGGCCAACCCAATGGGTGTCAACCCACAGACTCACTGTGCCGCCTATCTGACGTACTGGCTGTGCTCATTTGCCATGCCGTACGGGGATGAGACAGTGATCCGGCCGGATGCCATCTACCCGGCATGTCAGATGGCATGGGGTATCAAGCTGTCACTGTGCCCGGTAACCCTCTGCTTGATCTACAAGGCGCTGGGAGATATCAGCACCCATCAGTTTCCGAGGCAGGCCCGGTATGTGTGCCCACTACATTTCTTCAACGCGTGGGTCTGTTCACTGTTCCCGGAGTTTGCCCCGCGAGTCCTTCAGGACTGGGGGCTAGTGCCGAGGATGCTGGAGTTTGCGAGTGCAGAGCCGGCTTCCACTTCCATGCGGATGTTCGATATCCGGGGCCAGTTGACAACGGTCCCCCGGGATGCGGCCGGTACCATTCATTTCTGGACGCTGGCTGCACATTCAAGCCCCCTTGTGAATAACAAGAGAGAATGTAAAGACGACCAGGTGGAGAAGTACGTCCACCCAATCAGCCAAGAGAATGTAGTCCGCCCGCTGCTGGAACCGGAGCTGAGGGACTGGGCGCTATCCATTTGCCCGAGCGTGTTGGTGTTCAGGAAGGGGGATAATGTGCTACTGGAGCCGTATTATCCCTTCCGATTTGGTCGCAACTTCGGGTATGACCAGCATATCCCTGTTTATCATGCACAATTCGGCCTGCCTTCGCGGAACATCCGGGGAAGTTCAGTTACTGAGCATGCTGAGAGCTGGTGGGACTTTTTCCACCGGGCGGACACTGCCTCTTTCAGGGTGCCGGCCCCGGGTCGCATTCCTCGAGTGACCTAGGACTACATAAAGTGGTGGAATGCCCGGACGTCCTTCTATCGGTTACACAAGACCGACTGCTGGGATGGGACCGAGAGGAGGTTCCTTAGTCGGCAATCAGTGCCAGTACTTGATATTGAGCCAGATCATCTTCTTCGGCTCAAGAACAGGCAGGAGAGAGAGGTAGCGGCATACATGGCTGCTCGTCGGGAAGCCCGGGATGCGAGGCCGACGCCGAAAGTGGAGTTGCCTCCGGTGGCGAAGGACGACTATAAGAAGACATTGCGGGACCTTTGCAAGGTGGGGAGTGACCGCCTGGACCTCATCAATTATCCATTCCCCATAGAGGAAGAGGGGACTCCCGCTAAGAGCTGGCGTCCGGAGAGAGATGCGCTCTGCCCATACCGCACATTCATGAGACGGGAGGAGAGGAAACCCGAGAACTATAGGGACACCACATGGCTATATGTCCTTCTCCGGGTGAACGGGCTGAAGATCGAAGATCAGAGGGCCTCCATCCTGGGGAAGCGCCTGCACATCCCGTACTACTATGCTGACGGGTGGGGCATAGACCACTTCAGCCTCTTCTGTCACCTCTCCATGATGAAGCACGCGGATCTGGCCAACCTTACGGACCGGTGCCAGAAGATTGAAGATGTGTGCTGGCTCGTTCGAGAGGCGGCGCGTCGGGACAAAGAGCCATCCCTGAGCTACTGGCCGATCACACTGCGGCTGTATACTGGCCCTCACGGTATTTGATCTTCTTCTTCTCCTTTTGTCTTTGTCTCTTATCATGGCGGCCTTTGTGGAGAGTTGGATGTTAATCATGAATGCGTGTTTGTTATTTCTCTTTTCCTTTCTGGCAGACCACCCCGATAGCGCGCAAATGGCCACGTACCGGAATCTCCTTCGGCTTGTCCAGAAGCCTGCATATTTTGAAGCCGCGCCGCTAGCCCCGACTGCGGCTCCTCTGCCCAAGGTAGCGAAGAGGCCCCGGGCAAAATCTCCCATGAAGAAAGCAGTGGATGTCGGAAAGGTGGCTAAGCGGCGGGACACAAAGCGGAGAAAAACGGAGGCGGCCACGGCCCTGACTGCCATTCCTCCGGCGCCACGGGTCCCGTCCTTTGAGGAGTTCGAGGTTGCCCGGACCGAGCCGAGCCAACCTGTCGGTTAGCGCCTCCGACTGTTAGCATGCCTTTTAAGCCTCTTTCTTTATCTTTATTTCGGAGCAAGGTCTCGACGCCTGAATGTTTCCTTTCGTTTCAGCCCCTATGGAGGAGCCCACGCCTGCGCCTATTCCTGCTGTGGAGGAGCCAGTCCCTGCGCCCCTTCCAGATGTGGGTGAAGTAGCGGTTGCGGCGAGGAAGACTTCGGCGCCGACCCCGGCTCCCTCACCGGTAGCACAGGGGAGGTCCCGGGCCAAGTCGCCTATTAAGAAGGCATTGGCTGCTGCCGAGGTGGCTACGCGGGAAGCGGCAAAGCGGAGACGGGCCGAGGGATCCCCGGCTCCTACGGCCGTCTCTCCGGTGGCCCCCATCTTGTCTTTCGAGGAGTTTGAAGTCACCCGGGCCAGACCGAGTCACGATGCTGATGAGGTCCAACAGTTGCCAACATCATCTGGGATTGGCTTGCTTCCTGAGCCGGCCCCGCATGCGCGCACGGCGACCATGCGCTTCTTCCTTACAAGCGGCACGAAGGAGCCGGCGCCCGTGCTGATCCCGGGCGAGGGTACGGCTGGGACTCCCGAGAAGGCCTTGCCTGTTGAGGAAGCCCGTGTGTCACCTCGTGCCGCAGGAGCTGAAGAGGGTATTTACCTTTGTCGGCTTAATCGGCTTCTTCTCCATTTTTATTTCCTGGGGGCCAATTTAGCTTGATATAACCCATTTTTTTTGTGTGTGCCAGGCACAGCAGAGGCGGTCGTTGGCCTATTTGGGCCCCGCCTGCAACCCCCGATGATGTGTTTGTATGTGAGGAAGAGGCTGAGGTCCGGCGTACCGGCCTCATCTAGCCCGAGGGAGAGTGCGCCGGCCATTGACCTCGAAGTGGAGGCCTGTGGACACCGAAAATTGCACACCCAAATGTCACGCTCGGCCCAGCATCAACAACGGCGCCGAGTGAAGGAACCCCGGAGGAATCAAGCACGAAAGGCCCCACAGCCCATGGGCCCCAGGAGGAAGTCAAACGGGCCATGACTCGTGCTCGCAACGGGCTCAGAACGGGCCCCAAATACACACCCCGTGGGGAGCCATTCAGCGACACGCCCAGCCCCCAAGGGGCCTCAACGGCACGCCCTGTGGAGCTCCAGCGGCACGCTCCTTCAGGGTCCCAGCGGCACAACCTAAGGGTTGCTCAGCGGCACACCCCCGTTGGGGTTCAGCGGCACGCCCTCAGTGCTGTTCAACGGCACGCCCCTCAGGGCCTTCAGCGGTACACCCCCTGGGGGTGGCCTCACCGGCGCACCCCTTTGGGTGTTTAGCGGCACGGCCCTTTGGGGCTTCAGCGGTACACCCCCAGGGGTTCTTCAGCGGCACGCCCATCAGGGGCTCCAGCGGCACGCCCTTCAGGCCATCCAGCGGCACGCCCTTAGTGGCTTCAACGGCACGCCGTTTTGGCTCTCCAGCGGCACGCCCCTTCAGCTCGCCAGCGGTGAAGCTTTTCAACGGACGACGTGAAGCCCATGCCCTATGCATCCTTGGCACGCAGTGAAGCCGTCCGAGGTGGCAGCCGATCGTTGGGCCACGTAGGCTACCCCACTGACACCCAGGACAGGGCAGGTCAAACGCCATCATCATAGACCACTTCCCGCCTTCGACGGCCGTGCTCGAAGGCTCCGACAGCAGGGAGTATAAAGCCACTCCCGCTTCAAAGAGAAAAAAAAGGGAGGAGAAGAAGAGGAGGGAGGGAGACAGACGAAAAAGGGTCAGACAGACACACAGAGGAGAAGGGAGAAGAGCAGAAGAGGCATCCTGGCGTGAGCTTCCTCCGACGATCATCGGGAAGAAATAAGAGTAAGAGAGAGAGAGCTCGATGTAATGGGGGGAGAGAGTTGGGGGTTTTCCCTTTGTACTCGGTTCCTCCCCCTTCTTGTGTTGTCTTTCTTTCCGTTTCCCGCCTACGGCCTTGTCGTGGGCATTTTCTTTTGTCATGTATGTGTAGGGCTCCGGCCCCTTTGCTCCCCATGAATGAAAGTCACCCTTCTTGGGTCTTTTCTGCCATTTCCCGTCGATTTTACTCCCGTCCCCGTAGTCACATGATTCTTCCTTTGCGAGTTTTGGCCCCCATGGGCTCTTCACCCACCATGGCCACCTGCCGTGCCCACCAGCTTAAGAAGAGGGGGAGACCCTTGCCCTCTCTCAGAACACCCAGTTACCAGTGACCGTCCCTTGGCCCCCTTGCCATTCCCCCAGCGGTACGCCCTGTTGGACTCCTGGCCGGCACGCTCATCAGCCCTTGGCCCTTGCCCGGTACACCCCCAGCTGGCCCCATCGGTACACTCTTCTGGTCTTCAGCGGCACACCCGCTGGCCAAGCCCGAGCCCGTTGTTCTCCTTCACGTTTTTTGAGGCCCTATAAAGGTGTTGCTCCCCCGAGGGCCCACCTCCAATTGTCGGGTTCCGCCACTCCATGTGGGCGCGTTCCCTTTACCTCCCTTACGCCCCGGGTCAAGGGGAGATGCTGTCGAATTTTTGTGAGAAACTAATAAACGATTAAAAGAGGCAGAAGGAGGCAACAAACGAGCAGGGTAATTAATGAAACCTTCCAACTCATCATACCACTGCCGACACCACAACGAGAACTGAATCGAACCAATTAACCACCCGGCAGCCCGAACGTCCGACCCGCAAGAAAAGAGACCGAATCGAATAAAGAGAACGAACAAAGGGAGGAATTTCATATAAAACTGCACGAAAGTTAAGATAAGAAGAAAAGAAAAGCCTTAAAACAAATAATCGAAAACTGATCGAACCCCCACCGTCACGCCTTGATTGGCCCTTCGCCGGTACGCCGCTCCCACTGGCCCTTAGCGGCACGCTTCTATTGGCCTTCAGCGGCACGCTCCCATTGGCCTTCAGGGGCATACTTCCCTTGGCCCCCCTTTCAGCGGCACGCTCCCTCCCTTCGCCGGTACACCCTCAGACACAGTCTCAGCGGGATCCAACGTACAGACTTTGGGCTTGGCGACGTATAGACTTCGAGCTGCAATCAAAGAGACAATGTACAGACTTCATGCCGCAGTGTATAGACTTGGGGCTGGCCGACGTATAGACTTGGCCAATGTATAGACTTTGGGCCAGCCAATGTACAGACTTCATGTTGCAGTGTATAGACTTGGGGCTGGCTAACTTATAGACTTGGCCAATGTATAGACTTTGCGCCAGCCAATGTACAGACTTCATGTTGCAGTGTATAGACTTTGGGCCAGCCAATGTACAGACTTCATGTTGCAGTGTACAGACTTGGGGCCGGTCAATGTATAGACTTGACCAATGTACAGACTTTGGGCCCGCCAATGTACATACTTCACGTTCCAACGTACAGACTTTGGGCTTGGCAACGTATACACTTCGAGCTGCAGTCAAAGGGTCAATGTATAGACTTCACGTTCCAACGTATAGACTTGGGCCAGCCAACGTGTAGACTTCATGACGGCTAGTGTACAGACTTCGGACCAGTCGACGTATAGACTTCATATTGCAACATGCAGACTTTGCTCCACTCTACTCCAGTGTATGGACCTTGGGATTGGCAACGTACAGACTTCGAGCCTGGGGAACGTACAGACTTTATACCCACTCCCACGTTCTGATTGGCTCCTTAGCCGGCACGCTTCTCTCACCTTTCAGCGGTACACTCACCTAACCCCACACTGCTTGAACCTTCAGCGGTACACCCCTTTAAACCCTCAGCGGTACGCCCTTCAAAGCCCCAGCGGTACACTCTTAATTGCCCCAGCGGCACGCCCCTTGAACCTTCAGCGGTACACTCCCTTGAGCCCCAGCGGTACGCTCCTTTGGCCTTCAGCGGTACACCCCTTTAAACCCTCAGCGGTACACTCCCGTTTTCCCCTTCGCCGGCACACTATACATATACACATATACAGCCCGATAAAAGCATTAACAATAGCAAATAAATTAATAAAAATTACGCTAATTAAAGGACTCCGAATGCGCAATATTAATCACAATAAAGAGGCGGGAGGGGTAATAAAAAAATAAATAACAAATGAATGATAATAACAAGAATAATCATGAATAAAAGAAGAGAAATCGTCCCGGACAAAGGCACGAATAAACAGTAAACATCAGATCAGAAATCCCAGAAGATATAACTAAGAAAGCCCCAGATAAAAGACGCTAACATCCACACTGCAGCCCTCTCTCTCCCCGGGACCCGGGGCAAAAGAGAATAACAACGCCGCCCTTTCAGGTCGGGCCCGAGTCTCGGGAATTATCCCGATATGGCCAGGCTTTGATCTAACCTCGGGCCGACATCCTAATCGGACCGGATTTGTTTTCTCGTTCCGGACACCTTCTGAGTCCTCATTAAAATCGCCGCATGCTCGGCAGACATTTGAAGGGATCTACCTCCGTTTTCTCATTGTGACGCTGCCACGGACCTGTGTCCGAATACAAAAGGTCTACGAGTGGCTGACACGGCCGACAGTTTTTGGCCTTAATACAACCTTCAGTGTGATCTATCCCTATCTCTCTCGCATAATTAGTATTATTTCTTTCGGCCTCGGGGCCTCTGATTTCGGCAATTAATCAAGGGTATTCCCTCGTACGGGGGATGTAAATGACGTCGTGACCTTTATGGCGCGACGGGATTCGGTCCCGACACGAACCACACAATCGTCTGACGAAGTCAGATCGAGCGCACCATGGGTTCTTCAAAGCCCGAATAAATCGTCACCTCGGTGACTGGCACGCCCACGCACGTAACAAAACCCACAGACCATACCGGAACGATGGTTCGACGAGAAGTGCGTCCACAACTCTGGCACGCCCGGTGGGACGGGTCCACCCTTCATCTTTTTACCAAAATTAGGGGCCCCGTGGCCCCCTTCTTGTAATACTAATTGGGCCACTTTCTTAAATGCAGAAAAAAGAGAGAGGCGTCATGGAACCAACGATGGCGGTCGTCTGCGGCCCTCAACCCGTCCAGAACCACGTGCGGGGTGGGTACTTGGCGATCCCCCTCACCTTCGGGAGTTTCCCTCCCACCGTGGGCTTCCCCAACTTCCTGGGGGTGGCCTTCGTTGACATCCTCGACGCACGAGCGCCCGAGGAGCCCCAAACCAACGCTCCCGCTCCGGGAGCCGTCGAAGCTGCCGCCGGCCGAGCTGTGGCCAAGAACAACAACAGCGTCCCTACAACGACGTTGAGCTGCAACGTGCACCATGTGCACCAGACTACCGGCCCATCCCACCAGGGGTCGGCATCTCACCGGAGGAGGCTCCGAAGAAACAACATTAGCGTCGGCCCGGGGCGCCGCATGTCCAACTCTGGGAAGACCATGACTATGGGGACCCATTGAGTCCGTCTGGACGGGAGGAGATCCCCTGTGGCACCGGACCGCGTCGTCCCGACCGTGCCGGTTCAAAACTCCTTCCAAGAGCTCCGGAAGTTGAAAGAGGAGGCAGCACCCGCAGCTGTCGCCACGTCACCAAGGATTGCGCCGACCCACAGGTCGGTGAAGCTGAAGCAAGTCTGGATGCCTAAAGAGACCCAGCCCACTGCACCCGCCCTGGCAGGGCCCAGCACTTTCCGCCCCAAGAGGGCCTGACGCGATGACAGGGTCGAGGTAGTGACCCCCACTCTCCGACCGGCACCCGTCATCCCGGTGCCGTCCGAGAATGTTCACCGCCGTCGCCGAGGGCGCCGGCACAATGCCGCCCGCCTGGCTCTCACGGCCTACTCCCCTCCTGCCGCTGTCATCGACGCGCAACCCCAGGCCGCTCTCCCTGACCAGGAGTGGGAAGGGATCGAGCCGGCCATGAGGAACTACCTCCGAGGCCCGGGTAGCACCCCCGTCGGCCGCCAGAGGCTACTGGGGGCAATGGCCTCCGCCTTCCAGGAAGAAAGGGGGGGACCTACACCTAGCATGGAATCGAGGACACGCCCGGAGGAGCCGCGCCAGTCCCCTGTACGGGAGGAAGCGCCGCCCCGAGGGTCGGTCTTCGATAGGCTGACATTCCCAGGAGGATCGTCCAGGAAAGCGACAAAAAGAAGTAAGACTTCATGGTCGGTATGGGGCCTTACCCACCGACCCGGAAGAATTGGCCAGAATAGCCGTTAGACCGGGACCCCTTACTAGAAGAGGGAGAGCGGCAGGCGACGCGACACCCGTAGGCGCTGAAGGGACCTTACCTGAAGAGCCCCTTGCGGCCCTCACGGCCAATGTGGTCACCACCAGCGACACGAGTGGCGAACCCTCGACATCAGCCGAGGACGCCTGATAACGCGAAAGTTTGTCGTTTAAAACACGCGTATAACAATCTTAAAACCGAACTCGCACAAAATGATCAATGGAGAACGTAGTACTATGGCAAGCACGGGTCGAATCCACAGGGAAGAAGATACTTTTAGAGTTAAAAACCTTGTAACCTTTTAGAAAATGTTTGTGATTTTTTTGTAGCTTGAAGAGAATGATTAAACAAAGAATGATTCCAACAATTAAATCAAAATGCCTATGATTATGAGTCTATGCCATGGGAAATAATTGCATAACATTGAGAAGAAGAGGTAGAAAAAGTAGGAAGAGAGGGAAGATGAACAAACTCTAGATCAAATGAACACTTCTTTCATTAACATAAAGAAACGATTACATGAAGTGCAAGACGAGCTTACAATAAAGATGTGACGAGATTACAATGAAGTAAATGAAACTAAAGCAATAGCAACAAGAGGAGCCTGAGATGTGAAGATGGTAGCCGCAATGGTGATGACGGCGCCGTCCTCTCTTGGCCTTGGATCACGAACCACCTTGTGGAAGATGTCGTCTACACCGGGAGGAAGTCGCCTTTGTCGTTGAAGCTGCCTTTGGAGGGTGAATAACTTTGAACCCAAGAGGAATTAGGGGATGCCCAAGAAGAAGAAGTTGAAGAGGGGGAAGAGAGGAAAAACTTTAATGAAGAACTCAGAGAGAAAAGAAGAGAAGAAGAGCTTCAAAATGGAGACATAACCGAAGCCAGCACCTCGGATGAACAGTAAAAACACAGGACAGCAAGTTGTAAAACTAGAAATATCTTCAAAACCAGAAGGAATTAGAAGATGAGCAAGAAGAAGAAGTTGTAGAGAACTTAAAAACAAAGAACTTTCATGAAGAAAGCTAGAGCAGAAAAGGACTAGAAGAGGAAGAAATAAGGGGAAGAACAGAGAAAAATACTGGGTCGCAGATGAACAGGACAGCACAGTGAAAAACACGAAATAGCTTGAAAACCAGAAGGAATTAGAAGTTGAGCAAGAAGAAGAAATTGTAGAGGACGTAAAAATGAAGAACTTTTATGAAGAACACAAAATGAGAAAACGAACTTACATGAGAGAAATCGGAGGCCTAAGGTTGAGAGAGAAAGAGGGAGAGTGAAAGATTGCCAAAAAAAAGACTCCCCTTCTCCTCCTTACCATGGGCTATTTATAGGGAAAGTTTGGTAGATAGAGGGTGGAGATTATATCAAAAGGAGATGGATGGCTAAGATTCAAATGGAATATGATGCATGGGGAAGAGTAAAAGTAGGTGGGCACCCCCTTTCTTGGACTTTAGGCACCCCATTTCCCAAGGCTCATCATGTCTCTCCTTTAATTCAAATTTTGGATGTCCTTTTCCTCCTTTCCAAACTTAAAGTTTGGATTCCTCCTTTTCAAACTTTGAATTCGAAATTTTAAACTTTCCTTTCCCTCCAATCAAAATAATTTGAATTCTTTATTTGACTTGGTCAAAATGGTGATGACCCTTTTGCCCCCGGCTTCTTTTGTAATTACCTTCGGTGTCCTACACACATATAATTACACTTTAGTCCATAAAAATTACCACAATGTGCATATCAATCTCAAATGCTCATGATTATGCAATGGAGAATTAATTCTCATGGCCCTCAACTTTAATTTATTATTAAATAAGACAATTGAATTAATCAATTTACGTGAAAGCTCCAATTTAAATGCGGAGTTGAGGTTAACTATGAAATATGCATAATTGCCTAATTATATGCACATAAAATAGTGTACATGCAATGAATTGTCATAAGAAATGGACACTTATCACACCCCCCAACTTACTCATTGCTAGTCCCTTAGCAATGTCAATAAATTGAATTTTAGGACTAACAAGAGTTTGTAAGATTCATGCTCTCATATCCAATTATCCCTTCATAGAATCAACCAAAGATTAGGAATCTAGAATCATTAATGCACACTAGCCTTATGTAGGAATTTAATAGTACATGATTAAGAATTCAAATTAAAGCTCAATAGCACTTGTGCATGTGTAACTACCAAATCCACAGCTTAGATAATTACATCCCCCATTCGCTATTCCAAGTAAATGTCTTTCAACCCTGCACCTCTTAGATCAGAGCATTAAGTATATTAGCTTTTTGTCTGCCTTATTATTTTGTCCCTTTGGGATCTTTTATACCACACATGATGCTGCACTACCCTTCACTGCTCAACGTGAACCTCGACTCTTGCCTTAGGAGAAGCAGGCCCAGTTTCGCAGATCCAGGTTCCCTTTTCCGTTTTACGCGAACCTCAACACGTCTTAGGTGAAGTAGGCCCGGTTACTAAGATTAGGGGCATTTTTCATGATATATATTTTTTTCTTTCTTCTTCTCTTTTTTTTTTTCAGTGCCATTGCACTTTATTTGATAGATAATTTGGCAGAAAGCTTTGTATAAAGATCTCTTATCTTAAGAAGTGCAGAATATCAGACAATATACCTAAAATAGCAGAGGGCTTGTCTTGCTTGTTTCATTAGTGTGTAATGTAAAAAAAAAATTTTTTTTTTTTTAGTGCACATGAACTTTAAAGGGATTCTTATATCAGTTTTCCATGGCTAGATTGACTAAATTTTCCATCATCCTTCTCCCTAGTCTTTTCTATTCCAGAATTACTTTTAATTTAAGTATGAATCATGAAACTCAAAATGGAGTTTACATCTTTATGCAAGACAGAACTCCTATCAGGTTGTACTATATGCATCATGAAAATTTCTCTCCCCCCAACTTGAATGACATTGTCCTCAATGGCATGTAGAATTGAAAGCAAAAGAATAATGTATCAATAAATACTTCTGAGAGGGAAAGAGACAACCGGATATTCGGGACGAAACCTCCATCAATGTCATAGGCGGTGATGACTTCCTCTCCTTGGCCTTAACCTGACTACTAAAACACACTCAAACAAAAACGTCAAAACAACAAAAACTGTAGGTTGCCTCCCAGAAGCGCTAAGTTTTTCGTCTTCAGCCAGACGCATGAGAGCTCACAAAGATTTTATTCCAGACCACTTAGAACAATGGATTCTTTTTTCAACTGATCATTTTCCAAATAAGGTTTCAATCTTTGACCATTGACAGTGAAAATGTGACCATTTTGAGGATTTAAAATTTTGACAGCACCATGGTCAAAAGCTTTGATTACAATGAATGGACCATCCCACCTAGATTTCAATTTTCCAGGAAACAACCGTAGCCTTGAATTAAAAAGCCAAACTTTTTGGTCAGGTTGAAAAGATTTTCTCAAAATGTGCTTGTCATGAAAGGCTTTGGTCTTAGCTTTGTAGATCTTGGAATTTTCATAGGCTTCATTGCGTAGCTCCTCCAACTCATTGAGTTGGAGAGCTCTATGAGAACCAACTTGGGCCAAGTCCAAATTCACTTGTTTTATTGCCCAGTACGCCCTATGTTCTAGCTCGACTGGTAGGTGACAGGCTTTTCCAAAAATCAGCCTATAGGGGGACATACCTATGGGAGTTTTGTAGGCAGTCCTATAGGCCCAAAGAGCATCATCCAATCTTTCAGACCAATCCTTCTTATCGGGCCGAACAGACTTTTGCAGGATGTTTTTGATTTCTCGATTGGATATTTCCACTTGGCCACTTGTTTGGGGGTGGTAGGGGGTGGCGATTTTGTGAGTGATCCCATATTTCTTAAGTAAAGCTCGGAATTGGGAGTGAGTAAAATGTGAACCCCCGTCACTGATGATAGCCCTGGGACACCCAAATCTAGAGAAGATATTCTTACGAACAAATTTCATCACAACTTTATGATCATTAGTCCGAGTGGCTATTGCTTCTATCCATTTAGACACATAATCTACGGCCACAAGAATGTATTCGTTTCCAAATGATGCTGGAAATGGTCCCATGAAATCAATCCCCCAAACATCAAAAATTTCAACAATCAAGATGGGATTGAGTGGCATCATGTCTCTCTTAGAATTATTCCCCACAGCTTGACACCTTAGACAGGTCTTGCTAAATTCATAGGCATTCTTGAAAAGTGTGGGCCAGAAGAACCCACTTTGCAGGACCTTAGCAGCAGTTTTCTTACCTGAGAAATGTCCCCCACAAGCGAGATTATGACAGAAGTTCAAAACAGATTGTTGCTCCTCCTCGGGGACACATCTTCTTATTATTTGATCTGGACCCATATGAAATAACTCTGGGTCGTCCCAAAAATAGTGCCTTACCTTAGAAAAGAATCGATCCTTTGCATGTCTAGACCACCCTTCGGGAATCTGCCCTACTGCCAGGTAATTGACTATATGAGCGAACCAAGGGGTTGTTGTGTGAGAGATGGAAAGAATTTGTTCATCAGGGAAGGAATCAGACATAGGAGCACTTTCAGGAATTACAATCCTGGACAAGTGATCAGCTACAACATTTTCCAACCCCTTCTTGTCTCTTATTTCCAAATCAAACTCTTGTAGTAATAAAATCCATCGTAAGAGACGGGGTTTGGCTTCCTTCTTAGACATCAAAAATTTTAATGCTGAGTGATCGAAATAAACAATGACTTTCGCCCCTAACAAATATGATCGAAACTTTTCAAGGGCAAACACAACAGCTAGCAATTCCTTTTCCGTGGTGGTGTAGTTCATTTAGGCATCAGCGAGGGTGCGGCTCGCATAATATATCACCACAGGCTTCTTCTCAATTCTTTGACCTAGGACAGCTCCTACAGCATAGTCTGAGGCATCACACATGATCTCAAAAGGGAGCGACCAATCAGGAGATTGGAGAATGGGAGCTTGTATGAGAGTCGCTTTCAAAGAATTGAACGCCTCTAGACATGACTCATTAAGATGAAAGGGAGTATCCTTGGTAAGCAATTGTGTAAGTGGTCGAGCAATGGTGGAGAAGTTTTGAATGAATCTGCGGTAGAATCCTGCATGGCCAAGAAAGGAACGGATCTGTTTGACCGAAGAAGGGGGAGGAAGATTAGAAATCACATCAACCTTGGCCTGGTCAACCTTTATTCCCTTCTCTGAAACTACATGGCCTAAAACGATCCCTTCTCTTACCATGAAATGGCTCTTCTCCCAGCTCAACACTAGATTCGACTCAATGCATTTTTTCAATACCCGAGTCAAATTTCTCAAACAATCATCAAATGAATCACCAAACACTGAAAAGTCATCCATAAAAACTTCCAAGCATTCCCCCACCATTTCAGAGAAAATGGACATCATACATCGCTGGAATGTGGCAGGGGCATTACAGAGCCCAAAAGGCATTCTTCTGAAAGCAAATGTGCCATAGGGGCATGTGAAGGTTGTTTTCTCTTGATCTTCCGGGAAAATTGCAACTTGGTTATACCCGGAATAGCCATCTAGAAAGCAATAATACTTCTGCCCAGCCAGTTTCTCCAAGATTTGATCAATGAATGGGAGTGGAAAATGATCTTTTTTCGTGACTGAATTTAGTTTTCTATAATCAATGCATATTCTCCACCCAGTTGGTAATCGTGTGGGAACTTCTTCTCCTTTCTCATTTATTATAACTGTCAGCCCTGACTTTTTGGGAACAACTTGAGTTGGGCTGACCCACTTGCTATCAGAAATGGGATATATGATCCCGGCATCCAACCATTTGACAACTTCTTTCTTAACTACCTCCTTCATACTTGGATTCAGCCGACGCTGCATCTCTCTACTCGGCTTGGCATTATCCTCCAAGTAAATGTAATGCATACACACATCCGGACTGATACCCTTCAAATCGGCCACTGACCAACCTATCGCCCTCTTGTGCTCCTGAAGGACATCTAGGAGTTGGGATTCCTGAGCAGCGGTGAGGTTGGAAGCAATGATTACGGGCAGAGTTTGGTTAGGACCTAGATAAGCATACTTCAAAGGATCCGACAGAGGCTTCAATTCTAGACTGGGTGGTTGATATAAAGATGGAAGAATGGGTTCAGCTTGAAGTGGAGGGAGTGGCTCTACTCTAGAGTAGGGTGCACTAGAAAGTGGAGAATCCTGGAGCATGCTACCCTCTTCTAGACATTCCTCATAAACGTCCAGACTTTCTTCAATTAGTTCAGAAACATCAATGACACTACATTCTTCCTCATGGTTCGGATATTGAGATGCTTTGAACACATTTAAAGAAACCTTCTCTCCTCCAAAAGAAATATCCATCATCCCCGTGGCGCAATTTATATTAGCCTTGGCCGTAGCAAGAAAAGGACGTCCCAAAATGATAGGTGTGTGCTTTAATTCTTGGGATGAGGCCATATCCAGAATAAGAAAGTCCACCGGGAAATAACATTCATGCACCTTCACAATCACATCTTCCAATAGTCCCCTTGGAGTCTTTACAGATCGATCTGCCAGTTGGAGGATTATAGATGTGGGTTTCAACTCCCCTAGATCAAACTGCTCATATATAAAGGTGGGTAACAAGTTCACACTTGCTCCAAGGTCCAGCAATGCTCTATCAAATGTAATTCCACCTATGTCATAAGAAATCAGTGGAGCTCCAGGGTCCTTCAACTTTTTAGGCAAATGATTCATGACAACTGCGCTGACATCTTCAGACAAGCGGACCTTTTGTGTTACTGCCTTTGGTTCCCTTTTTGGTGTACATAGCTCTTTCAAAAATTTTGCATACGCTGGCACATATTTGATCGCATCCAATAGTGGAATATTGATGTTCACTTGTTTAAACAATTCCACTAGTTCATCTTGTTGGACCGGTTTTCTCTGTTGACATTTAGGCTTCAATGCATCAGGGAATGGGACTTTAGGAACATATTCTCGAGGTCCTTCATCAACCTTTGCTTTCCCTTTGTCCAGCTTATTTTCTCCCCCCTCTTGCCTCTTCTTTTCTTGCAAAATTGTTGACTCCTCATCTTCACTATCACTATCCTCGTGGGCATCTTGGCCCGAACTACTACCCACATCCTTAGCTTGATAAGGGTCATTAAGAATTTTTCCGCTCCTAAGGCTAGAGATGGCTTTGGCATTCTCGAACTGAGGACCTATATGAGGGGGCAGCTGAGGTTGGTTCGGCTGGTTAGGTTGAGGAAGAATAGGAGCTCTTAGAGGGAAGCCTGGAGGTTGTTGATTGCGGGGGTTGGCCACCGGTTGGCTAGGGAGCTGACCTACCTCTCTTCTCATGTTATTGGCAGCAAGTTGCCCTATCTGGTTCTCCAACTTGGAAATGGATTGTGCTTGGGTAAGGATGAGTTGTTGGAGTTGTTCAAACTTGTCATCAAAAGTGGGCTGAGTAGGAGGTGGTTGATAATGTGGTTGATGTGAACGGTGTGCAGAAAATTGCTGAAATTGGCCCTGAGCAAATTGAGCTTGAGGATATGGGGCCTGAGCTTGATGGGAAGGTGATTGTTGATGGAAAGGAGGCTGATAAGAGAGAGTTTGGTTTAACTGACTTGGCATGGAAAATGATTGTTTCGAATTTGGATGGTGTGAGGGATGAGATTGGGTGGATGGGCCTTGGTTAGACTTCCAAGAAAAATTTGGATGATTTCTCCAGCCCGGATTGTAAGTGTTTGAATAAGGATCATATGTGGGCTTGGAGACACCTTGAGCAGCAAAGATTTGTTCTTGGATAAATGGGGGGAGTTGGGCTGCTGTGGGACACCCAATCACGGAATGGCTAGGGCTCGAACACAAAGCACAGATTTCTTCTTGACTTGGGGTTGAGATTTGTTGAGGTTGAGGGGCAGAAGGGAAAGAGGGTTCCTGTCTAGACATGGACAACAACTGGTCTAGCTTTTGGGCAACCATATCGACCTTCTCTATCTTTTGCGCCAACAAATCCATTTTATTCAACTTTTGGGTTATGGCATTAATATCTATCTTGTTCTCACACTCACCTTGGCTCTTAACTTCATAAAGTCCACCCCTCTTAGAAGGCCCAATCATTCTTTCATATGATGAAAGCGAGGTATGGCTTATGGAATTTTCACTAAGCATTTCGAATAAATCATAAGCCTCATCCTCGCTCTTACTCATGAATGCTCCCCCACATGATGCATCCACCATCTGTCTATAATTCTCCGCCAAACCCTCATAGAATGCCTGTACAATTTGCCATCTTGATAACCCATGGTGGGGGCATTTCCTCAATAAATCTTTTAGTCTATCCCATGCTTCATGGATATGTTCCCCTGGGTTTTGTGTGAATCCAGTAATTGCTCTTCTCATGGTATTGGTTCGCCCTATGGGATAGAACTTCTTCAAAAATTCTTTTTGCATTTCCGCCCATGTATCAATGATTCTACCCAAGGCTCCTAACCAATATTTGGCTTTATCCTTGAGAGAGAATGGGAAGAGAGTTAGCCTAAGAGCATCATCAGAGAAATTTTGGATTTTAACAGTTGAGCAGATCTGAAGGAACTCATCAAGATGTTTGTAAGGGTCTTCATTAGGATTTCCATAGAAAGACGGTAACATTTGGATGGTACTAGACTTGATTTCATAATGAACCGCCTGGTTCTGAGGTGCTTGGACATAGAAGGATGGTTGGTATTGATTGGGCAAGAAATAATCCTTCATTTGCTTTGGAGGATTGGGATTTTCGGCCATTAGATTTTGGTGGTGAGGTCCTTGATTTTCGGCCATGAGATCTTGTTGGAGATCGTTCCCTGGATACAAGACTCTTTCAATTTCTTGAATGGGTCCTAGTAGGTTTGGATGTTGAGATCTTCTACCTTGCATTAACTAGGACGAAGAGAGAAATGAAAGATTTTTTTTTTATTTTTGTTTGTTTATTATTTTTTTTTGACACAAAATAGGATGAGGAAAGAGAAGAGGAGAAAAAAAAATTTGATTTTTTTTTATTTTAAATTTTTTATGCAATCACAAACAAGTTATCACACAAATTTCCTAATGACCTAGATGTGACCTAGACCTATAAATTAGGTTTCACAAAATGATTAAAATGAAACTTAAGTTCACCCTCAATGTTTCCACCGGCCAGGTAAGGGGTGGGGAAGTGGGAGGTTCCCCCTACTTTCGTAGGGACCTAATTATGCCAAACCACTATCCCGCTTAAGGCGTTTGCCGTCCGACCGTCTTGCCTTAGGCACCGGTTTTCACAAGAGGGTAAGCCCAAATAACACAAGAACCACAGTGTGAACCTAGGGCCAATGTCTACTGAATTTTATTTAAGGTCTAGGTGATGCAAAGATGCAAGGGAATTCTGGTTTGTGGGCTAAGGAAGGGTGATGAAATCCCCACCTTATCTTGTTTATGGGTGTTGCCCTTAGAATATTTTAGAAATGATATGCAACAAACCAAGTTCAAACAAGGGGTTCTATGCAAGCATGGAAATGCATGAGCATGCTTTTGAAAAAATTAGAGTACTCACCTTGCCTCCCGCAATCTTCAATAATGCAATTAACAATAATTAAACAACAAGGAAAAACAAAGTCTATCCTAAATGATGCATGACCTAAAACATGGAAGTGTGGGTTCTACTCTTGCAATGGACATTTTTATTGAAGTTCAAGTGATGCTTTTTTTTTGTTTTTATTTAATGAACCTATCTAACTACAAGATATGAAATGTAGAGAAATGAAATTGAAATGAAAGAGGAAAAGTTTGGATACTTACTTGAAAAGCGTTCCCTCGTTCCCTTTTTTTTTTTTGAAATGAATGACTAAATCACAAAGATGAAAGAAAGAAAGGCAAACTTACCTCCAATTTTTTTTTTGAGTTTTCAAGTTGCTTTTTCTCCCTTTTTTTTTCACCTGCAAAAAAAAAGAAAAAGAAAAGAGAACTTTATTAGTACACTATAAACACAAGGAAAACAAAGTTATTAAGTCAAAAATCATCATTCTTCCCCGGCAACGGCGCCAAAAATTGATAACGCGAAAGTTTGTCGTTTAAAACACGCGTACAACAATCTTAAAACCGAACTCGCACAAAATGATCAAAGGAGAACGTAGTACTATGGCAAGCACGGGTTGAATCCACAGGGAAGAAGATACTTTTAGAGTTAAAAACCTTGTAACCTTTTAGAAAATGTTTGTGATTTTTTGTAGCTTGAAGAGAATGATTAAACAAAGAATGATTCCAACAATTAAATCAAAATGCCTATGATTATGAGTCTATGCCATGGGAAATAATTGCATAACATTGAGAAGAAGAGGTAGAAAAAGTAGGAAGAGAGGGAAGATGAACAAACTCTAGATCAAATAAACACTTCTTTCATTAACATAAAGAAACGATTACATGAAGTGCAAGACGAGCTTACAATAAAGATGTGACGAGATTACAATGAAGTAAATGAAACTAAAGCAATAGCAACAAGAGGAGCCTGAGATGTGAAGATGGTAGCCGCAATGGTGATGACGGCGCCGTCCTCTCTTGGCCTTGGATCACGAACCACCTTGTGGAAGATGTCGTCTACACCGGGAGGAAGTCGCCTTTGTCGTTGAAGCTGCCTTTGGAGGGTGAATAACTTTGAACCCAAGAGGAATTAGGGGATGCCCAAGAAGAAGAAGTTGAAGAGGGGGAAGAGAGGAAAAACTTTAATGAAGAACTCAGAGAGAAAAGAAGAGAAGAAGAGCTTCAAAATGGAGACATAACCGAAGCCAGCACCTCGGATGAACAGTAAAAACACAGGACAGCAAGTTGTAAAACTAGAAATATCTTCAAAACCAGAAGGAATTAGAAGATGAGCAAGAAGAAGAAGTTGTAGAGAACTTAAAAACAAAGAACTTTCATGAAGAAAGCTAGAGCAGAAAAGGACTAGAAGAGGGAGAAATAAGGGGAAGAACAGAGAAAAATACTGGGTCGCAGATGAACAGGACAGCACAGTGAAAAACACGAAATAGCTTGAAAACCAGAAGGAATTAGAAGTTGAGCAAGAAGAAGAAATTGTAGAGGACGTAAAAATGAAGAACTTTTATGAAGAACACAAAATGAGAAAACGAACTTACATGAGAGAAATCGGAGGCCTAAGGTTGAGAGAGAAAGAGGGAGAGTGAAAGATTGCCAAAAAAAAGACTCCCCTTCTCCTCCTTACCATGGGCTATTTATAGGGAAAGTTTGGTAGATAGAGGGTGGAGATTATATCAAAAGGAGATGGATGGCTAAGATTCAAATGGAATATGATGCATGGGGAAGAGTAAAAGTAGGTGGGCACCCCCTTTCTTGGACTTTAGGCACCCCATTTCCCAAGGCTCATCATGTCTCTCCTTTAATTCAAATTTTGGATGTCCTTTTCCTCCTTTCCAAACTTAAAGTTTGGATTCCTCCTTTTCAAACTTTGAATTCGAAATTTTAACTTTCCTTTCCCTCCAATCAAAATAATTTGAATTCTTTATTTGACTTGGTCAAAATGGTGATGACCCTTTTGCCCCCGGCTTCTTTTGTAATTACCTTCGGTGTCCTACACACATATAATTACACTTTAGTCCATAAAAATTACCACAATGTGCATATCAATCTCAAATGCTCATGATTATGCAATGGAGAATTAATTCTCATGGCCCTCAACTTTAATTTATTATTAAATAAGACAATTGAATTAATCAATTTACGTGAAAGCTCCAATTTAAATGCGGAGTTGAGGTTAACTATGAAATATGCATAATTGCCTAATTATATGCACATAAAATAGTGTACATGCAATGAATTGTCATAAGAAATGGACACTTATCAACGCCCCGACCGGAGAGACAGGGGGCATGCCTAGTCTTCCCACAGCTGACCCCACAATGCTGCTCATGATACAACGATTCCAGCAGGAGATCGAGTCACTCAAGAAGCAGCTAAGTGAGTGGGAGGCACCGCCCCCGATGTCCTGGCAGACCGAGGTTATACCCGAAGTACCCAGGGACAGGGGGCAGTCTTCAGAGGCAGCTCTTCCAGCAACCCTCAATCCTCTCGGGGGCGCGCCCCCACAGCAGACACATTATACAGTAGTGGCCCCGCCACAGGCTCCGCCTTCACAAGGGTCCCCTATGGCCCCCCGGGCGACCGTGGTAGCCACCCTAAACGTGCAGCCCACTCACTTTTACCCAAATCCGGCCGACCCGGCAACAGTTAGCCGGTTGATGCTGGAGCAGATGATAGATATGAAGCTGGCCGAGAGGGGCGAAGGGGATCAGACGCCGTTTGACGTCTACCGGGTACCCTACCCGGCTCACTATACTGCCAGGAAGTTGCCGGCTAGCGTCACCAAGCCGCCGAAATTTGAAAAGTTCAACGGGCAAGGGTCTCCCATAGAGCACATTGCCTACTATGTGAACGTCATGGGAGACCTGGCTGCTGATGAGGCCTACCTCCTGAAGTTCTTCGGCTCAACACTTACCGGACTTGCCTTTGAATGGTACTTCGGCTTGTCACCCGGGTCGGTGGCCGATTGGCCCGACATGCAGAAGAAGTTCAAGGAAAGGTTCTACGTTGCCGAGAGAGAAGTTACCATGGCTGAACTCTACGCCACAAGGCAGAAGAATGATGAGTCGGCCCTCGACTACATTAAAAGATGGAGGAACCTTAGTATGAGGTGCAAACGCCCCCCGCATCAGGAGGACGCAGTGCAGATCTGCAAGCAAAACTTAAAGAAAGAAATCTTAGAAAGGATGATCGGCACTGAGGTCAAGACATTTGACCGCCTGAACAATGTGGTAGCGGAGATCGAGGCATTCTTGGCCCGATACTCCTCCACTCCAGGCATGTCAAGCCAGAGAGCCAGACAGGCCGAGAAGAAGCCAGCTCCCCCGGAGGTGCATGCACTAGACTTCCAGGCTTTTGAAAAGCAGAAGGAGAAAGCCAAGGGAGCTGCCAACCCTCCGCCGCCCAGAACCACAGAGCGGCGGAAAGGCCCCTCGCTAAGGGAGAAGATGAGAAACAAGTTATATTCCTTCTCCCGGGACAAGTCCAAGCTCCTGTTCGAATGGGCAACCAGCTACAATAAAATCACACTGCCAGAGCCGAAAAGACCTGGCGACTTGAAGAAGAAGGATGACCCGCGCTTCTGCATGTACCACCGGGTGCTCGGGCATGCTATTGAAGATTGCTACGTCTTCAAGGACGTTATTGAGTCCTTAATCAAGAACGGGGAGCTGGACATGGGGGAGCATAAAGTAGACCCCCCGCAGCCACACGAGCTGCCCAGCATAGCCTCCTCCGTCAGTATGATCTCACTATATCAGGAGTTGCCAGAAGAGTGGGCGGAAGCCTGCGCCCGCGCCACTTATGAGACTTTTATCCTGACCCCGGCCCAAGATCAGGAGGGTTGGCAGACGGCGCCCGGAAGAAGTAGAAAGGCGCGCACCCCTCGGTCCGCCCCAGGGATTCATCCAAGGGACGCGACACCCTTGCCGGCACCACCACCGGCGAGCCCGGTTCGCCATGACACGGCCCCCAGGCTGGTCATGAGGCGGGCCACCCACAACAAGAAGAGCTCTGTCCCGCTGCGAATGCACCAGAAAACCAGCCCGACGGTCGAGAAACTCCAGGCTATTATTGACGGGCTTGAAGATTATGAACAGCCCAAAATCCAGCCCGTGGAACTAAAAGAATATGTGCCCTGGGAGGAGTTCGAATCACTCGAGCTGGCTCCATGAACAAAAGCTGAAACAGAAAAAGAGCCTCCCCTGTGGGGCGAGCTTCCTCAGGAGTAGCCATTGGCCGCGGCAGGGAAGAAGAAGGGTAAGAAGAAGAATGAGGTCATCCTCACCTGCAACACCCTCTCGGCGCTATTCGACACCGCTCTCTCCCTGGAAGAAAAAGAAGAAGACCCACCCCATGAACCAGCAGAGGTGAGTCAAGCTGAAACATCCACCTCCCAGCACGCCACCAGGTCAGGGAGGAAGTGGGGGCGCCCTCCTCAGGGCAGCCTCAACATCATGCTCAGGGGGGAACAACCATACCAGGTTCCCGAGCCCGAGGTCCGAGGCACCGAGGTCCCTCCCCTGTCAGGTCTCTACCCCGGAGACACCAAGAGTCAAGGCGCCCCGTCATTCACCGAGTTCCTGTCAGCTCGAGCAGGAAGGCGGGCGCACCCCCAGGGGTCCTTTGTGACCGATAAAGCAAGCATTCCCCAAGCTCCACCAGCTGCAACTCCTGCCCAGCCAGAGGAAGAATTCAGCGGCACCCCAAACCTCACCGAATTCATGCGAGCAGCGGAGGAGGCCCAACAGGCCCCGCCTACTCAACGGGCCACAACAGATCCCGCAAAGGAGGCGTCCCCTGATCAGACATCCCAGCCTCAGGAGGGGAGCAGGAGCGGCAAGCCTGAAGAAATGAAGCTGCTCAAGGTGTGGGCCGCCGAGTGCATAGTCAGACACCTCAAGAAGATCCCGACCCGATTCACTGTGTGGGAGATGCTATCTTTAGATGAAGAAACACGGCAAGCCATCATAGCCGCCCTCCAGACGCCAGCACATCTTGAAGCTTGCCTGGCAGAGATGTCACCTGAAGTGGCCGTGGCCTTCACAGAAGATGACATGCTCCTTCCGACCTGCAGTCACAACAGACCTCTCTACATGAAGGGGCAATTGAATGGCCAGCCCATCAACAGGGTCCTGATCGACCCAGGGGCAGCAGTGAATATACTCCCTTACCGGGTGTACCAAAAATACTATTTCGATGTGCACCTGGTTGAGGTTAAAAATGTCAAGATTGCTGGCTTTCACCAGAAATGTGAAGTGCCCATGGGGGTTGCAGAGTTCAACTTGACCTTTGATGACTTCACCACCAAGGTCCAGTTCCACGTCATCAACTCCAGCACTTCCTACAAGGCGTTGCTGGGCCGGCCTTGGCTACACCAGAATAGGGTGGTACCCTACACTCTGCATCAATCCATCAAGTACCCCTGCGAGGGAAAGGAAGTCAGAATCTTCGCCGACCTCCACCCGTTCGAGGTGTTCGAGTGTCACTTGTCGGATGCTAATCTGTACTTGGAAAAGGCGAAGCAAGCTCCTCAAGCTGCCCGAGACAAGGGAAAGAAGAAAATGGAATCAGGAGGCTGGTTTCTTCCGCCGCCCCCAGGCTATGTGGCTCCCCCACATGTGCCATTTATTGCACAAGAAGAAGGGGTATTTAGGGCAGCCCCTCTCGCCATCTACCCTACACCAGGGGCACCCTGCCTCGAAGACCTGCTAGAAGATGTCAGGGTCCCGCCGGGGATCGTCAAGCCGATAGTGAAAATTGAATGCCAAGCAGCTGAACAACTGAGAACCTTCGAGGTATCTAACCCTGAGGGGCCGCCCACTATCTTCTATGTGGCCGGGGAGAAGCCAGTCAGGGAAGATGATGATTGCCGGTTCCCTGACGAGTTGCATGACCCGCACGTCCCCATTACGGGACTTCCCCACATGACTGACCAGGCAGCCCGAATGGTCAGAAAGTAGAAGATTCCCCTCTACCAGCCCTCCAGCCAGAAGAAATGTTTGAAAGAATGTGGAACCCACCAAACCTGGATCGACGGTTGCTGAAAATCACCAAGCGCCCGGTCTGGGCTTTTCACTAGAGGAATATTATGAGACTGACGTCATATCAATCTCAACATGGTCTGGCGACGACCCCACAGAAGCTACAGATCCGCGGGAAACCCACCAAGACACATGTCCCGGGGCCCCGGCCGAGGAGGCACAAGACGAAGAAGTATTCCTGTGGAAGCCTCCCAGTCGCCGCTGCATGGAGAAGACCCCCTCCTTCTCCGTAGTGTCGACCTCGAGAGGGCACACCAGCGAGGCACCTCCACCCCCGTCGGCCGGTGAAACAAGGAGCAGAAGCATGGGCCAGGCTCCGAAATCCCCTCGATACGACCCTGTCATGTACGCCTTGTACCATAGGCAGCAACGGGAGATCGAGACACTAAAAGTACGACTGGCTGAGTTGACCTCGCTAGTCGCCGACCTGATCCAGGGATCTCTTCCCCCACGGGGTGGCCGCATGCCTCGGCCCCGAGATGCCAGTCTTGACACCCCCGTCTGGTCAAGAAGGGAATTGAGAGACACGGCAAGCATGTTGATCAGGCGACCAACCAGGCAGAGCCTAACACTCCAAGAGAAGCTGCAGAAGCCCTACTCCTTCCCGAGAGAGAAGACCCGGGGCATCTTCGACTGGGCCTGCCATTACGGCAAGGTCTCCCTCCCACGGTCCAAGAGGCCACAAGACACCAGAAGAAGTGGGGACCCACTATTTTGCCCTTACCACCAGATGCTGGGTCACGCCATTGAAGACTGCTATGTCTTCAAAGACATTGCTCAAAGCCTCATTGACAGGGATGAGCTCAGAATGGGGGACTACGTGGTAGCCCCGCCGCGCCCCCATGTGGCGGACAGCCCCAGGGTAGGAGCCTACACTGTGTCCATCCAATACCAGGTGCCGGAAGATGTGGCTACCCCGACCTCCGCAGGAGCGGTCTATGATGAATACACAGAAGAGCCCGAGATGGACCTATGCCCCTCTGAGCCAGCGGACCAAACGTACCCGGCGGCTACGGCCCAGGAGGAGTGCGAGGTGAATGCAGCCTCCATGCCCAGTCATGATGAACAAGAAGAGAGAGATGGCGTCCTCGAGCCCGAGGACAATGAAGACCAAGATTTCGTCGATCTGTCGCCAGCCCCGCCGGAAATTGAAAATGGCGGCCAGGTCACGGTCGACGAATTGATTGAGGTCAACCTTGGTACAGAAGATGACCCCAGGCCAACTTTTCTGAGTGCACTCATGCCCCTACAGGAGAGAGAATAATACACGAAGTTGCTGTAAGAATTCCAGGATTACTTTGCCTGGAACTATAAAGAAATGCCTGGGCTCAGCACCGAAGTGACTCAGCACATCCTGGCCATTGATCCCAAGGTGGAACCAGTGAAGCAACCTCCCCGGCGCATGAGGCCGGAGCTAACCAGCCAGATCTGCAAAGAGGTCGACAAGCTCATAAATGTCAGCTTCGTGGCGGAGAATCAATACACCACATGGCTGGCCAATATTGTACCAGTGAAAAAGAAGAATGGACAGATCAGGATTTGCGTGGACTTCCGCGACCTGAATAAAGCCTGCCCGAAGGATGACTTTCCGGTGCCTATCACCGAAGTGATGATCGATGCAACCACTGGCCACGAGGCCCTGTCCTTCATGGATGGGTCGTCCGGCTATAACCAAATCTGGACCGTCGACCACGACCGGGTCCATACAGCTTTCCGATCACCCAAAGGGATATTTCACTACAAGAGGATGCCCTTCGGCCTCAAGAATGCCGGTGCCACATACCAACGGGCAATGACCAAGATCTTCGACGAGCTGCTGTACGGCAAGGTCGAGTGCTACATTGATGATCTGGTCATCAAGATGAAGAAAAGAGACGAGCACCTGGGTGACCTCAGGGTCGTCTTCCAAAGGCTCCGATAGTACGGGCTGAAGATGAATCCCATGAAATGCGCCTTTGGCGTGTCCAGCGGGAAATTCCTCGGCTTTATTGTCCGGCACAGAGGGGTCGAGATCGACCCCCTGAAGATAAAGGCCATCCAGGAGCTGCCTCCTCCGAAGAGTCTGGGAGAGCTGAGGTCCCTGCAGGGGCGTTTAGCTTACATCCGCAGGTTCATCTCCAACCTATCAGGGCACTGCCAACCCTTCCATAGGCTGATGATGAAGAATGCACCCTTCAGCTGGGGCCACGAATGCCAGCGCGTGTTCGACCAGCTAAAGGAGTACCTGAAGACCCCGCCTGTCCTGGGGGCACCTGTCAAAGGCAGACCGCTGATTCTGTACATAGCGGCCACCGAATATTCACTGGGGGCAATGCTCGCCCAGAACAATGATGAGGGAAAAGTACACCCCGATTGAGAAGATCTGCCTTGCCTTGGTCTTCGCAGTCAAGAAGATGAGGCACTACATGTTGTCCCATCAAGTCAGCTTAATATCCAGGGCCGACCCCATTAAGCACATCCTCTTCCAGCCAGTCCAAAAGGGGCACCTTGGCAAGTGGGCCGTGCTACTCATGGAATTTGACATCACCTATGTGCCACAGAAGGCCGTTAAGGGACAAGCCGTCGCGGATTTCTTCGCAGCACACCCCGTGCCCGAAGACTCCCCTTTGGCCACCGAACTACCTGAAGACGAAACATTAGAGGTAGACCAAGTACAACAAGCCATCTGGCAGCTATATTTCGACGGGGCCTCGAGAACAGAAGCGACCCCGTCCGGGCATGCCAAGGTGCGGGCCGGAGCTGGCATCGTCCTCAAATCCCCAGACGGAGAGGTCATGCATACTTCCTGCTGCATTAGCAAACCCTGCACAAATAATGAGGCAGAATATGAAGCTCTGATCATCGGCCTCCAGGTGGCCCTCCAGTTGGAGATCAAAATGCTCCAAGTGTTCGGCGACTCGCTGCTAGTCGTCAAACAGGTCCAGGGACAGTTTGACGTCCGGAAACCTGAGCTACTCCCCTACCACACTAAGGCCAAGGGGCTCATGGAGCGGTTCTACATCCTTGAAATAGGCCATGTCGCCAGAGGGGAGAACGCGCAAGCCGACGCCCTGGCAAAACTGGCAAGCTCACTGGCAGTACCTCCAAACGGATCTCTCAACATCCAGGTGGTGAACCAACGTCAGATGCCCAGTATGATAGAAGAAGAGCCAGAAGAAGAGGACCTACAGGTCGCTACAGCAGAAGCCGTCAGCCTGCCTGACTGGAGAGACCCCCTAATGCAGTGGCTCAGACACCAGCAACTACCCGACCGAAGAGAAGAAAAGATCAAGCTAGTCAGAACCAAGGACTCCTATGAGCTCCGAAGCGGAATATTATTCCGGATTATGGCCAATGCCAAATGGAAGCTACTCCTCCGATGTTTGTCCACCGAAGAAGCTTGGAGGGTCATGAAGGAGGTCCATGCCGGGGCAGCTGGTGCACACCAGGCGGGGCCGAAAATGAAAATTGAAATCAAGAAACTTGGCTATTATTGGCCTACAATGTTCAATGACTGCTGCAAGTATGCTAAGTCGTGTCAGAAATGTCAGGAGCACGCCATCATACCCAGAAGACCTCCTGCACCATTACACCCAACAGCGCCCAGTTGGCCGTTCGCCCAATGGGGAACGGACGTCGTGGGTCCCCTGCCTGCCTCCTCCACAGGCTGCAAGTACATCCTGGCGGCAACCGACTACTTCTCCTGCTGGGCAGAGGCTGTCGCTTTACGCGAGGTCACCGGGGAGATCGTGGCCAGGTTTGTCCTCCGTAATATCATATTCCGATTCGGCGTGCCCGACCGAATCGTGTCAGACAATGGCAGCCACTTCCGCAACCAGAAGGTCTACCGACTAGCAGAAAAATATAAAATTGATTGGAGGACGTCAACTCCTTACAACCCACAGGCCAACGGGCTGGCCGAAGCTTTTAACAAAACACTATGCACCCTCTTGGCCAAGACTGTCAACTCTAACAAGAAAGACTGGGAAGAAAAGATGTACGAGGTACTATGGGCATACCGAACCGTATACAAGACTCCAACGGGCTGCTCGCCCTTCTCTCTCGTATACGGCTCGGAGGCGGTCGTCCCCATCGAGCTGGAGGTACCCTCCCTCAGAGTCACCATTCAGCATGGGCTCGTCCCTAAAGGGCAGACCAACGTCGAGCGAAGGCTCGATGAACTCTCCAGTCTGGAAGGAAAGCGGCTTCAAGCCCAACAGAATATCCAAGTCTACCAGGCCCGGATTGCACGAGCCTTTGACAAGCTCATCAAGGAACGCAAATTTAAGAAGGGCGACCTCGTCATGGTCAAGAGAAGAGACCTCATGGCTGCCAACCCTAAGGGTAAGCTGAATGAGAACTGGCTCGGACCCTACATAGTTCAAAAAGTCTACGAGGGTGGGGCCTATGTAATTGTCAACCATTACGGGGAAGTTCAGTTCCCGCCTCTTAATGGAAGGCACTTGAGATTGTACCACGCTCCGGCGCCCCCATTCAGGTAATAATATTACTCCACGCCCCATTTTGGGGTGGATTTGCCTGATCAATGTCCAAGTGATTTGACCACTATCCGGGTTTTCAAAAATAATAAAAAAAAGGAGAAAAAAAAGAAAGAAAAAAAAGGAAGAAAAAAAAAGAAGAGAAGAAAAAAGAGAAGAAAGAAAAAAAAGAAGAGAAAAAAAAAAGAAGAAAGAAAAAGAAAGAAGAGAAAAAAAAGAAGGGAAAGAAAAGAGCAAAAGAAAGAAAAAAAAACCAGAAAAGGGGAATGCCCCCCCATTTCCAGTTACCGCCCCGCATCAGCGGAGGTACTAAAAGTTGACTAAACAAACTCTTCTCTCCGTCCTCCCCGGGCGGTGAGTACTCCTTTGGCTCGGACCTCCCATCCGGGTCATTGACTAAATAAACTCTTCTCTCCGTACTTCCCGGGCGGTGAGTACTCCTTTGGCTTGGACCTCCCGTCTAAGTCACTGACTAAACAAACTCTTCTCTCCGTCCTCCCCGGGCGGTGAGTACCCCTTTGGCTCGGACCTCCCGTCCGGGTCATTGACTAAACAAACTCTCCTCTCCGTCCCCTCTGGACGACGATGATTGCCGGTCCCTGACCGAGGCCCCCCGCTTAAGGCCAGCACGTGCTTCCAATATTGTGAAGAAACCAGGGAGTCGCCCGTTCGGTATGGTGGAGTGGTCCCCTCGTCCTCCCCCTGGGAAGGCGAGCACTCTCCTGTACCCTGACATGGGTCCCTGCCTGGTCCTTCCAAAGCGAATCCTCGCAAAGACTCATACCCTGCCAATGGGTCTCAACACAAAAAGGGCGGAAAGATACAATAGCAGGGGAAGAGGAAGAAGGAAACAATATGCACAGAAGAGAAAGAAGGGTCAGAAAGCTCCCTCTGGGATGAATGCATACACAAAGAACGCGTGGAATCATAAATGCTCTGCTTTACTCAGAAAAGGGACCAGACTACATGTGCTGCGGGGCATACCCCTGTGTTACATTCGAAAGAAAAGAAAAAAGGAATTAAGGGATGCAACGCTTAGTCGATGTCCCTGAAGATGTCCTCGAGAGGGAGGATCCCAACGCAAGGGAAGTTCATCATATCGCGCAGTCGGCCCCTCAATTCCTCAAGACGGGCGAGCTCCGCTTCGACGGACGCCATTTCAACGTCGGTGACGGCAAGAGCTTCCCTCTCCTCCGCCACCCTCCTTTCCGCCTCGGGAAGGCCACGTTTAGCCGCAGCGAGGTAGCCCTCCAGCTTCTCGATCCGGTTCTTGAAGGAACGAACGCTGCCTTCACCTTCCTCCAAGGCCTTTCCGTGGCGTTCTCTATTATGGCGTCGGGCCTCCAAGGTCTGCAGGTACTCGTCCGCCTGGGCATCTAGAGCGACGCGCTCGTCGGGAGCTTGGGTCTCCAGGAATTCACGACGTTTGACGTATTTCAATAATAGCAAGACCCGCCGTGACCATTCCCCCAGCGGACAGCCAAGCACTTGCAACGCCCCAGTTAACTACGTCACTATGGTATGCACCTCCCGATACGACAGAGAAGCACCGGCGAGGAGCATCGTCCGTAAAGTGATCAGCATCTGACGGACAGGCGCCTCTGATGATGTGTGACTAACTGAGGGCACGACCGGAGGGATGAATTCCACGGCGCTGTCCACCTCTGCCCACAGATCGGCATCCACGGTGGCCGAAGAGGATGGGAGAGCAAGGGTTAAGTCACCCGGCCGGCGTGGCTCGACTAAAGACCCCTGGCCAACTACTGTTGAGGAGGTGGCTGAGATCATTGCTGAAGCATCCGACGCCGCTATCATCAGCTGTTCTCCTGCCTCCTCCGCCTCCACCTGGTGCGATGCCGGCACTGCTTTAAGGGGCAGGGGTGCAGGTGCCTCTGCTCCGGTCAAAGGAGGGGCCTCAAGCAAGGCTGGGCCCGCTGCCATCAGTGGCCAACTCCGCCTCTGCGGCTCCGATCCCTCCAGATGTGCACGGAGCTCCGTGAATATTTGCTTCAGTAAGGGGTCCTCCATCTGGGCTGGAAGCTTTGGAAAAGGCGGAAGCGGAACCATTAGCCGGGGTAGACGTCCCGCCTCCACGAGCGCCGTAAGGCCCTCCGCTCCCAAGACCGCGACAGGAGCCAGTCCCGCCACCGCTAGCTGACCAGTATTTGGCCGCCGCTTGGCAACGGCCTTCCGGGCACGGCCAGACGACCCCCCTGGCGTCGGCACCACCTGACCACAAAAAGCAGGATTGCTCACTTGCCAGCAGGAGTAAACCTCACGAGGCCCAAAGGGCGAGAAGGGTTATGAGACCCGTGTCCTTACCTCGGCCACCGGGGCGGTACCGCTCTCGGGCGCGATCTCCCCCTCCTCCAGAGGCTCGCCCGCCAACGGCTCCTCCGACGCCTCCTCCCCAAGAGCTTCGAATAGAAGGGATAGCTTGCCCATGCCGACATCGACCCCCGATGGACGGTCAACCGGCACAGCCGGAGCAGCCTCTTTCGCAGCCTCCGGCTCAGCTGATTCCTGAAAAGGTCAGGGCGCAAGGAGGACGATGTCAGTAGGCGACCACAGAAGCAGCCCCACGCCAATGGAATCACGCTTACAGCGGCCTCCTCCGTCAAGCTTAGCGAGCTAGCAAATGAAGAGGCCTTAGGGGCCAACTCGGGCAGCCCCGATGTCCCAGACGTTACATCCCCAGGAGCCGCCTCGTCGGAAGAGTAGTTGTAATCTACCTCTTCCCCAGACGGAGACTCGACCGCCGTCGGCTCGGCCTGGGCCGGCAGAAGAGCTTCCACTTCAGAGTCTCTATCCGGCACGTCCTCCCTCGGGCTATAGGCGAGGCTCGCACTCCGATCCTCTTCCTCCTCACATACATCAGCATCGTCGGGAGGTTGGGATCAGGCCCCAATGACTCGGTGGCCGCCGCGGCAACGCCTGTCATGCAAAAGAAGATAAGCCATGTTGAATCTACTAGCCCCCAGGACAAAAAAAGGGGAGCTAGCCGAATGGACGGAAATATTTACCCCCTTCGGCCCATACGGTCCGGGATGACTCGCCGGCTTCTTCGACGGACAGAGCCTTCGTGGGAGCCGCAACCCCGCTCTCGCCCGGGAGCAACACAGGCGCCGGTTCCTCCGTGCCGCCCGTAAGATAGAAGCGCATCGTCGCCGTGCGTGAATCTGAGGCCAACTCGGGAGGCCGGTCGACCGCAGACGACCTAGGCGGCCGAGGAACCTCACCAGCTTCGTGGCTCGGTTCGGTCCGCGTGGCTTCGAATTCCTCGAAGGACAAGAGAGGGGCCGCCGGCGAGGTTGCCGTCGGAGCCGGGGATGCCTCGGTCCGCCTCCGTTTTACCGTCTGTTGCCCGGCCACCTTGGCAGCAGCCAGTGCCTTCTTAACGGGCGACTGTGCCCGGGGCCTTCCCGTTGCCTGCGGCAAGGGAGCGGAAGCCGCCGCCGAGGTCGCCTTTGCTGGGACCGCAACTTCACCCATGTCAGGCGTGGGCACGGGCTCTCCCGCAGGAGCTGAGACAAAAGAAATATCCGGGTGTCAGGGCTCCACTCCAAAATAAAAGGGGGGGGATTCGAGAAACACACTAATGACCGGGGACACTGACCGGCAGGTTGGCCTGGCTCGGGGTGGGCAGCTTCGAATTCCTCGAAAGATGGGACTTGTGGTGCCGGAGGAATAGCCGTCGGAGCCTTAGCCGATTCCGTCTTCCTCCGCTTTGTGTCCCGCTGCTTAGCCGCCTTGGCGGCATCCACCGCCTTCTTCACGGGCGATTTAGCCCGGGGCCTCTTCGCAGCCTTGGGCAAAGGAGCCGTGGTCGGGGCCAGCGGCGCGGCTTCAATATACGCAGGCTTCTTCACCAACCGGAGGAGGTTCCGGTACGTGGCCATCTGCGTGCTGTTAGGATGGTCTGCAAAGAAAAGAGGAGAAAGAACGAACGTGCATTTGCGATTAGTACCCAACTCACCGCGAAGGCCGCAGTGCTAAGGGACAAAACCGAAGAGCAAGAAGGGACTGAATACCATGAGGGCCAGTGTACAGCCGCAGCGTGATCGGCCAGTAGCTCAGGGACGTCTCCTTGTCCCGACGCGTCACCTCCCGGACTAGCCAGCAAACGTCTTCAATCGTTTGGCACCGGTCCGTAAGGTTGGCCAGATCCGCGTGCTTCTTTGAGGAGAGGTGACAGAAAAGGTTAAAGTGGTCCATGCCCCACCCGTCAGCATAATAATAAGGGATGTGCAGGCGCTTGCCCAGGAGGGAGGCCGTCAGATCTTCGATCTTCATCCCATTCACCCGGAGAAGGACGTATAGCCACGTGGTATCCTTATAGTTCTCGGGCTGCCTCTCCTCCCGCCTCATAAACGTGCGGTACGGGCAAGCCGAATCCCTCTCTGGACGCCAGCTCCTGGCAGGAGTCCCCTCTTCCTCTATAGGGAATGGATAATTGATGAGGTCCAGGCGGTCGCTCCCCACTTGGCACAGGTCCCTCAGCGTCTTCTGATAATGATCCTTGGCCACCGGGGGTAGCTCCACCTTCGGCGTCGGCCTCTTATCCCGGGCTTCCCGGCGAGCCACCAGATATGCTGCCACCTCCTTTTCCTGTCTATTCTGAGCCGAAGAAGATGGTCTGGCTCAATGTCAAGGACCGGCACCGGCTGCCGACTAAGGAACTTCCTCTCGGCCCCATCCCAGCAATCGGTCTTGTGTAGCCGATAGAAGGCCGTCCGGCTATTCCACCACTTGATATAATCTTGGGTCACTCGGGGAACACGACCCGGGGCCGGTACCCTGAAGGAGGCAGAGTCAGCCCGGTGGAAGAAGTCCCACCAACTCCTGGCGTGTTCAGGAACTGAGCTCCCCCGGACACTCCGCAAGGGCAGGCCGAACTGTGCATGATAAGCAGGGATATGCTGGTCATACCCAAAATTGCGACCGAACCGGAAGGGGTAATACGGCTCCAGCAGCACGTTCTCCCCTTTCCTGAACACCAGGACGCTAGGACGAATCGACAGCGCCCAGTCCCTCAGCTCCGGCTCCAGCAGTGGGCGGATCACATTCTCCTGGCTAATAGGGTGGGTGTACTTCTCCACCTGGTCGTCCTTGCACTCCCTCTTGTTGTTCACCAGAGGGCTCGAATGTGCCGCCAGAGTCCAGAAATGAATAGTCCCGACCGCATCCCAGGGAACCGTTGTCAACCGGCCCCGGATATCATACATCCGCATGGAGGTGGAGCCCGGTTCAGCACTGGCAAATTCCAACATCCTCGGCATCAGCCCCCAGTCCTGGAGAACTCGCGGGGCAAACTCCGGGAACAGCGAACAGACCCACGCGTTGAAGAAGTGCAGTGGGCACACATACCGGGCCTGCCGCGGGTACTGGTGCGTGCTGATGTCCCCCAGGGCCTTGTAAATCAAGCAAAGGGTCGCCGGGCACAGCGACAGCCTGACACCCCATGCCATTTGACATGCCGGGTAGATGGCATCCGACCGAATCACTGTCTCGTCGCCGTACGGCATGGCGAATGAGCATAGCCAGTACGTGAGATAGGCGGCGCAATGGGTCTGGGGATCCAAGCCCATCGGGTTAGACTCGCTTCGACGCCCTCTAGACGGGATCTTCACATTGAGCTTGGGCTTCGCACGCTTCTTGGGGGCAACAGCGGTACCGACACAGGGAAATTCCTCGTACCGCTTCGGCCCGTCATAGAAATACTCCAGCCACAAGGGCATGCGTACCCTCTTCCTGTCCCCACGAGCGGGCTACTTTCCCTTATGCGAGCATTGGTACAGCTCCCGGTACGCCTTCATGAGGTACCGATATGAATACCCCAGAGAATAATAGCCATCCCCGTTGGTCTCATCCTTGATCAAGTCGGGGAGGCATACTTCTTCATAAGGCTCCCTGTCAATGGGCAAGCCACTTAGCTGACCAAGACTCCACAAATCAAGTGAAGTCTCGCCCTTTGCCGTATAAAAGGTGTTGGTCTCCGCGCTGAATACCTCTATCATGCCGCAGCAGAGACCCTTGGAGATGGGGTAGCCGTACTGGGAAGCGTACACGCTATGATAAATGTCGACCCGAACCAGCAGCGGAGCATAGTTGAACAGCACGTGCTCCGTAAACTCCACCGCCCTCTCCCGGAAGCTGTGTGCATCCTGAAGCTTCAGCTCCCCAAACCAGCCCAGTGACAGCTCATACTTGAATCTGACGGCCAAGCAGTCCAAGATGAACGGCTCTTCTCTATAGCCCCACTTCAAGGGAGCCAAGAATAGGCCGAATCGAGGCGCCTCGTTGTGCACCTTCCCGGCAGACAGGTCCCATCGTGCCGGAGTAAACTGAGGCGCCCGCACCAGTTTGTCTTCGGTCGGCAGCACCCCCTCAATCCCCAGAACTGGTTTCCACTCCCGGACTTCTCCCACCAGATACATCGGAATACTCCGGGGGACGCTGTACAATAAGCTGTCCCGGGCTTGCAGAATGGCCTGCTCAGCCTTCCTCACGACTCGGAAGTCTCGCCCTTCCCGCGAGTGAAAGTGCTTCAAAAAGCGAATGAGGTGCCTATCCTTCGAGAAATCTCTCCTGAACTCCCCGGTGGCCCGGTCAAATGTGAAGCCGCTGTCAACTCTGGCAAGCCTCTGGAAATCCATGGTCTCCCCGTCAGACTCAGATGACTCTGCCAAAGCGGCTATCTTCGCGTGCTCCCGGTCTAAGTCCTCCACGTTCAGCCATGTGACTGCTGGCACTGGACCCCGCGGAATGAGGTCGGCACCGGTAGCAGCAGCAGGGGCAGAAGAACCACTTGGGGCTGCCATTTGTCTGCAAAGATACATAGATCAAAGATCAGAATAAGCCACATGCAAAAGGAAATGAAAGACTGTAAGGGGGGGGGGGGGGTTTACTACAAGTCAAATGAGTAAGACATTGCCAATTTCTAACGAAATTTCGGCAGAGTTTCCCCTAGGCCAGAGGCGTAAGGGAAAACACGGGTGCGCGCCCACAAGGAGTGACGGCCCCAACAAAACATGGTGGGCCCCGAGAGGCAACACCGGAAGTCCTCCGGTCAAATGGGTCTTCTTCCCTAGCTAAAACACCCCCCTTGGCCCCCCCCCCTGGCAGGTACACCTCCTCAGAAGGCCTTCGCCGGCACGACCCTGCAAGGCTTCCCCGGTACGCCCCCTTCTGGAGGCCTTCGCCGGCACGCCTAAGGGAAGCCCTTCCCCAGTACACCCGGACAAGCCTTCCCCGGCACGCCCTGAAGTAGGCTTTCCCGTCACACCCGCCAGACAGGCCTCACCGGCACACTACCCGTGGCAGCCTCCCCGGCACACCCATGTGCCCCGTTCGCCGGTACACCTAGGAACCACGTTCCCCGGCACGCTCCTAGGTCTCCTCCCCGGCACGCCCGGAGAACCGCTTCGCCGGCACTCCCCCTGGCGAGCTGCTTTCGCCGGCACACCTCTCCTAGGGGCTTCCCCGACACACAAACGGTGGCCTCCCCGGCACACCTACGTGCCCCGCTCCCCGGCACGCTCCCCCGCGAGCCTCCACCGGTACACCAGGAACCACGTTCCCCGGCACGCTCCCAGGCCTCCTCCCCGATACGCCCTAAACGGCCCTCGTCGGCACAGCCGGCGCCCGGCGGCTTCCCCCGTCACGACGTCGAAGGAGGTGGAGAGGGAAAGAGATGGGGAAGAGGAAAGGAGATAAGGGGAAGAAGAAGAGAGGGAGGGAAGGCCAGCAAGAGGAAGAAGGAGAGGACGGAGCCCAGGGCTCCGCCCTGCCCCGGTGACGAAAAGAAAAAAAAGAGAGAGAAGAGAAGGGAGAGAGAGGGGAAGGGGCTCCATGGTGGTGCCCTCACCACGACGACGGCGGCGGCGACGCCCGTGACCGGAGAAGTCGAGGAGGAAGAAGATGGGGGGAGGGCCTCCGTCCGTTCGGTCAGCAGAAAGAAAGAAGAGAGAGGGGGAGGGGGAAGAATTTGAAACGGGGTGGCCCGTTCGAGCCACCCCGCCCCTTTATATAGGGGATGCAAAAAAAAATATAAACAAAAAAAAAGGAGAGAAGAGAAAAGACGGATAAAAAAAAAGAAGAGGGGGACGTGGAAATAAAAAGGAAATAAAAGAGAGACAAAAAAAAATAGAGATAAAAAAGAGGGAGAGAAGGAGGCAAGAAAATAGAGGGGGGATAAAAAGAGGGATAAAAAAAAAGGAGGAAGAGAGAGGAGAAAAGAAAAGGAGAAAATAAAAGAAGGGGAAGCAAAATATATGTAAGATATTAAAATAAACAAATGTATATATACATGTATATATATATATATATATATATATATATATATATATATATATATATATATATATATATATATACCCACACACTGACGCCCACTTACACACTCACCCGCTCACGCGCGCGGAGGAGTAAGTCAATAACGTACAGCAACAAATATCCCCTGCAGCTCCATCCTTGCCGTGGTGCCACTACCTGACCACCAAACAAGCCCGTTCCTGGCGCGTAGCCCTGTGCTTCAGCCACCCCCCCGCCCCTTTTATACAAGAGGGGAATAAAAAAGGAAAAAAAAGGGGGGGAAATAAAAAAAAGGGGAAAAGAGGGGGACGGGGAAATGAAAAAAGGGGGAGAAGATAAAAAGAGAGAGAAGGAGGGGAGAAAGCAAACAAAAGGGATAAAAAGAGGAGAAAGGAGGGAAATAAAAGAAAAAAAAATAAAATAAAAGAAGAGAAAGGAGGAAGGAGAAGAAAAAAAAAGGAGAATAAAAGAAAAAAAGGGGGCGATGAAAGAAGAAAACAAAAAAAGGGGAAAACAAAAATTATTATAAATAATATATATATATACTTATATACATATATATATATGCACACATACGTACATCCATCCACTTATATATATGTATGTATATTTAGATGTGCGTAAATGAGGCACAATAATAAGGTCCTTCCGAGGGGACGTCCCGTCCCCACGGTCTCGGGCGGACGCGCACCCGTGCAAATGAAAGCAACGTTACCCCTACACACTCCACCTATGCAATGACGCCACTACACTGCCCTGCCAAGACCCTCCCAGGGACGAAGCCCCGTGCCTCAACCACCTCCCGTCATACAGAAGTACCGGCACGGGCCTTACGCTCGGGTCGGTAAAATCTCTATCTTTACGTTGGCATTAGCCCCTTGCCAACGAATAAGTCCCTTTCTGGCGCAAGGCCCCGTGCCCTACCCACCTCCCATCACACAATAGTGCCATTACGGACCCTACGTCCGAATCGGCACAAATTCTCCCGTTGCGCTGGCATTCTATTCTTGCCAACGAATGAACCCTATCTTCCGGCGCAAGGCTTCGTGCCCTAGCCTACACACGCATATCACTCACTCGTCAAAAAAAAGAGAGAAAAAAATAAAATAGGGTTAAAAATAGAGATATGTGGACGTCAAAAAATGATGATGATCATACGACATGCACGTCTCAGCACTCGAGAGCGAGTCGAAGACGGAAAGGCTGAATAAACCCTGTGCCTCCTCCAAGCAGGACGAATACCTACCCGGTGCTCCGCCACCAGACAAAGAATCCCCTCGTGTTGAAGAGACAGCCCCGGCTCTCCAGTCGGCATTGCCAAAGGCTGAATCAAAAGAAACTCGGGAATTCGAACACGTGTTCGGCACGCGCCGGGGATCACTCGAAGTTCCAAATCGGGATGCAGAGGCCCTGAACTAAACACCCCGATGGCGGTGCATTACGACTAAAGCAATACAGGAGGATAAGCATCCATTTGAATAGCCGCGAAGCCGAGACGAAGTCTAAACCGGCGCGCCCATATATGGTCTTTAAACCGGCGCGCCCCTTCCAATAGCCTTAAACCGGCGCGCCCCTAAGGGGGCCTTAAACCGGCGCGCCCTTTACAAGATGCTAGTCCGGCGCGCCCCGTGAACTCCCTTGCTTTATGTTAAAACGGCATGCTCCCGTTGAAGGGTCACCCCTTTGAATGCACTAAATCGGCGCGCCCATCTTGGAGTGCTAATACGGCGCGCTTAGTTTAGAAACAAGCCTCTCTCTGAGGACTTTATCCGGCATGCAGTGAAGCCATCCCGTCATCAATGCGGTCCCCTGTTTCCTGGGAACGGCATGATGACGAACAAGCCCAAAATGGTTAAAGCTCCCACTTCGATCCGGCGGGCAACCGAGCATATGCTGTGAATGGAAGTTCTCGAGCCCTGCACCATCGAATGCTCATTCCGTTGAGCGGCCGGCCATGCTCCTGCAAATGATGAAAGCCGTGTGTCTCGCGGTGGATATGCCAGCAGAGGAGGAGGCCATGCCTCTGCCCCTCTCCCGATCACACCGTAGCCGCGGCGGAGGTGACGTCCATGACAACGGCACTCGACACGGCGACCCCAGCGACGTCAGCAACGGCAACTGCGAACAGAACAAAAGCCATAGAAACGGGAAGCTTGCTTCCCTGCTCTCCCTATAAATACAAGCCCCAGGCAAGAAGCAAAAGAGGAGGGACGCTCTACTGGCGGCGAAGCCCTGCTCCGAAGTGTGAAGAGAGATAAGAGGGTGAAAGAAAGAAGGAGAGGTGAGGGGAAGAGAGCTCGCTTCCCCCCTTTTGTCTTTGCATTTCCTTCTGCCCCTTTGATTTCCTTTTGGTGATCTTCATATGTAGACCTTTGTCTTCGTATTCCCTTTCAATGTAAGCGGAGTTCGGTCTGTTGTGAAATGAAAGGAAAACTCCCCTTTGGGAGATCTTGATGCCTCAATCCCCCTCAATACTCAGCCCATAGTGGCTCTCTCTCTTTTTTTACCGCCGTGTTCTTGTGTCGACTTCGGCTCTCACGTGGTCTTCAGCCACGCGATCACGGCAACCCTCAGGTCGTCGGAGTTCCTTTGTAGGCTGGCCCTCAGGACCTCCGGCCCCGAACGGGGGGAGTCGATACGATCGCAACAACCCATGGGTCACCGGTTTCCCTTGTAGGCTAGCCCTCGGGATCTCCGGCCCCAAATGGGGTAACTTTACTGGTGCAGTTGCTTATGCACACACCGGGATGTTTCGGGGCCGTCGGAGTTCTCTCCGCATGGCGCGCCCCATCTTTTCCCCCAGACCCTTCCGATCTAGGGGAGGTGCTGCCCGATTTTCGTCAGGGCCAAGAACAAGTGAACAAATAGAACACTCAAGAACGAACTAAGTTTTTTAATCCAACACACAGTAAAACTCTGTGAACTGAACCCCCCTGAACGAACACTTAAGCATCCACGCTAATCCACCTGAACAAACACTTAAAACACTTAAATCTTCTTTCCACAAACATAATTCATCAATAAGATGAACAAACCAATCAATAAATCAACTTACAGTTGAAGGAAAGAAGAAACAGAGCACAAACGGGTTGAAAGAAGATATACAATGCTTAATCCGGTGCCGCCTAATCCGGCGCGGGTTAATCCGGCGCGGTACCCCCCCCCCCCCCGCGCCGGTTTAACCCCACACTCAAAACCCATTTTTTTTTCCTTGCAGCTATCCGGCACGCCCCCTTGTACTAGCCCATTAAACCGGCGCGCTATACTGTGGAACCTCTTCCTATTTGAGCCTTAAACCGGCGCGCCCCCTTCCTGGACCTTAACCGGCGCGCCCCCCTTGAACTCCCTTAAACCGGCGCGCCCTTCAGCCCCTTGTAGTGTCCTTAAACCGGCGCGCCCTTCCCCTTGTGGCATCCTAAACCGCCGCGCCCCCCCTTCAATATCACTTAATCCGGCATGCCTAGAAGAGAGAAGGTGATCAAGAAAATAAAAGAAAACATGCAATTCAAGTTAATAGAGGGCGCACGTCGATCGACCATCCGAACCCCGCGACCTGACCGCGCAGGTCGATCCGCGTGCGAGGGCGCACGTTGCCGAGTTTTGGCTTTACACTTAACAACCCGCTCCCTCGGACTGTGCATGAAGAGAAAAGTAATGATGCCCCATGGTATCGGACGTGGACCTCGGGATCCCCGACATAGTCATGATCCGTGCACCTCTTGGGCCGATAGTTCATCAGCTTGACCCACTTCTTCCGGGATCTGATCCCGCACCCACGTGAAGCGTGCCGTACCTACGGCAGATATCCGAATGTCTTTGTTGTTACCTTCGATGCTTCGAATATGGACTCTCGACCGAATACTGGAATTGCCTGTTAGTGGCTGATGTATATATACCGGGATCTAATCCCGCACCTTCATTAAATTCGCCGCACTCGCGGCAAGTATTTATATGGTTTTGAACACCGTTTTGCATACCGATGCGGAGGGTTTAAATCATGTCAACCCAACTCGCATGCTTTAATGAAAAACGATCTCTAGGTCATTTGACCCCTTTTCTTGGCGATTAATCAGAGGTCTTCCCCTCTCCGAGGGGATGTAATTAACGTCGCGGCCTTTATGGCGCGGCGAGTCTCCAGTCCCGACCCGATATCCACAATCGTCTGATCAGTCAGATGGAGCGCACCCCGGGCTTCGGACCACTCCAGTCTCGAAGCCCGAACACATTGTCACCTAGGTGACTGGCACGCCCGCCCACTAGATAAACCGATAAAAAGACCACCGATATCCCACGATATTTCCGAACCATACGAAACTCAGTGCGTTCCACAAGATACCCCGCCGGACTTGCCCCTATACGGGGATAAGGGTAAAAATGGCAATAACCCGGCTGTGGCGAAAACCCGAAAGGGCGCTACGGGCAAAATTGGGTACCCCACCACGTGAAAACCCGAAAGGGCGCGTGGACAAAAGCAAGAGGGGGCCGGTACCGGCGAAAACCCGAAAGGGCGCTTGTATCGGTAATGTGGTACAAAAAAAAAGAAAAGGAAAAGACAGGAAGAGACCAGCAAAGCATGTCAGTTCCCGGCATCCTGTCGGCACTGACGAAGAGACAAAGAGACCAAGAGACCCGGTCAGTTCCCGGCATCCTGTCGGCACTGACGAAGAGACAAAGAGACCAAGAGACCCGGTCAGTTCCCGGCATCCTGTCGGCTCTGACGAAGAGACAAAGAGACCAAGAGACTAGGTCAGTTCCCGGCATCCTGTCGGCACTGATGAAGAGACGAAGAGACAACATACTACTTCAGTTCCCGACACCCCGTCGGCGCTGATGAAGAGACGAAGAGACTAATATGTTGCTTCAGTTCCCGACACCCCGTCGGCACTGATGAAGAGACAAAGAGACAACAAACTGCTTCAGTTCCCGACACCACGTCGGCACTGATGAAGAGACAAAGAGACAACAAACTGCTTCATTTCCCGGCACCTCGTCGGCACTGATGAAGAGACGAAGAGACCAATGTGCTGCTTCAGTTCCCGATACCACGTCGGCACTGATGAAGGGACCAACATGCTGCCTCAGTTCCCGACACCACGTCGGCTCCGATGAAGAGACGAAGAGACCAATGTGTTGCTTCAGTTCTCGACACCCCGTCGGCGTCAACAAAGAGAGAAGAGACGAAGACACCCGCGGGCACCGCCCGACTCATCCTACGCCTGCGCTACCCGTGGGTGGGGGGCATTTGTGGACACCGAAAATCGCACACCCAAATGTCACGCTCGGCCCAGCATCAACAACGGCGCCGAGTGAAGGAACCCCGGAGAAATCAAGCACGAAAGGCCCCACAGCCCATGGGCCCCAAGAGGAAGTCAAACGGGCCATGACTCGTGCTCGCAACGGGCTCAGAACGGGCCCCAAATACACACCCCGTGGGGAGCCATTCAGCGGCACGCCCAGCCCCCAAGGGGCCTCAACGGCACGCCCTGTGGAGCTCCAGCGGCACGCTCCTTCAGGGTCCCAACGGCACAGCCTAAGGGTTGCTCAGCGGCACACCCCCGTTGGGGTTCTGCGGCACGCCCTCAGTGCTGTTCAACGGCACGCCCCTCAGGGCCTTTAGCGGTACACCCCCTGGGGGTGGCCTCACCGGCGCACCCCTTTGGGTGTTTAGCGGCACGGCCCTTTGGGGCTTCAGCGGTACACCCCCAGGGGTTCTTCAGCGTCATGCCCATCAGGGGCTCCAGCGGCACGCCCTTCAGGCCATCCAGCGGCACGCCCTTAGTGGCTTCAACGGCACGCCGTTTTGGCTCTCCAGCGGCACGGCCCTTCAGCTCGCCAGCGGCACAGCGGTGAAGCTTTTCAACGGACTACGTGAAGCCCATGCCCTATGCATCCTTGGTGCGCAGTGAAGCCGTCCGAGGTGGCAGCCGATCGTTGGGCCACGTAGGCTACCCCACTGACACCCAGGACAGGGCAGGTCAAACGCCATCATCAAGACCACTTCCCGCCTTCGACGGTCGTGCTTGAAGGCTCCGACAGCAGGGAGTATAAAGCCACTCCCGCTTCAAAGAGAAAAAAAAAGGGAGGAGAAGAAGAGGAGGGAGGGAGACAGACGAAAAAGGGTCAGACAGACACACAGAGGAGAAGGGAGAAGAGCGGAAGAGGCGTCCCGGCGTGAGCTTCCTCCGGCGATCATCGGGAAGAAATAAGAGTAAGAGAGAGAGAGCTCAATGTAATGGGGGGAGAGAGTTGGGGGTTTTCCCTTTGTACTCGGTTCCTCCCCCTTCTTGTGCTGTCTTTCTTTTCGTTTCCCGCCTACGGCCTTGTCGTGGGCATTTTCTTTTGTCATGTATGTGTAGGGCTCTGGCCCCTTTGCTCCCCATGAATGAAAGTCACCTTCTTGGGTCTTTTCTGCCATTTCCCGTCGATTTTACTCCCGTCCCCGCAGTCACATGATTCTTCCTTTGCGAGTTTTGGCCCCCATGGGCTCTTCACCCACCATGGCCACCTGCCGTGCCCACCAGCTTAAGGAGAGGGGGAGACCCTTGCCCTCTCTCAGAACACCCAGTTACCAGTGACCGTCCCTTGGCCCCCTTGCCATTCCCCCAGCGGTACGCCCTGTTGGGCTCCTGGCCGGCACGCTCATCAGCCCTTGGCCCTTGCCCGGTACACCCCCAGCTGGCCCCAGCGGTACACTCTTCTGGTCTTCAGCGACACACCCGCTGGCCAAGCCCGAGCCCGTTGTTCTCCTTCGCATTTTCCGAGGCCCTATAAAGGTGTTGCTCCCCCGGGGGCCCACCTCCAGTTGTCGGGTTCCGCCACTCCATGTGGGCGCGTTCCCTTTACCTCCCTTACGTCCCGGGTCAAGGGGAGATGCTGCCGAATTTTTGTGAGAAACTAATAAACGATTAAAAGAGGCAGAAGGAGGCAACAAACGAGCAGGGTAATTAATGAAACCTTCCAACTCATCAAACCACTGCCGGCACCACAACGAGAACTGAACCGAACCAATTAACCACCCGGCAGCCCGAACGTCCGACCCGCAAGAAAAGAGACCGAATCGAATAAAGAGAACGAACAAAGGGAGGAATTTCATATAAAACTGCACGAAAGTTAAGATAAGAAGAAAAGAAAAGCCTTAAAAAAAATAACCGAAAACTGATCGAACCCCCACCGTCATGCCTCGATTGGCCCTTCGCCGGTACGCCGCTCCCACTGGCCCTTAGCGGCACGCTTCTATTGGCCTTCAGCGGCACGCTCCCATTGGCCTTCAGTGGCACGCTCCCATTGGCCTTCAGCGGCATACTTCCCTTGGCCCCCCTTTCAGCGGCACGCTCCCTCCCTTCGCCGGTACACCCTCAGACACAGTCTCAGCGGGATCCAACATACAGACTTTGGGCTTGGCGACGTATAGACTTCGAGCTGCAATCAAAGAGGCAATGTACAGACTTCATGCTGCAGTGTATAGACTTGGGGCTGGCCGACGTATAGACTTGGCCAATGTATAGACTTTGGGCCAGCCAATGTACAGACTTCATGTTGCAGTGTATAGACTTGGGGCTGGTTGACTTATAGACTTGGCCAATGTATAGACTTTGGGCCAGCCAATGTACAGACTTCATGTTGCAGTGTATAGACTTTGGGCCAGCCAATGTACAGACTTCATGTTGCAGTGTACAGACTTGGGGCCGGTCAATATATAGACTTGACCAATGTACAGACTTTGGGCCCGCCAATGTACAGACTCCACGTTCCAACGTACAGACTTTAGGCTTGGCAACGTATAGACTTCAAGCTGCAGTCAAAGGGTCAATGTATAGACTTCACGTTCCAACGTATAGACTTGGGCCAGCCAACGTGTAGACTTCATGACGGCCAGTGTACAGACTTCGGACCAGTCGACGTATAGACTTCATATTGCAACATGCAGACTTTGCTCCACTCTGCTCCAGTGTATGGACCTTGGGATTGGCAACGTACAGACTTCGAGCCTGGGGAACGTACAGACTTTATACCCACCCCCACGTTCTGATTGGCTCCTTAGCCGGCACGCTTCTCTCACCTTTCAGCGGTACACTCACCTAACCCCTTCGCCAGCACACTGCTTGAACCTTCAGCGGTACACCCCTTTAAACCCTCAGCAGTACGCCCTTCAAACCCCCAGTGGTACACTCTTAATTGCCCCAGCGGCACGCCCCTTGAACCTTCAGCGGTACACTCCCTTGAGCCCCAGCGGTACGCTCCTTTGGCCTTCAGCGGTACACCCCTTTAAACCCTTAGCGGTACACTCCCGTTTTCCCTTTCGCCGGCACACTATACATATACACATATACAGCCCGATAAAGGCATTAACAATAGCAAATAAATTAATAAAAATTACGCTAATTAAAGGACTCCGAATGCGCAATATTAATCACAATAAAGAGGCGGGAGGGGTAATAAAAAAATAAATAACAAATGAATGATAATAACAAGAATAATCATAAATAAAAGAAGAGAAATCGTCCCGGACAAAGGCACGAATAAATAGTAAACATCAGATCAGAAATCCCAGAAGATATAACTAAGAAAGCCCCAGATAAAAGATGCTAACATCCACACTGTAGCCCTCTCTCTCCCCGGGACCCGGGGCAAAAGAGAATAACAACGCCGCCCTTTCAGGTCGGGCCCGAGTCTCGGGAATTATCCCGATATGGCCAGGCTTTGATCTAACCTCGGGCCGACATCCTAATCGGACCGGATTTATTTTCTCGTTCCGGACACCTTCCGAGTCCTCATTAAAATCGCTGCATGCTCGACAGACATTTGAAGGGATCTACCTCGGTTTTCTCATTGTGACGCTGCCACGGACCTGTGTCCGAATACAAAAGGTCTACGAGTGGCCGACACGGCCGACAGTTTATGGCCTTAATACAACCTTCAGTGTGATCTATCCCTATCTCTCTCGCATAATTAGTATTATTTCTTTCGGCCGCGGGGCCTCTGATTTCGGCAATTAATCAAGGGTATTCCCTCGTATGGGGAATGTAAATGACGTCGTGACCTTTATGGCGCGACGGGATTCGGTCCCGACACGAACCACACAATCGTCTGACGAAGTCAGATCGAGCGCACCATGGGTTCTTCGAAGCCCGAATAAATCATCACCTCGGTGACTGGCACGCCCACGCACGTAACAAAACCCACAGACCATACCGGAACGATGGTTCGACGAGAAGTGCGTCCACAAGGCCCCTTTGCCGATAAGGGCAGAGCCTGCGGCGGTCGAGTCATCGTCGGGCGAAGAGGTAGACTATAACTACTCCTCCGATGAAGCGGCTCCCGACGAGGGCGTGTCCGGGGCATCGGAGCCGCCTGAGCCGGTCTTCGGGCCCCCCTTACTTGCTGGCTCCCCGAGCTTTGTGGGGAAGACTACTGTAAGTGTGAGCTTGCTTGGGCCGGCTCCTTCCTCTCCTTCTTGGTTACCTAATGATCTTTTCTTGTCAATTCTGGGTTTCAGGGGCTTGACTTGCCGGAGGATGTGGAAAAGGGTACCCCAGTTTCGCCGATCGACCATCAGGTAGGGGTCGATGTGGGCTCGGGCAAACTAGCCCTTCTATTCGAGGCTCTTGAGCAAGAGTCGGCCGTGGGAACTTCAAGTGTTTCCGAAGCGGCGGCCCAGCCTCTGGAGGAGGGAGAGATTGCGCCCGAAGGCCGCATCCTCACGGTGGCCAAGGTAAGCAGGGTTTTATGGCTCTTCCCACTTCTCATCCTTGCGTAATTTATTCTCGGCGATGGGCGGCTAACCGTATTTCATGTGGGCAGGTGGTGCCAACGATCGGGAAGATGCCTGGCCGCTCTCGCAAGGCAATCGCCAAGCGGAGGCCGATTACCGGTCAGCCACCAGCGGGGGGATCGACTCCGGCATCTGTTCCGGAGGTGGAGACTCTTGCCGTGCTCGTGCAGGCGGGAAGCGTCCCTCACCTGCTGGTTCCACTTCCACCCCTTCCGAGGCTACCGGCCCAGATGGAGGATCCTCTCTTGAGACAGATATTCGCGGGGCTTCGTGCGCATCTGGAGGGGCCCCAGATGCGAGAGAAAAGTTCGTGGGTGATGGCGTCGGGTCTGGCTTTACTCGAAGCTCCTCCTCTAGCCGAAGTGACGGCACCTGCACCCCTGCCCCTTGGAGCAGTGGCAGAGGCGGGCCGGACGGAGGCAGAGGAGGCAGGGGAGCTCCAAACGATGGGGGCACCGGAGGCTTCGGCAATGGTCTTGTCCGCTCCCCCGGCAGTGGCTGGCCAAGGGTCTCTCGTCGAGCTACGCCGGCCGGGCGACTTGACCCTTGCCCTTCCTTCATCTTCAGCGGCGGTAGACACCGACCTGTGGGCAGAAGTGGACAGCACCATGGAATTCACTCCTCCGGTCGTGCCCTCAGTCAGCCATATGTCATCAGAAGCGCCAGTCCGCCAAATGCTGATCACTCTACGGACCATGCTCCTCGCCGACCCTTCTCTGTCATATAGGGAGGTGCATACTATAGTGGTGCAGTTGACCGGGGCGTTGCAAGTGCTCAGCTGCCCACTGGGGGAATGGTCGCGGCGGGTTCTGCTGTTGCTGAAGTATGTCAAGCGCCGCGAGTTCCTGGAGACCCAGGCTCCTGACGAACGTGCCGCCCTTGATGCTCAGGCAGACGAGTATCTGCAGACCTTAGAGGCCCGACGCCATAGTAGAGAACGCCACGAAAAGGCCTTAGAGGAAGGCGAAGGCAGCGTTTGTTCCTTCAAGAGCCGGATCGAGAAGCTGGAGGGCTACCTCGCTGCGGCTAAACTTGGCCTTGCCAAGGCGGAAAGGACGGTGGCAGAGGAGAGGGAAGCTCTTGCCGTCGCCGACGTTGAAATGGTGTCCGTCGAAGCGGAGCTCGCCCGTCTTGAGGAATTGAGGGGCCGACTGCGCGATATGACGAAATTCCCTTGCGTCGAGATCCTCCCTCTCGAGGACATCTTCAGGGACATCGACTAAGCATTGCATCCCCTAATTCCTTTTTCTTTTCTTTTGAATGTAACACAGGGGTATGCCCCGCAGCACATGTAGTCTGGTCCCCTTTCTGAGTAGAGCAGAGCATTTATGATTTCACGCGTTCTTTGTGTGTGCATTCGTCCCAGAGGGAGCTTTCTTACCCTCCTTTCTGTTCTGTGTACATTGTTTTCTTCTTCCCCTCCTTCCCCTCTTTTGTGCTGAACCACGTTAGCAGGGTATGGGTCTTTGCGAAGATTTGCTTCAGGAGAACCAGGCGGGGACCTACGTCAGGGTACAGGAGAGTGCTCGCCTTCCCAAGGGGAGGACGAGGGGACCACTCCACCATACCGAACGGGCGACTCCCTGGTTTCGCCGCAATATTGGAAGCACGTGTTGGCCTCAAGCGGGGGCCTCGGTCAGAGACCGGACTTCTCATCGGCCAGAGGGGACGGAGAGAAGAGTTTGTTTAGTCAATGATCCGGACGGGAGGTCCGAGCCAAAGGGGTACTCACCGCCCGGGGAGGACGGAGTGAAGAGTTTGTTTAGTCAATGACCCGGACGGGAGGTCCGAGCCAAAGGGATACTCACCGCCCGGGAAGGACGGAGAGAAGAGTTTGTTTAGTCAATGACCCGGACGGGAGGTCCGAGCCAAAGGGGTACTCACCGCCTGGGGAGAACGGAGAGAAGAGTTTGTTTAGTCAACTTTTAGTGCCCCCGCTGATGCGGGGCGGTGACTGAAAATGGGGGGCATTCCCCTTTTCTATTTTTTTTTATATATATCCTTCTTTTGCTCTTTTCTTTCCCTTCTTTTTCTTCTTTCTCTCTTTTTTTCTTTTCTTTTTTTCTTTTCCTTTCTTTTATCTTCTCTCTTTTTTTATCTTTTTTTTATTATTTTTTCTTCCTTTCTTTTTTTTCATACAGGTATTTTTTGTTCTCTCAACTTTTCTTTTTTTCACTTTTCTCTTCTTTCTTCTCTTTTTTTTTTTTGAAAACGTGGATGGTAGCCAAGTTGTTTGGACATTAATCAGGCAAATCCGCCCAAAAATAGGGCGAGGAGTAATATTATTACCTGAATGGGGGCGCCGGAGCGTGGTACAATCTCAAGTGCCTTCCATTAAGAGGCGGGAACTGAACTTCCCCGCGATGGTTCACAATTACATAGGCCCCGCCTTCGTAGACTTTTTGGACTACGTAAGGCCCGAGCCAGTTCTCATTCAGCTTACCCTTGGGGTTGGCGGCCATTAGGTCTCTTCTCTTGACCATGACAAGGTCACCTTTCTTGAATTCACGCTCCTTGACCAGCTTGTCAAAGGCGCGCGCAATTCGGGCCTGGTAGACCTGAATATTCTGTTGGGCTTGAAGCCGCTTTCCTTCCAGACTGGAGAGTTCATCGAGTCTTCGCTCGGTGTTGGTCTGCCCTTCGGGGACAAGCCCATGCTGAATGGAGGCCCTGAGGGATGGTATCTCCAGTTCGACGGGGAAGATTACTTCCGAGCCGTATACGAGAGAGAAGGGTGAGCAGCCCGTTGGAGTCTTGTATACGGTTCGGTACGCCCAAAGCGCCTCGTACATTCTTTCTTCCCAGTCCCTTTTGTTAGAGCTGACAGTTTTGGCCAGGAGAGTGCAAAGTGTCTTATTGAAAGCTTCGGCCAGCCCATTGGCTTGTGGATTGTAAGGAGTCGTTGTCCTCCAGTCAATTTTGTATTTTTCTACTAGCCGGTAAACCTTCTGGTTGTGGAAGTGGCTACCGTTGTCTGACACAATCCGGTCGGGCACGCCAAACCGGAATATAATGTTACGGCGGACAAACCTGACCACGATTTCTCCGGTGACCTCCTGTAAGGCAACAGCCTTTGCCCAGCGGGAGAAGTAGTCGGTCGCCACCAGAATGTATTTGTAGCCTGTGGAAGATGCGGGTAAGGGGCCCACAACATCTGTTCCCCATTGGGCAAACGGCCAACTGGGCGCGGTTGGGTGCAGTTGCATGGGAGGCCTCCTGGGTATAGTGGCATGCTCCTGGCACCTCTGACACGACTTAGCGTACTCGCAACAGTCGTTGAACATTGCAGGCCAATAGTAGCCAAGTTTCTTGATTTCAATTTTCATCTTCGGCCCCGCCTGGTGTGCGCCAGCTGTACCGGCATGGACCTCCTTCATAACCCTCCAAGCTTCTTCAATGGACAAGCATCAGAGGAGTAGCTTCTGTTTGGCATCCGCCACAATTCGGAACAATATTCTGTTTCGGAGCTCATAGGAGTCTTTGGTTCTGACTAGCTTGATCCTTTCTTCTCTTCGGTCAGGTAATTGCTGGTGTTTGAACCACTGCATCAGGGAGGCTCTCCAGTCAGGTAGGCCGACGGCTTCTGCTGCAGTGACCTCTAGTTCTTCTTCTTCTTCTGGCTCTTCTTCTATCATGCTGGGCATCTGGCGCTGGTTTATTACCTGGATAAGGAGAGATCCATCTGGAGGCACTGCCAGTGAGCTTGCCAATTTTGCCAATGCGTCGGCTTGTGCGTTCTCCCCTCTGGCGACATGGCCTATCTCAAGGAGGTACAACCGCTCCATGAGCCCTTTTGCTTTAGTGTGATAAGGGAGCAGCCCAGGTTTTCGGACATCAAACCGCCCCTGGACTTGCTTGACGACCAGCAGCGAGTCACCGAACACTTGGAGCATTTTGATCTCCATTTGGAGGGCGACCTGGAGGCCGATGATCAGAGCTTCATACTCTGCTTCATTATTGGTGCAGGGTTTGCTAATGCAGCAGGACGTGTGCATCACTTCTCCGTCTGGCGACTTGAGGACGATGCCTGCTCCGGCTCGTACCTTGGCGCGCCTGGACGGGGTCGCTTCTGTCCTCGAGGCTCCATCAAAGTAAAGCTGCCAGATGGCTTGTTGTATTTGGTCTACCTCTAGTGTTTCATCCTCGGGCAGCTCTGTGGCCAACAGGGAGTCTTCGGGCACAGGGTGTGCTGCGAAGAAATCTGCGACGGCTTGCCCCTTAACGGCCTTCTGGGGCACGTAAGTGATGTCAAATTCCATGAGTAGCACGGCCCACTTGCCAAGGCGCCCCTTTGGGACTGGGTGGAGGAGAATGTGCTTGATGGGGTCGGCTCTAGATATTAAGCTCACTTCATGGGACAGCATGTAGTGCCTCATCTTCTTGACTGCGAAGACCAGAGCAAGGCAGACTTTCTCTATCGGAGTGTACTTGGCCTCCGCACCCACCAGTCTCCGGCTGAGGTAGTAGAGAGCCCGCTCTTTCCCCTCATCATTGTTCTGGGCAAGCATTGCCCCCAGTGAGTATTCGGTAGCTGCTATGTAGAGTATGAGCGGTCTGCCTTTGACAGGTGCCCCCAGGACAGGCGGGGTCTTCAGGTACTCCTTCAGCTGGTCGAACGCGTGCTGGCATTCATGGCCCCAGCTGAAGGGTGCATTCTTCATCATTAGTCTGTGGAAGGGTTGGCAACGCCCCGACAGGTTGGAGATGAACCTGCGGATATAACCTAACCGGCCTTGTAGTGACCTCAGCTCTCCCAGACTCTTCGGAGGGGGCAACCCCTGGATGGCCTTTATCTTGAAGGGGTCGATCTCGATCCCTCTGTGCCGGACAATGAAGCCGAGGAACTTTCCACTGGACACGCCAAAGGCGCACTTCATGGGGTTCATTTTTAGCCCGTATAGCCGGAGCCTTTGGAAGACGACCCTGAGGTCATTTAAATGTTCATCTCTCTTCTTAGTCTTGACGACCAGATCGTCGATGTAGCATTCGACCTTGTTGTATAGCAGCTCATCGAAGATCTTGGTCATTGCCCGCTGATATGTGGCACCAGCGTTCTTGAGGCCGAAGGGCATCCTCTTGTAGTGGAATATCCCCTTGGGCGATCTGAAGGCTGTGTGAATCCGGTCGTGGTCGGCTATCCAAATCTGGTTATAGCCGGACGAGCCGTCCATGAAGGACAGGGCCTCGTGGCCGGTAGTTGCATCAATCATCACTTCGGTGATAGGCACCGGGAAGTCATCTTTTGGGCAGGCTTTGTTCAGGTCGCGGAAGTCCACGCAAATCCTGATCTGTCAATTCTTCTTTTTCACTGGTACAATGTTGGCCAACCATGTGGTATATTGGTTTCTGCCACGAAACCGACATCTATGAGCTTGTCGACCTCCTTGCAGATCTAGCTGGTCAATTCCGGCCTCATGCGCCGGGGAGACTGTTTCACTGGCTCCACCTTAGGATCGATGGACAAGATGTGCTGAGTCACCTCGGGGCTGAGTCCGGGCATTTCTTTGTAGTTCCAGGCAAAACAATCCCGGAACTCTTGCAGCAACTTTATGTATTGTTCTCTCTCACGAGGGGGTATGAGAGCACTCAGAAAGGTCGGCCTGAGGTCGCCTTCTGTGCCGAGGTTGATCTCAATCAATTCGTCGACTGTGGCCTGGCCGCCATTTTCAATTTCCGACGGGGCTGGTGACAAATCGACGAAGTCTTGGTCTTCATTGTCTTCGGGCTCGAGGATGGCATCCTCGTCTTCTTGCTCCTCTTGGCTGGGCGTGGGGGCTGGATTTGCCGTGCAGTCCTCTTGGACCGTAGCCGCCGGGTCTGTGAGGTCCGCTGGTGCAGAAAGGCACAGGGCCATCTCGGGGTCTTCTATGTACTCATCATAGACAGCTTGGACGGGGGCCGGGGTAGCCGCATCTTCAGGCGCCTGGTACTGGATGGATATGGTATAGGCTCCTGCTCTAGGGCTGTCCGCCACGTGGGGGCGTGGCGGGGCTACCACATAGTCTTCCATCCTGAGCTCGTCCCTGTCGATGAGGCCTTGAGCAATGTCTTTGAAGACATAACAGTCTTCGATGGCGTGGCCCAACATCTGGTGGTAGGGACAGAACAGCGGGTCCCCACTCCTTCTGGCGTCTTGCGGCCTCTTGGGCCTTGGGAGGGAAACCTTGCCGTAATAGCAAGCCCAGTCAAAGATACCCCGAGTCTTCTCCTTTGGGAAGGAATAGGGCTTCTGTAACTTCTCCTGGAGTGTCGCGTCTCGCCGGGCTGGCCGCCCAGCCAAGGGGCTTGCTACACTTCTTGCTTCTCTTCTCAACGGGGCGGAGGTGTCTGGACTGGTGCCTCGGGGCCGGGGCAGATGGCCACCCCACGGGGGAAGAGAACCCTGGATCAGGTCGGCGACCAGCGAGGTTAACTCAGCCAGTCGCAGTTTTAGCATCTCGATCTCCCGTTGCTGCCTGTGGTACAAGGCGTACATGACGGGGTCGTATCGAGGGGAATTCGGAGCATGGCCCATGCTACTGCTCCTTGCTTCGCCGGCCAGCCGGAGCGAAGGTGCCTTGACGGTGTGCCCCTCCGGGGTCGGTTCCTCGGAGAAAGAGGAGGTCTTCCCCATGCAGTGGCGGATAGGGTTCCAAAGGAACACTTCTTCATCTTGTGCCTCCTCAGTTGGAGAGCTGGGATATACATCTTGGTGGGCTTCCCTCAAATTTGCAGCTTCCGCAGGGTCGTCACCGGACAAGGCCGAAACTGATATCACATCAGCCTCGTAGTAATCTTCTAGTGAAAAACCCAAACCGGGATGCTTGGTGATTTACAGCAACCGTCGATCCAGGTTTGGCGGGTTCCACATCTGTTCAAACATCTTCTTCCGGCTGGAGGGCAGGTATGGGGGAATCTTCTGTTTTCTGACCATCCTGGCTGCCCGGTCAGTCAGGTGAGGGAGTCCCGCAATGGGGACGTGCGGGTCATGCAACTCATCAGGGAATCGGCAGTCATCGTCTTCCCTGACTGGCTTCTCCCCAGCGACATAGAAGATAGTGGGCGGCCCTTCTGGGTTAGGTACCTCGAAGGTCTTCAGCTGCTCGGCTGCTTGACATTCTATTTCTATTACAGGCTTGACGATCCCTGGCGGGACCCTGACATCTTCCAGCAGGTCTTCGAGGCAAGGCGCCCCCGGGGTAGGGTAAATGGCGAGAGGAGCCGCCCTGAATACCCCTTCTTGTTGTGCAATGAATGGTACATGCGGGGGAGCCACATAGCCCGGGGGTGGCGGAGGAAACCAGCCACTTGACTCCATTTTCTTCTTCCCTTTGACTTGGGCAGCTGGAGGAGCTTGCTTTGCCTTCTCTAAGTACAGATTAGCATCTGACAAGTGACACTCGAACACCTCGAACGGGTGGAGGTCGGCGAAGATTCTGACTTCTTTCCCCTTGCGGGGGTACTTGATGCACTGATGTAAGGTGGAGGGCACCACTCTGTTCTGGTGTAGCCAAGGCCGGCCAAGCAACGCCTTGTAGGAAGTGTTGGAGTTGATGACGTGGAACTGGACTTTGGAGGTGAAGTCGTCAAAGGTCAAGTTGAACTCTGCGACCCCCATGGGCACCTCACATTTCTGGTTAAAGCCAGCAATCCTGACATTTTTGACCTCAACCAGGTGTACGTCAAAGTAGTGCTTTTGGTACACCCGGTACGGGAGTATATTCACTGCTGCCCCTGGGTCGATCAAGACCCTGTTGATAGGCTGGCCGTTCAGCTGCCCTTTCATGTAGAGGGGCCTGTTATGGCTGCAAGTCGGCAGGAGCATGTCATCTTCTGTGAAAGCCACTGCTACTTCAGGTGATATTTCTGCCAAACAGGCTTCAAGGTGTGCTGGCGTCTGGAGTGCGGCGATGATGGCTTGCCGTGTTTCTTCGTTCAGGGACATCATCTCCCATACCGTAAACCGGGTCGGGATTTTCTTGAGGTGTCTGACTATTCGCTCGGCCGCCCGCACCTTGAGCAATTTCATCTCTTCGGGCTTGCTGCGCCTGCCCTCATCCTGAGGTTGGGGTGCCAGATCAGGGGATGCCTGCTTTGTGGGCTCTGCTGCAGCCTGTTGAGCCGGCGGGGCCTGCTGGGCTTCCTCTGTTTCTCGCATGAATTCGGTGAGGTTTGGGATGCCGCTGAATTCTCCTTCTGGCTGAGGAGGAGTAGCCACCGGTAGAGCTCGGGGACTGCTTGCTTTCCTGGTGGAGGGAGGCACTGGGGAGCGCGCCTGCTTGCCTGCTCGGGCTGACAGGAATTCGGCGAATGAAGGGGTGCCTTGACTCCTGGCCCCACCGGGATAGAGACCCGATGGAGGAGGGATCTCGGCGCCTCGGACCTCATGGTCGGGAATCTGGTATGGTTGTTCTCCCCTGATCATGATGTTGAGGTTGTCCTGAGGAGGGCGCCCCCATTTCCTTCCGGACCTGGTGGCGTGTTGGGAGGTGGACGCCTCAGCTTGATTCACCTCCGCCGGTTCCTGGGGTGGCTCTTCTTCTTTTTCTTCCAGGGAGAGAGCGGTGTCGAACAACGCCGAGAGGGTGTTGCAGGCGAAGACGACCTCCTTCTTCTTCTTGCCCCTGGGTCTTCTCTTCTTCTTCTTCTTGCCTGCTGCAGCGGATGGCTGCTCTTGAGGAAGTTCACCCCACAGAGGAGGCTCTTTGTCTGCATCAGCTTCTGTTCCCGGGGCCAGCTCGAGTGATTCGAACTCCTTCCAGGGGACATACTCCTTCAGCTCCACAGGCTGGATTTCGGGCTGTTCATAATCTTCGAGCCCATCAATAATAGCCTGGAGTCTTTCAACCGCCGGGCTAGTCCTCTTGTGCATCCGCAGCGGGACAGAACTCTTCTTGTTATGAGTGGGCCGCCTCATGACCAGCCGAGGGGCCGTGTCGTGACAAACCGGGCTTGCCGGGGGCGGTGCAGGCAGGGGCGCTGCCACCCTCGGGTGAATTCCTGGGGTAGGTCGAGAGGCGCGCGCCTTTCTAGTTTTTCTGGGTATAGTCTGTCACCCTTCCTGGTCTTGAGCTGGGGCCATGATGAAGGTCTCATAAGTGGCGCGGGCGCAGGCCTCCACCCACTCCTTTGGCAGTTCCTGGTACAATGATACCATGTTGACGGAGGAGGTTATGCTGGGCAGCTCATGCGGCTGCGGGGGGTCTACTTTACGCTCCCCCATGTCTAGCTCCCCGTTCTTGATTAGGGCTTCAATAACATCCTTGAAGACGTAGCAGTCTTCGATAGTATGCCCGAGCACCCGGTGGTATAAGCAGAAGCGCGGGTCATCTTTCTTCTTCAGGTCACCGGGCCTCTTCGGCTCTGGCAGTGTAATTTTACTGTAGCTGGTTGCCCATTCGAACAGGAGTTTGGACTTGTCTCGGGAGAAGGAATAAAGCTTGTTTTTCATCTTCTCCCTTAGTGAGGGGCCTTCCCGCCGTTCTGTAGTTCTGGGCGGAGGAAGGTTGGCAGCCGCCTTGGCTTTCTCTTTCTGCTTCTCAAAAGCCTGGAAGTCTAATGTGTGCACCTCAGGGGGAGCTGGCTTCTTCTCGGCCTGTCTGGCTCTCTGGCTTGACATGGCTGGAGTGGAGGAGTATCGGGCCAAAAATGCCTCGATCTCTGCTACCACATTGTTCAGGCGGTCGAATGTCTTGACCTCAGTGCCGATCATCCTTTCCAGAATTTCTTTCTTCAAGTTTTGTTTGCAGATCTGCACCGCGTCCTCCTGGTGCGGGGGACGCCTGCACCTCATGCTGAGGTTCCTCCATCTCTTGATGTAGTCGAGGGCCGACTCATCGTTCTTCTGTCTCGTAGCATAGAGCTCTGCTACAGTGACTTCCCGTTCTGCAACATAAAATCTTTCTTTGAACTTCTTTTGCCTGTTAGGCCAGTCAGCAACGGACCCGGGTGGCAGGCTGGAGTACCACTCGAAGGCGAGTCCGGTAAGTGTCGAGCCGAAGAACTTCAGGAGATAGGCTTCATCAGCAGCTAGATCTCCCATGATGTTCACATAGTAAGCAATGTGTTCCCTGGGGGACCCTTGCCCGTTGAATTTTTCAAACTTCGGCGGCTTGGTGATGTCGAACGGCAGCTTCCTTGCGGCATAGTGGGCCGGGTAGGGTACCCGGTAGATGTCAAACGACGTCTGATCCCCTTCGCCCCTCTCGGCCAGCTTCATATCTATCATCTGTTCGAGCATCAATCGGGGTGGCTACCACGGTCGCCCGGGGAGCCATGGGGGACCCTTGTGAAGGCGGGGCCTGTGGCGGGGCCACTGCCGTGCAATGTGTTTGCTGTGGGGGCGCGCCCCCGAGAGGATTGAGGGTTGCTGGGAGAGCTGCCTCTGAAGACTGCCCCCTGTCCCTGGGTACTTCGGGTATAACCTCGGTCTGCCAGGACATCGGGGGCGGTGTATTCCGCTCACTTAGCTGCTTCTTGAGTGACTCGATTTCCTGCTGGAATCGTTGTATCATGAGCAGCATTGTAGGGTCAGCTGTGGGGAGACTGGGCATGCCCCCTGTCTCTTCGGCCGGGGCGTCCTCGGATGATGTCGAGGGTCCGCCACTCGTGTCGCCGGTGGTGACCACGTTGGCCGTGAGGGCCTCAAGGGGTTCTTCAGGTAGGGTCCCTTCGGCCCCTACGGGTGTGTCGCCGCCTGCCGCTCTCCCTCTTCTAGTAAGGGGTCCCGGCCTGACGGCTATTCTGGCCAATTCTTCCGGATCGGTGGGCAAGGCCCCATACCGACCATGAACTCCTACCATGTCGCAGGTGAATGTTTGCCATTTCTTGTTCTTGTTTCTTTTTGTCGCCCTCCTGGACGATCTCCCTGGGAACACCAGTCTATCAAAGACCGACCGTCGGGGCGGCGCTTCCTCCCGTACAGGGGACTGGCGTGACTCCTCCGGACTGGTCCTCGACTCCACGCTAGGCGCGGGTCAGGCGCCTTCCTCTTGAAAAGCGGAAGCCATTGCCCCCAGCAGTCTCTGGCGGCCGGCGGGGGTGCTACCCGGGCCTCGGAGGTAATTTCTCATAGCCTGCTCGATCCCTTCCCACTCCTGGTCAGGGAGAGAGGCCTGGGGTTGCATGTCGCTGACAGCGGCAGGAGGAGAGCAGGCCGTGAGAGCCGTGCGGGCGGCATTGTGCCGGCGCCCTCGGCGACGGCAGCGGGCATTCTCGGACGGCGCCGGGACGATGGGTGCCGGTCGGGAAGTTGGGGTCATCACCTCGACCCGGTCATCTTGTCGGGCCCTCCTCGGGCGGAAAGCGGTGGGCCCCGCTTGGGCGGGTGTAGCAGGCTGGGCCCCCTTGGGTACCCAAACTTGTCTCAGTTTGGCCGGCCTGTGTAGGGTTGCAGGCGTTGCCCTTTCCTTCAGCTTCTCCAGTCCTTGGAAGGAGTTGCGGACTGGGATGGTCGGGACGACGCAGTCCGGCGTCGCCTGGGACCTCTGCCCGTCTAGGCGGACTCAGAGGGCCCCAACAGTCATGGACTTCCCGGAGTTGGAGGAGCGGCGCCCTGAGCCGGTGCCGACGTTGTTCCTCCGGAGCCTTCTTCGGTGGGATGTCGACCCTTGGTGGGACGGGCCGGTGGTTTGGTGCACGTGGTGCACGTTGCAGCTTAGCGTCGTTGTGGGGACGCTGTTGCTGTCTTTGGCCGCAGCTCGGTCGACAATAGCTTTGACTGCCCCGGGAGCGGGGGCGTTGGTCTGGGACTCCTCGGGCGCTTCCACGTCGAGGATTTCGGCAAAGGCCACCCCCAGGAAGTTGGGGAAGCCCACAGTGGGAGGGAAGCGCCCAAAAGTGAGGGGCACCGCCAGGTAGCCACCCCGGACGTGGTTTTCGACGACTTGAGGGCTGCAGACGATAGCCATTGTCGGCTCCATAATGTCGTTCCCTCTTCATGTATTTAAGAAAGTAGCATAATTAGTGTTACAAGAAGGGGGCCGCGGGGCCCTTAATTTCGGAAAAGAGATAAAGGGTGGATAAGTCCCACCGGGCGTGCCAGAGTTGTGGACGCGCTTTCGGTTTGTTTTTTCTCTCTTTATCTTTCTTGGCACGGTGCGCGGGTCTATTAAGTGCGTGGGCGTGCCAGTCACTAGAGTGACAATTTATTCGGGCTCCGAGGAGCCCATGGTGCGCTCGAACTGACTTCGTCAGACGATTGTGGGGTTCGTGTCGGGACCGAATCCCGTCGCGCCATAAAGGTCACGACGTCATTTACATCCCCCATACAAGGGAATACCCTTGATTAATTGCCGAAATTAGGGGCCCTACGACCGAAAAGAATAATGCTAATTGTGTGAGAAAGAGGCAGGAGAAAATCACACCAAAGTACACATTAGGATGCAAACCACTGGCCATGTCGGTCACTAGTGGACCTTTTCATATTCGGACACGGGTCCGTGATAGAAACGTGACGGAAAACTGGGGCGATGAATGAATCCGATCTGGTTAGAATGTTGGCCCAAGACTGGGTCGGCGCACGGTCATGTCGGGACGAATCCCAAGACTCGGGCCCGGCCTGCGAGGGCGGCATCATTGTTCCTTCTACGTCGAGTCACGGAGAGAGAGGGCTGCAATGTAGAATTATTAATACCTTGTAATGTTTTATCGTTATTATTCTTATTATCCCGTTGCTCATTCCTCTTTCCGCATCTGTTCCGGGTGATCTCCCTCGTCTTGCTCACTGCTATTATTGCCCCCCCCCTTTATTATTATTATTATTATTGCCTCTTATTTCACCCGTCATCATTATATATATATATATATATATATATATTCAGGTTTATTTATTCATCATGGCTTTTATTAGTTTGTTAGTGCTGCCATTAGATGCCTATATGTATATGTATATGTACGTTCACGTATTATATATATGTATATGTTTATTACATTTTTTTTTGAGAGAATTGACCCTTGGTGGGTTGAAAAGGGGGCTGAAAAGGGAGTGTACCGCTGAAGGAAGGTAGGCAGAAAGGTGTGCCGGCGAAGGGCTGGGGATGGGTGCCGCCGAAGGGCTTAAGGAGGTGTGCCGGCGAAGGAGGGCGGCAGGCTTGCCGGCGAAGGGCTGGAGACATGTGCCGTTGAAGGACTTAAAGGGTCGTACCGGTGAAGGCCTGAAGGAAGTGTACCGCTGGGGCTATAGCTGGAGAGTGTATCGGTGAAGGAGGTGTATAATTGTAAAGTTTGTACGTTCCTCAGCCTAAAGTCCATACATTGTCTATTTAGCCAGTACACAAAGTCTATACGTCCTTTAGTCTAAAGTCTGTACATTATCCATTGGCTGCGATCCGAAGTCTGTACATTGATAGCCCCAAAGTCTACACGTTGCAGCCCAAAGTCTATACGTTGGCCAGCACGAAGTCTATACATTGCAGCTCAAAGTCTATACGCTGGCCAGCATGAAGTCTATACATTGCAGCTCAAAGTCTATACGTTGGCCAGCATGAAGTCTGTACATTGCAGCTCAAAGTCTATACGTTGGCCAGCATGAAGTCTATACATTGCAGCTCAAAGTCTATACGTTGGCCAGCATGAAGTCTATACATTGCAGCTCAAAGTCTATACGTTGGCCAGCATGAAGTCTATACATTGCAGCTCAAAGTCTATACGCTGCAGCACAAAGTCTATACATTGGCCAGCCCCAAGTCTATACACTGTAGAATGAAGTCTATACATTGCTTGCTGCTGTATTTGTGCCTCCATCTGCCAAGTCTGTACACTGGATCTGGTTGAGACGGTGGATGAGGATGTACCGGCGAAGGGAGGGAGTGTGCCGCTGAAAGGGCCAGGAGGAGTGTGCCGCTAAAGGGTGTGTCCATGGGGGCAATTAGGGGCGTACCGCTGAAGGTTCAAGGGGCATGCCGGGGAAGGCTTTGAAGCGTGCCGCTGAAGGCTGGAAGGAGTGTGCCGCTGAAGGGTGTGTCCATGGGCAATTAAGGGTGCACCGCTGAGGGTTCAAGGGGCGTGCCGGGGAAGGCTTTGAAGCGTGCCGCTGAAGGCTGGGAGGAGTGTGTCGGCGAAGGGGTTGGATGAGTATGCCATTGGAAGATAACTGGGGTGCACCGTTGAAGGGCCAATCAAGGCGTGATGGTGGAGGTTCAATCAGTCTCTAATTTCTTATTTTTTTAAGGCTTTTCTTTTCTTCTTGTTTTAATTTCCATGTAATTTTATATAAACTTCCCCCTTGTCTCCGTTTTGCTCGGTTCAGCCTCCTTTCTTGCGGGTCGGGCGTTCGTGCTGCCGGGTAGTTAATCAGTTTAGTTCTCGTCATGGTGCCGGCAGTGGCTTGATTGGCTGGGAGGTTCATTGATTATTCCATTCGTTTGTTGCTTCCTTTTGCCTCTTTTAATGCTTTGTTATTTTCTCACAAAAATTCGGCAGCATCTCCCCTTAACCCGGGGCGTAAGGGAGATAAAGGGAACGCGCCCACATGGAGTGGCGGAACCCGAAAACTGGAGGTGGGCGCCCGAGGGCAGCAACACCTTTATAGAACCTCGGAAAACACGAAGGGAACAACAGTGGGCTGAAGGCCTCCCAGGCTAAACAAGGTGGACTGGGGCTCAAAAGGGCATACCGCTGAGGGCCTGACGGGGAAGGTGTACCGCTGGAGGGCCACCATGGGGTGTGCCGACCAAAGAGACAGAAGGGTGTACCGTTGAGGGCTGAACGGGGTGTGCCGCTGAGGGCTAATGGGTGTGTGCCGCTGAGGGCCACTGGGTGTGCCGCTGAGGGCTGGAAAGGTGTATCGCTGGAGGCTCAAACACGGCTAAGTGTGTGGGCTGGGAGACCTGCAGGCTATTCAGGGAAAGAAGACGGGGGGTTCAGCGACGGGGGTAGGCTACTGGCCATTGGGTGTTCGGAGAGAGGGTAAGGGTCTCCCCCTCCCCTGGGCCAATGAACATAACGGAGGGCCATGGAGGGGAGCGAAGGGCCCATGAGGCCAAGGCTCATGGGAGAAATCACATGGCTATGGAGGTTCCAAAGAAACACCGCGGGGACGTAGAAAGCGAACGATATACCACATGCACTGCGAAGGCGGGAATAAATCAATAGAGACTGCAAGAAAGACCCAGGGAGGATGATTCTTCATTCATGGGAGGCAAAAGGTCGTAGCCCTACATGCATATTACAAAAGAAAACGCCCACGCGAGGCCATGGACAAAGGGAAAAATCCAAGACAAAGAACGGGAGGAGGAATGGAATACAAAAGGGAAGAAAGCATTGGGGCTTAAGACATGGGCCACCATCCCCAACCCTCTCCCCCCCCATTACATCAAGCCCTCTCTCTCTTACTCTTGCTTCTTCCCGGTGGTCGTCGGAGGAAGCTCCCGCCGGGACGCCTCTTCTTCTCTTCTCTCTTCTCCTCTTTCTCTTCTCTGTGTGTTCTCTCCTCTGAGCTCTCCTCCATCTTCCTTCTTCTCATGCCTCCCCCCTTTTCCTTTGTCGAACAGGAGGCTTTTTATACTCCCAGCCACCGACGACTTCGAGCACGACCGTCGAAGGCGGGAAGCTGGCTGTGATGATGGGTTTGACCTGCTCCTGTCCTGGCTGTCAGTGGGGTAGCCTGCGTGGCCCAACCCATGGTTGACACCTCATAGAGCTCACTGCGCGCCGAGGATGCATAGGGCATGGGCGCCATGTCGTTTAGCCGTTGAAAAGGCTTGACGCTGTGCCGTTGGCGGGTTGCACAGGCGTGCCGCAGGGGAGCCAAAAAGGCGTGCCGCTGGAGCTCCTGAGGGCGTGCCGCTGGAGGTCCCAGGGGTGTACCGCTGAACAGCCTGAAGGGCGTGCCGCTGAAGTCCCTGAAGGGCGTGCCGCTGAAGCCTCTGATGGGCTGTACCGCTGAACCCCCGTGGGGGTGCGCCGCTGAAGCCCCTTGACAGGCTGTGCCGCTGAAGCCCCCCCCCCCCCCAAGGGGGGTGTGCCGTTGAAGACCCCGTGCCGCTGGAGCCCAAAGGGGCGTGCCGCTGAGCAGCCCAATGGGGTGTGCCACTGGGCGGCCTGAAGGGGCGTGCCGCTGGAGCTCCACTAGGGCGTGCCGTTGAGGCCCCTTGGGGGCTGGGCGTGCCGCTGAAGGGCTCCCCACGGGGGGCGTGCCGTTGAGGCCCCTTGCGGGCTGGGCGTGCCGCTGAAGGGCTCCCCACGGGGGGAGTGCCGTTGAGGGCTAGATGGGCAGTTTTGAGCCCGTTGTGGGCATGAGTTGTGGCCCGTTTGATTTCCTTCGAGGCCCATAGATTGTGGGGCTCTTGGTGGTTGATTTCTCTTCACTGGCGTGACTCTGGAGGCGGCTTCATGGCGGTGTGCACATTTGGGGAGTCCGGACGACCCGTCTCTCGAGGGCCTCTTCACTCAGCGCCGTTGTTGATGTGGGGCCGAGCGGGACATCTGGGTGTGCAATTTTTGGTGTCCATAAACCCCCCAAAAACTCCCTCTGAAATCCAAGAAAAAAACTCAAAACAGAGCCTCCGGAACCCCGTGCAGCCTTCTCGGCGCCTCCCCCATGGAGTTCCCGGAGCCAAATGGCTCGGGAACAGTGATTTCATCCCGGCGCGGTCACCACCGCGCCGAGAACCCTGGGCGCGCCGAGAGCCCCCCTGCGCCGGGAACCTCCATCCCCTTCCAGCTGCACCGATAAGCTAGCTCCCATCCTTTGTCCACCCCTTGGCCGCTTCGTCCACTTAGCCTGAGACATTCTTGAGTCGTCATATGCACCCCCGGAGATAAATTAACTGGGGATTGACCTCCCCTACATTCTTATGTCCCTAACTAGATTCACATGCAACCCCGTGGGTCTGGCGAACCCTGTCTCTACATGGGTTTCGTCAGTCTCCGAGAAGGGGGATAGCGACCGATGCTAGGACATGTACAGTCTCCTTGAGCCTTAGTGCCCCCTCTTACCTTCCGGCTCTCATCCCGGCACTCTGTGGATGTCAGTCTATTCCCCCCTAGGCATAATCCAGATTAAGGGGAAATGCTGCCGAAATATCGATTAATGCTTTAACCCCCTACATGGTCCCCCGGGCTCGATCTATTTTTATAACCTTACGAACCAAGGAAGCCCTGCCACTGCACAAGCTTCAATGGTCTCAAAAGGGATATTAAGATAGTGCTGCAAGCACATACATGGGTCAGGGGTCCAATACCCCTCTACTTTTGGCTTTCACCCCGACACTCCGTGGGTGATTGTCTATCATTCCCTGGAAAATGCTAAGTCCGGGGGAGGTGCTGCCAAAATTCTCCCAGGAACAGGCACTTGAAGACACATGATAGCATGAAACCAACAAAAAAAAAAGAATAATAATAATGGTAAGATCTTGCCCCTTTGGTGGATGAACAAACGAGCAAGCTTCACAGTCACAAATAAGCAAATAATGAAGGGGAACCTTTTGAATAAATCAACCAATCAAAGAAAACTCATGTTCGTGCATGTTTCCCCATTATTGGGCTCGGGCATAAAAAGATAAAAAAAGATGCTTGCTCATGTACAAAAAGATAAAAAAGGGATTTGCATTTGGTCTCATGTGCCTTCGCACATATCCCGCATGCCTTCGTGCATTTCATTGCATGTTTGCATCTTTTCCCCCAATGAAGCCCGCGCATATGTATGAGTCAGCTACAGTGAAGCCCGTGCATCTTTTTTTTTGCATACCCGGTCTTGCATTCATGCATAAATCCGGAAGCTTGATCTATACACCGAAATTGGATAAACAAACAAAGGGAAACACGATAAAAATGAAATGAATAATATGCATCAACAAATAATATAGTATAATAAATAATAATGAGAAAATAATTATAAATAAATAACAACAATAAAAAGGGAGAAACAATAAAACAAAGAGAATATAATAAGCCATGCACCTGGGGGAGTTCATGGAATTCTCATCTCTCTTGTACCCTGCAAAGGGGATATATCTATAAAGTCCCCGTAGCTGTGTCTGGATTCCAGGGGATCACCCCTATCATGGCCATGGCTCAGCCTGCCTGTGACTGAAATTTTCCCTTCCCCCCTAAGCCCGATATTTAAACCGCTGACTTAACGATATCGTCTGTTTCTACAGTTGATGTTATTATCTCGTCTTCCGGGCTCTGGTATGTAATTCAATTTGCGCACATGAATATATGATTGCCTCTCGAGGCCTCCTATTTTGGCATTTAATCAAGGGTTGTCCTTCTTGGGAAGGGCGTAATTAACGTCATAGCCTTTACGGTATGGCGGACTTCTGGTCCCGACTCGGACTTCACAATCGACTGACCAAGTCAGGTCGAGCGCACAATAAAATCGTCACTCCGGTGACTGGCACGCCTAATAAACTAACCAATAAATAAGAAAACAAATCAATCAAATGAATAAATAAATCCGCGTCCACAGGGAAGCGTCGGACGTGCGCGGTTGAGAAACCGGCAGTGAGCTAGGGTGGTCGGCTCTCACTTGTGCCCGGATCGGGTCACGGGACGGTCACGCTCTCTCTCGCAGCAGCGGTGATATGAAAAATATAGCGAGCTAGATCCTAAAACATGCTCTCTAGCAGCGGCATAAACAAGCATATATGAAATTAAGCAAAATGCCAAGTAAGGAGTGAGGACGATACCTCCACGCGCTCGGCGTGGGGACGACGGACCCGACCGAAACTCGTACTCCCGGAACAATAATACACAGTATTACAGCAATACAACTCACTGCCCACTCCACGCAGGGAGGTAAAGGACTACACAATGGGGTCCGGAGGACCGAATTCGGGTTGACGGGCGGCTTCTCGCGTTGATTCGGCAGCACCCGAACACGTGACGGTGGGGCCCACGTGCTGTCGGAGGGACCGTGCGGGACCCAGTGTCACCACTGTGGTGGGGACACTTGTGGAAGTGTTCCCTGGGCTGGCGGCACGCTGGTTCGCCGGCCGGAGGCCAGGCGGCTCCGTTCGGCACCGGTCGGAATGACCGGCCACGGATCTGCCGGTTCTGTTTTCCGGCGCGCGCTCCGGCGAGAACGGACGCTGTGATCATCCCCGACGTCGGAATGCGACGAAAGTGACGCCGTTGGAAAGCTACTTCGAAGGGCTTCAACTCTCTGTGATTACAGAAAAATAACAAATCCTGCACTTCTAATTGGCAAATTTTGAAGGTTGCTGTTGTACAGTGGCTTAACTCTCAGATCTGCATGGATGTCCTCTGAGAACTGTCATTGACCGCAGGGTAGATGTCATATTCAGCTCTTGAGGTCTTCATCAAAGGTGTAGGAAATTGAGCTAGGAAGACGGCAAAACTAGTTTGGACAAGTTTGGATGCGGCTACGAATTGACAGGATTTGTTTACTAATAGTGGGTCGGATCTGGAATCTGACTAAAGGCACTGTAGCAGAGATAGAACATGAATTTTGAAAAATGGATAGAGGGTATATCAAAAATCAGGAAACATAGTGGATGTAGGGGATGATGGAAAGAACTCCCAGTAAAATTGGGAGGGTTTGAAAAATTCAAAAAGGTGGTCGGAGATGGGAAACGCAGAACTGTTGTCACTGTAGACAGAGACAAAATAGATCTGGGAATGCAAAATGAACGAAAATAGAAAATTACTAAATGGAGGAGTTTGGACGTGACAATTTAGGTGGAGGTGGGGATTCAAGGCAAGAACACACCCTCAAAATTTCAAATCCATCTGAGCTCGTGGCTGGCAGCAAGAATTCACGAACTACACCTCTATCCAGCAGGACAGAAACTTGAAGACGGCTCCGCGGTGGCTCGAAGGCGGTACGAACGGCGGCGGCGGCGGCACCGATGAAGATCAGAGGTTGAGAGGGGGAGATAGAAGATAGATACACTCTAGAATTGCAGAGGGGCTGAGGGGAGAACTCTAGGAGAGAGGAAGGGGGCGCAAGCTTCAAGCTTTCCAAATAATTTTCTGATTTTTCACTAATTTTCACATGAAAATACATGGTTTTATATGCTTCCAACCAAATCTAACCTCCACCCTTAGATCTGGGGATGTGAGATGGATGGCCTGTATTGCATGCCACAAACACAAAAAAAATAAATATAATATACAAGGGGGGGGGGGGGCTATTGACCAAGAATGGCAAGGGGGACAAGTTTGACATGGTAGGTAGCCTACCATGGAAATTCTTACCCCCTTGTCTACCCATGTGGCATATGACTAGTCCAACCTTCTAGATGTCCACCTAGGATAGTTGACTAGCCCCACAAGGTGACATGGATCAATGGGAGAGGGCTGAGGGCCCCCTTGATGGTCCTACTGACAAATTACATAGAAACCCACACAATCCGTGGGAATGACGCATTGGCTTATAAAGCCATACAATTGCGCATATACTTTCCCAATGATATAAACACAAACTAAAAGGACATAAATGTAAAAGTAAATGTACAGGCTCGGCGTTGATTCCCATCACCTGGGTTCTGCGCCTAGCCCACGTCTTGGCCTTTTCTGGTCTCTTTCTTTTGTGGGCCTTTCAGCCTTGTACTCGTCCTGCCCCCCTTCGGGCGACGTTCCCCCCCTCCCCCTGTACCACTTCTCTTTTACTGCTTTCCTTAATGAAAACGCTTGCCTGGCGGCCGGGGTAGTGTGTTCATCTTCTTCCGAAATGAATGGATGAACCCCCTCCCCCCTCTACCACCTTGCAAGTATTTACTTGAGTTAAAAAAAAAAGTCATCCTTCGGGCAGGCTTTATTCAGGTCGCGGAAGTCCAGGTAAATCCTGATCTGTCCATTCTTCTTCTTCACCGGCACGATGTTGGCCAGCCAGGTAGTGTACTGGTTTTCTGCTAAAAAATCGACATCTATGAGCTTGTCAACTTCCTTGCAGATCTGGTTTATCAGTTCCGGTCTCATGCGCCAGGGAGACTGCTTCACTGGCTCCATCTTGGGATCAATGGCCAAAATGTGCTGAGTCACTTCAGGGTTGAGTCCGGGCATCTCTTTGTAGTTCCAGGCGAAGCAATCCCGGAACTCTTGCAGCAGACTCCTGCGGGGGCATAAGAGCGCTAAGGAAGGTCGGCATGGGGTCACTTTCTGTGCCAAGGTTGATCTCAACCAACTCGTCGATGGTTGCCTGGCCACCATCTTCAATTTCCGGCGGGGCCGGCAACAAATCGACAAAGTCCTGGTCTTCATTGTGTAGATTTGATTTAAAATCCACTTAAAAGAAATATCAATAAAAAAATGATAACAATAATAAGCATGAGCACGAGGTGCTAAGGGGAGTGTGTGTGTGTGATCGCCAGAGACACGAGGTCTCAAAAATATAACAATGAAAGCATGGGAGAGATGATCGCGAAAAATACCTCAAAAGTGCGGGGATGTGAGTGTTTCCTTTTCTCTTCAAGATCGGCCGGCCGACGAAGAGAGTTCTTCAATTAATTACCCTTACAAAAAAAAGACACAAACACCAAAATAATATGAATTAGAAATATGGTGAGTGTAGCATCAATTCTTAATAAAAATGTGAACATGAACAATTAGAGAAGAACACACCTTAAGGGTGGTTGCCCTTAAACCCCTATGCAAAGAGGGTGGGAGATGTGATGAATGCATGCAAATGAAAATAAAGGGATGTGCAAGAGTGCACTATAGGGAAAGTCTCAACATGTTGAGATGAAAAATCAATAGAACAATGGAATATGATGCATGCATGAATTAATAAAAATACAAGATAATGAAAAGGAGATGAGATAAAAAATCTTGTTTGTGATTGGTGCTCCTTGGCTTGAATGCTCAATGGGGAGAAAGCTTCAAAAGGGATGAAGACTTGATGTTGAAAGTCCTCCTCCTTAGCCAATGCCACCTTCGGTTCCTGTAAAGAAAGAAAACAAACAGAAGAAGAAGGAGAAGAAGAAGAAGAAGGGGAGGAAGAATACAGAAGAAGAAAGAAGAAAAAGAAACAGCACAGAAGAAGAAAAAGAAGACAGAAGGAGAAAGAAGAAAAACGTGGGAGGGAGAAAAGGAGAACAGAAGAAACAAAAACACAGAAGAAGAAGAAGAAAAAAAACGGAAGAAGAAAAAACAAAAAAAACCAAGAAGGAGACCGGAAGCCGAAGTAGGAGAATAAGAACCACCCCTTAACAGAGCTACAGAAGTTCTATTAAGGATAGAAGAAGAGATAAGAAGGAAAGAGTCCAATGGAAGAAAAGATAAGAAGGGGCAAGAGCCCAAAGAGGGGAGGATTAAGCTGGGCAAGAACCCAAACGAAGTAGGGACTCTCTGGGGAAAGGCTGCGTTCGTTCGGAACACAAAAGTGAAACACGACTTGGTTCAGGGCGTCAATTGTTGAATTGACGACCTGCCTAGAGGGCGTTTCTTAAAAACACGCCTTAGACTAAGGCGTCTCTTCCTGGATCAATTTTGGAAATAAGTCTTTCTTTTATTTGAAAATTCTGAAACACGCCTTAGGAAGAGGCTTTATTTAAAACACGCCTTAGGAGAAGGCGTTATTTAAAACACGCCTTAGGAGAAGGCGTTATTTATTTGAAACACGCCTTAGGTGAAGGCGTTATTTAAAACACGCCCTAGCCCAGGTCGTTAATTCTGAAAAATTAGAGAAAATATCCAAAAAAATCCATAAAAATCCAGAAAATAGAGAAAAATAGGAAAAGAGGAGGAAAAGTGAGAAATCTAAGAAAAGTGGGAAAAAAACACTCAAACGAAGCTAATTTGAGGGTCAAATTGGGGCATTACAAGGTAATATGAGATGTACTCACAGTAACGTCAATTTTGGCGTGTCTACAGCTGCCCCGCCTTGGCGTCTGCTTTGCAAGGGAGCGTAGCAAACTGAAAAGTAGATGTCAAGGTGTGATGAGACACGCAATCAACATCACTTGATAATTAATGAAATCAAAAGCTCGAGATGAAGCAAATCTCGGGAAATCCAACGAAATCAACAATGTTTGGATAAAAGGGGAGATGTGCACGAGGGCACGAGGGAGAATGATCAACTTCCAGCGCGGGGGAAGTACCTCAGGTCACAAACCTGTAGATTTCACCATTGGGGAGCGGTTACCAGCCAGTGGACGTGCTGCAGCCAAGGTGGATCAAAGGGGAAAGTTTGAAAATAAGATGATAAAAATCCAAACAAGGAGCTTTCGAGAAAATGACCCAGAACAGCGTCAAAACGAACTGAGGACTCAATTCGACATGGAATATCTCACATTGAAGATCAAGATCAATTTGACCCTCAAAAACAGCTTATCAGAATGATTTTTCAACAATTGTTTCAAATTCCTACATGAATGCATGCTGGGTTTAAAGGGAAAATTAAATCAAACGAAAAATATAGAATAATCAAGGATAATATTGTTAAACTGCCAAGACTGGGTCAAGAAACCGATTTCGCGAGCTGATACTAAGCCGAAGCCCGTTTATCCACGCACCAATTCGTAAAAGGGAACCATCGTCCCCAATCTTGGACGGCTCAACGGCCTATCCGTGTGACTAAGACTCCTCTGGAATCATCATTATTTTTGATGAAGGGGAACTCAAATCCCAGATTTACCAAAGCCACAAGGTCCTTGATATAATCTAGTAACATATGTAACATATAGTAGAATGCATACAGGGAGATGGTGATATCAATAAGCATGGGAACTGAGAAATGAGCTGCAAGCACCGTGGGACTTTGAGTGATGATGCCCTGCCGGCGGGACCAAGAGCCTCTTCCTGCGCTCAAAAATCCATTAGCCAAGATATAACAAGCAATGAATAAGGCATTTAATCATAGCATGCATAGCATGAATCAAAGCAACCAATCATAGCATATATCATGAACAGCATAAGTCAAATCATGGCATAGCAAAGCATCATTATTTGTTGTTTGTCATGAGGATGACAATCTGGCTAATCAAGTTTTGGAGTTAAATAATCGAGATCTGGTAATGCCCATCGGCGGAGTAATCAGATGAAACGAGCAGGAGTTGATTGAAAGATTTGGAGATGAATAATCATGAGATATGATAATCAGAATGATATAGGGAGATGATGCCCCTGGGTGGCATGTCATGAGAATATTGGGAAGAATCAATAGATTGATAGCAATAAGTAGAGAGAGGACCCATCCCGTGCTTTTGGTCTCTGCAAAGATGTTCCTGCAAAACACCATCAGAAAATACAATGCAAATTTTTAGATTTTGGAAATATGCAAATTTTTATGGAGTTTTGGAATATGCAAATTTTTATGAGTTTTGAAAAAGATATTCAAATTTTTATGAGTTTTGATCAATATGCAAATTTTTGTGAAGTTTTGTAAAAGATATTCAATTGTTTGTGAAGTTTTGAGAAAGGTATTCAAATTTTTATGGATTTTGGACAAGAAATATTCAATTTTTTTGTTTGATTTTGGTTAGACATTGCTAAAGCAGCATCAAAGGGTGTTTTAAACCACTGGCTAGGGGTCCTCGTTCCTTCCCTTTTTGCTTAAAACTGTCCAAAGCTGGGCGTACATTGTAAGGTGGCGCCCTATAACCGACCGCCTTTGATCAACGGTGCCCCTACCAAGGCCATACCCGAGAAACATTCGGTCTTGGAGGGAGAAGAGAAGAATAATTGGAGATAAGCTTAATGCAGGATGGGAAATGTCAGGATTTGAATTCCTTCCAAGGTTTAACCCTCAAAGAGGTAGTCTGTTGTGCCGGGACTTTGTGCCTTTGATTTTTAGACCCTTGACATGCATACGACCAGGGTTTTCCCTGCGGGGACTTTGCCACTCTTGACATGCCTTAATTCATACTTTTGCTTTTATCGAAATTTTGACTTGATTTTCATAATAGCCCTTTTGGCGAGATATGTATAATGAAATTCATATTGATTTTGGGTCAAGACTGCCCCTATTTGAGACTCCTCTCGTATTGGGATTTACCAAAGTTGGTTATCTTATCCGTCAACCTCCTTGCACCTGCATTCGGCCGAGTAAAGAAGAGAAAAGACTTTCGGAAACTCATGACATGGCCAAGGTAGCAACGATGTTTAAACAAAGGAGCCGGCTAAGGACGCCGTGAAGTGTGTGAAATGTCTAGCTAAGGGTTGCTCTTAAACAAGCAGGGAGAGAATGTCGAATTCCCAGCGCGGGGTTCTTATTAACCAAAGGTGCTGCATAGCAAGCCTAAAGACTCTTTTGAGAGTGATTTAATTAAACAAAAGCCTAAGATAAAGGCTTAAAACACCACTCTTAATCTCGTTAAGAAGCACTTGATTTTGAAAATCATGCGTGAAGTAATGAGAAAATGACATCATTAAAATGCATACTTACGCCAATATGTTACCTTGCGACCTTTGTAGAAGCAGCTGCCGCGAGAAGCGATCTTGATCATCGTGAGATTTGTCCTCTTTGGCAGTCAAAAGAATTGGAAGCAAAGGATTTGAAAGTGACTTAACAAGAGGGAGTGGTGCCAAGACCAGACTCAGACGAATAAGGAGAAAAAGGAAGAGAGGCGAGGGCTAGAACTCCCTTGCTAAGGTGTGGAAACCCTGATCACATGGAACAATCTACAGAAGGAGAGGAGAATTAGAAGGAGGAGTGAGGACTAAAGCCTCGAAAGCAGTGGGAAAAAGGGCAGATGCCCAAGACAGTGGATGTGGAAGAAGTTGGGTCAGACCCAGAATTAGGAGGAATCAGAAGAAGAAATTGGTAGATAGAAAGAGGTGGATCTGGAGGGTCCGGAGGCGGAGGAGAATCATGATAAGAGGAATCATCCGGAGGCTCCGGAGGGATAAAATATCGAGGGACGCGGTGCCCTTGGAAGAAGTAGGGAAAAAGATGATGGAAAAGGAAGAAGAGGACACATGATGCGATATCATGAAGGAATAGAAAGATGAATCGGCAGAAAGATGGAGGGTCCGGAGGTTCCGGAGGAAGAGGATGGAAAGGGGCGCGATGCCCAGGGAGAGAAAAATCCGGAGGTTCCGGAGGAATGAAATCAGAAAGGAGAAGGTGGAAAGGGGCGTCGTGCCCGAGAGAAAAGTCCGGAGGTTCCGGAGGAAGCAAATGGAAAGGGGCGCGATGCCCGAGGAAAAGATGGAGAGAATCCGGAGGTTCCGGAGGAGTGAAACCAGGAAGGAGAAGGTGGAAAGGGGCGCGATGCCCGAGGGGAAAGTCCGGAGGTTCCGGAGGAATAGAATCAGAAAGGGCGAGATGCCCAAAGAGGAGGGATAAAATTCCTGGAGGTTCCAGGGAGATAGCAGGAAAAGGGACGCGATGCCCCAAGGATAGTGGATAAAAAGATGAAGATGAATAAGATGGGAAGTGCGGAATATCCGGAGGTGCCGGAAGGCGGGGAAGATACGGGTTTGGAAACCCGGGAAGTAGGAGGTGCAAATGCATGCAAAATGATGGATGTAATGGATGCAATGAATGCATGAATGCAACAGAATGCATGAAATGCAAAGAATAGGAAGAATGTGAAGGGCGAGAGGATGAGATCCTCCTCCTAACCCTCGGAATGGCCCACGAAGAAAAAGTGATTGAAATGGATATGGATGAAGTTGAATGAACAAGAGTGGAAAAAATAGGGGACGACCCCTTAAGACAATTGCCCCTCCACGGCAGTGAACATGTGCGACCAATTGGCCCAATAAAGGAAGCTTCAATAAATGACACCCCCCTTGGAAAGCGAAGATCAATAAGGTGAGGGAGTCGTAGAGTTGGAACATGAAGCATCGCCATGCCCATTGATGGTGATGAATATGGAATGTTGAATAAAATGGGCATTCGCCCCTTGTAAGGAATAATGAATTCGGAATTCGGAAATTGGAACAAGGGGTGCCCTGCCCGGCCCTTAGACGGCATCAACACCCGGCATGGCGGCGACTTGGCTTCTTCGGCCGTGATTGGCACAATAACCCGGATTGGCATCCGGCAAATGAATTCTTGCATCTTGAATGGCACGGCCAAATCCTTGCTGCCCGGCTCTTGATTATCTTCGGCACCTGTGCTTGCAGAAGGCCCCCCATTCCGAGTAGTAGAGGGAGGTGAAGCGGAGGCGGAAAGCTCCATGGATGGTGGAGATATAAGGGGAGGTGTTGGCGTAAATGGAGGCGGAGGTTCAAACACATCGAGTTTCTCCCTTTGCTTGCAAGCGGTCGGGGTTAGCTCAAGTGCAAAAAGTGGTGGACCCTGCTCAGAATTAACCATAGGTAAAGGCGAAAGGCTATGTGGTGGAGGTATAGGTTTTGGGGTTAAAGGCATAATGGAGGGTAATGGTGGTGAAATTGGGGAAGTGGAGGCCGAGGTGGAGGCTAATGGGAGGCTGATTGGGGAAGGTTTAATGATGGGTTCGACGGAGGCTAATGGTGTGGAGGTAGATGGCTTAACGGGTGGAGGTTTAATGGTGGAAGGCTTGGGGGAGGCCAGTGTTGCGTGGGTTAATGGTGTAATAGGAGGAGGTGTAATGTATGCGGTGTCAAGGATAGGAGGAGACTTACAATGTGCCGGTGTGGGTGATTGAAGTATCGACCCATCATCGTAACACCAATTAGTCTCATAAATAGGGATTGGATCGGGGATGGTTTCATCCTGAGCAGGAGGTTCATCGAATGAAAATGGGGAAAGCGGAAAGTTAAGGAAACTCGGAAGGGGTGCCTGCGGAGCTTCATCATCATAGTACATTGCCTCAGATTCTTCAATTGTCGGCTCTTCCTCGCTTGGAATGCCGAAGTCATAATCGTCCATCCTGTCTTTCCATTCATTCTCCATCTTTGTAATCTCGTCCAAAGCGGCATGGAGAGGATTGACTGGAGTAGGAGGAGCCGTGACCCTCTTTATTTGTTCCTCCATCAAAGTAATCTTATCAAGCAGAGATTGTTGGAGGGGTGTGACTTGAGCAACAGAAGGTTGGCAGAGCCTTGAAGGAGGAAGGGCCGTATAAAAAGGCCGTGGAGGGGAATCAATGGGTCGACCCATAGAAGAACCCGGATGGGCCGGATTGTAATGAATAAATGGGCCTTGGGGCCGTGATCGAGAGGGAATGGAAGGAGGCGGGTGATGGGCCACCCGAGTAGAATGAACAGGAGGAGATGGGTAATGGGCTACCCGATCAGGATTGGAAGGAGGAGGGGGGTGATGGGCCACCCGTGTAGAATTGGAGGGAGATGGGTGATGGGCCACCCGAATAGAATTGGAAGGAGGTGGGTGATGGGCCACCCGTATAGAATTGGAAGGAGGGAGAGATGCATGAGATGTACCCTCAACGGCAGCCTTAAAAGTTTGGATCTGTTGAGGGGTAAGATGATCTAATGCATGAATGATCTGGGAGACCTTCTCATCATTGGGACGAGAGGATCCCGAGGGAGTAGTGGCTCGGAATTGAGTTGAAGGACCATTGGATTGGACATTGCCCATGGGTCGGGCATGACCATAAGAATGAGAATGTGGTCCTTTGAAAGAATGGTGAGGATTTTGATGAACATGTTGAATTTGAGGATTATAAGATGTGCTAGGTTGATCATCCTCATGAATTGAATTAAACATGTTGTTTTGTTTATCAAAGTAAGCCATTATGCAATCAATTTAATGTGCAAACAATTTGCAAAGAATCACACAAGTTGGAATGGTTACCATGATTTCTTATGTTTGAACCTTGGTGAATTAATGAATTTTAATAAAGTTTGGAAAGATTCACACAAGGGAGGATCCTAGTTTCAATATGATTTAACTCCAATGCCAACTAGGAATCCTCTCTCACCACGTTTAGACCAACTAATTCGGGAAACTTCAAGGTACAACCTGCCCGGTGTCCGTGAGGGAATCCACGGGTGCGGGGACTTATGGAGGCTTGGAAAAGGGATCTCCGGTCCAAAGAGACGGAATGCTCAATGGAGGGTCGTCCCGATTCCAAGAGGGTGTGTGGATCCTAATGAAGAGGAGGGGGGCTCTCAAACCAATGCAAAGAATGAATGCAACAGGGGCAATCAGGCCAACCACAATAATATAATCAATAAAGATAAGCAGGAAATACCATGAAAAACCACAGCCGGAGGGTTCTGGAAACCCACGGTAAAAACACGCCCTTGAAGGGGGCGCTACTAAACAAGGACACGACGGTGTATCTGTCGTGAATCAAGCCCAGGGGCAGGGTGAAATACGCCTTAGAGAGAGGCGCTATAAATAAAAGGACGCCCTGTACAACGGGCGTCAACTCACAAGAAACGCCTTAATCTGCGGCGCTAATCAATAAAGAAACGCCCTGGAGAAGGGCGTGAATTCAAAGACAGCGTAATAAAACCAAGAGAAATCAGGATATATGTTGAAAAACGCCCTGTCAGAGGGCGTAAAGTATGAATAAGACGCCCTGGGTTAGGGCGTTAAATCAAGAAAAACGCTTCTTCCAGAGGCGTGAATTCACTTTCTCCAGAAGAACTTCACGGCCAGCAGTATTAACACTCAATCACACAATCATGGCAATCAATAGAATAAGCATGCTCATCAAGAATTTTAAATAAGTGGAAACCTTAAAGAAAAATCAACAAACTGACCAATCACTTAGGGGAGGGTGTAAAACCAATGGAGGGTGCCCGAGGGGCACAAAAAGGGGAGACGCACCGAGGGTGCAATAGGGGAGACGGCACACGCGGGTGCCTAAGGGGAAAGGGTAATAAACAAAGAACACAAAGAGTCCCACCGTGATCGCCAATTTGTAGATTTGATTTAAAATCCACTTAAAAGAAATATCAATAAAAAAATGATAACAATAAAAAGCATGAGCACGAGGTGCTAAGGGGAGTGTGTGTGTGTGATCGCCAGAGACACGAGGTCTCAAAAATATAACAATGAAAGCATGGGAGAGATGATCGCGAAAAATACCTCAAAAGTGCGGGGATGTGAGTGTTTCCTTTTCTCTTCAAGATCGGCCGGCCGACGAAGAGAGTTCTTCAATTAATTACCCTTACAAAAAAAAGACACAAACACCAAAATAATATGAATTAGAAATATGGTGAGTGTAGCATCAATTCTTAATAAAAATGTGAACATGAACAATTAGAGAAGAACACACCTTAAGGGTGGTTGCCCTTAAACCCCTATGCAAAGAGGGTGGGAGATGTGATGAATGCATGCAAATGAAAATAAAGGGATGTGCAAGAGTGCACTATAGGGAAAGTCTCAACATGTTGAGATGAAAAATCAATAGAACAATGGAATATGATGCATGCATGAATTAATAAAAATACAAGATAATGAAAAGGAGATGAGATAAAAAATCTTGTTTGTGATTGGTGCTCCTTGGCTTGAATGCTCAATGGGGAGAAAGCTTCAAAAGGGATGAAGACTTGATGTTGAAAGTCCTCCTCCTTAGCCAATGCCACCTTCGGTTCCTGTAAAGAAAGAAAACAAACAGAAGAAGAAGGAGAAGAAGAAGAAGAAGGGGAGGAAGAATACAGAAGAAGAAAGAAGAAAAAGAAACAGCACAGAAGAAGAAAAAGAAGACAGAAGGAGAAAGAAGAAAAACGTGGGAGGGAGAAAAGGAGAACAGAAGAAACAAAAACACAGAAGAAGAAGAAGAAAAAAAACGGAAGAAGAAAAAACAAAAAAAACCAAGAAGGAGACCGGAAGCCGAAGTAGGAGAATAAGAACCACCCCTTAACAGAGCTACAGAAGTTCTATTAAGGATAGAAGAAGAGATAAGAAGGAAAGAGTCCAATGGAAGAAAAGATAAGAAGGGGCAAGAGCCCAAAGAGGGGAGGATTAAGCTGGGCAAGAACCCAAACGAAGTAGGGACTCTCTGGGGAAAGGCTGCGTTCGTTCGGAACACAAAAGTGAAACACGACTTGGTTCAGGGCGTCAATTGTTGAATTGACGACCTGCCTAGAGGGCGTTTCTTAAAAACACGCCTTAGACTAAGGCGTCTCTTCCTGGATCAATTTTGGAAATAAGTCTTTCTTTTATTTGAAAATTCTGAAACACGCCTTAGGAAGAGGCTTTATTTAAAACACGCCTTAGGAGAAGGCGTTATTTAAAACACGCCTTAGGAGAAGGCGTTATTTATTTGAAACACGCCTTAGGTGAAGGCGTTATTTAAAACACGCCCTAGCCCAGGTCGTTAATTCTGAAAAATTAGAGAAAATATCCAAAAAAATCCAGAAAAATCCAGAAAATAGAGAAAAATAGGAAAAGAGGAGGAAAAGTGAGAAATCCAAGAAAAGTGGGAAAAAAACACTCAAACGAAGCTAATTTGAGGGTCAAATTGGGGCATTACAAGGTAATATGAGATGTACTCACAGTAACGTCAATTTTGGCGTGTCTACACATTGTCCTCGGGCTCGAGGACGCCATCCACTTCTTCTTGTTCCCCGCGGCCGGGTGTAGATGCTGCATTCACTTCGCATTCCTCTTGGGCTATAGTCGGTGGGCCTGTGGGGTTCCCTGGCGCAGAAACCGCCCCGAGATCTTCTATGTACTCATCATAGATAGCCTCGGTGGGGGTCGGGGTGGCTGTATCTTCAAGCGCCGGGTGCTGAATGGATATTGCTTAAACTCCCCTTCTGGGGCTGCCCGTCACATGGGGGCATGGCGGGGCCACCACATAGTCTCCCATGCGGAGCTCATCCCTGTCAATGAGGTCTTAAGCAATGCCTTTAAAGACATAACAGTCTTCGATGGCGTGACCCAATATCTGGTGATAGGGGCAGAACAGTGGGTCACCGCTTCTTCGGGCATCATGCGGCCTTTTGGATCTCGGGAGGGAGACCTTGTCATAGTGGCAGGCCCAATCAAAGATACCCCGAGTCTTCTCTCTTAGAAAGGAGTAGGGCTTCTGCAGCTTCTCTTGCAATGTCAGGCCCTGCCTGGCTGGCCGCCTGGCTGAAGGGCTCGCCATGTTTCCCGCTTCCCTCCTTGACCGGACGGAGGTGTCAGGACTGGCGTCTCGGGACCGGGACACGACGTCACCCCACGGGCGGGAAGAGCTCTGGATCATGTCGGCCACCAGCGAGGTTAATTCGGCTAGTCGTGCCATTAACATTTCGATCTCCCGTTGCTGCCTATGGTATAAGGCAGACATGACAGGGTCGTATCGAGGAGGACCTGGAGCACGGACCGGACTACCGTTCCTTGCTTCTCCAATAGGCCAGGGTGAGGGCGCCCTGGTGGTGTGATCCTTTGAGGTCGACCCCTCAGAAAAGGAGGAAGTCTTCCCCGTGTAGCTGCGGCGGAGAGGGTTCCAAAGGAACACTTCTTCATCTTGCGCCTCCTCAGTCGGAGGCATGGAATACATATCTCGGCGGGCTTCTCGCAAGTCTGTAATTTTAGTGGGGTCATCGTCGGACAGGGCCAAAACTGATATAACGTCAGTTTCGTAATAGTCTTCTAGTGAAAAGCCCAGGCCGGGGTGCTTGGTGATTTGCAGCAGCCTCCGATCCAAGTTTGGTGGGTTCCACATCTTTTCAAACATTTCCTTCCGGCTAGAGGGTTGATAAAGGGGAATCCTTTATATTCTGACCACTCCGACTGCCTGGTCAATCATGTGAGGAAGTCCCGAGATGGGGATGTGCGGGTCATGCATGTCGTCAGAGAATCGACAATCATCCTCTTCTCTGACTGGCTTTTCCCCGGCCACATAGAAAATAGTGGGCGACCCATCGGGGTCAGGCACCTCAAAGATTCTCAGTCGCTCGATCACTTGGCAGTCGACTTCTGCTATGGGCTTGATGATCCCTGGCGGGACTCTGACATCTTCTAGCAGGTCTTCGAGGCAAGGTGTCCCCGGTGTATGATAGATGGCGAGAGGAACTGCCTTGAGTACCCCTCCTTCTTGTGTAATGAATGGTACATGTGGGGGAGCCACATAGCCTGGGGGTGGTGGAGGGAACCAACCACCCGACTCCACCTTCTTCTTTCCCCTGTCTTGGGCGACTTGGGGAGCTTGCTTCGCCTTTTCTAAGTATAGATTGGCATCTGACAAATGACACTCGAACACCTTGAATGGATGGAGATCGGTGAAGATTTTGACTTCCTTCCCCTCGCAAGGGTACTTGATGCATTGGTGCAGGGTGGAAGGCACCACTCTATTCTGGTGTAGCCAAGGTCGGCCAAGCAGCGCCTTATAGGAGGTGTTGGAGTTGATGACGTGGAACTGGACCTTGGTGGTGAAGTCATCGAAGGTCAAGTTGAACTCTGCGACCCCCATGGGTACTTCACATTTCTAGTTAAAGCTGACAATCTTGACGTTCCTGACCTCGACCAGGTGTACGTCAAAGTAGTGCTTCTGGTACACCCGGTAGGGAAGTATGTTCACTGCAACTCCAGGGTCGATTAGAACCCTGTTGATAGGCTGGCCGTTCAGTTGCCCCTTCATGTAGAGCGGCCTATTATGACTGCAGGTGGGCAAAAGCATGTCATCCACTGTAAAGGCCACGGCCACCTCAGGTGGCATTTCTGCTAGGCAGGCTTCAAGGTGTGCTGGCGTCTGGAGTGCGGCAATAAGGGCTTGCCATTTTTCTTCATCCAGGGATAGCATCTCCCAGACGGTGAACTGGGTCGGGATCTTCTTGAGATGCCTGACTATCCGGTCGGCGGCCCGTACCTTGAGTAGCTTCATCTCTTCGGCCTTGCCGCGCCTGCCCCACCTTGGACCCTGGGTGCTGGATCAGAGGCTGCCTCCTTTACTGATTCTGTTGCGGCTCCTTGAGCCTGTGGGGCCTGCTGGGCTTCCTCCCTTTCTTGCATGAATTCGACAAGGTTTGGGACGCCGTCAAATTCCTCCTCCGGTTGAGGGAGGGTTACCGATGGTGGAGCTGGGGGACTGCTTGCTTCTTTGGTCGAAGGAGACCCTTGAGGGCGTGCCTGCCTCTCCGTTCGGGCCAACAGAAACTCGATGAATGAGGGAGTGCCCCGGCTTCTGGATTTTTCGGGATAGAGACCCAATGGAGGAGGGATCTCCGTGCCTCGAACCTCGGGCTCGGGGGCTTGGTATGGCTGTTCTCCCCTGAGCATGATGTTATGGTCAACCTGAGGAGGGCGTCCCCATTTCCTTCCCGACCTGGTGGCATGTTGGGAAGTGAACGCTTCATCCTGGTTCACCTCCATTGGCTCGTAGGGTAGCTCTTCTTCTTTTTCTTCCAGGGCGAGGGCGGTGCCGATCAGTGCCGAGAGGGTGTTGCAGGCAACGACGACCCCCTTTTTCTTCCTGCTCCTGGGCCTTCTCTTCTTTTTCTTCTTCTCTACAGTAGCCGGTGGTTGCTCCTTGGGAAGTTCACCCCACAAGGGAGGTTCTTTTTCTGCTTCCGCTTCTACTCCTGGAGCCAGTTCGAGTGATTCGAGCTCCTCCCAGGGGACATATTCCTTCAGTTCCACGGGCTGGATTTCGGGTTGTTCATAGTCTTCGAGCCCATCACTAATAGCCTGGAGTCTTTCAACCGCCGGGCTGGTCTACTTGTGCATCCGCATCAGGATGTGCTTCTTTTTGTTGTGAGTTGGCCGCCTCATGACCAGCCGGGGGGGCGTGTCATGCCAGACCGGGTTTGCCGGTGGCAGTGCTGGCCGGGGTGTGGCACCCCTCACATGGACTTCTGGGGTGGGCCGAAGGGTCCATCTTCTTCTATTCTTCTTAGGTACAGTTTGCCAGCCCCCTTGGTCTTGAGCGGGTCCCGTGACAAAAGTCTCATAGGTGGCGCGGGTGTTGGCCTCCGCCCATTCTTCAGGCAACTCCTGGTACAATGACACCATGTTGACAGTAGGGGCCAAGTTGGGCAGTTCATGTGGCTGTGGGGGGTCTACTTTGTGCTCCCCCATATCTAACTCCCCGCTCTTGATTAAGGACTCAATAACGTCCTTGAAGATGTAGCAATATTCAATGGTGTACCCGAGCATCCGGTGATACAGGCAGAAGCGCGGGTCGTCCTTCTTCTTTAGGTCACCAGGCCTCTTCGGTTCCGACAACGTGATTTTGTTGTAGCTGGTTGCCCACTCGAACAGGAGCCAGGACTTGTCTCGAGAGAAATAATATAGCTTATTTCTTATTTTCTCACTCAGCGAGGGACCTTCCCGCCGTTCCGTGGTTCTGGGCGGAGGAAGGTTGGCAGCCCCTTTAGCTTTTTCCTTTTGTTTTTCAAAGGTCTGGAAGTCCAGTGCATGCACCTCTGGGGGAACTGGCTTCTTCTCGGTCTGTCTAGCCCTCTGGCTAGATGCGGCCGGAGTGGAAGAATACCGGGCAAGGAATGCCTCAATCTCGGCCACTATATTATTCAGGCGGTCGAATGTCTTGACCTCAGTGCCGATCATCCTTTCCAGGATTTCTTTCTTCAGGTTTTGCTTGCAGATCTGCACTGCGTCCTCCTGATGTGGGGGACGTCTGCACCTCATGCTGAGGTTCCTCCATCTTTTGATGTAGTCGAGTGCCGACTCATCATTCCTTTGTCTCGTGGCGTAGAGCTCCGCCACAGTGACCACGCGCTCGGCAATATAAAATATCTCTTTGAACGTTTTCTACATATCGGTCCAGTCGATGATAGACCCAGCGGGCAGGCTCGAGTACCACTCAAAAGCAAGCCCAGTGAGTGTTGAGCCAAAGAATTTAAGGAGATACGCCTCATCGATAGCCAAATCTCCCATAACATTCACATAATAGGCAATGTGCTCCCTGGGAGACCCTTGCCCATTGAATTTTTCAAATTTTGGTGGCTTGGTGATGCCAACCGGTAGCTTCTTGGCAGCATAATGAGCTAGGTACAGCACTCGGTAAACATCAAATGGTGCCTGACCACCGTCACCCCTTTCTGCCAACTTCATGTCAATCATTTGTTCAAGCATCAACCGGTTGACTGCTGTGGGGTCGACCGGATTTGGGTAAAAGTGGGCAGGCTGCGCCCTCGGAGTAGCCAATACTGTTGCCTGCGGGGCCATAGGAGACCCTTGGAAGGGTGAAGCCGGCGGTGGAGCCGGTGCTGTGTGTTGTGCCTGCTGCAGGGGTATGCCCCCAGTGTGGCCGGGTACCAGCGAAGGTGCTGCCCCCTGCGGAGGTGCTTCGGAAGACTGCCCGTTGCCCCCGGGCGCTTCGAGCAAAGCCTCAGTCTGCCCGGATGTCGAGGGTTGTGCATTCCTCTCATTCAATTGCTTCTTCAACAATTCGATCTCCCGCTGGTACTGTTGCACCATATACAACATAGCGGGGTCCTTCGTGGGGAGACTAGGAGTGCCCCCTGCTTCGTCAGCTGGCGGCTCTTCTGATGACGTAGACGGCCCACCACTGGTGCCCCCGGTAGTGATGACATTGGCGGCCATGGCCATAGAGGGTTCTTCATGGGAGGTCTCTTCGACGCCTATCTGCGTTGCCTCGTCTGCCGCTCTCCCTCTTCTGGTGAGAGGACCGGGTCTCGCGGCGAGTCGGGCCACCTCTTCGGGGTCGGTAGGCAGAGCTCCATACCGACCGAACACTCCCGCCATGTTGCAGGTGTAAACTCTCCAGTTTCTGTTTCTTCTTGCCACCCTCCTTGACGGCCTACCCGGGAACACCATTCGATCGAAGACCGATCCTTGAGGCTGCGCTTCCTCCCACAGAGGGGGCTGACGCGGCTCCTCAGAGCGGTTCCTCAATTCTGCGCTGGGCACAGGTCGGGTCTCTGCTTCTCGGAAGGCGGAGGCCATGGCCCCCAGTAGTCTCTGACGGCCTGAAGGGGTGCTCCCCAAGCCTCGGAGGTAATTCCGCACGGCTTGCTCCACCCCTTCCCTTTCCTGGTCAGGGGGAGAAGCCGGCGATTGCGCGCGGATGGCAGCAACATGAGTGTAATCCGCGGGCCTTAGGCGGGCAGCTTGGTGTCGATGCCTGTGGTGCTGGCGGCGGACATCTTCTGGGGGTGTCGGTGTAGTAAACGCCAACTGGCAGACCCGGGGCGTCAGTTCGACCCTTTCATCTCGTCGGGTCCTCCTCGGGCAGATGCAGCTGGGCCCCGCTCGGGCGGGTGTAGTGGTCTGGGCTTCCTTAGGGATCCAGATTTGCTTGAGCTTAGCCGGCTTGTGAACCGGCGTATTCTTCAGTGCTGCGGTCGGGACGGCGGGCACCACCTTCTCTCTCATCTTCTCCAGCCCTTGGAAGGAGTTGCGGACTGGAATGGTTGGCACGATGCGGTCCGGAATCACCTCAGACCTCTTCCCATCAAGGTGGACTCGGACACTCCTAACAGTCATGGATTTACCGGAGTTAGAGATGCGGCGCCCGGGAATTGCACCGGCATTGTTCCTTCGGAGCCTTCTCCTATGAGACGCCGATCCCTGGCAAGGTGGGCTGGCAGTTTGGTGCACGTGGTGCACGTTGCAGCTGAGTGTCCCAGCAGGGACGGTGTTGTTGTTCTTGACCGAAGCTTGGGCGGCAACGGCTTCAGTGACTCCCTGGGTGGGAGTGCCGGTCTTGAGCTCGTCGGATGCCTCCACGTCTAGTATGTTGACAAAGGCCACTCCGAGGAAGTTGGGGAAGCCAACCATGGGAGGGAAGCTCTCGAAGCCGAGGGGGACGACGAGGTATCCACCCTTGACGTGGCTCTCGACAGGCTGGGAACCAAAGGTAGTCATCATCCTCGGTGCCCAAGTGCGATTTTCCTGCATTTGCAAAAATAACGCAAATAGTATTACAAGAAGGGGGCCACAGGGCCCCTAATTTTGGCAAAGAGATGAAGGGTTGACCAGTCCCACCAGGCATGCCAGACTTGTGGACGCACTTCTTATCATACATATCTTTTGGGGTCTATTCATTTGCTGGTGTGCTCGGTTTATTAAGTGCGTGGGCGTGCCAGTCACAAAGTGACAATTTGTTCGGGCTTCGTGGAATCCCCTGGTGCGCTAGATCTGACTTTGTCAGACGATTGTGTGGTTCGTGTCGGGACCGGATCCCGTCGTGCCATGGAGGTCACGACGTCATTTACATCCCCCATATGAGGGAAGACCCTTGATTACTTACCGAAATTAGGGGCCCTACGGCGGAAAAGAATTAATGCTAACTGCGCGAGAGTAGAGGGGGACAAATCACACTAGGGACCCGCATCGGAATACGAACCGTCGACCATTTCGGTCATTCACGGACCTTTTTCATGTTCGGACACAGGCCCGTAATAGAAACACGGTGGAGGCCGAGATAAACTCGTTCAAATGTCTGCCGGATGTATGGCAATTTTAATAATGGCTTGGAAAGGACTCGGCCTGAAGAACGGGTCCGGCTCAACCAGAATGTCGGCCAAAGGCAGGGTCGGGTCTTGTCTATTTCGGGATAACTCCCAAGACTTAGGCCCGGCCGGTGAGGGCGGCATTGTTGTTCCTTCTGCACCGGGTCACGGGGAGAGACGGGGCTGCAATGTGGGCATTAGCATTTTTTTTATTTGAGATTTTGATTGAATAGTTTTCATCGTTTATTTCCTTTTATACATTTGTGGGTGATTTTTTATTTGTTTATTGTTATTATCAGTGCTACTATTATTAATATTGATTACACGCCTTTCCCATTTTCTTTTGTTTATTTATTATACGTTTAGATTTATTTATTTATTATAGCCTCCCTTTTTTATCATTATTATTATTATTATTATTCTTGTCCTTATATGTTATTATTATTATATTATTATTATTATTATTATTTTATGTATATGTATTTTGTTTTGATCATTATGGTTATCATATTTCCCCTCCCCCCTTTTTTTACATGTTTTTTTTGGAAGAGTGAGTCATTGGAGGTAAAAAAAAGGGTGTACCGCTGGCTAGGGATAGTGTGCCGGAGAGGGGCGCGAGCAGGCGCGCCGGTGAGGGGTTAGAAGGGTGTACCGACGAAAGTACGAGGAGGGGGCGTACCGACGAAGGGACTGGCCGAGTGTGCCGGAGAAGGCGTTGGTCGACGCACCGGGGAAGAGGTGTGGCGAGTGTGCCGGAGAAAGGCCAGGGCAGGTGTGCCGGCCAAGAGTGTTGAGGTGGAGGTGCACCGGGGAAGAGGCATGGCGAGTGTGCCGGCCAGGGGCGTTAAGGGTGTACCGGGGAAGGCATCAAGGGAGTCAGGGGGGTGTATCGGGTCAAGGGCAACATGGGGGATCCACTCCTCCTTGATTCCTTGTGGCTTTCTCTTCTTCTCTTCCCTGCTTTTAATGCAGTCTGTATGAGTCTTCTCTTCCCTCTCTCACAATCGTTTTCCTTTCTTTCTTCCTTGTAGGATGGGTGTTCAAGTTGCTTAGACGTTGTTCGGTCCGGTTCTCTTTGCGTTGACTGCGGTTCCCTTCCCTTGGTTGGAGCCTCTTGTTGTTATTTGTTTCATTCATTTGTTGCTTCCTTTTGCCTCTTAACATGTCATTATTTCTTACATTTGCTGCCTCCTTTTGCTTTTTAACATGTTATTATTCCTGATGAAAATTCGACAGCATCTCCCCTTGACCCGGGTAGTAAGGGAGATAAAGGGGACGCGCCCACAAGGAGTGGCGGAACCCGACAACTGGAGGTGGGCGCCTGAGAGCGGCAACACCTTTAATAAAACCTCAAAAAACTCGGAGGGAACGGCGAGTGGGGAAATGGTTCTAGGACTGGACGCAGATGCCATGAGTGGAGAATGAGGTCCAGTGTGCCGGCCAAGGGGGTTGGAGATGTGTACCGCTGGAGGAGGGCGTAAGAGCGCCGGGCTGAGGGGCAAAGGGTGTATCGGCCAGGGAGGTCGGGGTGTACCGGGCTGAGGGGCAAAGGCGTGTCGGGCAAAGAAGGCACGTGTGTGCCGGGCAAGGGTAGAAAGGGTGCACCGGCCAGGGAGGCCGTGGCCGGTGAACGGGCGATCTGGGAGCGCCGGGTAGAGGTCAAGGTGCACTGCTGGGGGGGGAATGAGGGGCCATGCTAGGCAAGAGCAGGAGAATGGCAACTGAGGGTTGCTGTGGGTGGAGAAGGCATCGGTCTGGGGATGCCAGGCTGGTCGAGTCCAGTGAGAGCTCGACTGAAGGAAGAAGAAGAGGCCAAGGAAACCGCTAGGTGTGGACATTCATAGGTACATGGTGGACGTCCAGAGGTACAAGAAGGACATGAATGAAGACCCGTGGCCCTAGGGGGAGGCTAAAACGCTGAAGGGAGAGAGAGAGAGAGAGAGAGAGAGAGAGAGAGAGAGAGAGAGAGAGAGAGAGAGAGAGAGAGAGAGCATGATCAAACACATGCAAATACTCAAACGGACGGAGACAATGAAAGATCCCAAAAGGGGGGGGGGTTTATTTAAGAAGAAAAGGGGCCACAAATGGCCATGTACAATGAACGCCAGAGTACAAGATGTAAAACAATAGAAAGAGGAAGAAGGAGGACAAAGAGGAGGAGACGGGGGAGTTGGGATCGAAAGGGGGCGACGGCTCCCTGCTCTTCCCCCTCCCTTACACTACATTCACACCCACACTCCCTCCCTTTCTCTCTTTCTTACTCTCTCTCGTCACCGGTGGTCACCGGAGGGCCTTTCCTCTTCCTCTCCTATTCTTCGGTGTGTCCTCTGTTGTCTCTTTTCTCTTGTTTCTCTATCTTTTCCATGTGTTCTTCGCCGGAAGAGGCGGGCTTTTATAACCCCAGTGGCGGAAGCGTTCGAGCACGAACGGCGAAAGCGTTCGAGCACGAACGGTGGAAGCGGGAAGTGACTGGCCATGATGGGGTTTGACCTTCTCCGTCCTTGGTGACAGAGGAGTAGCATGCGTGGCCCAACCTCGGCCGACACCTCGGACAGCCCACTGCGCACCAAGGATCTCTAGGGCATGGGCGTAAGATCTCGTCTGCAAGGCGTGCCGCTGAAGAGACAGAACGGCCTGCCGCTGGAAGACACGGCAAGCGTGCCACTGGAGGGCAGCCAACGCGTGCTGTTGAAGGAGCTGGCAACGCGTGCCGCTGGAGGGGTTGGATGGGCGTGCCGCTGGAGGGCCAAAAAGGCGTGCCGCTGAAGGGGGCACGGGGGTGTGCCGCTGAAGGGCTCAAGGGCGTGCCGCCGAACGGGCTTAAGGGCGTGCCGCTGGAAGGCCCAAAAGGGTGTGCCGCTGAAGGGGGCACAAGGGTGTGCCGCTGAAGGCTTCAAAGGGTGTGCCACTGAAGGGGGGCACATGGGTGTGCCGTTGAAAGGCCTTCCTGGCTTGCCGCTGGGGGGCCAAAAGGGCGTGCCGCTGAAGGGGGCACAGGGAGTGTGCCGCTGGAGGGCCAGCAACGGCGTGCCGCTGAGGGGCCTTCCTGGCGTGCCGCTGAAGGGCCAAAAGGGGCGTGCCGCTGGAGGTGGTCTTGAGCCCGTCGTGAGCACAAGTTGTGGCCCGTTTGATTTTCTTCGGAGCCCATGGATCGTGAGCCTCTAGGTAGTTGATTTCTCTTCGTTGTCGTGACCCCGGAGACGGCTTCACGGTAGTGTGTGTTTGTTCGGAGGGTCCGGATGGCCCATCTCCTCCGCAGTTTCTTTAGTTGAAGTTGTCGTTGATGCTGAACTGGTTGGGACGTATGTGCATGCAATTTTGTACGTCCACAGTGCCTAGTCTCTTGGGCTTCCAAGAAGTAGCACTCGGTGGCCCTATCGACTGCTGAAGCAGAATATGTAGCAACAGGTAGTTGTGGGACCCAAGTGCTATGGATAAAGCACCAACTCCAGGACTACGGAGTAGATCTTGGATGCACACCCATATTGTGTGATAACACAAGTGCCATCAATTTATCTAAGAACCCCATCCAGCATTCCCGCACGAAACACATTGAAATAAGGCATCATTTCCTTCGCGATGAGGTAAGGAAAAAGAGTTTTGAATTCCAATTCATTGAAACTGAGAAGCAAATTACATATATTTTTACTAAATCTCTGAGCAATGACAGATTTTCAACTTTAAGAAGGGAATTGGGTCTGTGTAAACCCCCCACTTGATTGTGCTTGCATATGTTTGCTCATCCAAGTCCAAGGGGTCACTGGTTACTTATGTTTGGGGGAGTCTTTATTGCATGGTTAGTTGGTTGCATTGTAGATTGTGTTCTCTATCTACATGACCCAATGGTATATAAAATGGTGGTATGTGGAAGGACGGGCACACCCTGTCTACAAAACACTCACTATGCGAGAGAAGATACTCTGCTAAGTACGAAGGGTCCTCACATACTGCATTTTAGTGTCCATTGTTTGAAGGGGAGTTGACTGCACTTCTTGAGACAGGTTTCTTATCAGATTTGTTGAATTTAGTGTATTGCATCTGTCTGACTTAAGTGTATCGATGCACTGATTAGTGTGCGTCGACCTCTCAGTTCAAACTCATTACATTTTCCCTTTCTCTGAGATCACTCTGCGTCGACCTCCTGTAAGCTAAGGTCGACCTCTCCATGAGCCTTCCAATTTTTGTCACTACTTTTGCTCCTCTATGCATTGCATCATTGAAGGGCTTGTTCTCTCATCATCTCCAGTCTTAATTCATGCTTGCATCTACTAAACACATTTACATGCATCCACTCAGTCATTTCATTCCTAGCACGTGCTGAGGGGGAGTGTGTCCTTTTCATCTGTCTACTCTTCACTCCCTTGTGGATTGTTTCAAGGAGAGATTCTCCTCTAAGGTTGCTTCTTATTGACTGGCTCCTCTGAAAGTAATATCCTGCATCTTCTTTTATCATGGTTGTTTAAAGGAATTGAGGCTTAAAGTCAACAACGTCTTGAAGTCTGAAAACTAGAAACTTGGAGGAGGGACTCCATAGGCTTACTTCTGTTGATACTTTTCATGTTATCAGTTTTAATGTTCTATGGTCTGCTTATGCCTTTTCATTGACAATTTTGGTTGATGTACTTCTGTTGAGTATTGTAATCAAACAACCATATCCAATGAGATTTATCCAAAGCACTCATTGTAGAGCAATGGTTAGGACTTACTGAGTAACCGGATGCACTTCACTTGAGACGTGAGGTGGTTCGCGTCAAAAGGTGATGTCTTGACTAACTCTGATCTGGTAGAGTTTATTTTTTAAAAAAAATAAAAATGATGAGCTTGAAGGGCTTTACAGAGCAATGGCTCTTGTCCACTAAGAAACTGTCATCCTTAACCAATGAAGTGATAGAGGGTCAGCATGAAGTGGCAAGCTATCTCTGATCAAATGAGGCATATATGACAGTTAACTGTACTGAGTAACTAGGGCATTTACATCTAACAAATGTGATTCCTCACGTAAAAAGGTGTTAGTTGAACTTGAACGTCAGTTCTGAAAGGGTGCATGATCAGTTAAAGTCTCACTATTCCAGCTTGTTTGGCTTCAATACTCGTGGTAGTTAATCCTGAAAAGTCACTGGTTCTCAATGAGTTAGACTGAATAGGGATCATCCAGAACTTCGGTTCCCTTTTGAGCATCTGCACTAGTAATATTGGGTGAGCACTCTCTTGTTAGTTGCTTGAATTCTAATACTTCTAAACGTTATTATTTTTAAACCCATCAGTTCATACTCTACCACCATGACATGCTTATGTGCTAAGTGATATCTGCTTTTGGAGCTATTGCAGTCATCCACTCTGAATTGTCTTAGTCTTGAATCTTTCTCCTTAACCCTTTCTCCACATCTCATACTCAAAGCTGCTCTTTCTACCGTACCCCTCATGTTTCGCTGATGTCCAAGGGGGTGAGAAAGTTTGTATGTCAGAGGGAGAGAGAAAGAAAGTTTTGTCATAATTTGTATGTCTTCATGTATTCATGTTGTACTTCATAGTCCTTCACGTATTCATGTTGTGCTTCATGATAGTTGTGCTCAAATTTAATGTCAAAACTGTGAGAACAATGACTCATAGTTGCCATCATCAAAAAGGGGGAGAATATTATGTAAGTGATATTTTGATGATGTCTCACTATAAATCATTGGCCAATTGATTTAGAAACTCATGATACATCCTTTAATTGACTAGGTGTGAAGAGGTTGAACAATTTCTTAAGACAGGTTGACACTACCTTTACAGCAGGTTGACCGCAAGCGTCTTCCAGAAACCGTTATACGGGCAGTTTCTTAAGACAGGCCGACACTACCTTTATAGTATGTTGACCTCAGGCGTCTTCCAGAACCCGTTATACGGGCAATTTCTTAAGACAGGTCGACACTAGCTTTACAGCAGGTCGACCTCAGGCGTCTTCCAGAAACCGTTATATGGGCAGTCTCTTAAGACAGGTTGACACTACCTTCACAGCAGGTCAACCTTAGGCGTCTTCCAAAAACCGTTATACGGGCAGTTTCTTAAGACAGGTCGACACTACCTTTACAGGAGGTCGACCTCATGCTGTTCTCCAAAAGCTCTTCATCCTATTTCTGTCAAACGTGCTAGATCATCGATCCAGGAACCAAAAATAGCAACCGCAAATTTCCAAAAACACGATTTTTGAGCCATGGAAAAGATTCCTAGGATAATGGACTGTCCTCTCTATCATGAGGCTACAGTACAACCTTTTGGGAGAAACCTTTTGGCAGCTACCAGATTAAGGAAAGGTCAATTCCTCCTGTACTTTACTTTTTGGTCATAACTAATGGGATTCCAGTCCAAGGAAGGTACCAAGGACAAGAGGACTGTACCCCTCTGTCCTGGGCCAATGATAAAGAAGATCTGGCAGATCTCCAAGTCCAATAAGTATTATTTCTTTTCCTACAATTCAAATGAAGGATCTTGGAGGGAAATTTCGGTGCCCTTGCTGGACCAATCAGATTACAGAACTAAGTAGAGCTGAAGAGAAGAAATGCCCTACTTCTTTCTAGCTCTGGTTATTTCTTTTGGTGATCCTGCTATCAGATATTTGGGACCAATCAAAGAAGGTCAATGGTCAAACAAATTCTGTTTACTCCAACTAATCAGATGCAGTTCCCTTGGAGGGAAATTTCTCCAAAGGCTCTTCTATTTATATGAAGCTCCTTCACATAGAGGAGCTGCTGCTGCCTTTTGCTGCTGGTGGAGCCTGGAGTTGCCTTGGGCGTGAAGAGCAAAAGAAAAGAAGAAGAAAGAGTGCCTGTGTTGAGCTTCCAAGAGATGATCTAAGAGGAAGAGAGGAGAATAATGCATGCAGCCAAAAGATATCAGCAATCCATGTTGCTGAAGAAGTCTTGATCTGCAGTGTGGTCTTGTTAAGTCCTTTATTCTGCAGTAGCAGTTTTTCTGTTCTTCCTTGTGTTTGCGATTTATTTGTTTTTGTTTCAAGGTTTTCCTTTTCACTTCTACTCCTTTGTGTGTGGGGCGTCGTCCCTGTTGTGAAGTTGTGTATCAGCGGTGTAAGCTGTGTATCAGTAGTGGAAGCTATGTATCAGCAGGTTTCAAACTGTTTGTCAGCAGGAAGCCTCACCGAGTTGGTGAGGAGTGGACGTAGGTGTGCTAGTTAGTAGCCGAACCACCTGAAAAATCTCTGGCGTTGTGGTTTGTTTGGGTGCACTCCTTTTCTTCTATCCCATTCACTGGTGCTGTGTTTTGTTTGAGCTTCCTCGTAGCATTGTGCCTTTGTAATTGCCTACACTAGAATAGAACTGTATTTGAAACTTGGTTACTCTGCCTTACTGTTTATTGCTGGTCTTGCATTACATCAAAAAATAGGTCCCGGATCTATTCACCCCCCCTCTAAATCCTCTCTCACCATCCAACAAGGACAACCCCCTATAAATAGGGACCTCGACAGAGGACAACACACGGGGGAACTCCACCAAGAAACGCCCACAGAGAAACAGGCTAGAGAGACACACATCCTGCTACTATTCGAGAGGTCACGACTGCCCCGTTCTGAGGGAGAATCCCTTCTGAGCACCCTTACTGCCCAGTGAGCACTCGTTGAGTGGTCACTAGCAACGGCGAGCACTCGTCCGGAAGGCCTACAACCCTCCTAGATGGACTACGGCGGCCTCCACCCTCTTCTCTCTTCCCTACTCTGCTTTATTCTCTACTTGAACCTTTGCTGACTTAAGCATCGGAGGGTTGTCCCTGGGATAACGCCCAGGGCTCCTTCTGACGCTCGTCTTCCCGGTGTTTGCAGGCTTCTACGGGTGCCAGACGTCCTTCCACAACAAATAAATAGAAAAGTGTGGTACGAGGAATAAGAACCAGATTCTGATCTCTACAAGTAGTTTATGGCTAAAGTATAGATTTTTATTTTCATTTCCAAGGACATGAAGAGTAATTGAAGTTTACAAGAGAATTTGAAGGATGATTGAGGGCATAATGTTTAACGACATTAAGATAATGAGGAAAAGAGTTGTCGATCAAGGCACGATCAACTCTTCCGAAAATTCATGTAAGGTATCTTTAGATCGAGTTTTTCCTTAGTTGGTGTTTAGCGAGAACATCAAGAATTCACGGTCAAGTAATAGGTGGGACAGTGGGAGGCTCCCCTTGTGTTTACAAGGACCTAATTAAATAACCACTTATCAACTTAAATCGTTTGCCCGTGGACCTCTTTCCTTAGACACCGATCTTTCTTGATAATCTTACTAGCTACACGCCTTTGTCAGAAACCCGAAACGTTTAATTCATTTTAAGAAGAATCTAGGGTATAAAAGAGTTCAAGGTATGGGCCAAAGCCTAGTGAACAATCCAATGAAAACACGAAATGTGAGAAAGTGGAAGAATTGACATCCACTCAGGTCGCCACTAATTTTTGAATTCGCGTCTAACAGAAAGGGCGTCAATTCTAAAATTAAATTAATTTAAAAAAACTCTATATTTTAAATTAACGTTCATTCAAAAGAGAGTTATTTCTTTAATTTGCGTCACTGTAAAAGGACGCTAATTTATTTATTATTATTTTTTTTAGTTTAAATTAAAATATGAAAATGAACCCCTCTTTGACCGGGCGTGGTATCGTGAGTCCTGGATAGAAACTTACGTAAAAAAGAAAATTAAGTTTGAAAGCATGAATGGCAATCTCCATTGAATACTAATCATGACAACCCATTCCAGAGTACTTCAAAAACCTCCAAAAACTATGCATTATTTCCGAGAACTTGCTCTCTAAGTAACACCCATCAGGGTCACGGTCATCACGGTCATCAAGATCATCAGATACGTCTGTCGTGAAAAATCTATCCTGAACACAGCCTTCCAGACCACTTAATAATTAATGTCATCATATCAAGGCCCATCTACGTCATTCGTACATATATATATATATATATATATATATATATATGCATGGGACCTACAAACTTTGTTGGACTGGAAGAAGAAGGACGTTCCCACTCCGCTTTAATTTGTCGTCCTTTTCTTCCTGTTCAATTCGCTTCTTGGGTTTCCATGTTTGAAAAAAGCCTCGGCGTCCAGCCTGGTACATGGAGCAGCACTGAAGGTACACACACTACACCCACAGCCACGGGCCAGATGAAACTCGTGTGGTGTAGCAGGACTCGCCTGCCGGGGACCCCCGGCGGCTGATGGAAAGCTGTGACGCGATGCAGGCAGCCGGAGACCTCGGTCTCCGCCCACGTGCAACCTGTATACACCCCGGCGGCTTTTAATTAATCATCCAGAGGACAACCATTCACGAGAAGATCGAAATCTCGCTAATTAACCAATCATACGTGCAAAGATAGGTACATCATATGTACGTACGTGTGAAAGTCTATCATGCATGATGGGGGATCATGTACGGTATACCACCAAAGGAATCATTAACAACACATGGGGGAGAGACAGCAATCGTCCCCCCCCCTAGCCTTCGGAGTTCGGATTCTGCACTTGCCCACTAATTGAAGCGGGTCAGGAAGGAAAGTTATGGCTGAGGAATGAGGCAACAGCTGCACAGGGGATCGATACCCCGAGAAATCAAAAGTGGGAAAGGGAGGGGGGTGGGGAAAGTATGGCGCCGGGGGGGTGCACCGGAGCCGTGGTGCACGCCATAATGGCGTGTGACCGTTGCCTCCCCCGGTGTTCGCCACGTTCCGCTCCCCCGTTAACAGAAACCAAATCGTCTTACCCCGGGAGGCCCAAATTAACGCGTGTGGGGATATCATTAGTGTCATTAAACACCGCCTGTTACTCGACCCGGTTAGGCCCGTCTCCAGCTTTCCAGCCCACTTCCCAAGCCCAACAACGGTAACATATAGCCCACCTCGCCACCTATATAAGTGGGTGCCTTGCCCCCTTCTTCCCAAGAACTACTAGTAGTAGCTAGCGTTAACTCACTGCCGTCGCTTTGTATCATCCAGTGTGGTCTTCTCCTCTCACAGTGGTCTCTTGTCCACCGGAGAGATAACAGTGAGAGAGGTGCTAAGAGGCAGCCAGGAAAGATGGTGGCCAAGGTGCCAGTGCTAGGGTTGGTGTCGGTAGTGCTGCTGCTGATGATGGGCGCTTCATGCGCGTACGATTTCCCCGTGGGTGGGAGGGACGGGTGGGTGCAGAACCCGTCCGAGAACTTTAACCACTGGGCCGAGAGGAACAGGTTCCAGGTTAACGACAAGCTCGGTATGCCGGATTCCCTTGTTGCTATTAATCCCTCTTCTTTCTCTTGTGTTTTTCGCTTCTTGTGTTCTGCTCCTGTATTAGCTGTTGTAGAGTGCTGATCAATATTTTGGGGTTCCTGGTGTGGGTTTTCTCCGGTGTTGGTGATGGTGGTTGGTGTGCAGTGTTCAGGAGAAAGAAGGGGGACGAGTACTCGGTGCTGGTGGTGAGCGAAGCGGACTACCGGGCGTGCAACACGACCAACCCTATCCAGAAGCTCGGCGGCGGCGGCGGCGTCTCGGTCTTCCAGTTCGACAGGTCGGGGCCCTTCTTCTTCATCAGCGGCAACCCCGCGCGGTGCCAGAGCGGCCAGAAGCTGATCGTGGTGGTGCTGGCCGTCCGCGGCCCCAAGCCCACCCCTCCCGCCGCTACACCGCCCGTGCCTTCCCCTCCGGCGTCTCCTGTGCCTTCTCCTCCTACGGCCTCCCCGGTGCCTAATTCTCCTCATGCGTCTCCTTTGCCATCCCCTCCCACCGCGGCTCCCCTGCCGTCGTCTCCTGTCCCGGCTCCTCGAGCTTCTCCCACCGCGGCTCCCCTGCCGTCGTCTCCTGTCCCGGCTCCTCGTGCTTCTCCCTCCGCGGCTCCTACCCCGTCTGCCATCGCGGCTCCTGCACCTTCCCCGTCCGCAGGTCGTACGCCGTCTCAGTCGCCAGCTCCCTCCCCTTCCAACTCCCAGACTTCTCCTTCCCCGTCGCCTTACCTCTCCCCGGGACCATCTTCTTCTGAGCCCTCGTCCACTCCATCTCCCGCGCCCACCACCGCAGCCGAAGTCCCAGCCGGTTCCGCTCCAACTGAGGGGCCTTCCTCGGAGGCGTCCTCTGTCCCGCGTCCGCCTCCCTCTGCGTCCTCCTACGCGGGTGCTTCTCTCCGGACGGTGGCCGCGGCTCTGGCTTTGGGTGCTGGAACCTTCCTCCTCTGGTAGACCTCACCGTGTGGTACAGGCATCCGTGTATTCTTTTATGCAGATTCTTCCAGGTTCTCTCTTTCTATCGTTCACCTTAGTTTGGCACATTTGTTCATCATAGATACCCAACAAAATAAGGAGAAACACAGAGAGACGTGGTGTTTGAGTGCTCTTCCGAGTGATTTATATATATACATATATATAATCTGATGGTTGAGTGAGATTATTGCACGCGGTTGTAACTGATGAGGCATTTGCTGAAATATTATTAGACCGATGAGAGTGTCTGAGAATATCTCTATTCCCCCCCCCCTCTACCTAAACTTTTGTTTCCAACTGTTTGTCATCCTCTATATGTCATTATCACTAGCTACATGGTATTTTCTTGTCCCAAAGGCGCACACAAGATATATAGAAACTAGAGCCGTATGAGTTATGTTAATTTGGTGGATTCCATCATTGTCTTCCTTCATGTGTTGTTCTTTGGGTGGGTGGGGGAGGAACACCGTTAATTTCCTCTTGTTTGTTTCTCCCTGGGGGGGAAGGAGGGAGCCTCGCAGAAGCTGCTCTCCATTAATAATCGTCACTAGCTTCGAGTAGATGACTTCTCCACTGGAGAAGCCAGCAAGGATGATGTTGAGCGATGGATTGTGGAAAGTCACAGCTAGCTGTTTGTCGGGTTCACATATGTTTATGCATCATAAATTATTGATTGATTCTTGGGGAATAAACGTGAAAAAGGAAAGAATAAACAGTGTCTTCGCTGGCTTTTCGTTTTCGATCATATCCAGCTCACTGATCATCCCAGCTAGTAGTGACCAATCTTGTTCACAATTTAATTTGAAAAAACAAGTCTGAAGCCGTCAACTTATAAGGGATTTTATTAAATCCCTTTTTTCCACGTACACATGAACAATTAATTACACCGATGAGAGGGAAAGTAAAGCCAATGTCTTCTGGATGAGATTTTGCAATCTCCGATTAAGGAGGCGGCTGCGTTGGCTGCCTCGGCCAGAAGCAAACGACCTGTACTTCCCGAAAAGCACTCCCGTGCATAGAGATTTCGTTGAGTAGGGCAATATTCTTCTAATTAGAAAGAGAGAGAAGCTTTCGTTTCACAAGAACAGCCCAATGATGCCTTTGAGGGGAAAAGTACGGGGGAATGATTTGACAGAATCAGAGGCAAATGCTTATTCTAATTCCTATTCTTTGAGAAACCCAAGGACAAATGGCAAATGGCAAATGGGCTATATGTATTTAGAGCTCTTCTCTTCCATTATTGTAATAGATGGGTAGGAAAGTTATGCACGCCTCTCCCATTAAGTTAGCTGTTCCAAGTTAAACGATGCATGTTTTGATCGTGGACACCTGTAACCTATCCATGACTGGAAACGATTAAGTGCGTGCGGATTTCTGGACAACTCATCGATATCTCTCTCCATGAACACGACTTTGACCAATTAGCATCGTCGTCACTATATATATATATAATAAATCTTGTGGAATTTGGTGCATTTGAATCTTCTTTCCTTCCATGTTTCAAAGAGAGGTTAAGAAGAAAATATATCAAAATGATGGGTCGGTTTGAGATGTGCCTAGAATAATTGGCCCGAGTTTGAATGAACCTTATCGATTTCCGTTCAAATTCAGCACGCGTTTATGATAGATAATATGAGTTGGTCGTCTATTCGGGTCACTGTTGCTCTTTTGGGCACTGTTTGATTCAAAACAAGGGTGCTGCAGGAAGAGGTCAGGTCACGGAGACCCCAGCCATGGTCCAATCGGCCATGCGTTTGCGAACATGTTTCGAAGAAGATGCCCTTGTTATATAATTGCATGCTACAAAAGCTACCAAAACAATAAAGCTGAAGAATTCAAAATGTTACCAGTTTGTTATATATATATATATATATATATATATAAGAAGAAGAAGACTCAAGAGTGAAGTTTCGGCACCTACTATCCGTTATTGTTTCCCATCATATGTAATCGACAGAAGTAGACGAGAACCATGACCGAAATTAATGGTGTACTCGAGGTTGAGCTAGGTGGTTCTTGGAAGGGGGGCCGGGTGACTAGGATGGGGGCTAGATGGCTAACAGGTGTCTTTGACTGAGAAGCACCTGACGTAGCTCTTCTACTCACTTCCTGTCATGTAGGAGACATTTTCTTTTTCTAAATATCAATGAATTTCTTAGAGCTCATGAATACCTTTGATTTACAACCAGGAGGCCTACAGCCCAAAAATTAAGAATGTTGCTCTGTTGTTAATTATGGAGCATGCTTCTCTATTAAAAGAATAATATCTCCTAAGAAAATAGTTAAAAATACTAAGTTTGAAATCCACATTCTCGTGGTGATGCCAAATTGTTGGGTCTCACCCAGTGTTAGTGATCCACTTGTATGGGTTATTAGACTGCACAACTTAACACGCTTAAAGTACTGACTAATGGAATTAGGTTATTGGATCTGACCTACATGTGGCCCATACATTCAAGTTATGGGTAGGAACCTAATTAGGTCAAAATCTTGAACAAATCTCTCCTCTCTATATAAGCATCTCAGGCTGTGACTCCCTATAAAGATAACATACATTCAGGCTCGATAGAGAGAGAAAATCACGGAGTGCTACAAAGGGTCACGCGACTCTCCATCCGGTTGTTCGTGATCGCCGCCGTCGTCTTCTTCCTCCTCGTTGTACGTGCATGTGGACACGATATGTTGTAGGTACACTTCAGATCCCAACACGTGATATCAGAGCTTGAGTTCTAATCCCTCAGACTCTGTTCATCATTTCCCGAAAGAACCCCCTCCCCCCCACACACACACATGCACACACGGAGGCACCACCACCACAGACAGTGGGCTTGCACAGTGAACCGCAGCATGTGAGGCGATGCAGGAGGACCTAGCAATAGCGGGTGGGGACCGTTGATCGATCTGCTTGGTGCCAGATGATGGGGACAATGGCTACCTATGTGCTACATGCAAGCCGCTAGGGCGGCTGCGGCATCGACTGCTTGGGCGCCTGGGCACTTGGGGACAATATGGGGTTGTCCGCTTCGGCACTGCCCCCCGGTAGTTTGGGCCTAGTGCCAGTCTCCTGGCGGGAAACATTTGCTGTCGGCAACCTCCTTTGGCCTAGCGAGGAGACCCAACAGAAAAAAGTTGATTAGTTTAGCTTTAGGGGAAATTGACAGACATCTACTGACCAGACATGTCGACAACATGATAAGTGCTATATTTTACATCATAATTTACATCACATCCATCATCTTTGAGTATTAAATGGATAAAATTGTGCAACATGAGCATTAATTACATTCTCACACATTATTTGAGTCTTCATGCATTTTATCATCTTTTTGAGCTTAAAAGACCATGTGAGAAATATTTAAATATTTACATAATTATTTTAGAATTAAATAGATTGATATTTTAATTTTCAAGAAACAACAACCTAGATCAGGGCGCTATTTAATTAACGACAGCTTCAAGGGCGCGTATTCAGTAAGAAGCGACAGCTCTAAGGGCGTCAATTCATTTGAAAAAAAAAAGAAAGTGAAAAAAGAAAAAAAGAATTAGCGCCCAAGATGTAGTCGCTAATTATTGAAAGAACGCCTATATGAACAGTCGTCAATTCTTATTTTACGAAAAATGAGGAAAATAGCAAATAAGGAAATAAGGAAACAACGCCCGAGTGAAGAGGCGCTACTTCAAGAAAGGACGCCCCAGTCTAGGTCGCTATTCAAAGTTGAACCAGAAACGGTAACTGTAGTTTCCCGATCGAAGTGTTCTTCCATGTTTGCTCTTATCTAAGCCATGTTTCATGGAAAGGAGGACTCTATCTATGGAAAGCCACCTCCTTTGATCAAATCTGGATGCTAGAAGTTGAGTTTTGATGGGATTCTCAAAAGTAACGGCCGTATGTCTTCTCTGCTACTATATAAAGCCACCGAGAGTGCCATGAGGGGAGATAACCAGTTGGAGGTCTGCCGTAGGGATTGATTTTGAAGCTTTTCCTTTCATCTTTTGCAGTTAAGTTCTTCTTCAAAGTTTTTTGTTTTTAAATCTTCTACAAATTCTTCTTCTTCATCTTCTTCTAATTCTTCACCGTTTTTAATCTATTCTCAGCTTTTCAAGTATTTATCTCTGCGTTTTTACTGTTCATCTGATTTTTATAAACTCTGTTCTTTCTCATTTTTCTCCCCCTTTTGATCCTCATCTCTCTCTATATTCTTCACAAAAGTTGTGCATTTTTTAAAATTCTTCAATTTCATCTTCTACCACTTCTTCCAAATCTTCATCGTTCTTAAGTTACAATCAATTTTTCAAAGTTCAGTTTTTTTAGGTTTACTGTTCATCCGCGCGGCTACTCTCTGATTTTTCACGTTTTTCTCCATCTTCCTCTCGTTATTTGCTTCTGAGTTCTTCATCAATTCTCTTCCTCTCTTCGCTCTCTACAACTTTCATTTCTTCCACTTTCTCTAAATCTCATTAGTTTTTAAGTTATTCCTCCTCCAATCTCTCTCTATTTTCAACTTCAATTTTTTCACTGTGTTTTCTATCACCCACCGTAGCCATCTCTCTTCCTCTCACACATGCTTTTGTTTTAATTTTATTCTTCTTACTCCACCTTTTCATCTCCCTCTCCTATATTTCATCCACACATCCCTTTGGCGGATTCTCTTCCAATCGATCCTCTCACGGCGTCGGCATCCAAGGCGGGGTGATACACTCAAAGGCTCGGTAAGGAGTTGACGGCGTTCTTCATCCTATTGGCTTACAATTTCTTTTCTCTTCTTTTATTTTACAAGTTGTAATTTTAGTTTTCATATACATTGTACTTGCCACCTCTCATAGCAATAAAGTTGATCTTTGTGAAATTATGTTTATCTTTCTATCTCCTCAAATTGCTCTACTTAAACCCTCTCTTATTCTTTAAATAGTTTTCATGCAATTTATCTTTCCTTAGATTAATCACTCAAAAATTCAGTTTTCAAAGCATAAGGTGTTTTTCCAACTTGTTCTATAAAGATTATTTATCCTCGTGGGATCGACTCTGCTTACCACTATATATTTGATTTTTTCAATCTTTTAAAGTGAGTGAGTGTGAATATTTTAAAATTATGACACGGCTTTCTTAACGACACTAGTCGGTGCGCATCAATTTTTGGCGCCGTTATCGGGGAGGAAATTAATTTTTATGTTGGAAAATTCCTTGTGTTTGATTTATATATAGTTTTACTTATTTTTCTATTTTTTTATTTTACAGGAAAAATAAAAAAAATAGAAAATTATAGAAATTTGGACCTGCATATTCTCAGGAAATAATTTGTCGTAGAAAGTTGAAAATCAGAAATTCTGAGAAATTTAAGCGTCACTAAAGGTTAGTATACGTAGGAAAAGATCTTTTTTTGTGAAATTCTGAAAAATTTTAAAAAAATTCTGAAAACTTCTCTAAAAATAAAACATAGAAAACAAAAAAAAAATCATCATGCTAACATATCTTCATCTTAGTTGCATTATTTTCATTCATTTTATATTTTAGTTAATTTCTTATTCACTTGCATCATTATTTGAAAAAAAAAAAGATTTCTCTTCTCATCTCTTTCCCCTTCTTAAGAGCATTAGGATACTTACACCCCTCTTGGATTTAGAAGGACACTCCATTGAGCATTCCGTCTCTTTGGACTTGAAATTCTATTTCTAAGACCTCCATAAGTCCCCGCACCCGTGGATTCCCTCACGGACACCGGACAGGTTGTACCACGAAGTACCTTGGAGTTAGAGTGCCCTTAGAAGGTTTTCCTTAAAAAAAATAAAAAAAATCATCATCATTCTCGTTGCATAAATCATTCATATGGGAATTAATTCATTGTATCTCAAAATTTCAAAAAAAAGTCATCATGTTGCATGCATTATTCATATAGTTGTTGTTTACCTTGCATTGAAAATAATAAAAAAATAAAAAATCTTAAAAAATGGGTGAGAAATTCATGTTTTTGAGTTGAACTTGTAAATTCAATAAGGCATACCTTTTGGCCCACTTTCTTGATCCATTCTTTGGGCTATGAATCCAAACTCCTTCATGCCACCTTATTATCAAGATCATAATCATATGTGGGCTAGACCGGTCCATTATGTTGCCAATGGTCCAACTCAATCTTCCTCATTCACCCACAATGGTCTGGCCCATTATGATAGCCAATCCTCTTGGTCAGCCTATAATGGAAGCCCTTCTTATAATGACATTCCGTTCATGGGGCCCCAATTTCATTATTCTACTCAAAGTCATATTCAAAATACTCAATTTTTTCCTAGGCTGTATGACTCCACTCTAATCCAAAAGCAAGTTTGTATGACTCAAAATCCCTCCCTATCTTCCTATGATTTTTGTCCACAATCTTCAAGCTCAAATGGGAGAGGGCAATCAGAGTATTCTTGGAATTCTATGCAAAGGTTGGCCCAACATCCTTTACATCAAACTTCTCATAATTGGGCTCCATATTCTAATGATTGTTATGATCAAGGTCAACACCAAGATGGATGGTCTATGTCCTCTTCAATTGATCACTCTTCCCTTTGTTATTCCTTGGAATCTCAGTCTCAATGTTCATCTCCTTCATCCTCAAATCCGAATTCGGAGGAGAAATTCAATCAATTCTATCAATCAATCATGCTGCAAAATCAATCTCTCTAAGTGCGAATTGATAAGATGACTAGGGAAATTAAGAGGATAGAGGAAGAACAAGTGCTTATCTACTCAGGTTCCACTTTTACTGATCAAATTCCTTATGATAACTATGATCAATTTATGATTCCTCAAGAGTCTAACACTCAAATCAATCTTAATTTTGAAGATGAAGAGATTATGGAGAGGTCTGGTCAGGAGACTTTAAATGAGGGACCTAAGAGATTTGAGGGGATCAAGGAATTTGATGACATTACATGTGAGAAGGAAGGTGCTAAATTACTTAATGATCATATTTCACTTATGTCCCTTCCTAAAGTTGAGAGTGTGGAGCTTGCACTTACCTATGATTATGAGGAGAATTTTCAGGAAATCGATAATCTCAAGTTGAGGGGAGATAGTAAGATGCAAATTTATGATTAAATTCTACCACTACCCATATTTGAGGAGAGCATATTCCAAGTAGAAGAGGACAAAGAGGTGACTGCAAGAAATGATTTGAGTGAAGTTATAAAATAATTGTCCTGGGTAAAGGAGGAGGCGGGTGCCGTTCATAACTCTCATCTCGATTGGGCAACTTTAAATTAAGGGGAGGATATTGATTTGATACTTATTCCTGACATCGGCAACTCTCAATTTGTGTTGGACACTTTCATGTTGGCCGATTTGTCTGATTCCATTAAACCTTCCAAGCTTCATGATGTTGAGGAGTATGTGTCTTTCACTGTTGATTCTCCTAAGCTCCTTGACACTGATCCGTTGCTTGAAACTCCTCTCCCTTTGATCCCTTCTCACCTCACTCATGATCATGAAATATCTAAAAGTGAGGAAGAACAAAATATTTTACTTGATAATAAGGTCTTCATTAATATTTTCAACACATATAAAGACCACAAGTTTGAAGAAAAATTTCTGATTATTAATAAAGGGGTTCCTTTTGGCCTAACTGATTCATCATGGTTTTTACCTCAGGCCACCCCATTAAGAGTTAGATTGTTAATTCATACATTGCATGATCAACCGAATTGTAATAACAACCACTCTAGCCCCTATATAATCATGCTCAATCTCGTCTTCTTGTGGTACAATGTTTGATTTTTCAATGACGATGAGATAACGTGGTGGCTCATTCTTAAATCCACATGTTGGTTATAGAGCTTACACTTTTGAGCTTTCATGCGTCTGGCTGAAGACAAAAAATTTAGCGCTTCTGGAAGGCAACCCAAGGTTTTTGTTATTTGATGCTTTTGTTTCAGTGTGTTTTAGTTGTTAGATTTAATCCAATGAGACTAAGTTGTCACCATTATCAACAAAGGAGGTTCTACCCCGCACGCCAGGTTGTCTCTTTCCTACTCAGCAAACTTCACTGTTACATTGTTCTTTCATTTCAACTTTACATGCCATTGAGAATAATGTCATTCAAGTTGGGGGGAGAGGGCAGAAAATTTTCATTGCATATAGTATAATCTGGTAGGGATTTTGCATGAATTCTTACAAATTTGCATGAAAGTGAAAAGATGAAATCCCCGACGGAGTTTTATTAATTCATGCTTGAATAGAAAGAAATTCTGGATTAGAAAAGACTAGAAAAAGGTTGAAGGAAAATTAAGTTCGATCTAGCCATGGAAAACTGATATAAGAATCTCTTTAAAGTTCATGTGCACTATTAGAAAAAAAATATTCACTATGCACTCTGATGAAGCAAAATAAGACAAGCCCTCTGTTATTTTGGGAACTGTATCTGATACTCTGCATTTCTTGAGGAGTAGATCTATTTCAAGAAAAAGTTTTCTGCCAAGTTTTATAGAAAAAAGAAAAGAAAATGCAAAGACATGTTGAAAAAAAAAGAAATGATGAAATAGAAAGATCACGCCATGAAAAATACCCCTGATCTGAGTAACCGGGCATGCTTCACCTAAGACGTGTTGAGGTTCGCGCAAAAAGGTGAAGGGTAGTGTAGCATCATGGTTGTGCAAATGAAAAGAAAGAGAAAGTTCCAAAGGGACAAAAGAAAAAGACGGACAAAAGCTAGTATGCTTAAATGCTCTGATCTAAGAGGTGCAGGGTTGAAAGGTACTTACTTAGAATAACAAATGAGAGATGCAATTATCTTAACTGCAGATTTGGAATTACACATGCACAAGTGCTATTGAACTTTGATTTGTATTCTTAAGTCATGTGATTTAATTTCCAATCTAAGGCTACTATGAGCATTAATGATTCTGAATTCCTAATCTTTAGTTAATTCTATGAAAGGAGAGCTAGATATAAGAGTATGATCTTTGTGAACTCTTGTTGGACCTAAATTTTAATTACATTATTAAAGGAATAGCAATGAGTAAGTTGGGGGGTGTGATAAGTGCTATATATATTTTACATCATAATTTACATCACATCCATCATCTTTGAGCATTAAATGGATAAAGTTGTGCAACATGAGCATTAATTACATTCTCACACATTATTTGAGTATTCATGCATTTTATCATCTTTTTGAGCTTAAAAGACCATGTGAGAAATATTTAAATATTTGCACAATTATTTTAGAATTAAATAGATTGATATTTTAATTTTCAGTAAACAACGACCTAGATCAAGGCGCTATTTAATTAACGACAGCTTCAAGGGCGCGTATTCAGTAAGAAGCGACAGCTCCAAGGGCGTCAATTCATTTGAAAAAAAAAAGAAAGTGAAAAAAGAAACAAAGAATTAGCGCCCAAGATGTAGTCGCTAATTATTGAAAGAACGCCCATATGAACAGTCGTCAATTCTTATTTTACGAAAAATAAGAAAAATAACAAATAAAGAAATAAGAAAACAACGCCCGAGTGAAGAGGCGCTACTTCAAGAAAGGACGCCCCAGTCTAGGTCGCTATTCAAAGTTGAACCAGAAATGTCAACTGTAGTTTCCCGATCAAAGTCTTCTTCCATGTTTGCTCTTATCTAAGCCATGTTTCATGGAAAGGAGGACTCTATCTATGGAAAGCCATCTCCTTTGATCAAATCTGAATGCTAGAAGTTGAGTTTTGATGGCATTCTCAAAAGTCACGGCCGTATGTCTTCTCTGCTACTATATAAAGCCACCGAGAGTGCCACGAGGGGAGATAACCAGTTGGAGGTCTGCCGTAGGGATTGATTTTGAAGCTTTTCCTTTCATCTTTTGCAGTTAAGTTCTTCTTCAAAGTTTTTTGTTTTTAAATCTTCTACAAATTCGTCTTCTTTATCTTCTTCTAATTCTCCACCGTTTTTAATCTATTCTCAGCTTTTCAAGCATCTATCTCTGCATTTTTACTGTTCATCTGATTTTTATAAACTCTGTTCTTTCTCATTTTTATCCCCCTTCTAATCCTCATATCTCTGTGTGTTCTTCACAAAAGTTGTGCGTTTTTTAAAGTTCTTCAACTTCTTATTCTACCACTTCTTCCAAATCTTCACCGTTTTCAAGTTACAATCAATTTTTCAAAGTTCAGTTTTTTTTAGGTTTACTGTTCATCCGCGCGGCTATTCTCTGGTTTTTCATGTTTTTCTCCATCTTACTCTTGTTATTTGCTTCTGAGTTCTTCATCAATTCTCTTCCTCTCTTCGCTCTCTACAACTTTCATTTCTTCCACTTTCTCTAAATCTCATTAGTTTTTAAGTTATTCCTCCTCCAATCTCTCTCTATTTTCAACTTCAATTTTTTCACTGTGTTTTCTATCACCCACCGTAGCCATCTCTCTTCCTCTCACACATGCTTTTGTTTTAATTTTATTCTTCTTCCTCCACCTTTTCATCTCTCTCTCCTATATTTCATCCACACATCCCTTTGGCGGATTCTCTTCCAATCGGTCCTCTCACGGCGTCGGCATCCAAGATGGGGTGATACACTCAAAGGCTCGGCAAGGAGTTGACGGCGTTCTTCATCCTATTGGCTTATAATTTCTTTTCTCTTCTTTTATTTTGTAAGTTGTAATTTTAGTTTTCATATACATTGTACTTGTCACCTCTCATAGTAATAAAGTTTATCTTTGTGAAATTGTGTTTATCTTTCTATCTCTTCCAAATTTCTCTACTTAAACCCTCTCATATTCTTTAAATAGTTTTCATGCAATTTATCTTTCCTTAGATTAATCACACTCAAAAATTCAGTTTTCAAAGCATAAGGTATTTTTCCAACTTGTTCTATAAAGATTATTCCTCCTCGTGGGATCGACTCCGCTTACCACTATATATTTGATTTTTCCAATCTTTTAAAGTGAGTGAGTGTGAATATTTTAAAATTGTGACACGGCTTTCTTAACGACACTAGTCGGTGCGCATCACAACATCGTTTCCAGCTAGCGGTTCAGATCCCCTCCCAACGTTCCCCATTACCCATAGCAGCAATGGTTACGCCCTAGGATTAGGGTTTGTAGGGGTGAGGGGAAGAAGATGGGTCATTTGACCATTTTACCCCTGATATTTTAAATTTTGAAATTCAAATTTTGAGTTTTCCTTAAGTTAAGGATCCAATAAGGGTGTTTTCGATCCGATTATTAGATCTCTATCAAGTTTTGATTTTGGATTGAGGGTCCTTATTGGATTCAAATTTAAGTAGCTTAACTGTTAACACTACAAGAAAAAGTAGGATTTGCAACGGAAATATTTTGCCGCAAAGTCATTGCTAATCCATCAGGGAACTATTTAACGGCAAAGTAGACATGGATTTGCGACAGAACAGATTAGTCGCTTAAAAACACTCGCTAATTTTTGACGAGCTGAGTTTCTATCACAAATACATAGCAAATTTGCTACGAAAACCTTCTATGTCAAATTTGTCACTAAATTATCGGCCATCATTTATTAGTGATGAAAAATAATTTGATACGAGGAGGGTACTCCCTTAATGATCCTTAGGATTAATCGACCGATTATGGCGTTGTACCCTGCCATCCCTCTGACGACTATGAAGTCGGCCATGAAGGTTACTTGGCATGGGATGGTGCCAAGGGAGATCAATAGGGAGACCCGACCTCCGGGGTAGATGCTTGACCCAGAGAATCCAAATAGGGGGGTAAGAAGGGGAGAGATGCGAGAAGGATCCACGCCCATGAAGAGAAGATAGTCCATGAGATAGCATCCAGGCCACTCTCATTATCAACTAAAATACAATGCACAGTACATTGGTTGACAGTAGTGGAGATGACTAATGTGTCGATGTGGGGGTGGTCACGCCGATCAGGTCCTTGTCTGAGAAGATGATGGGCTCCCCTAGGCGGTCCATCATGGGCGTCCTAGAGGGCTGGGCATGCTCGGCCTGGTTGACACACAAGGTGTATGCTCAGCACCTGCTAGAGCTGTCCCCGTCGGTAACCCTCTTGAGATCATCATGATCTCATTGTCATGTGGTCGGTTGTCGATGGGGGGTGACACATCATTTTTAGGCAGTTGCTGCTCAGCTACTTTGGCCACGAACCTATCAAAGAATCCTCGATGAATGAGGTCCTCAACCACATCCCGGAGCTGGGCACAATCCTCGGTGTTGTGGCCATATATAGTCAAGGTGGAAGCAATAGTACTTCTTGGTGTTCCTCATGCGGGGATCGCCCTTCATCTTGGGTGGCTATCGGAGGAATAGCTCCTCACGAATCTCCATGAGGATTTGCTCAGGGAGAGCAGTGAGAAGAGTGTACTGCCTAGGGGCAGTTCTCTCTCTGGGATTGTCATGGTCATGGTGCTCGCTCTTGCCATGATTGAACCTGGGGTGGTCAGCCGAACGCTTTCACTCGGCCTGGTTGCCCTCGGTGGCATGGCCGAGGCCAACGATGTTCTTCTTGCAGATGGCGTGCTTCTGTTCTAGGGCGAGGAGCTCCGTGACTATAGTGGGGGCCTGAACCCCCAAGGAGTGGGGGAGGATGCTGTCTCGCATCCCTTAAGCCAACGCAGTGGTGGGGATGCTAATGTCCAGATGGGATACGTGAATAATTCCTACAAGCTCCTACAGGGGCTCATCACGCCCCTACTTGATGGCAAGTAAAGTGACGGTAGACTGGGCCTCCTTCTTACAACCGCAAAAGTTCTACTTGAGCAGCAGTTTCATCTGTTAAAAGGAGGTGATGGAGCCCGCCGAGAAAGACTCAAATTAACCATGTCCGAGCATTCTCTCGAAATTTATTGGTGAAGGCTTGACACTTCACAGTGTCTGAGGTCCGGTGGAACACAAGGTTGGACACAAAGCTATGGAGGTGGTCAGGTGGGTTGGTGGTGCCGTCATACGAAGCGAATAGTAGTAGCTAGAACTTTGGAGGGATAGGGGCCTCCAATATTTCTTGGGAGAAGGGGGTTTGGAAGTCGACATCATCATCAATTAGACCCTTCATCTTGGCTGTTTGGATGATTGTGGACGCACTAAAATTCACTTATTCAAGTGGTTCATCTATTAAGTGCATGGGCGTGCCAGTCACCGAAGTGACAATTTATTCGGGCTTTGTGGAGCCCATGGTGCGCTCGATCTGACTAATCAGACGATTGTGTGGTTCGTGTCGGGACCAAAACCCGCCGCGCCATAAAGGTCACTGCGTCATTTACATCCCCCATACGAGGGAACACCCTTGATTAATCGCCGAGATTCAGGACCTCGTGGCCAAGAGATCAATTGCATGAAAGGTCTATTACGAGATATTGAAATCCTCGCGCGAGGGCGAGAAGAAAACCATTCGCGGTCATGTCGGTCGTGCACTGACCATTTAATGTTCGGACGAATGTCCGGCTCGAGAAAAGCGCGATCATCGCGAGAAAACCGGAGCATATGTATGCCAGGATATGGCAATTTTATTATCCAGAAGAACGGAGAACGTTCGGCTAAGCCTCGGTTGGAGCGGTCAAAAATCGATAAATCTGTTGGCCCGGTGCAAGAGCAAGCTGCGACCATACTGCGGCGGGCCCCCCGCGGTCGAAATAAGACTTGCATGAGTATCATTAATATTTTTGGTGCCAAGGGGTAACGAGGGAATATCCCTTGAATCGGCTGAAAAGCCCTGTGTTTAAGGAAGCGGAAGTTCGAAACGTGTCGGTCATTCGGGAGACCGTTTAATCTTCGGACAGGTGTCCGGCTTGAGAATATCATAATCGTCGCAGGAGGACCTGGAACATATGTATGCCGGGATACGGCAAATACATTATTCCGAGACACCGAAAACATTCGGTTAAATCTCGATTAGTGTAGCAGGAAACTAGCGAATTTATCGGCCCGGTGCGAGATCGAGTCGGGACCATACCGGGGGCGCCTCCCGTGGTCCGAACGGGGCTTGCGTGGGCATCATTAATGTTTCCTGTGCCGGAGGGCAACGGGGAGGAGTCCCGGGACTAGATTCCAAAACTGAAAACGTGTTCGAGGGGAGTGGGCTATAGACCGAGGATATGGGTCATACGATGACCATGATCGGGGCGGACCCGAGGTCTGAGCGTGGCCCACGAAGGCCTTATTGATATTCCCACACGTAGGGTTCGGGGAAGATGAAAGCTGTCTCGTTTCATTCAGATTTTGTTGGTCGTTCATGGACCACTCTATGTTCGGACAAAGATCCGTATTGAAGGCGCGACGTAAATGGAAAATAAACCCGTACAAATGTATGCCAAGTTTACGGTAATCTCAATGAAAGAGCAGGAACGAATCCCAACGGGAAAGCATCAAGTTTGATAGACTATCGGCCCAAAGCAATGTCAGATTACGACTGTATTGGGGTGGCTCCCAAAGTTCGAATCCGACTTGGAGGGGCGGCGTCAATGTTCCCTTTATACCGAGTCTTGAGGAGAATAAGGCTGCGGAGTGGAGCTCATCATTTATTATTATCATTTAAATTTCTATCATTACTATTTGTTACTTCTTTATACTTTTCTGGTGAGTTTGTTATTATTGTTCATTTATTATTATTATTTTATTATTATCTACTTATTTATTTATTATATTCTTTTTATTGAATCAGTAATTATTATTACATATTTCCCCCTTTTTATTATTATGATTTTATCATCATTATTATTATTTATCTCCCTCTTTATTGTTATCATTTGTTTATTTATTGGGCTTGTCATCATTATTATTTACCTTCGTTTTTGTTATTATATTATTATTATTACTATTTATCCCCCCCTTTCTTTTTATGAGTCCGTTATTATTATTATTGCCTGTTGCATTCGTCACGTATGTGGAGGGACAGAGAGTGTACCGCTAGGTGATGATTTTGGGGTGTACCGCTGGAAGCAGTGGAGGAGCGTGCCGCTGAAGGCAAAGGGATGTACCGCTGAAAATGGTGGAGACTGTGCCGGTGAAGGAGGCGGGAGCGTGCTGGTGAAGGGGCAGGGTCTGCCGAGGTCTATGCAGCTGAGGCTGGGTTGAGGAAGTTCCCTCTGTTCATGAGACGCACGTGAGGAGTTTTGACTTGATTTTCTTTTATTCATGAAATGCATGTGAGGGGTTGATTTGGTTTTCTTTTATTCACGTAGACCATGTTCATGGCTATGTTGGAAGGGACGTCGTAAAGACGCGAGTGTTCAGTGATTCGGGATCTCCGGGGTTCGTTGTTATTTCGGCAAAACTGCTGCATTAGTGTTTATTCTGTTCATTTGTTATTTCTGCTTACATTATTTATTTTCTTTTATTATTGTTGTTGCTAGGTTAATTCTGATGAAAATTCGGCATCATCTCCCCTTGACCCGGATGGTAAGGGAATAACAGGGAACATGCCCACATGGAGTGACATGAACCAAGAACTGAGGGGTGTGTCTAAGTAGCCACCTTTGAGGAAACTTCGGAAAACCCGTAGAAAATCACGGACGGGGAACATTGGGCTAATGCGGCCTAAGGATATCCTGACTGGAAGGGGGAGAGCCAGGTGTGCCGGGTAGAGGCAGGCCAAGGGTGTGCCGCTCAAGGAGTGGGCCACCAGGGGAGGCGTGCCGCTGAGACAGCCAAAGGAGGTGTATCGCTAAGCGAGAGAATAGGAAGGGTGCACCGCTGAGCAAATACAGGGAAGGCTGTGCCGCCAGACGGACAAATGGGAGGGGTGTGACGCTGGGCAATCCCAGGGAGGAGTGTGCCGCTGGGCAGACCCAGGGAGGTGTACCGCTGGGCGAACGGAAGGAGGGGGAGGCTAACCTCGCATCATCAAGCTAGAGGCACTAATCATCTGTCTATGCAGGCCAATGACATATGAGAACCAATGCAACAGAGAGTTAGAGTACTGGGGGGAAGAACACAAACCACGGGCCGATGGCACAGGAGAAACTAACAGGAACAACAAGAAGTAAATAAATAAAAAAGGGAAATTTCATTCATAGAGAACATGATGACAAAAGCTCATGGCCAAAGGGCCAAATACAATGCAATGCATCCAAACGGAAGGGGGAGGAGAATCAAGGAAGAGACAGAGAGGAAAGAAAGAAAAAACAAAAAGTGGGGAGGGGAACGGAGCACATGCTCCTCCCCTCCCGGACCTCTCTCTCTCTCTCTCTCTCTTTTCTTCTTTTTTTTTTCTGCACTCAGGTGGTGGTGGCATAGTAGCATGGGGGGGGGGAGCAAGAGCTCCCCCTCCTCCTCCTCCTCTTCTTCTTCTTATTCTTCTTCTCCGTTCTCTGGGGAGCTCACCAGTGTCGAGTCCCCTCTCCCGAACGGGTGCCTCTCTTCCTTCTTTCTGTGTCTCTTTTTTTCTCTTTCTCTTCGTGAGGCTTTTTATACGCGGACGGTTGACGGGGGAGTCTCATGATGGCACTGCCATCCGAGGTTGACTTCGGTATCTTCCTTGTCAGGTGAAGATCTCCCCCCCTCCAGCCAGAAGGTGACACGGAGACAGGCGCTATCTGGCTTTGAAGTGGCTGGACTGCGCGCCAATGGGTCTGCCTATTGACCGTTGTATCTTCTGTCGGTGCGTGCCGTTCGAGAGGATTTCAGCGCTGTGCCGCTGGGGAAAGGGTGCTGGGCGTTGAGGGCAGAACGCCCGTACCGCTGGGAGCTTGAGACCGTGCCACTAGAGGGTAGAAGGGTCGTGCCGCTGGAGGGCTTGAGGTTGTACCGCTGAAGGGTAGAAGGCCGTGCCGCTGGGAGCTTAAGGCCGTGCCGCTGGCAGTCACGAGATCTATGTAGGCAAATTTGAACTTATGGATGGGGTATGTACAGGCTTTGCGTGTGTGCTAGCAGACGATGTACATACTTTGAGTTTGGATGTATAGACTTTGTGTGCACGTATGAACTCTGTACAGACTTTACACCGTGAGCATGCATGAGCCTGTACAGACTTGTCACATGAGTGTATAGACTTCGTGTGCACGTATGAACTCTGTACAGACTTTACACCGTGAGCATGCATGAGCCCTTGCCACATGAGTGTATAGACTTCGTGTGCACGTATGAACTCTGTACAGACTTTACACCGTGAGCATGCATGAGCCTGTACAGACTTGCCACATGAGTGTATAGACTAGAGCTGATGGATGTATAGACTTTGCGTTTGAAGCAGCCAGCCAATGTACAGACTTTGTTTTGCAGCAACCAGCCGATGTACAGACTTTGTTTTGCAGCAACCAGCCAATGTACATACTTCGTTTGTGCAATCAGCCAACGTACAGACTTTATGTTACTGCAACTAGCCAACGTATATACTTTGTGTTGCAGGATGTATAGACTTTGAATGCATGAAACACACGGGCTGTACAGACTTGGTCCAAGAGTGTATAGACTTGAGCTGATGGATGTATAGACTTGGTGTGCAACCTTGACAGAAACCCTGAATGAGGCGTGCCGCTGAAGGGCTAAATGGCCGTGCCGTTGAAGGGCTAAATGGCTGTGTCGCTGAAGGGCTAAAGGGCCGTGCCGCTGGAGGTCTAGAATAGTGTGCTGCTGAAGGCTTGGAAGAGGTGTGCCGCTGAGGGCCTCCAAGGAGTGTGCCGCTAAGGGCCTCCAAGGAGTGTACCGCTGAGGCTTAAAAGAAGTGTGCCGCTGGAGGCACTTCGGCGGCTTCTTTTCCTTCTTTTCTTCTTATCATCTTCCCTTCTCTCTTCTCCTTTTCTTTATTCCTCTACGCGTAAACATGGGGTGAGAGTTTTCTATTGTCCACAAATGCCCCCCACCTGCAGGTGGCGCAAGCGAGGGATGAGAGAGCGGGGCCTGCGGGTGCAAACCGATTGAGAGATTTATCAACGTGACGGAGAGAGCTGAGTTGTGAGAATCGAAGTCTGTAGAGCAGGCCAGGCGGGCCGAAATTGGGAGCGGGTCGTCGAGCTGAAGGATTTTGGAAGGCGAGCCACGAGGGCGGAGAAAAGGGTTTATTCCTTTAAAAGTCTAGACGGCAGGTCCAAATCAAAAAAAGGGGTATTCATCACCCGAGGGGATGGAGAGAAGAGTTTGTTGATTCAATGACCTGGACGGAAGGTCCAAGTCAAAAGGGATACTCGTCACCCGAAGGGACGGAGAGAGGAGTTTGTTGATTCAATGACCTGGACGAAAGGTCCCAATCAAAAGGGATATTCGTCACTCGAAGGGACGGAGAAAAGAGTTTGTTTATTCAATGACCCGGACAGGAGGTCCGAATCAAAGGAGTATTCGTCGTCCGAAGGGACGGAGAGAAGAGTTTGTTTATTCAATGATATGGACGGGAGGTCCAAATCAAAGGGGTATTCGTCACCCGAAGGGACGGAGAGATGGTCGAGTCGTTGACACGGGTTAGTGCCAGCGCAAGGAAAGGGGGTTGATTCATCACCCGAACGGCAGGCTCGGGCCAGGGTGAAAGGGTATCTCGTTCCTCAATGCGTCAGGGGTACCGGATGTATGAAAGGTTCCTTAATCTTTTGGCTGGACAGAAGGTCTGAACCAGAGTGAAGAGAATCTTTTAGTTATCTAGCCGGACGGCAGGTCCGATCTAGAGTGGGAAGAATCTTTTGTTCTCTAATCGGACGGAAGGTCCGATCTAGAGGGGAGAGTTACCAATCTATTTATCAACACCGACGGGCTGTCAGGAGCTGACGTGGTTCATTCATGGACACGGGGTGAATGTCCAAGCAAGGGTCTTTTTATTCTCTGGCTAGACGAAAGGTCCAAACCAGAGTGAAAGGAGACTTTTATTCTCTAACCGAACAGACGGTCTGATCTAGAGTGGAGAGAATCTTTTTGTTCTTCTGACTGGGCGACAAGCCCGGACCAAAGTAAAAGGACCCTTTTTGTTCTTCAATGTGCCAGAGTACCAGCTGTGAAATCCGAACCCAGGAAAGTGGGTCTCACGGGCCAGAATCGGTGTTGTGGAAGTAGGCTGTGAAGGCCGAAATCGGGGAAGCGGGCTACAAGAGCCGCAATCGGGAAGTTGGCTTCAAAAGCCGAAATTGGGGAGCATGCTATGAGAGCCCAAAATGAGGAAGCGGATTACGGAAGCCGCAATGGAGAAGCTGGCTACAAGGCCGAAGGGAAGTAGGCTATGAGAGCCTAAATTGGGCAAGGTGAGCCACAGGGGCAGAGAGAAGGATTTATTCCTTTAATGGTCTGGACGATAGGTCCAAATCAAAAGGGGTATTTGTCACCCGAAGGGACGGAGAGAAGGGTATGTTGATTCAATTACCCGGACGGAAGGTCCAAGTTAGAGGGATATTCGTCACCCAAAGGTACGGAGAGAAGAGTTTGTTGATTCTGTGACCCGGACGGAAGGTCCAAGTCAAAGGGATATTTATCGCCCAAAGGGGCAGAAAGAAGAGTCTGTTTAATCAATGACCTGGATAGGGGGGCCATGTCAAAGGAAATATTCATCGCCCGAAGGGGACGGAGAGAAGATTTTGTTGGTTGACACGGGGTAGTGTCAGTGCAAAGAGAGAAGGTTGATCCCTCACCCGAACGGCAGGCTCGGGCTAGGGTGAAAGGGTGCTGAAAGGCGGGCTACGAGAGCCGAAGGGACGTAGGCTATGAGAGCCGAAATTGGGAAGTAGGCCACGAGGGCCAAGGGAAGCAGGCTGTAAAAGCCAAAATTGGGAAGCATGTCGTAGAGACCAGAGGGAAGCAGGCTATAAAAGTCAAAATCGGGAAACGGGCTGCGAAAGCCGAACTTTGAGAAGTAGACTATAGAAGCCAAAGTTAAGAGATTGGCGAGTCGTGAGGGTGGGAGGTAGGCCGTGAGGGCCAAGATTGGGCTCTACGAGCCAGAGCTGGGGAAGTAGGCAGCGATAGCCGAACTTGAGTTTATTGTATGCACATATTTTTATTATTATTATTTTATTATTATATTTTTGTTTTATTCAAGCATGCAGGCATTCATTAGCAGGCATAACATAAATACACGTAAGGTTGCTCCCTCTATAGGGGATGGGATAGGGACATCTCCCATAATTCGCAGACACGGTGCGGGCCAGAAGGCATAGTTGAGGGGTGATGCATCCGTCAAGAAGATATCGCATGTCTTGCATGCACAGCTTAAATTCACGCATTTCACCCGAGGCAATTCTCTGTGGCATGGCAGTGCAAATGTGTGAACAAAGGGCCCTAACCATAGGGATATGCAGGTTTTCCCAGTGACACACGAGGATTAGTCTAGCGCCTACACATAGGTTTTAGACTTTCGACTTTCGGTAGCTTCACACAGCCCCCATCTGTTTATTTTGCTAGCGGATTTCACCGTTCGACGCGAGTCTCCTCATGTGTCTCAAGGGAGATTCCCGGCTACTAGGGTTCGTCCTTATTGTGATTCGCTTCACCATTTCGCGCGAGTCTCTTCATTTATTTCAGTGGGGATTCCCGGCTATTCGGATTCACGTTTCTCTCTATTTTTTTTCCTCTCTCTCTCTCTTTTTATTTACAGTGGGGGTATGCAGCTTTTTCCTCACGATTACCCTTCACACGAGTGCTGGAATTCAAGTCTCCGTAGAGTGCTAAAAAGAAATTTGGGCAATCCCTATGGTTGAAAGCTATTGAACACATTAAGTGCAAAGTGTGGGAGCATTGCCTTAGGTTTATTTTGTGAGTTGGACTTAGCAATTCAGCTATGACTCCTCCCCTTGACGTGTGCACCCGCCATAATTGGGTTCCCTTCGAGCGTATGCCATGACCCACGTGCATCCAGAATCGGGGCATTATTATTTAGCAAGGAAACAAGGTCCTAGAAAATTTCAAGGAGGTGCATTATTCTATATTAAGCAAACATGCAAGCAGGGTAGCCAAGCAATTCTTATTTTTTTTCTCTTTCTTTTTTTTGCGTAAGAACATACTGTCGTTACGTACATGTATCTTGTATGTGCATATAGAATCAAAGCAGCGGCCAAGGTGCCGAGGAAGGAGACCGCGAAGGGCCGAAAGAAAATTGGGGAAGCAGACCATAAAAGCCGAAGTTGAAATTGGAAGTAGACCACAATAGCCAAAAAAATCGAGGAGAGCAGGCTGCGAGAGCCAAATTATGTGAAGCAGGCTATAGGAGCCGAAGTTGGGAAGCAGGCTGCAGGAGCCGAAGTTACGGGAAGCGGGCCGTGAAGGCCAAATTCTGGGAAGTATGCCGTAAAGGCCGAACTCTGGGAAGCAGGCTGCAGGAGCCAAAGATATTGGGAAGCGGGCTACAGAAGCCGAAGTTATGGGAAGCAGGCTACAGAAGCCAAAGGCAATCAGGCTACGAGAGCCAAAATTGGGAAGCATGCCACGAAGGCCAAAGGTAAGTAGGCTGCAAGAGCCAAAGTTGGGAAGCAGGCTATAAAAGCCAATGGGAAGCAGGCTGCAAGAGCCAAAGTTGGGAAGCAGGCCATAAAAGTCAAAGGTAAGCAGGCTGCAAGAGGTAAAGTTGGGAGGCAGGCCATAAAAGCCAATGGGAAGCAGGCTGCAAGAGCCAAAGTTGGGAAAGCGGGCCGTAAGAGCCAACAGATACTGAAAAGTAGGCTAAAAAGCCAAGGGATATCGGGAGCGGGCTGACAGGCCGAGAGATGTTAGAAGTATGCTATAAAGCCGAAAAATATCGGAGAACGTGGTGGGACAGATGGATTAATCCTGATAGTGGGCCTTGGCCGAAATGGCCGAGCCGAAGGGCGTCGGGTAGTGGGATGTGAGAGCCGAAGAGAAGGGTCTCCTTTTGTTCTCTAGCTAGGGAAGGATCCAAACCAGAGTGAAAGGTTGATTCTTTAATTCTCTGGCTGGGAAAGGATCCAAACCAAAGTGAAAGGTTGATTCTTTTGATTCTCTGGTCGGGAAAGGATCCGAACCAAAGTGAAAGGTTGATTCCTTAATTCTTTGGCCGGAAAAAGGATCCGAACCAAAGTGAATGGTTGATTCTTTTGATTCTCTGGTCGAGAAAGGATCCGAACCAAAGTGAATGGTTGATTCTTTTGGGTGGCCAAAGGCCGCAGGTAGAGTTGCTTGTTGGCTTGACATTGGTCGGCTTAACGCCCCGTTGGCGGAATGCTTGTTCGGACAAAAGGTCGTGACGCCGACCCTACGAGAGGTCTATTCGTTGGATGGCTGGAGGTAGAGGGTGAAAGATCACGTCTGCCTCAAGGATCACTTTATTTTCTTCTCTTCTTCTTTTATGTGGAGGGCGAGTGGAAAGACCATGTCTGCCTAATGATTGTTCATTTCTTCTCTCCTTCTTTTGTGTGGAGAGGCGGGTTCGAAAACCACGTCTGCCTCATGTGTCTTTTCTCTTTTTTCTTCTCTTCTTCTTTTGTGTGAAGAGGCGGGTTCGAGGACCACGTCTGCCTCATGATTGTTCTTTTCTCTCTTTTCTTCTCTTCTTCTTTTGTGTGAAGAGGCGGGTTCGAGGACCACGTCTGCCTCATGACTGCTCTTTTGTTCCGCTCTTTCTTTCTCATTAATGCCCCCGGCCTAGGGTGTATTTCTCTTGATGTGCGCCCAGCTTGGGGTGTAACTTTTCTTCTGTGCCCCCAAGCGGGGTGTGTCTCTCATGGCTTCTAGGCCCCCAGACGGGATGTAACTATTGCTTCTTATGCCCCGGAGCGGGATATGTTTCTTCTTCAAATATCCCTAAGCCAGGGTGTATCTTTGTTTCTTATGCTCCCATAGCGGGGTAGAGCCCTGGCTTCTTATGCCCCCAAGCGGGGTATATCCTTTCTGATTTCTATGTCCCCATGCGGGGTATGTTTCTTTTTCAAATACCCCTAAGCCGAGATGTATTCCTTGTTTCATATGCCCCCAGGCGGGGTATATTTCTTCTCCAAATGCCCCTAAGCCGGGGTGGATTCTCTTCATGTACCCCCATGGCGGGGTGTATTCTCTTTGTGTGCCCCTAGGAGCGGGGTGTCTTTCTTCTTCAAATACCCCTAAGCCGGGGTGGACTCTTTCCTTCTTGTGCTCCCAAGGCGGGATGTAGCTTCTTCAAATGCCCCTAAGCCGGGGTAGATTTTTTTTGTGGCTTCTGTTCACCCAGGCGGGGTGTGTGTTTCTTCTTCAAATCCCCCCTGAGCTAGGGTAGATTCTTTATGGCTTTTATGCACCCAGGCGGGGTGTAACTTCTTGCTTCTTATTCCCCGGACCGGGGTGGATTCCGCTTCTTTGCTTCTGTGCCCCGAGGCGGGGTGTGTTCTCAATGGCTTCAATGCCCCTAGGCGGGGTACATTCTTCATGGCTTCAATGCCCCCAGGCGGGGTATATGTTTCTTCAAATCCCACCTTCAGTCGGGGAGCATGCCTCTTTGCTTCTGTGCCCCCCCCCCCCCCCGGGCGAGGTGTATTCTTCATGGCTTCTGTGCCCCCGGACGGGGTATGTTGCTTCATGGACCCCGAGGTCAGAGTGTAACTCTGTTGCTTGTTATGCCCCCATGGCAGAGCATATGCTACTGCTTCTTATACCCCAGAGCGGGGTATATGTTTCTTCAAACCCCCCCTTCAGCCGGGGAGCATGCCTCTTTGCTTCTGTGCCCCCCCCCCCCCGGGGGGGGTGTATTCTTCATGGCTTCTGTGCCCCCGGACGGGGTATGTTGCTTCATGGACCCCGAGGTCGGAGTGTAACTCTGTTGCTTGTTATGCCCCCATGGCGGAGCGTATGCTACTGCTTCTTATGCCCCAGAGCGGGGTATACTTCTCTTCATATGCCTCTAAGTCGGGGAGTGTTCTTTTACTCTTTATGCCCCTAGGTCGGGGTGAAACTCTGTTTCTTCTTATGCCCCCCCCCAAGGCTGGGTAGATTCTTCATCAAATGCCCCTGAGCCGGGGTGTAACTTTTGCTTTATGTGCCCCCGAGTCGGGGTGGATTCCCTTCATGTGCCCCCGGGCCGGGGTGTAGTTCTTCTTCAAGTGCCCCTGGACCGGGGTAAATTTTTTGAATACCCCTAAGTCGGGGTGAATTCTTCATAGCTTCCATCCCCCTCCATGGTGGGGTATGTTGCTTCTTATGTCCCCATGGCGGGGGTGGATTATGCTACTTCTTATGCCCTAGAACGGGGTATACTTCTCTTCATATGCCCCTGAGCCGGGGTGTAGTTTCTTGCCTCTTGTGCCCCATGACGGGGTAGATTCCTTGCTTCTTATTATTGTGACTCCTCTGTGTTGATGATGTTGACAATAAGCTTTACTTCATTGGCAACAGCTTGTTTTGATTGATTGGCAACTATTCATATTTTTGATGAAATTATCTTTATCAGATTGTCTGTGTGTTCCATGCATTCAGAGTATGTACATCTGATTAAATTGTCTTTATCAGACAGTCTCTGTGTTTCATGCATTTGTGCATCGTTCACTCCATGAAGTCCATACATTGCATTGCAGTTGAGTATGAAGTCTGTACAGCCTGTGCATCAAGCCTATACATTGCCTCGCACACACACAAAGTCTGCACACCAAGTCTGTACAGAGTTTTTGCCTAGTTGACCAGCAAGTCTGTACATTGCGTGCACCTTACATCAGCTAAGTCTGTACAGTGTCCAGCGTCTCACTTAGCATCTATATGCATCGGTCAAGTCTATACTTTGCAGCAAGCATTCACTCATAGTATGTACACTCGTTGCCAGCAAGTCTGTACATTCCATGTGTCGCAGACATAGCAAGTCTGTACATCGCAATTGTCACAGGCACGGCAAGTCTGTACATTGCGTGTGTCGCAGACATAGCAAGTCTGTACATCGCATGTGTCGCAGATATAGCAAGTCTGTACATCACATTTGACGCAGGCATAGGAAGTCTATACATTGGTATCTTTACCTATGTTGAACCTGCAAGTCTATACGTTGGGTGCTGCATGCTCACCAAGTCCATACACTAGCAAGTCTGCACATTGTCACAAGTCTATACATTCGTTTGCCTTGCAGCATGCACGCACACATAGTCTGCACATTCATGGCTGTTAAGTCCATACACTTGTTGCTGGCAAGTCTATACATCGCATAGCATGCATGTGTTCAAGTCTATACATTGCTACATATTCATCAAGTCTGCACATTGTTTGGCCATTGCACACGAAGTCTGTACAGCGGTTGCCTTCATGCCTAGCAAGTCTGTACAGCGGCTGCCTTCATGCCTAGAAAGTCTGTACATCGTGTGTTACTGAAAGTCTGTACAGCGTCTCACTTAGCGTCTCTGTACATCGTCTGCCTGCATTCCAAGTCTATACATTGCTGCATAACAAGTCTGTACATCGTTCTGCTTGCACACATTAAAAGTCTGTGCACTGTCATGGTTGCTTTGTTGCCGTAGCAAGTCTATTCACTCTTGAGCACTTGTGTGTTTTGATGACTGATCAAGTCTGCACATTGCTTGCACATTACACAAAGTCTGTACAGCCATGCACTGCTTCGTTTGCATAAGTGAAGTCTGTACATGCTTTAGCTTTGCATTATCACAAGTATGTACAGCCTGTGCTCGCAACACAAAGTCTGTACATCGTTCATGCACACACAGTGCCTTAGCAAGTCTATACATTGTGCATCGTTCAAAGCAGAGTCTGCACATTGCTGCATTCTAAGTCTGCACATTGTTTATACATTGCACGCAGAGTCTGCACACTCACTATCAGCAAGTCTGCACATTGATGTAGCACGCATGCAGAGTCTATACACTCATAACCTTAGCCATTGCATTCTGTGCTTCAAGCATACACAAAGTCTATACAACCTCCATTGGTTCACTCGACCAAGTCTGTACAACCATGCACTGTCTTGCTTGCATGAATGAAGTCTATACATCGTTTGTACACTGCACGCAAGTCTGTACACTCGTGCTGGCCTGTCTGTGCATTCACTCTGAATGTTTATACTTATGCATAATGCAAACTGCATCTCATGCACTTAAAGTCTATACACTCTCTCCTGCACACCTGTTGTCAGCTTCGCATCTATTCAAGAGTCTGCACACTTGGTCTGCTTCACAAGCACCCAAGTCCATACACTCTTTATGTCTGCATCACAAGCACTCGAAGGCTGTATTCTTGTGAATGTAATGTTTGTACATTCATTCTCATTGTACACACTTTCTCTTATATACACACTGCATCTAGTGCATCAAGTCTGTACAGGCCATTACTCATTTAACATACAGACTCGATGCATTCAGTTCTTCATGTCAGTTAAGTCTCTACTAATAACAGTCTGTTATTACAGAGCTGCTGCTCGAGGAGGTTAATGATGCACGTGATCCAAGAATAGAAGATGACCCTGATCGTGACACGTGGAACCACTATGCTGAAATACTGTCACGTGGTCAAGGCGTTTGGGCGGGAATCGTGGAGAGCACTTGCCCTATCTGTGCTGCTGCTATATAAAGAGGACTTCTCCATCTAGAGAAGATTGATCAAAGCAGAAGGAGCATAAGCAGAGAGAGTGCCTCTTATGCCACTGGGCTGGGGTAGGTTCTGCTTCTTCTACCCCGCAAGGTTGGGCATATTTCTCTTCACATACTGATGCGGGACGGGACCACGGACACGACAAGCTCGCGATCGTCCCTTAACGAGGGAAGCGTCGGATGTGCGCGGTTGAGAAACCGGCAATGAGCTAGGGTGGTCGGCTCTCTTTTGCGCCCGGATCGGGTCACGAGACGGCTTCGCTCTCTCTCGCAGCAGTGATATTATAAATTGAAGGCGAGCTAGGTATCCCTACACATGCTCTCTAGCAGCGGCATATAAAGCATATAAAGAATTAAGCTAATGCCAAGTGTAAGGGTGAAGGCGATACCTCCACGCTCTCGGCGTGGCGAAGACGGCACCCGGCCGAAGCTCGTACTCCCGGGAACTTAGTACATTATGTTTACAGCAGTACAAATAAGCCCACTCCACGCAGGGAGGTAAAGGGCGACACAAGTGGGCCCGGGAGGACCAAGTTCGGGTTGACGGGCGGTTTCGGGCAATGCTTCGGCTTCACGCGTACTCGTGCTAGTGGGGGCCCACGTATTGACCGGAGGGGTCGTGTGGGGCCTGATGACTCCTCTATTGTGGAGACACTTGGGAAGCGTTCCCCTGGGATGGCGAGCTGCTGGAACGACCGCCGGACGCCGGGCGGCCCTCGGACGACGCTCGCGGGAACTCGGCCACGAATCTGAAAATTCTATTTGCAGGCGCGCAACTTGGAGAAAACTGCTGCTGCGATCAGCCCCGTCGTCGGAATGCGACGAGGTTGGCGCCGTTGGAAAGCTGACTCAGAATACCTCGACGTAGGGGTCTTCAAAAAAAATAATCAGATCTGTATTTCTGATCATGCATTTTACAAGCTTGCTGGAATCTGGCCAGAACTGCAGGGGCAGGTTCTGACTTCTCTGAAGATCGACGTTGACCGGGGAGAAGACCTCTGAATCTGGAAATAATCTCTTCAGCAAAGTTGAAGATCTCTGAGAGAGGAATCCGGGACTATTTTTGGTTTTCTGATTGGAGACGAAATGGATTTTCTGGGATTTCTTTACTAGACCTGGGTCGGATCTGGGAAACTGTGGGCAGACTGTTCTTGGGAACTTGGACGAATTTTGTAAAATACTTGGAGGGTGAAACAAAAATTAAGAACATTCCTGGTGGTAGAGGGATGTGGATAGAACTCCCAGTAAATTTGGGCGTCCCAAAGAAAATCAAAAGATGGTTCGAATGGGGTAGACTCAGAGCTGATGAACAGTGAACAGAACCAGGACAGATCTGGAACTTGGACTTGGACGAAAATCAAAAAATAGCTAAGGGATGAATTTTGACGTGATTTTTTTTGTGGGGATAAGGGTTCTAGAGGGGAACCAACCCTGAAATTTTGAGCTTCAGAAGACGAAGGGAGTGGTAGCAGGAATTCGGAGAAGAAGGTTCTGTCCTGAGTGGACAGAACACAGAAACCGTTGGCAACGACGCGTCGGCGGCGAGTCGATGGCGGCGGCGATCACCGGAGTTGCTTCAGATGCTGGAGGGGATCAAGGGGGAAGGGATTACACTCTAGAAAGGGGAGAGGGGGTGGAGGAACCAGGGAGAGAGAGGGGAGGGGCACAAATCTCACTTGGGGGCAAATGCCTATTTTCTCTTCATTAATTCCTTCAATAAGAAAAATACAACCTTATATAGGATGCCAACCAAATTCAATCTCAACCCTTGGATCTAGGGGTTTGGATTGAAGGGCTGGGATGAGGTATGACCAACCACAAGAAATACAATATTTAAAGGAATCCCATTCCTAATTCTACCACATGTGGTCAAATAAAGGGAGGAAAGAAAGAAAATTAAACAACCTAGCCTAATAGAGCCAAAAGAGGGGGCGCCCCCCTTCATGGGCCAAGGGCCTTTCATGGGCCATGAGCCATCCACAAGCCCATGCTAGACTTGGACCCTTCCCATTTAGTTGGCCCATGAGGGAGTGTAAACCAATTTGGGCCTTAAGTGCATTAATGACCCATTAGAAACCTAATGACCCAATATGGCATAAGCTCCTTAATGGACTCTACTAATGGCTACCTAGCCATGGACTCTACATTAGAAATGGCCCATTGGCTTGATATAAGCCTTACAAGGAGCCCAAAAGAAAGAAAATACACAATTACAATCTCATACAAGCCATAACTCACAAATACACTTCACCCGTGTATGGAAAGCACCTTTGATGCCCCATCAATTCTCCCCGGGTGGGAGGAACTCGACCCCGTCGAGTAGGGGTATGGCTGCTCCGGTACTCCGGCGGATCCGTCACCGTGCTAAGTAGCGCGGGTATGCTCCACTCCAAGTGATCGGCACCTGCTCATTCCATATATACTCGATATGCGCACTGCTATGGCTAAAGGTGGTCACTCCGAAGGGGCACTCTCAAAAGGAAGGAAACAGCTCGAAGACTCACTAGGAATCACCGCTGAGTCCCTATAGGTGACTGATCCGGATATAGAAGTAAAACCGATCCCATACTCATCAAGTGAGTCCACTCGCCTCTTACTCGTAAGAGACCGACAACGAGCTTGCACAAGACACATGCAGACTCACCATGCACAGACACACGAATGCAAACCACGCAAACAATCGACTCAAAATCACCACACAAACAAACCACACAAAGAAAGCACACTGACTCAACTATGACCCTAGACACACCTAATGTTAGTCCGACCCGTACATGGGTGACGGCGGACCAGGACACCCGAATGTGTGCCATGCATGCATGTTATGTAACCGGAGATGGGTGGCATGAGGTACACCTAAATGTCCAAGTATGACCCAGTCATGCATGGACGGCCCTTTGGATTTGGGAGACTTGAGAGGGCTAGGAAAGCCGGGTGTGGAAGAGCTGGGTGGAGGTGTATCGTGGACGGGCTTGGTGGGTATGGAGGACCCGGCCCGTAGGAAAGGGGTATGAAAGTGGACTTCCCCGATAAGGTATGAGGGAAGTGATGGGTCACGGGGCCCACTAGAGTAGGGGTCAAATGGGTCAAAGAATGTGTGACCCCTTGTGGTGGGTTCCCACAAGTCACGGTCCCACGTGTAGAAGTTTTGAAGGTGTGGATAATCACCTTCTTGAATTGTGATGTGTGGGACGGGGACCGTAGGCAAGAAGTATGATTCCTCCCTCGGACAAAAGGGTATGAATTCAGGCTCGTCCGGTAAGGGAAGGAGTAAGAGGACCTCCGTGGTGATACAACCCACGATGCACTCGGAGGTAATAGACCCTAAGGCCGGATGAGTGAGGCTAAGACTAGTGGGTTGGTCAAAACCTCGGGCCAAAAGGTGCGTCAACTCCCATTGTGAATCCAATCCCATGACAAGATCGTCCAATGTGTCAACATGGTGACGAGATCGAAAGGTGGTATGGAATGAGTTGACTGGCACTAAAGGTAAGGTGGGGTCCATGGACGGGAAGGGATGTGGGGCCAAGCCATCCTTGAGCCATCTAAGAAGTGGCTCGGCTATGTAAAGTGTTCCCGTAAGAAACACGGGTGGCTCGGGCTTTGGTAGTTCCCACTTTGATGGTTTCGAATGAAGACCGGAGGTAGATAACAATGGAGCATCCATGGGTGGTGGAGTAGCTTGTGTCCTTTCCCACCAATCCGAAATCATTTTCTTTATTTCCTCTAAGGAGCGGGTTGGAGGAGGGACCTTGGGGTGGACTAGCTCCTTAACTCTCGGCTCGGGTGTGGGCCTAGGCTCGGTTATAAGCGGGACTTCCACTCGGTTGGAGGTGCTTGAGTGGGTTGGGATGGGAGTGCCAAGGGGAGGTTGGTTGGTGGTGCATGGGCGGGCCACTAGATTGGGGTCACTTTGGTGGGCTTGGACGGCGGTGAAGGGGTGGGATTGGGTAGAGGTGTGGCCCACTTGATTGTGGGTGAGTTGGTGGGGTTGGTGAGTGGAATGACCTCCGTGGTTGGAGGTAGGTGGGCGGGGAACGTAGGCCCTCCTAAGCACTCTCTTCATTTCCCACCATGACTCGATGGGCCTTAGATTCCTATCCTCCCTCCAATATTTGATGTCCCTCCAAGTTGCAGCGGCTTCACCAAAAAGTCGCCTTTTGGCAACATCGACTTGCATGGGCCCGTACATGATGTACACCTCGAAGTAATCATCCATAATGGCTTCCCATTCTAGATAGACACTCGGGTCATCGGACCCGTAGAAATCCCGGGTTTCGGGTCTCGTGGGGTGGTTCGGGTGGTCCTTCCATTTGAGATAGTATCGCCACCATCCGGGAGTTTGGGACTCCATGGGACACGGGGAAACTAGTGGATGGCCATGTCGACACTCGGACCAAAACACTAGACACGACACTAAGTAATGCAAAGTTGGAATGCACTAACTAATGCACACTAAGGACCCTAGACGTAAACCAAGACTCGGTACGCGGCGGAGACAATCGACCCGAAGGTCACTCGCACAAGTGTGCGGCCTTCCCGATAGGCGTAACCTAACGGTGGGACAACACCTTTTTATATACCGAGTAAAGGGATGTATGCGACCCAAAAATGACTCTTTTGTTGTTTTAAAAATATGATGATCCTAAACACAACTTAGACCGACTAATGACTACATGACACTCTTTTTTTTTTTTTGACTTTAGACACCCTAGACTCAACTCGCTCTGATACCAAATTGATGCGGGATGGGACCACGGACACGACAAGCTCGCGATCGTCCCTTAACGAGGGAAGCGTCGGATGTGCGCGGTTGAGAAACCGGCAATGAGCTAGGGTGGTCGGCTCTCTTTTGCGCCCGGATCGGGTCACGGGACGGCTTCGCTCTCTCTCGCAGCAGTGATATTATAAATTGAAGGCGAGCTAGGTATCCCTACACATGCTCTCTAGCAGCGGCATATAAAGCATATAAAGAATTAAGCTAATGCCAAGTGTAAGGGTGAAGGCGATACCTCCACGCTCTCGGCGTGGCGAAGACGGCACCCGGCCGAAGCTCGTACTCCCGGGAACTTAGTACATTATGTTTACAGCAGTACAAATAAGCCCACTCCACGCAGGGAGGTAAAGGGCGACACAAGTGGGCCCGGGAGGACCAAGTTCGGGTTGACGGGCGGTTTCGGGCAATGCTTCGGCTTCACGCGTACTCGTGCTAGTGGGGGCCCACGTATTGACCGGAGGGGTCGTGTGGGGCCTGATGACTCCTCTATTGTGGAGACACTTGGGAAGCGTTCCCCTGGGATGGCGAGCTTCTGGAACGACCGCCGGACGCCGGGCGGCCCTCGGACGACGCTCGCGGGAACTCGGCCACGAATCTGAAAATTCTGTTTGCAGGCGCGCGACTTGGAGAAAACTGCTGCTGCGATCAGCCCCGTCGTCGGAATGCGACGAGGTTGGCGCCGTTGGAAAGCTGACTCAGAATACCTCGACGTAGGGGTCTTCAAAAAAAAATAATCAGATCTGTATTTCTGATCATGCATTTTACAAGCTTGCTGGAATCTGGCCAGAACTGCAGGGGCAGGTTCTGACTTCTCTGAAGATCGACGTTGACCGGGGAGAAGACCTCCGAATCTGGAAATAATCTCTTCAGCAAAGTTGAAGATCTCTGAGAGAGGAATCCGGGACTATTTTTGGTTTTCTGATTGGAGACGAAATGGATTTTCTGGGATTTCTTTACTAGACCTGGGTCGGATCTGGGAAACTATGGGCAGACTGTTCTTGGGAACTTGGACGAATTTTGTAAAATACTTGGAGGGTGAACCAAAAATTAAGAAAATTCCTGGTGGTAGAGGGATGTGGACAGAACTCCCAGTAAATTTGGGCGTCCCAAAGAAAATCAAAAGATGGTTCGAATGGGGTAGACTCAGAGCTGATGAATAGTGAACAGAACCAGGACAGATCTGGAACTTGGACTTGGACGAAAATCAAAAAATAGCTAAAGGATGAATTTTGACGTGATTTTTTTTGTGGGGATAAGGGTTCTAGAGGGGAACCAACCCTGAAATTTTGAGCTTCAGAAGACGAAGGGAGTGGTAGCAGGAATTCGGAGAAGAAGGTTTTATCCTGAGTGGACAGAACACCGAAACCGTTGGCAACGACGCGTCGGCGGCGAGTCGATGGTGGCGGCGATCACCGGAGTTGCTTCAGATGCTGGAGGGGATCAAGGGGGAAGGGATTACACTCTAGAAAGGGGAGAGGGGGTGGAGGAACCAGGGAGAGAGAGGGGAGGGGCACAAATCTCACTTGGGGGCAAATGCCTATTTTCTCTTCATTAATTCCTTCAATAAGAAAAATACAACCTTATATAGGATGCCAACCAAATTCAATCTCAACCCTTGGATCTAGGGGTTTGGATTGAAGGGCTGGGATGAGGTATGACCAACCACAAGAAATACAATATTTAAAGGAATCCCATTCCTAATTCTACCACATGTGGTCAAATAAAGGGAGGAAAGAAAGAAAATTAAACAACCTAGCCTAATAGAGCCAAAAGAGGGGGCGCCCCCCCTTCATGGGCCAAGGGCCTTTCATGGGCCATGAGCCATCCACAAGCCCATGCTAGACTTGGACCCTTCCCATTTAGTTGGCCCATGAGGGAGTGTAAACCAATTTGGGCCTTAAGTGCATTAATGACCCATTAGAAACCTAATGACCCAATATGGCATAAGCTCCTTAATGGACTCTACTAATGGCTACCTAGCCATGGACTCTACATTAGAAATGGCCCATTGGCTTGATATAAGCCTTACAAGAAGCCCAAAAGAAAGAAAATACACAATTACAATCTCATACAAGCCATAACTCACAAATACACTTCACCCGTGTATGGAAAGCACCTTTGATGCCCCATCACATACTCCCAGAGCGGGATGTCTGTCTCTTTGCTTCTGTGCCCCCACAAGGCGGCGTGCATTCTTTACGACTTCTATGCCCCCAGACGGGGTGTGTCCCTTCTTTAAATATCCCCGAGCCAAGGTGTATTCTTTTGCTCCTTATGCCCCCAGACGGGGTGAATTCTTCGTCAAATGTCCCGAAGCCGGGGTGTATTCTCTTCATGTGCCCCTGAGCCGGGGTGTATCTTTTCTTGCATCCTATGCCCCCATGGCGGGGTATATTTCTTCTTCATATTCCCGTGGCGGGGTAGATGCATGCTTCATTCAGGAGTCGTGGCCGTACTTGGCCTTATCGCTATAAAGCATTCCCCATAACGGGCAGAAATTCATCAAGCTATAGTTGCGGCTTGTTGGATCTTCGAACAGTCACTCGAGGGACCCTCTTATGCTGGATAGAGGCAGCAGGAAGGTGGAATGGACCGGGGCATTGTACCATGGAATTGGACCCTCCTAGAGCGAGGCGGGACGCGGGCCTTATTCTTGTTCTTTTGGTCGGCGATGCTTGCAAACTTTTCTTCCCTTTTTTTTGTAATAGACCAAGGTGGGTACGCAGGAGAGCGCTCACCCCCCTCAGGGAGGGGATGAGTGGTTCGCTCCTCCGCATCAATCCCACAGTGGTAATCATTATTCAGCACGGGTGTCGACGGATATGGCCGTACAACACTCTCTCGCAAATTCTTTCTCTTCCTTTTTTGCTTCTTTCTTCTTTCTTCTTCTTCTTTTTCTTTTCTTCTCTTTCTTATTGTAGAAAAGGGGGTCTGATTCCCCTCCCTTCTTTTCTCTTTCTCTTCTCTCCCCTTTTTTTATAACAGCCCCCATGATTCTTGGAAGCTGCATATGCTTCGAAGCAGTGTCCTCGAGGCCACGAAGGCAGCCGCACCGAGTCTGGCTTTTCTCCCCATAGGACTGGCGAAGACAGCACCTGTAATTCATCAAAATAGGCAAATATCATTTATTAGGAGGCCATGAGGCCCTGAATCCCGGCGAAGAGATGAAGGGTGGTTTCCCGTCCCACCGGGCGTGCCAGACTTGTGGACGCACTAAAATTCACTTATTCAAGTGGTTCGTCTATTAAGTGTGTGGGCGTGCCAGTCACCGAAGTGACAATTTATTCGGACTTCGTGGAGCCCATGGTGTGCTTGATCTGACTAATCAGACGATTGTGTGGTTCGTGTCGGGACCAAAACCCGCCGCTCCATAAAGGTCACTGCGTCATTTACATCCCCCATACGAGAGAACACCCTTGATTAATCGCCGAGATTCATGGCCTCATGGCCAAGAGATCAATTGCATGAAAGATCCATTACGAGGTATTGAAATCCTCGCGCGAGGGCGAGAAGAAAACCATTCGCGGTCATGTCGGTCGTGCACTGACCATTTAATGTTCGGACGAATGTCCGGCTCGAGAAAAGCGCGATCATCGTGGGAAAATAGGAGCATATATATGCCAGGATATGGTAATTTTATTATCCTGAAGAACGGAGAACGTTCGGCTAAGCCTCGGTTGGAGCGGTCAAAAACCGGTAAATTTGTTAGTCCGGTGCAAGAGCAAGCTGCGACCATACTGCGACTGTGGACACCAAAAATTGCACGCACTGATAGCCTGCTCGGCCCAGCATCAACAACGGCACCGAGTGAAGAAACCCCGGAGAGACTAGTCACCTAGACTCCCCAAATATGCACACTGCCGTGAAGCCGTCTCCGGAGTCACGACAGTGAAGAGAAATCAACCACCAAGAGCCCCACAATCCATGGGCCTCGAAGAAAATCAAATGGGCTTCAACTCGTGCTCACAACGGGCTTAAAACTGCCCATTTAGCCGTTCAGCGACACGCCCCTGGCCCCTTTCAGCGGCACCCCCAGGGAGCTTCAGCGGCACGGCCTCAAAGCCCTTCAACGGCACGCCCCCTGACAGCCTTCAGTGGCACACTCTTGTGCCCCCTTCAGCGGCACACCCCCCAGCCCGTTCAGCGGCACACTCCCCTGGCGCTCCACCGGCACGCTCGGCTGGGACGCTCCACCGGCACACCCAGTGTGGGTGTCTTCACCGGCACAGTCCCTACACACCCCCTGCTAGCCCTCAACGGCACACCCAGGATGGCCTTCAACGGTACGCCCTTCATCGCTCTTCGACGGCACGCCCTCAGGCTCCTCAGCGGCACTCGCCAGCGAACCCCTTCAGCGGCACACACATCCTGCCCTTCAGCGGCACGCTTGCGAGCTCTTCCAGCGGCACGCTTTTGCAGGATTTCAGCGGCACGCTTCTTGTGTCTTCCAACGGCACGCTGTTCTGGCCCTTCAACGGCACACCTGGGCGTTTTCTTCCCCGACACTTCCGGCAAATCAAATCTTACGCCCATGCCCTAGGGATTCTTGGCGCGCAGTGGGCTTGCTGGGGTGTCACCCAGGGAGAGGGCCACGTTGCCTATTCCCCCCTGCCACCAAAGACGACGGGTCAAATCCCCAATCAATGCCTCCGGTTTCCCGCCTCCGACTACCGTGTTCGAGTGCTCCCGCCGCTGGGGGTATAAAAGCCCCTTCTTCGACGAACAGAAGGGAGAGAGGAGGCCAGTGGAGGGAGCGATGACCGAGCTGCCAGAAAAGAGGAAGAGACATAAAAATAGAAGAGGAGTGGGCTCCCCATGCCCTTAGCCGGCATGCCCCCCTTCAGCTACCTTCGTCGGCACGCCCTTTCCGCGGCCTTCGCCGGTACACCCTCCAGCCACCCTCGACCGGCACACCCTTCGCCGGCACACCCGCTCGCGGCACACTCCTAGCCCTTCAGCGGTACACCCTTTTAGCCCTTCAGAGGCACACTCCCTCAGCCCTTCAGTGGTACACCCTTTTGGCCCTTCAGCGGCACACACCTCAGCCCTTCAGTGGTACACCTTTTGGCCCTTCAGCGGCACACTCCTCAGCCCTTCAGTGGTACACCTTTTAGCCCTTTAGCGGCACACTCCCTCAGCCCTTCACTGGTACACCCTTTTGGCCCTTCAGCGGCGCTTCAGCGGCACACTCCCTCAGCCCTTCAGCGGCACACTCCCTCAGCCCTTCAGCGGTACACCCCTTTTAGCCCTCTAGTGGCCCACTCTCTCTCCAAAAATGTATATAATGATAATAATAATGATAATGATAATAAGAAATTAATAAAAATTATGATAAATAAATAAATCTGAATATACATAAGAAATAAACAAAAAATGTGAAATAGTAATAATAATAGTAGAAAAGAAGAACATAATAATAAAAAAAGAAAACAGTATAAAACAAAAAAAAATCATCCAGAACAAATATATAAAGGGGAATAAATAGCACCAAATCTTATGACTAAAAATCCTAGATAAAGAAGATGGTGAAATCTATATCGCAGCCCCGTCTCTCCCGTGACCCGGTGCCGAAGGAACAATGATGCCGCCCTTGCGGGTTGGGCCTGAGTCTTGGGAATTATCCCGAAATGGCCATGACCCGACCTCGTCCCGGGCTGACATTCCGACTAAATCGGACTCGTTTCTCAGGCCGGATCACTTCCGAGCCGCCACTAGAATTACCGCGTGTTCGGTAGACATTTGAACGGGTTCACCTCGATTCTCGCCGCGTTTCTACTACGGACCCGTGTCTAAACATGAAAAGATCCGTGAGCGACCAACATGGCCGACGGCTCCCACCCCGACGCGGTCGTGGCCCGGCATTGCTCCGGGCCGATAGCCCGTTAAATCAGATTCATTCTAATGGGATTCGTTCCCATTCTTTCATTGAAACTGCCGTAAACTCGGCATACATTTGTACGGGGTCATTTCCATCCACGTCGTACTTTCAACATGGGCTCTTGCCCGAACATGAAAAGGTCCGTGAGTGACCGACAAAATCGGAATAGAACGAGACGGTCCTCGCCACCCCTGGACCCCTTCCATGGGAATATCAATAAGACCTCCGTGGGCCACGCTTAGACCTCGGGTCCGTCCCAATTGTGGTCGCCGTTCGGCTCATATCCTCGGTCTACAGCCCGCTCCCTTTCAACACGTTTTCGGTTTTGGAGTCTAGTCCTGGGACTCTCCCCCGTTGCCCTCCGACACCGAAAATATTAATGATGCCCGCGCGAGCCTCGTTCGGACCACAGGAGGCGCCCCCGGTATGGTCTTGACTCGATCTCGCACCGGGCCAATAGATTTATATGTTTCCTGCTACACTAACCGAGATTTGACCGAATATTTTCAGTGTCTCAGAATCATAAACTTGCCGTATCCCGGCATGCATATGTCCCAGGTCCTCCCGCGACGATTACAGTATTCTCAATCCGGACTCCCGTCCGAATATTAAACGGTCTCCCGAATGACCGACACGTTTCGAACATCCGCTTCCCTAGACACAGGGCTTTTCAGTCGATTCAAGGGATATTCCCTCGTTGCCCCTTGGCACCAGAAATATTAATGACGCTCATGCAAGTCTTGTTTCGACCGCGGGGGGCCCACCGCAGTATAGTCGCAGCTTGCTCTTGCACCGGGCCAACAGATTTACTGGTTTCTGACCGCTCTGACCGAGGTTTAGCCGAACGTTCTCCGCTCTTCCGAACAATAGATTTGCCGTATCTCGGCATACATGCTTTCCGGTTTTCCCGCGACAACCGCGATTTTCTCGAGCCGGACATTCGTCCGAATATTAAATGGTCAGTACATGACTGACATGACCGCGAGTGGTTTTCTTCTCGCCCCCGCGCGAGGATTTCAATACCTCGTAATAGACCTTTCATGTAATTAATTTCTTGGCCATGAGGCCCTGAATCCTGGCGATTAATCAAGGGTGTTCCCTCGTATGGGGGATGTAAATGACGTCGTGACCTTTATGGCGCGGCGGGTTTTGGTCCCGACACGAACCACACAATCGTCTGACCGAGTCAGATCGAGCGCACCATGGGCTCTTCGGAGCCCGAATAAATTGTCACTTTGTGACTGGCACGCCCACACACTTAATAGATGAATCAACCATTCTCGAACAATCACGAGCATAATAGACGAACGAAAAGTGCGTCCACAAGTCTGGCACGCCCGGTGGGATCGAAACTACCCTTCATCTCTTCGCCGGGATTCAAGGCCTCATGGCCCCTTAATAAACGATGTTTACCTGCTTTGATGAATTGCAGGTGCTGTCTTCGCCAGCCCTATGGGGAGAAAATCCAGACTCGACGCAGCTGCCTTCGTGGCCTCGAGGAGGCTGCTTCGAAGCATATGCAGCTTCCAAGAATCATGGGGGCTGTTATAAAAAAAAAGGGGAGAAGAGAAAGAGAAGAGAAGGGAGGGGAAATCAAACCCCCCTTTTCCTCAAAAAGTAAGAGAAGAAAAGAAGAAAAGAAGAAAAGAAGAAAAGAAGAAGAGAAGAAGAGAAGAAAATAAGAAAAGAAGAAAAAGAGAAAAGAAAGAAGCAAAAAAAAAGAGAAAGCATTGGCAAGAGAGGGTCGTACGGCCACGTCCGTCGAGACCTGTGCTGAACAAAGATTACCATTGTGGGGTTGATGCGGTGGAGCGAACCACTCATCCCCTCCCTGAGGGGGTGAGCGCTCTCCTGCACCTCCACCCTGGTCAATCATACAAGAAGAATAAAAAAAGAGGGAAAAAAAAGAGAGAAAGAGAGAAGAAAGGAAGAAAAGTTGGCGAGCATCGCCGACTAAAAGAGCAAGAAGAAATCCGGCATCCCACCCGACTCTAGGAGGCTCCCAGTCTGCGGTGCAATGACCCCGCTCGTTCCTCCTTCCTACTGCCTCCATCCGGCATAAGACGGCCCCTCGAGTGGCTGTTAAAAGACCTAGCGAGCCACAATTGTAGCTTGGTGAATGGCTACCCGCTGTGGGGAATGCTTTATAGCAATGAGGCCAAGCACGGCCACCACTCCCGAAGAGAGCATACATATACCCCGCCATGGGGGATAAGAAGAAGATATATACCTTGCTACGGGGGCATAAGAGGCAAAAAAAGAGATACACCCCATTCCCAGGGGCACATGAAGAGAATCCGCCCCGACTGAGGGGCACAAAGCAAAGGCTACACCCCGGCTTCGGGGCATTTGAAGAAGAATCCGCCCTGACCTGGGGACATAAGAAGAAATAGAGTTGCACCCCAGCTTAGGGGCATTTGAAGAAGAGAAATACACCCCGATATGGAGGCACATGAAGCAAAAGACATACCCCGCCATGGGGGCGTAAGAAGAAAAGACTTCACCCTGACTCGGGGGTACATGAAGCGACAAAGAATACACCCCGCCTTAGGGGAATTTGAAGAAGAAGTATACACCCCACCAACGGGGGCATAGGAGCCATCAAGAACACACCCCACTTTCGGGACACAAGAAGCAAACATTCCTCGGCGTGTCGGGGCAAAAGAAGAAGAATCCCCCTCAGGGGCATAAAAAGCAAAGATACACCCTCGTGCCGGGGGCACATGAAGAGAATACACTCCATCCCGGGGTCATGAGAAGCAGAAGGCGCATCCCACCCTGGGGGCACATGAAGCAAAAAGAATACACCCTGGCTTAGGGGAATACAAAGAGAAGTATACCCCACTCTTGGGCAGAGGAAGCGGGAGAATCACACCCCCGTCTTGGGGGTGTTTGAAGAAGAAGTATACCTCACCTCGAGGGCCTAGAAGCTATAAAGAACACGCCCCAGCTTAGGGGCATTTGAAGAAGCTACATCCCGCTTCGGGAGCATAAGAAAGAGAAGAGTACACCCTTTCCTAGGGACAATTGAAAAAGAAACATACCCCGCCTGGGGGGCATAAAAGCCATAAAGAATACGCCCCGGCTTAGGGGCATTTGAAGAAGCTACATCCCGCCTTGGGAGCATAAGAAGAGAAGAATACACCCCGACTTAGGGGCATTCGAAGAAGGAATACACCATAGGCTCGCAGTCCATGAAGCAACATATATCCCCCCCGGGGGCATCTGAAGCAGAACAAACAACATTCCCCGGCTTAGGGGAGCATATGAATAAAGGAATAGACCCCGATATGGGAGCACATAAGCAAAGAAGAAGAGTTCACACGCCCCGGGGGCATAAGAAGCAAGAATTACACCCCGCCTTGGGGGCATCGGAAGCAGCAATACACTCCACTCTGGGGGCACTAGAAACAGAATACATCCCAGCCTGGGGGCACAAGAAGTAAAAAACACCCCACCTTGGGGGCATAAGAAGCCAAGAACATACCCCGCCATGGGGGGCATTAGAAGCAGAATACATCCCCGCCCCGGGGGCATATGAAGCAACATACACCTCACCTCGGCGGCATATGAGGCCAAGAAGCATACCCCGGCCTGGAGGCATAAGAAACAAAAGCACACCCCATGCTGGGGGCATATGGAGAGGAATGCACCTCACCCTGAGGGGCGCAAAAAGCATAAGAACACACCCTAGCTTAGGGGCGTTTGAGGAAGAAACATACCCTGCCAGGGGGCATAGAAGTCATGAAGAATACGCCCCGGCTTAAGGGCATTTGAAGAAGTCACATCCCGCCTCGGGAGCATGAGAAGCAGCAAGAATACACCCCGGCCTAGGGGTATTTGAAGAAGAAATATATCCCGCCTGGGGGAATAGAAGCCGTAAAGAACACGCCTCGGCTCAGGGGCATTTGAAGAAGCTACATCATGCCTTGGGAGTATAAGAAGAAAAGAGTCCACCCCATCTTAGGGGTATTTGAAGAAGAAACACACCCCGCTATGGGGGCATAGAAGCCATAAAGAATACGCCCCGGCTTAGGAGTATTTGAAGAAGAAGGATACCCCGCCTCGGGGGACATTGCAAGCAGTGATACACCCTGATAGGGCGCACAGGAAGCAAACCACACCCCACTCCTGGGGACACATAAAGAGAGTACACCCCGCCATGGGGGCACATGAAGAGAATCCACCCCGACTCGTGGGTACATGAAGCAACAAAGAATGCACCTCGCTTAGGAGAGTCTGAAGAAAAAGCATACACCCCACTTTGGGGGCACAAGAAGCAAACATTCCCCAGCGTGTCGGGGTAGAAGAAGAAGAATTCCCCCCCTCGGGGGCATATAAAAAAAGAAAAGTAAAGATACACCCGGTGCCCGGCGCACATGAAGAGGAAGGCACCTCCCTTTGGGGGCACAACAAGCAACAAAGATACACCCCGACTGAGGGGCACAGGAAGGGAAATACACCCCTGCGCCAGGGGCATATGAGATAAAACTATACCCCGATTTAGGAGCATTTGAAGCAAAGACTTCACCCCGCCTCAAGGGGGGGGCGCATAAGAAGCGAAAGTATACCCCACCCCGGGGGCACAAGAAGAAAACACACCCCACCTTGAGGGCGTAAGAAGCCAAGAGATACGCCCCGCCATGGGGCAGTAGAGGCAAAATGCATTCCCCCCGGGGGCACATGAAGCAACATACCCCTCGCCTCGGCAGCATATGAGGCCAAGAGGCTACATCCCGGGTCGGGAGCATAAGAAACAAAAGATATACCCCACGTCGGGGGCATATGAAGTCAGGAATCACACCCCCGTCTTAGGGGTATTTGAAGAAGAAGCATACCTCGCCTCGAGGGCCTAGAAGCTATAAAGAGCACGCCCCGACTCAGGGGCATATGAAGAGAAGTCCACCCCGACCTAGGGGCATATGAAGAAGAAACATACCCCGCCAGGGGACATAGAAGCCATAAAGAACACCCCCCGGCTTAGGGGTATTTGAAGAAGATACATCCCGCCTCGGGAGCATAAGAAAGAGAAGAATACATCCCGTCTTAGGGATGTTTGAAGAAGAAATATACCCCGCTAGGGGGCATAGAAGCCATAAAGAATATGCGCCGGCTCAGGGGCATTTGAAGAAGAAACATACCCCGCCTGGGGGACGCAAAAGCAAAGAGACAGAGTACACCCCCACCCGGGGACACCGAAGCAAAGAGGCATACATCCTGACCTGGGAGCACATGAAGAAAGAATATACCCCGACCTAGGGGCGTCAGAAGAAGAAACATATGCCCCGATCCAGGGACAAGAGAAGCAAGAGAATACGCCCTGCGAAAAGGGTATGAGAAACATGAAGAATGTACCCCAGCCTAGGGGCATAGAAAGAGATACACTCCGCCCTTGGCGCATAAGAAGCAGAAGCATCTACCCCGACCCGGGGCACAGAAACAAAGAGACATACATCCCGATCTGGGAGCATAAGAAGAAAGATATACCCCGCCTAAGCGGCATTTGAAGAAACAACATACCCTGCTTCGGGGGGGCACAGAAGCCGTAAAGAGATACACCCCCGCCTCAGGGGGGCGTAAGAAGCAAAAGATACACCCCGGCCTCAGGGGGGCATAAGAAGCAAAAGATACACCCCCGTCCCGGGGGCATTTGAAGATAGCTACGCCCCGTACCAGGGGCATATGAAGAAGAAACATACCCCGCCTGGGGGCATAGAATCCGTGAAGAGTATACCCCGACTTGTGGGCATTTGAAGAGAGCTACACCCCACCTCAGGGACATTAAAAAAAAACGCACCCTGGTTTGGGGACATAGAAGCCAAAAAATACACCCCGCTTGGGGGCACAGAAGCGAAGAGGTAAAACACACCCCCTCAGGGGGGATGCATACCAAATGAAGCTACACCCTAACCTGGGGGCATATTAAGAGAAATACACTCCAGCGTGGAAGTATTAATGAGAAAAGAAGAGCAGAATAAAGAAAAAGACACGCACGAGGCAGACATGGTCTTTGAGCCCGCCTCATCACACAAAAGAAAAGAAGAAAAGGAAGAAAAGACACATGAGGCAGATGTGGTCCTCGAGCCCACCTCATCACACAGATGAAGAGAAGAAAAGGAAAAGAAGACGCATGAGACAGACGTGGTCTTCAAACTCACCTCATCACGTAAAAGAAGAGAAGAAAAGGAAGAAGAGACATAGGAGGCAGACGTGGTCCCTGAACCCGCCTCTCCATAAAAGAAGAAGAGAAGAAGAGAAAGAACAATCACGGGGCGAACATGGTCTCTGCATCTGCCTCTCTACAAAAGAAGAAGAGAAGAAAAAAAAAGAGAGAGTCACGAGGCAGACGCGGTCTTTGCACCCGCCTCTCCATAAAAGAAGAAGAGAAGAAGAGAAAGAACAATCACGGGGCGAACATGGTCTCTGCACCTGCCTCTCTACAAAAGAAAAAGAGAAGAAAAAAAAGAGTCACGAGGTAGACGCGGTCTTTGCACCCGCCTCTCCATAAAAGAAGAAGAGAAGAAGAGAAAGAACAATCACGGGGAGAACACGGTCCCTGCACCCGCCTCTCCATGAAAGAAGAAGAGAAGAAGAGAAAGAACAATCACGGGGCGAACATGGTCATTGCACTTGCCTCTCCATAAAAGTAGAAGAGAAGAAGAGAAAGAACAATCACGGGGCGAACATGATCTTTGCACCTGCCTCTCTACAAAGGAAGAAGAGAAGAAGAGAAAGAAGAGTCACGAGGCACATGTGGTCTTTGCACCCGCCTCTCTACGCAAAAGAAGAAGAGAAGAAAAGGAAGAAAAGAAGCATGAGGCAGACGTGGTCCCCGAGCCCGTCTAATCACACAAAAGAAGTGGAGAAAAGAAAGAATACCCATGAGGCAGACGTGGCCCCCGAGCCCGTCTAATCACACAAAAGAAGAGGAGAAAAGAAAGAATACACATGAGGCAGACGTGGTCCCCGAGCCCGCCTCTTCCCATAAAAGAAGAAGAGAAGAAGAGAAAGAACAGCCGCGAGGCGAACATGGTCTTCGCACCTGCCTCCCCACATAAAAGAAGAAGAGAAGGAAAAAAGGAGACATGAGGCAGATATGGTCTTTGTACCCGCCTCTTCGCACACAAAAAGAGAGAGAGAGAGAAAGAGGCATGAGGCAGACGTGGTCTCCGAATTCGCCACTTCACAAACCCTTCTCCTCGGTTCTCGTATCCTACTACCCGACGCCCTTTGGCTCAGTTATTCCGGCCAAGGCCCACTATTAGGATTAATCCACCCGTCCCACCGCGCTCTCCTATATCTTTTCGGCTTTATAGCCTACTTCTAACATCTCTCGGCTTGTCAGCCTACTCCCAATATCCCTTGGCTTTTTAGCCTACTTTTCAGTATCCTTCGGCTCTTACGGCCCGCTTTCCCAACTTTGGCTCTTGCAGCCTGCTTCCCTTTGGCTTTTATGGCCTGCTTCCCGCTTCTGGCTCTCGTAGCCTGCTTCCCCTTGGCTTTTGTGGCATGCTCCCCAACTTTGGCTCTCGCAGCCTGCTTACCTTTGGCCCTCGTGGCCTGCTTCCCCAACCTTGGCTCTTGCAGCCTGCTTCCCTTTGGCTTTTATAGTCTGCTTCCCAATTCTGGCTCTCGTAGCCTGCTTCCCCTTGGCTTTTATGGCCTACTCCCCAACTTTAGCTCTCGTAGCCTGCTTACCTTCGGCCCTCGTGGCCTGCTTCCCAACCTTGGCTCTTGCAGCCTGCTTCCCTTTGGCTTTTATAGCCTGCTTCCCAATTCTGGCTCTCGTAGCCTGCTTCCCCTTGGCTTTTATGGCCTGCTCGCCAACTCTGGCTCTCGTAGCATGCTTCCCTTTGGCCTTCGTGGCCTGCTTCCCAAGTCTAGCTCTCGTAGCCTGCTTCCCAGGATTCGGCCTTCGCGGCCCGCTTCCTATAACTTCGGCTCTTGCAGCCCGCTTCCCAATTTCGGCCCTTATGGCCCGCTCCCCTAATGTCCCTCGGGTTCTATAGCCTGCTGCCCTAATACCCTTTCAGCCGTTCGTGGTCTGCTTCTCTAATACCTTTACTACCACTACACTTATACGTAACAACAATATTTTCTTATGCAAAAACAAACACAAAAAAAATAATAAAACAGACACACAAAAAGAGGAAAAAAAAGCACAAAAAAAGAGAATGCATGATTGCCCTGCTTGCATGTTTGCTTAATATAGAATAATACACATTCTTAGAATTTTCTAGGACCGCATTTCCTTGCTAAATAATACTGTCCCGATTCCGGATGCACGGGCGTCACGGCACGCACTCAAAGGGAACCCAATTATGACAGGTGCACACGTCAAGGGGAAGAGTCATGGCTGAATCGCTAAGCCCAACTCACAAACTAAACTCGAGGCAACGCTCCCACACTTAGCACTTAATGTGTTCAATAGCCTTCGACTATAGGGATTGCCCGAATTTCTTCTTAGCACTCTACGGAGACTTGAATTCCTGCACTCGCTTGAAAGGTAATCGTGAGGAAAAAGATGTCTACCCCCACTGTAAAAAGAAAAAAAAAGAGAGAAAAAAAAAAGAAAAGAGAGAGAAACGTGGAGCCGAGTAGCCGAGAATCCCCACTGAAACAAATGAGGAGACTCGCGCGAAATGGTGAAGCGAATTACAATAAGGAAGAATCTTAGTAGCCGGGAATCCCCATTGAGACACATGAGGAGACTCGCGCCAAACGGTGAAATCCGCTACCAAAATAAACAGATGGGGGCTGTGTGAAGCTACCGAAAGTCGAAAGTCTGGAACTAATGTGTAGGCGCTAGAGTGATCCTTGAGTGTCACCAGGAAAACCTGCATATCCCTATGGTTAAGGCTCTTTGTTCACACATTTGCACTGCCACGACACAGAGAATTGCCTCGGGTGAAATGCGTGAATTTAGGCTATGCATGCAAGACATGCGATATCCTCTTGACGGGTGCACCACCCCTCAATTGTGCCTCACGGCCCGCACCGCATCTACGAATTACGGGCGATGTCCCTATTCTATCCCCTATAAGGGGAACTGCCTTACTTATACTTATGTTATGCCTGCTAATGAATGCTTGCATGTTTGAATAAAAGGAAATATAATAAAAAATAATAAATACTAAAAAATGTGTGTATGCAATAAACTCAATTCCGGCCATCGAAGCCTACGTTCCCAGCTACGGCTCGTAGAGCCCAACCTTAGCCCCCATGGCCTACCTCTTGCCCTCGCAGCTCGTTAATCCCCGACTTCGGCTCTTCAAGCCCGCTCCCAGCTTTGGCTGTTTTGACCTCCATTATCGGCTCCTAAGCCGACAGCTTTTTAATCATTGGCCTTCGGGTCGACAGCTTTTCAATCATCGGCCCCTGAGCCGACAGCTTTTTAATCATCAGCCTTCAGGTCGACAGCTTTTCAATTATTGGCTCCCACGCCAACAGCTTTTCAATTATTGGCTCCCATGCCAACAGCTTTTCAATTATTGACTCCCATGCCAACAGCTTTCAATTATCGGTCTTGAGCCGACAGCTTTCTAATCATCGGCCTTCAAGTCGACAGCTTTTCAATTATTGGCTCTCATGCCAACAGCTTTCAATTATCGGCCCCTGAGCCGACAGCTTTTAATCATCGGCCTTCGGGTCGACAGCTTTTCAATCATCGGCCCCTGAGCCGACAGCTTTTTAATCATCGGCCTTCGGGTCGACAACTTTTCAATTATTGGCTCCCATGCCAACAGCTTTTCAATTATTGGCTCCCATGCTAACAGCTTTCAATTATCGGCCCCTGAGCCGACAGCTTTTAATCATCGGCCTTCGGGTCGACAACTTTTCAATTATTGGCCCCCATGTCAACAACTTTCAATTATCGGCCGCTGTGCCTACAGCTCTTATATCATTGGCATCCACGCCAACAACCACTTGGAGTTCTTCAAAAAAAAAGAGAAAAAAAAAGAAGGGAAAGAGAAGGGAAGAAGAGAAAAAAAACAACAACAAAAGAACAAAAAAAGAGATGACAAAAAAGGAGAAGAGAAGAAAAAGAAGAGAAGAAGATAAAAGAGAGAAGAAAAGAAAGAAAAAGAGACCAAGAGACCAACATACCATGTCAGTGCCCGGCACCCTGTCGGCACTGACTAAGAGACAAAGAGATCAATAAATCCTGCAGCTCCCGACGCCCCGTCGGCACTGACGAAGAGAAAAAGAGACAAACAGACCATGCCAGCTCCCGACACCCTGTCGGCATTGACGAAGAGACCAAGAGATCAACAGACCATGTCAGCTCCCGGCACCCTGTCGGCACTGGCGAAGAGAAGAAAAGATCAACACATACCATGTCAACGCCCGACACCCTGTCAGGCATTAGTGAAGAGCAGAAGAGACAAACAAACCACGTCGGTTCCCCGGCACCCTGTCGGCACTGACGAAGAGAAGAAGAGAACAAGTAAACCATGTCAACGCCCGACACCCTGTCAGGCATTAGTGAAGAGCAGAAGAGACAAACAAACCACGTCCGTTCCCCGGCACCCTGTCGGCACTGACGAAGAGAAGAAGAGAACAAGTAAACCATGTCAACGCCCGACACCCCGTCGGCATTGACGAAGAGAAGAAGAGACCAACATGCCATGTCAGTCCCCGACACCCCGTCGGCACTGACGAAGAGAAGAAGAGACCAACAAATCAGGTCAGCTCCTGGCACCCTGTCGGCACTAACGAAGAGACAAAGAGATAACAAACCAGGTCAACTCCCGACACCTTGTCGGCACTGGCGAAGAGACAAAGAGACAACAAACCAGGTCAGCTCCCGACACCCCGTCGGCACTGACGAAGAGACCAAGAGATCAACAAACCAGGTCAGCTCTCGACACCCCGTCGGCATTGACGAAGAGACCAAGAGATCAACAAACCAGATCAGCTCCCGACACCCCGTCGGCGCTGACGAAGAAACCAAGAGACAACGAACCAGGTCAGCTCCAGACACCTTGTCGGCACTGATGAAGAGACAGAGAGACCAACAAATCAGGTCAGCTCCTAGCACCCTGTCGACACTGACAAAGAGAAGAAAAGACAAATAAACCATGGCAGCTCCCGACACCTTATCGGTGCTGATGAAAAAGAGAAGAAGAGACCAACATGCTACGGCAGCTCCCGACACCCTGTCGGCACTGATGAAAAAGAGAAGAAGAGACCAACACGCTACGGCAGCTCCCGACGCCCTGTCGGCACTGATGAACAGGAGAAGAGACAAGCATGCCCCGTCAGCTCCCGACACCCCGTCGGTGCCGACGAAGAGAAAAGAGACCAGTGCACCCGCGGGCACCGCCCTACTCATCCTTCGCCTACGCTACCCGTGGGTGGGGGGCATTTGTGGACACCAAAAATTGCACGCACAGATATCATGCTCGGCCCAGCATCAACAACGGCACCGAGTGAAGAAACCCCGGAGAGACTAGTCACCCAGACTCCCCAAATATGCACACTGCCGTGAAGCCGTCTCCGGAGTCACGACAGTGAAGAGAAATCAACCACCAAGAGCCCCACAATCCATGGGCCTCGAAGAAAATCAAATGGGCCACAACTCGTGCTCACAACGGGCTCAAAACTGCCCATTTAGCCGTTCAGCGGCACGCCCCTGGCCCCTCTCAGCGGCACGCCCTCAAAGCCCTTCAGCGGCACGCCCCCTGACAGCCTTCAGCGGCACAGTCTTGTGCCCCCTTCAGCGGCACACCCCCCAGCCCGTTCAGCGGCACACTCCCCTGGCGCTCCACCGGCACGCTCGGCTGGGACGCTCCACCGGCACACCCAGTGTGGGTGTCTTCACCGGCACAGTCCCTGCACACCCCCTGCTAGCCCTCAACGGCACACCCAGGATGGCCTTCAACGGTACGCCCTTCTTCGCTCTTTGCCGGCACGCCCTCAGGCTCCTCAGCGGCACGCGCCAGCAAACCCATTCAGTGGCACACCCATCCTGCCCTTCAGCGGCACGCCCTTTGGGCTCCTCAGCGGCACGCCTGCGAGCACTTCCAGCGGCACGCTTTTGTAGGATTTCAGCGGCACGCTTCTTGTGTCTTCCAACAGCACGCTGTTCTGGCCCTTCAACGGCACACCTGGGCGTTTTCTTCCCCGAGACTTTCGGCAAATCAAATCTTACGCCCATGCCCTAGGGATTCTTGGCGCGCAGTGGGCTTGCTGGGGTGTCGCCCAGGGAGAGGGCCACGTTGCCTATTCCCCCCTGCCACCAAGGACGACGGGTCAAATCCCCAATCAATGCCTCCGATTTCCCGCCTCCGACTACCGTGTTCGAGTGCTCCCGCCGCTAGGGGTATAAAAGCCCCTTCTTCAGCGAACAGAAGGGAGAGAGGAGGCCAGTGGAGGGAGCCACGATCGAGCTGCCAGAAAAGAAGAAGAGACATAAAAATGGAAGAGGAGTGGGCTCCCCATGCCCTTCGCCGGCATGCCCCCCTTCAGCTACCTTCGTCGGCACGCCCTTTCCGCCGCCTTCGCCGGTACACCCTCCAGCCACCCTCGGACGGCACACCCTTCGCCGGCACACCCGCTCGCGGCACACTCCTAGTCCTTCAGCGGTACACCCTTTTAGCCCTTCAGCGGCACACTCCCTCAGCCCTTCAGTGGTACACCCTTTTGGCCCTTCAGCGGCACACTCCTCAGCCCTTCAGCGGTACACCTTTTGGCCCTTCAGCGGCACACTCCTCAGCCCTTCAGTGGTACACCTTTTAGCCCTTTAGCGGCACACTCCCTCAGCCCTTCAGCGGTACACCCTTTTGGCCCTTCAGCGGCGCTTCAGCGGTACACTCCCTCAGCCCTTCAGCGGCACACTCCCTCAGCCCTTCAGCGGTACACCCCTTTTAGCCCTCTAGTGGCCCACTCTCTCTCCAAAAATGTATATAATGATAATAATAATGATAATGATAATAAGAAATTAATAAAAATTATGATAAATAAATAAATCTGAATATACATAAGAAATAAACAAAAAATGTGAAATAGTAATAATAATAGTAGAAAAGAAGAACATAATAATAATAAAAATAAAACAGAATAAAACAAAAAAAATCATCCAGAACAAATATATAAAGGGGAATAAACAGCACCAAATCTTATGACTAAAAATCCCAGATAAAGAAGATGGTGAAATCTATATCGCAGCCCCGTCTCTCCCGTGACCCGGTGCCGAAGGAACAATGATGCCGCCCTTGTGGGTTGGGCCTGTGGGCCTGAGTCTTGGGAATTATCCCGAAATGGCCATGACCCGACCTCGCCCCGAGCCGACATTCCGACTAAACCGGACTCGTTTCTCAGGCCGGATCCCTTCCGAGCCGCCACTAGAACTGCCGCGTGTTCGGTAGACATTTGAACGGGTTCACCTCGATTCTCGCCGTGTTTCTACTACGGACCCGTGTCTGAACATGAAAAGACCCGTAAGCGACCAACAAGGCCGACGGCTCCCACCCCGACGCGGTCGTGGCCCGGCATTGCTCCGGGCCGATAGCCCGTTAAATCGGATTCAGTCTAATGGGATTCGTTCCCGTTCTTTCATTGAAACTGCCGTAAACTCGGCATACATTTGTACGGGGTCGTTTCCATCCACGTCGTACTTTCAACATGGGCCCTTGCCCGAACATGAAAAGGTCCGTGAGTGACCGATAAAATCGGAATAGAACGAGACGGTCCTCGCCACCCCTGGACCCCTTCCATGGGAATATCAATAAGACCTCCGTGGGCCACGCTTAGACCTCGGGTTCGTCCCAATTGTGGTCGCCGTTCGGCTCATATCCTCGGTCTACAGCCCTCTCCCTTTGAACACGTTTTCGGTTTTAGAGTCTAGTCATGGGACTCTCCCCCGTTACCCTCCGGCACCGAAAATATTAATGATGCCCGCGCGAGCCTCGTTCGGACCACGGGAGGCGCCCTCGGTATGGTCTTGACTCGATCTCGCACCGGGCCAATAGATTTATCGGTTTCCTGCTACACTAACCGAGATTTGACAGAATATTTTCGGTGTCTCAGAATCATAAACTTGCCGTATCCCGGCATGCATATGTCCCAGGTCCTCCCGCGACGATTACAGTATTCTCAAGCCGGACTCCCATCCGAATATTAAACGGTCTCCCGAATGACCGACACGTTTCGAATGTCCGCTTCCCTAGACACAGCTTTTCAGCCGATTCAAGGGATATTCCCTCGTTGCCCCTTGGCACCATAAATATTAATGACGCTCATACAAGTCTTGTTTCGACCTCGGGGGGCCCACCGCAGTATGGTCGCAGCTTGCTCTTGCACCGGGCCAACAGATTTACTGGTTTCTGACCGCTCTGACCGAGGTTTAGCCGAACGTTCTCCGCTCTTCCGAACAATAGATTTGCCGTATCTCGGCATACATGCTTTCCGGTTTTCTCGCGACAACCGTGATTTTCTCGAGCCGGAAATTCGTCCGAACATTAAATGGTCAGTACACGACTGACATGACCGCGAGTGATTTTCTTCTCGCCCTCTCGCGAGGATTTCAGTACCTCGTAATAGACCTTTCATGTAATTAATTTCTTGGCCATGAGGCCCTGAATCCCGGCGATTAATCAAGGATGTTCCCTCGTATGGGGGATGTAAATGACGTTGTGACCTTTATGGCGCGGCGGGTTTTGGTCCCGACACGAACCACACAATCGTCTGACCGAGTCAGATCGAGCGCACCATGGGCTCTTCGGAGCCCGAATAAATTGTCACTTTGTGACTGGCACGTCCACGTACTTAATAGACGAATCAACCATTCTCGAACAATCACGAGCATAATAGACGAACGAAAAGTGTGTCCACAGCGGCGGGCCCCCCGCGGTCGAAACAAGACTTGCATGAGCATCATTAATATTTTCGGTGCCAAGGGGCAACGAGGGAATATCCCTTGAATCTGCTGAAAAGTCTTGTGTTTAGGGAAGCGCAAGTTCGAAACGTGTCGGTCATTCGGGAGACCGTTTAATCTTCGGACGGATGTCCGGCTTGAGAATATCATAATCGTCGCAGGAGGACCTGGAACATATGTATGCCGTGATACGGCAAATACATTATTCTGAGACACCGAAAACATTCGGTTAAATCTCGGTTAGTGTAGCAGGAAACTAGCGAATTTATCGACCCGGTGCGAAATTGAGTCGGGACCATACCGGGGGCCCCTCCCGTGGTCCAAACGGGGCTTGCGTGGGCATCATTAATGTTTCCGGTGCCGGAGGGCAACGGGGAGGAGTCCCGGGACTAGATTCCAAAACCGAAAACGTGTTCGAGGGGAGCGGGCTATAGACCGAGGATATGGGTCATACGATGACCATGATCGGGGCGGACCCGAGGTCTGAGCGTGGCCCACGAAGGCCTTATTGATATTCCCACACGTAGGGTTCCGGGAAGACGAAAGCTGTCTCGTTCCATTCAGATTTTGTTGGCCATTCATGGACCACTCTATGTTCGGACAAAGATCTGTATTGAAGGCGCGACGTAAACGGAAAATAAACCCGTACAAATGTATGCCGAGTTTACGGCAATCTCAATGAAAGAGCAGGAACGAATCCCAACGGGAAAGCATCAAGTTTGATAGACTATCGGCCCAAAGCAATGTCGGATTACGACCGTATTGGGGTGGCTCCCAAAGTTCGAATCTGACTTGGAGGGGCGGCGTCAATGTTCCCTTTATACCGGGTCTTGAGGAGAATGAGGTTGCGGAGTGGAGCTCATCATTTATTATTATCATTTAAATTTCTATCATTACTATTTGTTACTTCTTTATACTTTTCTGGTGAGTTTGTTATTATTGTTCATTTATTATTATTATTATTTTATTATTATCTACTTATTTATTTATTATATTCTTTTTATTGAAGCAGTAATTATTATTACTTATTTCCCCCTTTTTATTATTATGATTTTATCATCATTATTATTATTTATCTCCCTCTTTATTGTTATCATTTGTTTATTTATTGGGCTTGTCATCATTATTATTTACCTCCGTTTTTGTTATTATAATTTTATTATTATTGTTACTATTTATCCCCCCCCCCCTTTCTTTTTATGAGTCCGTTATTATTATTATTGCCTGTTGCATTCGTCACGTATGTGGAGGGACAGAGAGTGTACCGCTAGGGGATGATTTTGGGGTGTACCGCTGGAAGCAGTGGAGGAGCGTGCCGCTGAAGGCAAAGGGGTGTACTGCTGAAAACGGTGGAGACTGTGCCGGTGAAGGAGGCGGGAGCGTGCTGGTGAAGGGGCAAGGTCTGCCAAGGTCTATGCAGCTGAGGCTGGGTTGAGGAAGTTCCCTATGTTCATGAGGCGCACGTGAGGAGTTTTGACTTGATTTTCTTTTATTCATGAAATGCATGTGAGGGGTTGATTTGGTTTTCTTTTATTCACGTAGACTATGTTCATGGCTATGTTGGATGGGTCGTCGTAAAGAGGCGAGTGTTCAGTGATTCGGGATCTCCGGGGTTCGTTGTTATTTCGGCAAAACTGCTGCATTAGTGTTTATTCCGTTCATTTGTTATTTCTGCTTACATTAGTTATTTTCTTTTATTATTGTTGTTGCTAGGTTAATTCTGACGAAAATTCGACAGCATCTCCCCTTGACCCGGATGGTAAGGGAATAACAGGGAACATGCCCACATGGAGTGACATGAACCAACAACTGAGGGGTATGCCTAAGCAGCCACCTTTGGGGAAACTTCGGAAAACTCGTAGAAAACCACAGACGGGGAACATTGGGCTAATGCGGCCTAAGGATATCCTGACTGGAAGGGGGAGAGCCAGGTGTGCCGGGTAGAGGCAGGCTAAGGGTGTGCCGCTCAAGGAGTGGGCCACCAGGGGAGGCGTGCCGCTGAGGCAGCCAAAGGAGGTGTATCGCTAAGCGAGAGAATAGGAAGGGTGCACTGCTGAGCAAATACAGGGAAGGCTGTGCCGCCAGACGGACAAATGGGAGGGGTGTGCCGCTGGGCAATCCCAGGGAGGAGTGTGCCGTTGGGCAGACCCAGGGAGGTGTACCGCTGGGCAGACCCAGGGAGGTGTACCGCTGGGTGAACGAAAGGAGGGGGAGGCTAACCTCGCATCATCAAGCTAGAGGCACTAATCATCTGTCTATGCAGGCCAATGACATGGGAGAACCAATGCAACAGAGTGTTAGAGTACTGGGGGGAAGAACACAAACCACGGGCCGATGGCGCAGGAGAAACTAACAGGAACAACAAGAAGTAAATAAATCAAAAAGGGAAATTTCATTCATAGAGAACGTGATGACAAAAGCTCATGGCCAAAGGGCCAAATACAATGCAATGCATCCAAACGGAGGGGGGAGGAGAAACAAGGAAGAGACAGAGAGGAAAGAAAGAAAAAACAAAAAGTGGGGAGGGGAACGGAGCACATGCTCCTCCCCTCCCGGACCCCTCTCTCTCTCTCTTTTCTTCTTCTTCTTTTTTTCTGCACTCAGGTGGCGATGGCGGAGTAGCATGGGGAAGGGGGGGAGCAAGAGCTCCCCCTCCTCCTCCTCCTCCTCCTCTTCTTCTTCTTCTTCTTCTTCTTCTCCGTTCTCTGGGGAGCTCACCAGTGTCGAGTCCCCTCTCCCGAACAGGTGCCTCTCTTCCTTCTTTCTGTGTCTCTTTTTTTCTCTTTCTCTTCGTGAGGCTTTTTATACGCGGACGGTTGACGGGGGAGCCTCATGATGGCACTGCCATCCGAGGTTGACTTCGGTATCTTCCTTGTCAGGTGAAGATCTCCCCCCCCTCCAGCCAGAAGGTGACACGGAGACAGGCGCTAGCTGGCTTTGAAGTGGCTGGACTGCGCGCCAATGGGTCTCCTATTGACCGTTGTATCTTCTGTCGATGCGTGCCGTTCGGGAGGATTTCAACGCTGTGCCGCTGGGGAAAGGGTGTTGGGCGTTGAGGGCAGAACGCCCGTACGGCTGGGAGCTTGAGACCGTGCCGCTGGAGGGCAGAAGGGTCGTGCCGCTGGAGGGCTTGAGGTTGTACCGCTGAAGGGCAGAAGGCCGTGCCGCTGGGAGCTTAAGGCCGTGCCGCTGGCAGTCACGAGATCTATGTAGGCAAATTTGAACTTATGACTGGGGTATGTACATGCTTTGCGTGTGTGCTAGCAGACGATGTACATATGAGTTTGGATATATAGACTTAGTGTGCACGTATGAACTCTGTACAGACTTTACACCGTGAGCATGCATGAGCCTGTACAGACTTGCCACATGAGTGTATAGACTTCGTGTGCACGTATGAACTCTGTACAGACTTTACACCGTGAGCATGCATGAGCCATTGAGCCTGTACAGACTTGCCACATGAGTGTATAGACTTCGTGTGCACGTATGAACTCTGTACATACTTTACACCGTGAGCATGCATGAGCCTGTACAGACTTGCCACATGAGTGTATAGACTGGAGATGATGGATGTATAGACTTTGCGTTTAAAGCAGCCAGCCAATGTACATACTT